>JAWUZG010000040.1:13750000-14375000 GCA_036785705.1 Acanthornis magna | reverse complement strand
AGGTGCAGTGAATTTTTGAAATGGAGAAATGGTCAGTACGGGATGAGGCTGAGGTCATCACTCCTGTTTCATTTGCAGCTCAAGTTGGAAACAAATGCACTCTCCTCAGGTGCTTCCACTCTTGCTATAGCAGTCTGCATCTTAGGAGGCCCTGTTTCCTCTGAATTTTTTCCTGTGGTCCCCTCCTACTTGCAGGGTCACCTTCTCTTTGTTGTGAGACTGCACCCTTGTCTTTTTAACTGGCAGATCCTCCAGAAAGGATGAAATGACAGTTGTTTGCAGTCTTGTGAAAGCAAAATAAATAACTGGCACTGGTTTTTAAAATACTGCTGAAGATTTAAAATCCTGCTGCCACTCAGAGGGTGCTGCATATTAATTATGAATCATCAATATTTTTGGTACCATCATTATCACACACACAAAAAAAGCAACCTACAGTACTTGCATTCATATCAACCCTTTTTATTTAATTTATTTGGACTGCTTTTCTATCCTGTACCAGTTAATCGCTAGCCCTATTTCAACTCAGAATCTGAATGTTATTTACCATCTGTCTCCAAGGGATGCACTTGCCAAGTCCCTTAATTTGCTATAATTGGCAGGTTTTCAGTGTACATAATTTATATTAAAAAAAAAAAAAAAGCTGCAATCCTGAAAAAAAGAAGATTAATTAAACCATTTCTTCTGGGCCCCTAGAAGTGTTCCAAAAGGATGGCTTTAAGGCCGCAAGGTCTACTCTGTGTATGTGCTGTCACAGCTGATCACATTAAAAATGTATGTTGGGTTGGTCCCTTGTGCCTCTGCGCTGGTCAGAAGGATGTCACTGGCACCTGGGTAACATCACACATAAACAGTGAATTAAACATCTTGCATTTGCATTTGTGCCTTTTGTTCACACACTAGAAACTCCTAGGCTGCAATATAATTTATGGATACCTCCATGTAGGGAATTCTGTAGCTGATATGATAGGAAAAGCTATGAAAAAAAAAAATCAACCCCCCAAGCAGATGTACAGAATACCAAATAGAGCTATGGAAAGACCACAAATGGACTGAAAGACATTGCACCTGTGGTTTGTAAACATGATTTATACCTTACTTTCTCTCAGCTCCTTGCTCCTGGCAGCACCTGGGTGAGGAGTGCGTGGTGCAGTGACGCAGTGCCCTGTGTAGGCAGCTGTCAGTCCGGGGGATGTCAGCAGTGCTCCTGAGTTACCCGTTTCGGGATAGAGCTGACTACAATGGCTCCACTGCTGCAGTTCTCCCACTGTCCTTTCAAGACAGTGACAGAAGAAGGGCTGATGGAGAGAGGGATGGGTATGAGTCACTGTATTTGCCCTGGAAAAAGAAAGGAACAGATGAATGTGTATATTTCGTTGTCGCCTTTACCGGATCTATGATGATACCCAAGAGATACGCGAGACCTTCACCAGCCTCAAAAATTGCTGATATATGACCATACAACCAACCTTCTTTTGTGTCAGTCACTGTGTATTTATTTATATAAACCATCCAAGAAAAACATGAATTAACTACACTGTGTGGAAATAAAGCTGGAGAGGTCTGTTGTCTCCCGGTTATTTGGCATGTACCATTACAAAGTCAAATGAGATGTTTTTTTCTCATATTGCTCATTTTCCAGTGGCCCAAACGACCCCTTTTTCAAACTTGGGTACCCATCCATGTTTGATAAAGCTAACTCTCCTAAGGTAGAATGAAAATGTAGGTGATGCTGAAAGGAAGTTTAAGTTGTCCATTGACTTTGTGAAATTTCAGTCTGTCTTTTTTCAGAGAAAACATGTTTTCCAAGGTCATAACTATTTCTCACAGTATTTCAAATGGAAATACTTAGGCTCTGTCACTGAACATAACCTGTATTGATAATGACGTATTCGGAAGTCATTCTGGAAGAAGGAAGGCTGAGTTCAGTGACTGTAATGTGTACTAGATTAGCTACTCTCAGTTCTTTGAAAGCCACTTTTTAAGATTACAAAGAAACATGTTCTAGGTTTCCTTCCCCAGAAAAATTCTGGAAAATTCCCTTACAGAACAGAGCTGAAAGTTCTGTGGAAAGGAATCCTTTTCCAATACAAGAGAAAAGTAATCAGATGAATACAGGGGTAGAAATAAGTTTCTAGGCTCATTAGATCAGAGAGACACAGCAATACAGTAAAATGCAGCAAACCTATAACCTGAACAAATCTACATCCTGAACTGCTTCCTTCAGAACTGGGAGAATGAAACCTGCTGAGACTGACAAAAAAGTTGAGGCAGGTATCATCACACTGTGGGATGTCAGAGATTTTGGTGTTATGAACAGACAGATTATCAGTTCTCCAGGCCTATGTCAAGGTTTGCTGTGAGATTCAACCTTGTAAGACTTCTGAAATGTCATGGAGTTTCATCTCTTCCCTTAGCTGAAAGGCATCATTAAACAAAATATTTTCCTTGTCATGTTGAGGTTTGGGAAATAGCATGGTCCGTGATGGATGGTTTCCCTGTTCTCCTGTTAAAATGGGGATAGCTACTCAAGTGCTTTAGATATTCTAAACTGTACTACTGTTCTGTAACTGAAACACACTAATTCAGGGCCAAGCTGATTAATTATTGGCTTACATCAGGGATGTCATGCTTTTTTTCACAGAATATTTTATGCGTATATTGGGGTGTACATTGCCCAATTCCCAATGTAAAACTGGAAAATTTACCAGCATCTTTAAGCACCTATACAAGATTTGAGCAACTCAGTGGTTAAATAGGTGCAGTAAATATACAAAGGAGTGGACATATTCCCTTTTGCCTCTCTGTGGACTAATTACACCAGCAGTTAATGAATATTCTTACACAAATCACAAAGAAGTTTGGTCCAAACAGAACGGTTACGTTTCAAAACACAGGCGTGTGAAAACAGAAATAACTGTCCAGACTTGTTTTCTAGATGTTCTATGCAATCTTCTGTATTATGGATCATATTTTACAACAAAGTGGTTAAAATACTAGTGGCCATGATGATCTGATTATTTTTTCCATTTTCATACCCATTCCTTTCAGTGACTTAAGTTATTACAAATGCAGTGCAAGCTCATTTGTTGTTGCAGGCTTTCTTGCAAGGATATCGGAACAGGCTCCAGCTTTCCTGTCATTTTTGGTAAGATGCATAGAATTTGGTCTGCTCTAGGTAATTGCTCAGTGTGTCTGAATCATTGACTGCTCAGTGCATTTTGACAGCTATGAGAGAGGAAGAGGACCACAGTTATTTTGCCCAAACTGATATGAGCATGAGTGAGACAGATGGTTATCTTACATAAACCTTGCACCTTAGGAGAAACTGTCCCATACATTACATGGCAGTCCTAGATTAAGTTTTCTTCTTGACTGATGGCAAAGTCCATATCACAAATCTGTTTTGAGACTGAGAGCACCTGAGGCTAGGGCATTTCAGGGATTTTCATTCTGAGACCCAGCACTCTCTCTGCCTATGTATCTATCTACTTGTCTATTGAACTACCTATCTAATCTCATCAAACTATTGCTGTCACTTTCAAACAGCACCAAACTTCTCATTAAAATAATTTTTATCCAGCCTTTCTTGCAAGTCTGGAAGTGTTTGATTTTGCATGGATCTAACAAATGATTTGGAGGTTTTTGGAATTAGCAAGATGCCAATAGTAACAATTTATTTTTCAAAGCACAGGAATTAACTTTGATAAAGGTGTCATGTTCCCCTATTCTTGTACATACATGTACGTATCATCTAAGTAGGGTAATTTGGGTTTTAGTCACATTCAGAAGAAACAGATACAATGTAGAAAACCTTTTAAAGGCAGGATGGACTTCAACTTTCCACTGCTTCTGCCTTGTCCTGTGAAGAGCAAGGACAAAGTGGAGTATGTTTGAGAAAGGTCTTTTACTGGTGTTTATTTTGAGAGGTGTGAGTTTTTTTATGTTTTTTTAAATCAGTTTTTATATATTTCATCAAAATTAGACACATTCTAGAAAAACCTTTGGATTTTACCTAACACATGTTCCATAAAGAATACCTAGGAGAGAAAGAAAATCGTTCAGAGATAACCAGTAGTGGGAGGAAAAATACAGATTTACAGAGACTGCCTATATAGAGGCTACAGAGTTCAGCTAAACACTACTTCCTTTCATACCTAGAGTGCATCAAGCTGAATTAAAATGTCATTTCTCAAATTAAAAAAAAAAAAAAAAGGAAAAAAGAAGAGGAGGAGGAAGAATAAGGGTAACAACCACATTCCTACATTTCTACATTTCTACCTAGAAAGCTCATCATGCTATCTATCAGGAGGACTTTTTTCCATCTAAACTTTTTGTGGTACCCATGTGGTCTCATCTAAATATCTGTGCTACCCCCCTCTAATAAGTCCTACTGAAAATCTGGCTTGCTGAGGTCTTTAAAACTCTGGTAGTTACTGTATTTCTTTAAGGGAAGCTGAGTCCTCTGGGAAATCTGGCCTTTGACGTAGGCATGGTGACATTTGTACACAAGTGAGTCTATGGGTAGGATTTCAGTGCTTGGTGTTTTCAGAGCAATGGCTCTCCTCTAACCCTGGACAATTTGTCCTTTGCACTGTGGTGCTTTTATTTTGTTATGAGATTCATACAGCTCTCAGTGGCTATTCCAAAGAATGTCTGCAAGGTCATGGGAGTCTTTGCTGATTCAGGAAAGACATGTTTCATTGCAAAAGGCTGCTTTTATTTTGTTTTTGTTTTCCAGTGTGTACGCATGGAATGCTGTTGTGGTTGTTTCAATGTTTACAAGATATTTCCTTCAGTGATAGTTTCACTTCTGCCAAAAGAAAAGTTAAAAAAATCCATTAATGAGCTGACAGTGCTTTTAATACTGCTTCAAAAGGAGAGGGAATTCTCGTGTGCCAAACAAATGTTTGGAGCAGTCTCAGACAGCAACATTTGTTCTGCAAGGGAATGAGCCACAATAGGACACTTCAGCTGCTGAACATCTAAAAGTACTCAGATGATGTAGTGCTCAAATGCCCAGCCAGTTTCCAAGATAAGTAGCCTTTCTGTTAATGTGGCAAAAGGCTGTGCTCTGCCTAATGCAAATGGAGGGAAAATCTCCCAGCTCAAGGTTTAGGACTCCCTGCAGGAAAAAGTTACAGAGCTTTAGGCAGAAGTGTGAAATTGGGAGTATTACATGTCTTGGCTCATCAAGAAGGGGGATGCTCTTGACAGCATAGAGGCACATTCTTGATGTTTGTCAAATTTTCTGACACATTTTTATCCATTTTGAGACAGTGACAAAAATGTTGCAAGCATTTCTGTAAAATGTTAGTCTCATTTTCTGACCAGAATCTTATAAGAAAATGACAGCAAAAATTGAAAAGTGGGATTCTTGCTTTCACAGGCACTACACTGTCTGAAATAATCCCCAAAAGAATGATTATGAGCCAGGAAATAACAAACAGTTTCTAAAACATTCATCCTCTTTTATTTTTAATTGTTGCTCTCTCTTTCAAGAAAGTTTCACCAAACATGGAATTCTGCATCGTCTGTTGAGGATGATTCAAGGGCACAGTTGTTATTTTCTATTTTCCACAACCTTGGCCTAGCAGTCAGGCAATGTAGTTCCTCTGTCTGAAGACCTGAACACTTGAAGTTGACGGCTACATTGGTTTTGTTCATGCACTCTGGGTGAAGTTTTGCCTTTCAGATAATTTGCCTTTCTGTTGCAGGAGGTCTTAGCTCGGAGAACCACTAACTTGGAATTATCCTGATGTTCCTAACAAGTACAGGCAGCCAATTACACTTAGAGCATGATCAGGAGGGAATTATTCTGCAGACTGCAGTGGAACTCTGTACAGTTCCATGTGGGAGAAGCATCATGGAATGGTCCTGTGCATTCAAGACAGGTTTGCGGTTCCATCAGAAGAAAAAATGTGGATAATCTTACTGATATTAAGGTACATGGATTTCAATTTACTCCACAGATCATCCTTTGGACCAATATCTCAGCTAGTGCTAATTGATACAGCTCTGAATTTAATTCAATTTTGGAAGCTCTTACTGCCTGAAAATCTGTCCTATAGATTACTTTTGGAATAAGCATATAAACTTGGTCTATTCACAATGGCCATTTATGTTTTAACTGAAGGTATATGATGGCTATTTGGTGATTGATATCCTGTTCTTATGTCAAGTCAACTTAAGATGTGCTAACTTAATTTATCACTAACCAGCAGTTACTATCTGACTGTAATTATTAAAAAAACCCACATCATTTTGACCTTTGAGCAATCATGTGGGCAGACCATCCTTTAAAGTTTGCCTCTAATTTTCTATAAAGGTAGCATTTCCTTTTCTGCAAAAGGACACTTACAGGGAAGTGGAGGCTGAAGTTTTGAAGGTGGTTTACGAAGCTGAAGCTGAGGAGGAATGCTTTCAGAAGGAACAAAGGCAGCAGAAGACAGTGTTTGTTAGACAAAAAGATCAATTTCTAATTATGAAATTATCACAGGGCAGGTTTGTGTGTAAGGGGTAGTGGTGTGCAAATTGTCAATCAAGGTGCAGATGGGCCAGTCATAAATATAACAAGTTTTAGGTCCCAGGGACCCCTATGGGAAAACGCTGTGGGTGCAGTCAGTGCCTCTTTTGCAAAAGACAAGAGTTGGGCTGCTTTGAACCTTCTGAGAAGCCCTGCTCTGCGCACTGGTTGCAATGGTGTGATTCACTGCTGCAATGGAAGAACTTCAATAATTAGTTCTAGGGGCTGCAAGGAGGACCTTACTGTCCAGCACTGCATTTTGAGATTCGTTAAGATGAAAATCAATATCTGCTCAGATGTGCTGTGTTTTGGGGACAAAAATATTCTGTGCCTGTGTTCATGTTTCAAATAATAGGAGAACTCTAAGAATAAAAAAGCTTCTTGTTTAAGCTCAGAAAGGCAGTAAAGAGGTGATATTGCCTGCAGTTGGGTCCATGTCTGTCTATTTCCAAAGGCAAGGAAATTATAATTTTTTCAAATTCCCTCAGGCAGCAGTAACCAAGCCAAGTTGGCTCGAGCCAGCTCTTGTTTGTAAAATGTAATTCTGTGGTAATGAGCTGGTGACAACTCGAAGAAAAGAGTCTAAACATCCTGAAAACAATTCCAAACATGACTAAATATGAGAAGGAAACTTCTAATAATTGCCTCATGGGAATAAAGAATACTACATATGAATGCAAACATAATTTATTTTCTAGATAAGAATATATTTATTATGATTCTCTTCCTTTCTTTTTCTCTCTGAATATATATGTCAGTAAGTATATATCTCTATACCTGTTATCTGTCTCTCCAAATGACCTATATTTCATGCAGGAGCTAGCAGTTTTGTCATTGTTGGAAGAAGCAGAAATTGAACTCTTAGCCAACACCTGATGTGAACACAGGAGATGCTAGCTGATTAAACCTGTATGTGTGATGATGTATCTGCCTAGAGATTTTTTGCTATTTTTATGCTTGTTTTGATTTCACAATTTTAAGACTTGCCCTAAGCAACAATGTAGCAAGATGAATCAAATAATATAGAAGAATATAGCATTATTTATTTTAACAAATAATGAAATAATCAATATATTGCATGCTAGGTGCAACCAAGCTGGTTTTCTTTCCCTCTGAGAAAATCCACTGTATTCCAAAGCAATTTAACTCCCTCTTCTTTTTCTGATGCTTTCCCCTTACCTAATTATGTCTTGCTTAGGTAAGCCAGTGTAAATTTCTTTGCTTCCTGATAGGTTAACACAAAATATCTAAGAAGCAAGGAATTTTAGTTCAGTCAAATACATTGTGAAAAGCTACAGCAGTAATGTTCAGGACATCTTAGTATAAAGATACTATTTCTTAGGATGTGAACAGTAGTTTTTGGACCTCAGGATCACAGTGTCCTCCAGGCACCCTTTTCCATGTCCCAAACCACTAGGCCACTCGGAGTAAGTAGAATTTCTGTCAAAACCATGGGCTTTGTTTTTTTTTCCCCCCAGCCTCATGAGCAGTGAAAAAAAGGTTTATAGAAAACTAAGACTTGGTCTCAAAAAATTTCAGACCAGTGCTAGACTTCAGAGACAGTTTGCCAGGAGTCAGTGCTGTCTGTGTGTAACTGTGCTTGCATTAGCCACCCTCGTTCAAAGCAGGTCAGGCTGTAAAACAGCTTGCCAGGGGTTGAATCTTCAGGGTTACCTGTTAGTGGAAAAGCAGGGGCAATCACAAGCAAGTGTGCTTATTGTGGAAACCTGAGACTCATCTGAGGCACCCAAAGAGCATGTTATTAATGATTACATTTAAGGAAGTTCTCACATTAAAAAAATACTAAGGAAGCATGCGATGACTCACGAAACAGAAATTCAGGCTTCGTTCTGCTTTCTACAGCTTGTAGTATACATGTTAAATACTTAGGGGGGTCTTCCTGAGTAATGGGAAGGTAGAGGGGAAGGGGGTAGGAAAGGGCATATTTCAGAGTTCACTGACAATCTATTCCTTTTACCATAAACCATTTTTTTTCCCTGTGAGAGTTATGCTAGATGACTCCGATAACCATTCAGTAACACCGAGCTGGATTTCTAGCATGGTAATTACTTTTGTGGTGGTTTGCAGCAAAAGATAATACAATGCAGTGGGTGGCTATTCAGTGCCTTTAATATCCACACTGTATTCTCACTAAATATAGCCTTGAAAGTTTTTATAGAGTGTGTGAGGGCAGAAATATAGCTGGATGTTCTCAAACTTAGAAAAACAAAAGCAACAAATAAACTGGAGGAAAAAAATGAAGACTCAGTTTTAAGATCCTTTGTAGCAGAGACTGAGCTGGCCTTTATGGTCACTGTAATACTAAAGGAACAATAATTCCAAATGTTTAATGATCCAGCATCCCAGTCCTATCATCTTCTCCATGGTAGCCAACAGTAAACTCATTAAGAGCTTTCCTCGACGTTCTGAAATTACCACTTAACACCAAGAGTGATATTATTTTTTACAACATTGTGTTACAAATCTATTTAAATTCCAAATACCTATGCCCACTGTATTTGCAAGCTCGTGGATTAAGGGGAGCTGTACCAGGCTGCATGAATGTTTTGCTTTATTTTGTTGCAGCAAGGGAGCCCACTCTTTGCAAGGCTGATATAAGAAATTTTCTCTGTGGTTGTCCAGCTGGAGAAGTGAAGTATCAACACTCACTGTGGATAAATGCACGTGCTCAGAGTAACTGCCCCCCAAAATCCTGATTGGGTATACAGTTTAAAATCCACTATAGAATGGGTGTTTTTCCTCACATTGCTGCCTCTTGTCCAGGAGATGCAAAGCCTTTGACACTAGTTGGTTAAGTAAGCCTCACGGATTCATTATTAATGCACATCGTGCAGCAAAATTGGAGGGAGCTGCTTGGGGACCATGAGTGAGTCAGCAGCAGGGCTGAAAACACTCAAGGAGCCTTCCGAGGTAATCGCTCTTATCTGTTTGACCACCAAACTGCAGGAAGTACTTGCTTAAGTGCTCAGCTGCTGTTGAACCCTGAACTTTCAAGGACAGCAGGACAGCAGATAAATGCTGAGGACCCCAAGAGCAGACACCCATTTTTATCAGCAGAGAGGAATTAGCAGCCAAAGGGTTAATGGTATGTGCTGGAAGACCTGCAGCAGCTGAATGCTCACTGCCTCAGCCCTGGGGCTTTCTCTGAGGGATTTCATGAAAACAAGGCCAGGACTCTTTGAGGGAAGCCAAAAGGTACAAATGGCAGTGGTTTCTTTCACCACTCTGGGAAAAACAGCTGTATATCTATTTGCATTGTTTGGGGAACTTTTATTCAGATTCCAATGATCCTGTTGTTGGGTATTCAAGGCTAACAGCTAGAGAGCTGGTGATGGGCACTGTGGCTGGATAGTGCCCTGATGCTGCCAGACATGAGAAGGAATCCTGCAAGCCCCTATGGACAGTCCTGGCTTTTACTGCTTGCAGAGATATTTCCTTTATGGAGAAAAATATTTTTTCCCCTCTCCTTCCTTCTTTGAACTCAGATTTTCTCAAAGTCCCTCCCAGGGGTCTGTCCGTGTTGAGAGGGGACTGGGCAAACCTAAACCTTTGAGTTTGGAAGGCGTAGGCACGTGATGTTAATGGCACCACTTGCTTCACATTAAATTAATCACGTATGTATGTCTTTTGCAGAGCCAAGACTATGATGAACTGTCAGAGAGTATAAAGCAGAAAAAGGGCTGATTTTACAGTTGCGGTGGATGCCTGATATCAGCTTCTCTGGAAACATTCAAGGATATTTTTGGTTCAAGATTAAGAAGTCACCAGATAAATTATTAACCAACTGAATCCTACTTATTTTATGTATATGAGCAAACTGCACTATTGAAACAATATTCTGCACTCAGGGCTGTCAGTGGATATTCACACATTGTTCTTAATGTGTTGCTTCTTTCCTAAAGCAATATCAGTTTAGATGTTTTAAACATGAACCTGATTTTACATCTTCATTTGCAGCCCTTTTTTCCCAATATTGACAGGATGTGAATTTTCTTTCTACAATGAAGCTGCAGCTGGGATTTTTACTCTTTACCTACGGTACTGTACAAAGTGTGTCATTATACTAGTTGAAAAAAATGTTAATAAAGGTGTTTTAATAGGGTTTGAGCCTTTGCAGAATGCCTGCAACAGACTAAATGCTGCCACGGAGCTGTCTCATGCAACATTTTTGGAAGTCTTGCTCAGATTACCTAAAGAGTTGTTAATTTAAAATTTGTTTAACTTAAAAAGAAAGAAATGCAAATACAGAGGAGACAATGCCTTAAAATAGATAAGAATGCCAGGTTATTCTTATTTAAGAAAAACTTCTGTCCCCCCGCCTTCACCTCCAACTGGATCTCTGCACAGAATTTGCCATGTGCTTTAAAGATTGTTGAAATCTTTGCTAAAACTGCCCCCACCCAGCTCCTGAATGTATTTTGATAGTCCTCTGCAGCTCCTGAAATACGGCTGTAAAAAAAATATAATGAAGAAAAAAATTCTCCTGGATGTTCCTGAATGACCTAGTGTGCTGTGCAAGGGAAGGTCTGCCTGATTTTATCATGCTAGGCTTTCCTTGCTCTTATCTTAGAACATGTAATGTCTCTTTTTTCCACCTTCATATTGTTATGGTGATCCCTGGTTTCCTCCCCCCTCCTCCACCCTTCCCTCCCCCTCCCCAGTGGCAGCAGAGCCAAAGGGAGAAGGAACCTTGGAACCTTTAAGAAGTGGTGTAATTATTAACGAATTTTGATCTTGGGAAGGAGAGCAACCAAAGTATTTCCTGTTTCCTATAATTAAGGACTCAAGACTCAGTTCTGCCACACACATGAATACATTGTTTATTTTTAATGTACTCTCCATGGAATATAATCTGCTACTTTATTTCTATATCTTAGGCCAAATTCATAACTGGTGTAAACAGCTGCTGCTCAACTGACAAGTCCTAAGATGGGGGCAGAGGAAAAATGAGGTTATAAGGTTTCATCTGCTTACATCAGGAATGCATTTGTCCTATTTGTTCTTCCCTTTAACCTCCTAGTGATCTTGGGAATAAGACCAGTGGAAGCAGGGGAGTCTCTGAACTATTATGAAGCAGAACAATTTGACCTTGCAAACTCAAAGGAACTGGGCAATCTATATATCCATGGGATGGGTCATGAACATTTGGCTACAGATACTAAAGATGAACAATCCCATACATCCTGCCGGTAAAATTTCCACACAGTTTGTAAGAGCTGGAGCCTGCTTAAGGAATCGGGCCAATCTGTAAATATTGGGGTGGAAAAACGAGATGCTATAACTTGGAATGACTTAAATAATTACATTGGAAGATTCCCATATAAGTTGCTGAACATACCAGTGGAACTCAATAAATAACAAACAGCCATATGTGTGCTGTTTTTAGCATATTTTGCGTGCTGCCTCTGTTTTCCTGTGTGTCTAAACACTACATTCTCCCCAGAATGGGACATAGGATTGGCTGAACCGTTGGCTTGAGCCATTGCTCATTTTTGATCCACCCTTGAATGTGTTGATATTGAGAGCTGATCATCGTACACAGAACACCGACGCCTTCCATCACAGTTAGACTACCATTAATGCAGACTTGCTACTGGAAAGGGTAAAGGGATGTGCTTTGGGAACGAGGTGCTGAGGACTAGCAGTCAGAGGAAGGCATGGCTGTGACTGTAATCTCTCTTCCTACCAACTTCCTGGTGTTTGGTATACCCACTTTACCTCTTCTGGAACACTGAGGTTATAATAAATAGTAATGAAGAGTAGTAAATATTCTTCCCAGTCACCCTTTCTCAAACAAGGGACCTGAGAAGTGATGGTACAGAATACCCACATCTCACTTTCCCATTTGAGCCCCTCTTTATTGTTTTATATTTCATTCTATTTGACACCAAAGTGTTTGTTCGTCCACTGTGCTGCCTACAAAGGAACACATTTCTGAGGTTTACTCCCAAAAGGAGTAAAATTTTCTCAGCAGCACAAATCCGTTTGCAGTGTATAAATATTATTCCACTTTAGCAGCTCTGTCACAGTGATACATATGACTTTTACTGTCACCTGCCCTATGCATACTCAGTATTTGAATAATTTCTCCTTACAGTATGTATATTCATTTTTTCCAGCTGAAGAAATTTGTTCTTCTTTACCCCCAAAGTACTGAAGTTGCTCATCAGTAAAATTTAGGCTGCCCTGCCCCATTTAGCCTCACAGTAGAGCAATATCCATTTCATAACAAACAGTAAAAGAAGACTGAAAGCCACAAAAACAAAACTAGAGCTCAGCAACTGTGACACAGCAACACTAAATGCTTGTGCAAATTTAAACCCCATCCCTTTTGTTGTGGCACAGATGAAGGAAATGAACGAATCAGTGCCAGCCCGAGACTTTTAAATTAACAGAATAATTATAGAGTGATTAGAAAACTTTGGCTACATGGCTAGGAATTTCTCCACTGGAATTGAGGAGATCTAGTTTTGGGTTTCTGTTTGGGTTTGATAAGCAATGTGAAACCAAGGAGAAGACTATTGTCATGCTACTACTCTAGAACATAGACCTGATGGAGACAGGGATATTTGGGGATTCCTCCAGCACCTGTGTTACTTTAGCAGCACAACCCTCAGGTGCTTGAAATGGTGAAACTTTCAATGGTACAATACCAGACAAAGAGATTTACCATCTTGGCACACCCTCAAATGAAAGGACTTGGCTTCATGGACCACTCTGAGAGTGAGGAGAAAGGACTGCACTGCCTCAGCCTTCTGCTGATTCAATGCTGAAAGATGAACTTCGCAGATCTTGCCTTACTCTACTGTAAAAGAAGAGTTTCATGAGTTTTGATCTGTGGACTCCTTCCCAAATCAACGGTATTCACAGCTGGTTTGTTCTTCACAGATTCTCTTTGTATACCATTTAGTCTGTGGCTTTGAGGTGATCACAGGTTGGAAACTATTGTCTTGGAAAATGTGTACCTGATTCATCCCCCTATCTGCCTGTGTTCTGAGGAGTCTGAAAGTCATGAAGTACCTTGTAAGAGTAGTCAAGGATGTAAGGACCCGTATTATGAAAACTGTCACTATTCATATTTTGGGATTTTTGTTCTCAATAGAAATTCTTATCACTTGAAAACTTCTTTAGAAGAGTCAGAAATCCAAATCACTGGAGGTCTCTTATTTCCAATATTGATTTATTCTTCAAGGATCATTCCAAAACACATAAATTACAAACACGATATATAAATTCACAATAACATATCAATCACTAGGCTGTTTGAATTGGGGGACACAATTGAAATTGAACAATATAATTCAATAAAATTACTGGTAATTTTATTTATTGATTTAAGCTACAGTCTGCTCTGATTCTGCAAGTAGAACTGCTGGAAAAACTTCTCTTACATTTCTGCTGTTTCATGCATAATCTGTTTGAAATTTTGAGTGCTCTTGTTTCATGTAAAATCACTTTATTACTGTTACTCCCTGCCCCCCAAAAAGATTGTTAAATAGGAATAGAATGGAATCTTGGATCAAAATGGACATCAGTGACATTGACAGTGCTGTTAACTTTTTTGAAAGTGCATGCATTTTCCCACGCATATATCTTTCCTCTGGGGTTCAGCAGTTATGTTTCCTCCTCATTTGTATGTTGATATAAAAATACAGCTAAAAAGAGCAGATCCAGGAAGATGACCTTCTCCTATTGGGTCTAGTAAGTCCTAGGCAAAGCCCAGCTTTTCCTTGGCTGCCCAGGAATGCTGTAGATTTTGCCTGTGATGGGAAGGAGCCTGGCAAAGGGATCTTCTGTGTCCCTGTCCCCTGCAGTCACCCTGTCCCCTTGCTGGTCCTGTGCTGTGGGACATGTGGAGCTGGTCTGGGCGCTATGGGGTAATAAGAAGCCCCAAGAGCCAAAGGGACAAACCAGCCTGGCTCCTGGTGAGTGGCGTGGGGAGGCCAAGGGGGCCTCGCTGTAGAGCTACCTTGAGGCTGCTTTTGGTCTCTCCAGGGTGGTGTTCCAGGGCATGACCTGGTGTGCTCTGTCATGGGAGGAGTAAGGACACACCCAGGGACAAGGAGTGTCAGGGGTAAGGTTTAAAAGTCCCGCTTCATGGGGAAATGGGAAAGAAGGAGCAGCAGGGCTGCGTTCAGGCCCTCTTTTTTTAGCAGCATCGGTAGCAGCCAGGCTATTTATTGGGGAGGAAAAAAAAGGAAAAAGTAGACAGTGGTGTCCTGGCCTTTGTGTCTTCACCTGCAGCTACCTCTTTTGTGTGTAGCTGTATCTGCATACACACACACCCTCACACAGAGTAATGTGTACAGCCAGGTTTTGTTGGCTAAGTCCTGCACAACCCATCACCGAGCAGACAGGATCAGAAGATGGATATTTTAATCCCATGTTAGCTACTCCTTGGTTTCCTCTGTGCTTACCTTCTCAAGGTGGATGTAGCTTATGCTCTGGTGTTTACAGGGAATTTGCATGAGCTTTCCATATACAGATAATTTCTGCATCCTACTCTAAGCTCATTTCTCTTTGATACACATACTCATGCAAACCTGTTTCATCCATTCTGGGGATATCTAAGCAAGGAAGCAGAACTGTATTCCCTGAGGGAAATGATACAGCTGCTCTCTGCTAAGGCTAGAGTTTAAAGAAACAGTGTTATCTATTGTTAATTCTCTTAATTTACCAGATATTTTCTCTTTTTCTTGTGTTGAAAGGCTAATGGTTAAAATGTGGTCCTGACATAAAATAACCATGGAAACTATATATGGGTATTTTGCCCAAGTGGGTTTTTAAAAAGCAAATTACAAAACAAGATTAAAAAAAAAAGTTTCATTTGGTTTGGAATAGTTTTCCACTGTGCAGAAAAATGAATTATGACTTCCAAAATGAAATGGAGCCCTGGAGCTGTTTCATCTTTGTCCTTGAAACTTCTGAAAAAGTTTGAATCAAGGTCTACAGGAAACTTTTCTCCCCTTCCTTGCAGCTGAGCTTCTTAGAATCGCATACACACTTTTCTATTTTTACTTTCCGACCCGGGCCCATTTCCAAATGTGAAGCTGAGGAATTCCTGCACTCCTACATATGTGAGTCCCAGACTGAACTCAAAGGGCTGGCCAGTTTACCCCCCTTTTCCTCCCAGTCAGCCTACTTTCATCACAGTGCACAATTGAAATTGGAGACCACTTGGGTTTCCTTACTTTGAAAGTGCTCAGAAGGAACCTTTACAACTCCTAATGAAAGGCTGCAGAGAAGAGCTGAAATTAAGACAGCAGAATTCACGATTTATCTTGGAGCAGAGCCTAATTCAGTTTATAATGCAAGGTCTATGCTGGAGTCCCAGCATCAGGTAGGTTTGGGCTGTCCTCCCTGTGCTCTCTTAGAGTCCAGTGCTTTCGTGTATTTTCACCACTCTGTAATCCAGTGCAGTGGCAAGCTCCCTTCCTTCTCTGTTATTTGAGGAAGAAAGATGTTGTCAATGCCTTTTGCCTTGAAAGGGATGACAAGCTTGATCTACAAGCTGGGCTGGCGTGGGGGAGGAATGAGAGCAGAGCTCCCTTCCCCCAGCTGCTGTTTGTCTGACGCAGAGCTTGTACTTCTGTTGTTATCAGCTGCTTTGGTAAGATCACAGTGTGCTGGGATTGCTCAGAAGGTTAAAATATGTTGACTGAATTTTCCTCAGCTACCAACGCAAAAGGCTAGCTAATAGCATCACTGGCTGTCAAAAGCAGCCAGCCCCTGCATTTCTCATGGTAATGAAACACATTGGAGTTTTTCATGGTTTATATACATCATGATACCTGTGCTGTGTATGTCATGTCAAGGATAGGAACAATAGGCATTCTAGCCAAGAGATCCATCAGGTCTTGCAAACAAACACACGAAATTGCCTCTTTCTGTGAATTACTTGTTTTGTATTGATTTGAGATGATGTATAAACGGAGATGAAGACTTTTAATTTTGGACCTTTTTCTCCTCGTCTTTCTCCCGTGAATCTCAGCTTCTGTAACAGATACCCTGCTGTTTGCTTCAGTGACCCCCTGACTGTCTTCAAATCCCATTTCAAGAGCAATCTTTTCTCCCTGGCCTCTGACTCCTATGAGTCTGTGTAATAAAACAATCAAATGGTAGTCCCTAATCCTGCCAGTTTCCCATGCTAAGTTCTCCTCTCTAAACCTCTCTTTTCTTGTGTCTCAGCATCCGGTATCTGTGCATAACTAAAAATAGGCCTTACACCACCATCAATCCCTCTCCTTGAAAAGTTCAGCTGTGGGCCATTCATACATGGTGTAGGAGACTTCAGTTGAGATACTTTTGCCAAAGGTGATTTGAAATGATATCTCATCAGCCAGGAAAGTGCCTTGACATGCATTCTAGTCTGGGATGTGTTTTTATCCATAGGCCTGTTGGCATTGTTGTACAATTTTTGGGACACATTTGTTGAGATGAGGCTACACCCAGAAATAGCAGTGTTTAGGTAAGAAAGCTCTTAGAATTTAGAGACCCAAGTCCTTCAGCCATCTTAATTAATATTTAAAGCCCCTCCTATAAATCCATATTCATATTTAAGGCAAATATAGACTGAAGAAGCATCTTGTCTTTCTTGCATTTTCTCTACTCCAGGGTACCTTACAGAACAGTGAGTGAGTAAGATGTTTCCTTGGGAGATGAAACACATGCCTTCAAATCCCCTTGTGCTGAGGAGGGATTTTAACCTGAGTTTTGTTCAGTCTCTGTAAAATCCCTACTAGCGAATCTACTGTGAAAAAAAAGTCACTACTGCTGCTTCCTTCATTACCACTGTAGATTTAGCTCTTTATTTCCTTTGTGTTTATTGCATGTGCCTGTAAATGAAGTGCTTCAGAAATGTCAGAACAGTTCACTTAGATTTTCCACTTTCTTTTTCTTTGTTTGAAAGCATTGGGCAAAACATAGCCTTTGCTATCATGTAATTTTGGCTTTCCTGGAACAATTTATTAAGAATACATGCCCAGTTTTACCAAGAAATTGCAGTCATAAACTAGGAAAAAAACCCCAAACAGAACAACATTATCTATAACAGCAAACTCCTGCCAGTAATCTATGATGAAATTTAACCTCATCTCAGCAGAATGATCTTGTTGCTCTGAGAAAGGCTATCCTGGCTTTATCACACAAAGGTTCTCAATAGCTCAGTTAGAAATATGGGTTAAAACCCTACTGGTGCTGGACTCTGCCTTTATTTGTCTGAGGTAAATACAAGACTTTTTGCTTTTTTTTTTCTTTCTTTTTTTTTTTTTTTTTTACTATGAAAGGTCTTGCATAGAGAAAAAAAGCTCAGTGGTCCTTTTTGTGATCAGCATAGATCAAAGTGTTCTTGACCCAAGTTACCCTTTCCCATCAGCTGAGGGGGACAGCTTCCTTGGGGCTATGACCGTATGGCAGGCAGGACCTGCTCCTTTTAACTGGTGCCGTATGAATATATCACAGCTTTAAACTCTTTTGGGCCAAAAAACCTTGATGTAAATATGAAACTTTATTTTTGTAGTTAGGAGTTGGCTAATGTGTACATTCACATGGCACCACACAGCCCTATTAGATGATCCTGCAGCTCCTGCAGAGGTGCAGAGGTTTTGCCATGTGTTCAAAGCCTGGAAAAAGAGAACAAGCACTGCCTGTAGAACTGTCAGGCAGCATGGCTCACAGACATTCACAGTGAGGAAGAATGAAGTCACAAACTCTTGTGTGAGATTCCAAGGAAGAGAAAGAGAAATCGTATCTGCTCTCTTTTAGAGATTCAATTAGATGCTCTTTTTGGGAGAGTAAGATTTCTAGGCCTCTTATAAATAGAAGACTGCATCTCAGCTTGATTACTTCAAAACAGCTTCCTGCAACCTCCCACTAGGAAGATGAGCAATTAGTATAATCACAGCAATAAGTCAAAGATGTTTAATGCTGAAACTTGCATAACAACTTTTCTGCTCCTGGTTCTCTGCTGGGCTATGTACGAAGAATAGAGTAATGCACATTCCCACGGCTGAAAATGCACCATCCAACAGGTCCTCTTTTTCTGGATGCAGTTAATTTGATGCCATTAAGTGATCCAAGAGAGATGTGGGTTCTGCTGTTAGGTGGAGGCCTTTTATTATGAAGCACTGTTACGCAGGTGGAAGTGTTGTGAACAAAATGGAAAGCAAAGGTCCTCACTGTGAGTCAATCTGCTAGTAATAAAGGTGCCTCTGGAGAAGACTCCAGCTCATTTTCTTTTTTCAGAAATATTCCAATAACCCAAGGTCAGGAAGAAGTAACATGTTTTTGAAAATCATGGAAAAAAGGAATGAACTAGCCCCCTCTTTTGGTTAATTGGGAAACAGTAGTAGGAATTGGTATTGGCTAAATTGCACGTCCTGAAAGTGCTCCTCCTCCTCCTCCTCTCACATAGGAATATGTTGTGCTCTCAGACATCATTTATCCATGTAGCTACTGGGCCTTCACTGTAAGTAGGTGTTATTTTTAAATGTAGATCTCCCAGTTAAATAAAGATTTTGCATCTTAGGATGTAAGCTCAATGTCTACAAACATTCTCTGCATCTACTGGCCCTGCAGCTGATACCATTTTCTAGCATAGGAACTTCAGAGATGTGTGCAAGATCCTCCTAGCACAGAATATACAGGAGTAAATTACCTGTGGGAAGAATCTCCTGGAGACTGTTGTGGGTCTGGAAGGATATTCTGTCACTGCATGGAAAGGCACAACTTTATATAACATTTTTGCAAAGGATTTGAGGAGAAATGTTTGTTCTTGAAAACCAGAGAATCTAACATTAAGTCCACAGCTTCCTGTGACTGGAAAATGGCAGGGCTTGGTGACAAATTTAGTCTTGACAGAAGCTATTAATGCTTCCCTGTGACATCCAGAAGTACCTGCAATATTTTGTAAGTAATAAAAACAATAGGGTAGGGCTAGTTTTCTGCCTCTCTAGTGGAATTGTTCTGAAAAAGCTAGTTACACCTTGCAGAAATTTTTTTTTGAGAATAGTCTTCTAACATAACCCTCCCAAAGGTTTTTAAAAAATAAAATCCTGAAATAAAACTATTTAAAAATTCTCTGCTTCATAAAGAGAAAAATACCCTTTTATTAACCACAGCTTTCAATTATCTTTAAATGGATATGAATGTACATGTAAGTAATATGATAATCCCAGAAGCCAGATCCTGTAAAATATTAATAGAAACTGAATAACTGAGTTATATAGAAAACATAAATGTATATAATAATGCTTTTGCTTTCAATTTCTCATAATATTGTCATTTAAAAAGCCATTTATACAAATATATAAAGATCTTTGTGCACTTAGCTACTGTTTTAGCACTTAGATAAAGTAGCTGTTTCCAGGAAATGGGAAAATTTTTGCTTATTTGAATTTTGGATTTTGTCACCACAGTTATTAATGGTAGTTTCACTCTCATGTCCTCATCTAGTTGTGTTGGATCAAGAAATTATCCCCTCCAGCCACTTCCTCACCCATTGATCTGCCAGCTGGATTCACCTGCTTCAGTCAAAAAGAACAAGGTTATTGAAGAATCAGTATTTGTACTGTCTAAAATAACAGATGTTATTTTGTTTGAAGTGGAAAAAAACATGAGCACCTTGTGGTGTCAAGGTAGAAAACTTGGTGTACAAAAGAGAAATAGGGTTAATAAAGAAAGTCAGGCTGTAGAAGATGTCAATGTGGGCTTCATTTTAAGAGTTCAAGTACTGAAAATTAAAAGTAAAAACATCCATTCAAAGTTTAAGTGATCACTTGGTTTAGAGACTTTTTTTGGCAGTATTTTTCTATGTCACAGTATGGATATTTGCAGGACCTAATCCTTCATGCAAAAACTTGGGAATTAAAAGCTACCCAAATCACTGAGCTTCACAAACCCCCACCACTGAACTGCAGTCACCTCTAGACAAACGGTGGGAAATAAGGAAGAAATAGTATGCATATCTGAACTTGATAGGGAATACCTGAAAAGCCAAATGCCAGGAGTCTGGAATTAGCCCTGAGCTATTTGAGAAATGCAGGGTCTGTTCTATGATTGCAAAAAAACAGGACTTTGTGAGAAGGATGATGCTTTTGTGTCCCCTAACATTGCTTGGCCATATGTGTTTTCGGCAGCTTCCCATGGATTGTCTTGAAAATGATGCCACAGCTGCTATTCCTACATGTTCTTAACCTCCTATCCAGGGAGCTGATACACCAAGTAAAGCAAATAAATGATAGTTAAATAGACTTATTGTTCTAATTTAATTGCTAACACACTCCTGCCTTCACCTTCACCTCCATTTCCCTTTGTCTGCTCCCCAGAGTTTTTCCAAGCTATTCTTTTGGCCCAACCTCACAAATATCTTTCTTTTCACAGGATATCAGAACTCTCATTATCACCTGGCTGTTTTTCTTGGTTCTTGTGTTTTCTGCAGTTTCAATACTCAGGTTTCCCAGCTGTACTTTAAAGGAAGAAGACTAAGACTCAAAGAAATCAAATTTTTGTCATTTTGGAAAAGGGCAGATCCTTCAAGGCTTTGTTCCTAGGCAGGTGACAGAGTTTGCAGTAAGTCACAGTGGGAACTTTAACTGCACCCATTTGCCAGGGAGCCCAGAAAACTCACCTGCTGTGGGATTACAGCATCAGCTCTCCTGCCTAGCACCAGGTGATACACAGCTATCATCATGCCACAGCTGGGGATGGGTGATCCGAGAAAAGCCAAAGGTGTGTCCTTTTTTTCGTGTTGCACTGGCTGCTCCATGTGTCAGGGATTAAGAACGCTTTGATAGATCTGTCTAGTCTGTACTTGTCCACAATGCCACCTGTGCTCTATGGGTAGGCTTGGCAGGGAAGAGGACCTGAACTGGGGAGGGGGAGGACTCTGATGAAGCATTGTCATGTTTTTCAGCCTGCAGACGTCACACTGCAAGCTCCCTCACCATTCCCAGCACAGGTGACTGTGTGTCATAGGGTTTAGAACATTTTTAATGATACAAAGTTCCTTTCATATTTTATGTTTTATATCAGCCCTTGAAAACATCTAGGTGAAGGGTCCCCAGGACTTTTTAAGCTATCAGGTCTGGGTTGGATTGACAGGGTTGTCCCATGGAGGACATTGTGTCTGTGATGTTCCTACTTGGCTTTTTTGCAGGCACTGGCCTGGTGGGTGAGAACATCATCTTTCTAGTGCTGCAGGGATTTTTGAGGTACCTGCAGGAAATACAGGGCCATAGGAGTAGTAATAGATTTTCTTGGCACTTTGTATCATGGTTAGACCAACCAGTTTTGGAAATACCATTCTGCATCATCACTTTCCAGGGGCAGAATAATCTATCTGATGAAACTAATTAACTGCCCAAGTTAGACAGATGTTCCTTTTTATTTTGCCAAAAAAATTTGATACAGTGACAGTGTGTGCATTTCAAATGTTTGTGCTTTTTTCCCCTCACTTGACAACTTGATAGTATTATTTAAGATACATTCCTGTCTTGCAGAAAACAGACTAACCTGAAAGTGTCGAGGTGCGGTGACTTGCGGAGAACTTTTTCATTAAAAACATATGAAAGCAGTCAGTGAAATACTAGTCTACAATGACCCATATGTGGTTCTTTCCAAGTCAATGAAGGCATTGCAAGAAATTCCCTTGGGCTTTATTTTGGCCAGAAGAGTGCCAGTTCATTGGGACATTTAGACGTGCCCGGACATACTTCATGGCACAGCAGATGAAAGTAAATATCTGCTTAAAAATGTGATTTTGATAAGGGATAAATAAACTTTCTGCTTGAAGAGGAGGCCCAACCAAGGATAGGTCTGTACCAGGGGATGTGCAGTCAACACCTTAATGGCTGGACTGCTATGAAATGGTTATTGACCATATCAGTCGGGAGGACCCCAGCAGCACTTTCCTTACTACAGAATGATTCCTTTCAGAAGTCCGTTCAGAGGCACAATAAGGATGTGTCTCTAATGTCTTGATATCTTTATCAAGTCCTCAGACTATGAATAAAAGTAAGAGCATGGAGTTCAGGTTTTCTCCCTTGTTGAGCTGCAATTTCTCCAATATATTTGCCTCCATTCTCCACATGCTGGGCACAGTGCAGCTTGCTGGTCTTTCTGCTGACACTGACCCACCATCAGCTCGAGGGTGTCTAATTAGAGGTTTTTCTTCCACTCTGCAGTTTGGTGGTGCCTTGAAGATGTTGAGGACATTTGTTTCTCCTGTCTTCATGACTTAACAAAGAGAATCCCAGAATAAAAGCTCTGGCACTAAAAAAGCCCAGTGGTTTCTGCTGTGCATCAGTGCTGCTTGTAGACTATGCTGCAGAGAGGACATAGGACAGCTGCCGTCAGTTTTGCACAGCTCCGTGCTCAGTAGGGAGAGTCAGTGCATCCTGCATGGTGCTTGAAAGGCCTTTTGAAAATGGGCAAAAGATTTACAGTGGCCTCAAATGTTCTGGGACATTTTCATTTAAACTACTGCTGGTGAGGATGTAGAAGAGTAGTGTTGTTTTCCACAGAACCATAATTTCTCCAGCTTGTTACAAGGTTCTATCAGGAGCCTTGCAGATCATTGAGTTAGTTTTTGTCAGGGAAACATCTTTATTCCAGGCTGCATAATCAATGTGTTGAATTCAGTGTAAAGAGCCAGGGGACTAGAATCTTATACTTGCATTTTAACTGAATGCATCATAATTTAAATGTACATTAATTAGTCTGTGAGGACATGTCATTTTACCCTTGTTAACCTACTCTTTCTTGAATTTCCCTCTTGATGTAGTTTGTCTCAGAGCATGCTCTGAAAGAATCCAAAACAGCCCCAGCAGATGCCAGCCATTTTCAAGCACACAGCTACTGACTCTGCCCAGAAAAACACTCTCAAGTGGATGGGAGTGGGTGAGAAGGGCTAGTGAAGCTTTCCTTCCCCACTGTTAAATTTTCCTTCCTCTCATTTGCCTCTTGCTCCTGTGTGCTAAACAGGAGTCAAAGCTGTTCCTGTTCCATATTGCACTCCATTGTCTGCCTTGCAGTTTTGCACACGAAGCCCACCCTTGCCAAGTATCCCAGCCCTGCACTGTGCACTGTGAAGGGAAGGGCTCAGCTGAATCCACAGCTATATAATCTGAATGCTTGGATTTGCTAGCTCTTATTCAGGTGGGTATTTTTGCTCATTTGGGGAATCTTGCTAAGTTTGGTAAGGCAGCATAATAGGAAGACTGGATGGAGAAACAGATGTGTGGGGTAAAAAAGGAGAAATGTTTGTCATTGCATAAGAATGACTGGAGTTTTTCAGTTTTCGAAAGCCTGGACACTGCATTCCTGTAATACACATAGGCCTTGAGTGGAAGGGAGGGGTGGGTTTCCGAGCCAGGTCAAATACAGGCTGGTGGTACCCATAGGTCAGAGTCAAATAGCAAGTGACAGACAAAAGGCATCTGCATTCCTCATTTTATGCAGTGAAGAGGAATGCATTTCTGGAGCACAGGTACTTACTTGCTTGAATTCATTACCACAAGAAGCTCCACAGTAAGGCAGGATGTAAATTTGGTGCTCTAAGCCAGGCCATGAAAAGACACGGCTGATAAAGGACAGATTATTTTTGCATTCAAGGTCAAGTGGCATTTAAAGAACCATTCTGCAGACACAGTGGAAAATTACAGAAGCAGAATTTTTGTTGGCCACTTCATCCTTTTTCAGCTCTACAGCAGAACTGGAAAGAGGTTAAAAAAAAAAAAAAATCAGTCCCTGCTTGTGACTGTTTGCTTCTCCTGTCAGCATTTCAGGCTTTTATTACAGGTCTGCCATTTTCTCTGTAATTATTTTAAAGCCTGAGTTTTGTGGGATGTGGAGGTTTGTCCACTCTGACAGTTCAAATTTTGTTCTTCCATGATGCAGGAGTGATGATGGGAAGCTTAACCCTTAGTGCCTTGTCTGGTCACTGAAGTATTTCTCAACACTGACTGGAGAGACTTTCATACAGAAAGATGTGCGTTCAGATTGCCTGCTTTCCCAGTCCTTGGCCTTTCAACTGAGACTGCCAACAAATGATTGCTGAACACTTGCCAGACAGCAGTAACTTTCAGTCCTCAGTTTATAATAATGCAAAATCGGTATTTTGCTGTCAACCCCTGGTTTATAATAATGCAAAATCAGTGTTCTGTTGCTGGGAATGCCTTATTCATTATGGGCCATGTCCAAATCACTTGAATGTGAATCTGTGGTGATGCACATCAGCTAATCTGCCAGAAATTGCCTCATAAAGGTGCAATTCGCCATACTGGCAACATGCAATTTATGAAGTCTCCTTTTTCAGACCAAAATGCAGGTTAGCTTATTCCAAGGAGGCTAAGAAAGATAAACTCTCAACCAGCAATAAAATTCAAGGGAAAACAGGTATCTAATTCTATAAAGCACTACTGAAAAATCCCATCTGTTAATGCTTAAAACAATATATCTTCATAAATGTTAAATTGATGCAAACAGCTAGCACACGCATGCTCTTTCCCTCTCTCCTTCTTTCATATTTTTCTTTTTTCCATCTCATAGTTCACTTACTTACTTTCTGGAAAGGTGTGTGATTGATACCCAGGGTAAGGACTGGCCTAATCCAGCCATGCAGTAGTGATTCTATTCCCACTCCCACCAGAGCCCTCTTTGCATACATAAAATTAACCTCGGTTAAGTATTGGATAGGCAATAGTGTGTAGGCAGCAGAAGAGCTGCTCTGGTTGTTTAGAACTCTGGCATCAGATGAGAATAAATACAGGGCATGACCTAGCCCTTCAGGGCACTGGCCTAGACTTAGTAACATACAGACTGAAGTTTTTCTGGGTAGCTGACACTGATTTGATGAGGAAACTGCCTGAATGCTTAACACAATAATACAAACATTGACAGGATTTCCCCAACCTTATTTAACATGGATCTGTGCTTATGCACATGCACACGTTCGCATACACACTGTTCTTTCAAGCTTGTAAAGGCTTTTGTGGAAAAAAAACATTATCAAACTTTGATATAAAGATTTGTAACATGGAAACATGCTGTGGGCTGGATTACATTTATCTCTCTAGTAAATCAATTGACTTTGGTGGCCCTCTGTAAGGGAAAGTCTAGCCACTTATGAATTGTAGATATACCTGTTACTTTATATCTACTCATAAACATTTGCTTAAAATGATTTAACATATGATTTTCCTTCACAGTTTGTAGAAATGGCTTCATACAGAAGTTTCTAGTTATGAAAGGTATCCAAAAGCAGTAATGTTTTTATGTCTATAGTTTTCCCAGGCATGTGTAATATGATTGTTTCCCTGCAAGTTGCACTCTTACTGTATAATGGGAAAATAGTTTTGGTGTTTCTCCATAACCATATGGAGAACATTTAACAATATGTAATTCAGAGGGCACATTTCTGTGGAAACAGAACCACATACTTCAGTTCATGACCCAGTATATGGCCAACAGGTCCAGTACTGCACGAAATGCTCTACCCATAGGGCCGTATCCTTTCTGATTTGGGAGGGGGAAGAAGTGTGCTGGCTTGAGTACAAATACGATTTTAATGACCTAGGAAAAGATGGATTAAACAGTTCCAAGATTCTTTGTCTTCCCTTGTCCTTTGCTAGCTCTGTCTCAATGTTGTCAAACTGGTTTAAGTGCAAGGGATGAATTGGGCTTATTGTAGTCCCTTTTAAGAGTACAAGGAGTGCACTGGGCAAAACCACAAAAATACACATAAGAATACCAAAAACAAAAGTATTTGCACAGAGCTAAGCTTTGTGTCAGGCTATATTGGTTTTCAAACATTCTTACTTCCAGCAGGCTAGACTCCCTGCTGATTGTGGTGTAATGAAATTTACCTAAAGGAGGAAGTTAAATTTATTTCCATACCAAAAGACAGTGGGTTGAGAAAAATGTAAAGTCACTAAAATAATAATGAAACAGAATGGGTGGAAGAAGAGCCCCCTGCAGCAGGCCATGTTAATTACCCTTGCAGCTGGGAGATCAATTTGCATATATATTCTTTGAAGCCTGTCAGGTATGAATTGAACCACTGAACTGTTACATTTGATAATCTAGCTCTCCAAAGCATTTCTGCTAAAGATGTTATGTTTCATAGGACTAGTTATTTTTTCTATCTCAAAGTAAAGAGCTGTGCTTAATTTGTTCCTGTATAAACAGATCTATGTTTGTGACTTCCTGGAGAACCAGGTTAGCAGCATAATCTCATCAAAAGCATTGGTACCGCTGATTAAACACAAAAGAGATATAGTCAAATAGCCCTGACAACCAGTGAAAGCAAGGAAATTAAAACTTAAAGCTAGTGGTGACAGGCATGACTCAGGGGATAGTTAATGAGTTATGGAGCTTTTCAGCTCCAGAACACATATTCTATTATGTTCCGTACTAGTGGTGACAAAATTGTTGCCATCTGATGCCTGCTTCATGTCTGGAATGAACCTACTGTGTGGTCCCAGGAATTTTGCAAGTCCATTTGTTTTGCACTAAATGTTAGTGCAGCATCCTGATGCCCATGCTGCAAAATTGTTTGCAGTGAATGGTAGCAGTTTACCACCTGTTGGCAGCAGTTTCAGAGGAGCATCAGAGATTTATAGAACTGTTGGAAAAACTGTTTCTCGGTCTGAGTAATCTAGAGTTGCTTGACTGAAACCAATAGAAATGAGGGCTTCCATGGAACAAAACCCATGCAAAGGGAGAAACTGTGCATGAAAATGAATTTTACGCAGGAACAGGATATGAGCTAAAGCTTGCTTTTTCTTTTCCAACAAAAGTGTGAGAATTGTATAAAACAGATTTCATAAAACTCATATGAACTCATGTTTTTAAACTTTTTTTATAAACAATAACAACAACAAAAAAACCCCACAAACCACCTTCCCCAAAAAAACCCCAGAAGTAATACCTTATCTGAGTTCTTCAGAAAAACATACTACCCATAACACATTCTTTTGAATGAATGACGAACCCTGACTCTTCAGATATCTCCTAGCATAGGATCTAGGGCAATACTTTTCTGATAACAATTGCATGTAATATTGATGTAGGACAAATGCTCCATTAACAGTGATCAAGAGCCTTAGCAACACCTAAGAAGATTAAAAACCAATGCATACCAGAGAGTATATGCTAGATCTGGTGTGGGGGACTGATGCTTCCCATGTTTTCGCTGTGGACCCATTAAAAATCCTGCTTTTCTGAGGTTACTCCTTCACGTGGTTGCCTTTTTTTTTTTTGTTATTTGTGAAGAGAAGTTTTATGTGGAGGGACAAAACCTGGGTCAGATCCTCTCCAGAGACAGCTTGGCCTCCCTGGGGGGGGGAGAGTCGGAATCAGGGGTGTAAGCACTGCCCCAAAGGGCCAGCTTGGGGGGGATCTGGGTTCTCTCCACCCCTAGTGGGCAGGACTGGGGCGTGATGGCAAGGATGGCCCTGCCCCTTTGTCCAGAAACTTCGTGGCAGTTACCCCCCCGACTGGTTCGTTTGAATTACTCCCACCCTCGGTTGTATTCGGTTGGTTCCGAGACCCCAACTCCGCCCCATTCCTTCCCTCTGATTGGGTGTGCCCGTCAGGTAAAATGTCCTGCCCAAACCCGGTGCGGGCAGATCGGTCTGCCGATGAGACCAGTTCAGTTGTCCCGTTGGACCTGTTAATAAAACGGATCTTTGGCACCGGTCTCCTCCCGCGTTCTTTGTCTCCTGGAGTCGTGTGCGAAGCCCAGCCCTCGCAGGTTCGACGCTCCACCGGGAGGCTAGGTGGACTGAGCCTGGGAAGCGCGGCATCGCGACTCGCACCAGCAGTGGATTTTACAACAACTGGCGCACCGAACGTGTGGCACGAGACGTGGAGGTCAACCGCTGGTGTGGCCATCGGTCCTGCGTGTAGCACACCCACCGTTGTGGAGTGGTGCTCCCGGGACCTGAAGGACCGGATTTCGACGCTGTGGACTAGCAGCTTAGAGACCTGTTCCTGGCTAAGGAGGACTAGCCGCTGCAGTTTTTTGTTGAAGGGCGGCAAGCTCCGTGACGGACGTCGGAGAGGCGGCACGGGTTCGGATAGCCACTGGGTAAGAACCCAAGCGCTTGCTCTCCTTCACCTTAGTTTTATTTTATCGTTTTTCAGGCGGCTGGGTGAACGGTTTTTCAGCGGAGATGGGGGCTAAGCTCTCAGCTGAAAAGAGGGAGTTTTATGTTAACCTTAAATCTTCGTTTTATTTTCATCGCCTATCCTTTTCGAAGCCGCGGTTGAGGGACCTTGTCGTATGGATTTTTCGCGAGTTTCCCCAAACTCGCCCCGACGAGGCTCTCTCGGCTGCCTTCTGGAGGAAGGTCGAGGTGAGGATGATGTCTTTGAGGGGCCTCGGTGACCGGTCGGTTGAGAGACATTTTGTCCTCCTGACGGTCTGCCGGAGCGCTTCAAAGCTCTCTAAGCCTTTTTTATCAAACCCTTCGCGTGAACCTACCCCTGTTCCCTCTGACCCCGATCCTATTCCTGCTAGGGGTGCAGTGACAAGTGCATCCAGCCAAGAGGCTCCGAGGTGCCAGCAGCTCTCGGGCACTTCTTGCTGCCCTCCTTCCCCTGCTCGTGAGGGAGTCATGAACCCTCCGAGCACTCCCAAGCATGTGTCCTTTTCCCTCTCTACCCCAGTTGCGTTTAAAAAACAGTTCTCCCCGGTTTCATCCTCGGTTGTGGTAGACCATGCGAGCAGACAGGATGGCCACCAAGGTCGTCCTGCAAGACAAAATGGCGAAGACCGCATGGCCACCCGGCTTTCCCTTTCTTCTTCCCAGGATCCCTTGCCCCGAGAGGACTCCCCACCCCTTCCTTCGTACACCTCGCCCCTCGTCCCTCCTACCTATTTCAATATCCCCACCCCGGGGGCGGGACGAGAGAGGGTGGGAACTTTCGTCGACCCCTCCCCTCCAGTGAACCCCTCCCTTTCCCTAGATCCTCCCCTTCCCCGTCACTACCCCACCCCTTCTGCTCCTGACCCCGCCTCCATCGACGAGCTTCCTGTTTCCCACGCTCTCCCTTCCGGTTCCCACGCCCCTTCCCCAGTTTCCCAGACCTGGAAATGCCGACTAGCTCCTAATTTCAATTCAGAGAACGGGGGAGTGAGGAGGGTGGCGTCCGAGGAAAGCATTGATTCTGGTATCCTAGCTGCTCCGGTTATGATCACGAATCGAGACCAGAATGCGATTTGGGAGCCTTTAAATCGCAAGGATTTGAAGGATTTGTGCAGGGACGAGAAGGAGTTTGGTCGAGAGAGTAAATACTTCAAGTCCCAGTTGCATGCGACCCTGGCTTCCAGCCTGCTCATACCCCATGATGTTAAGATGATCATGGAGTGCCTATTATCGGAAACAGAATATGGGGTTTGGTTGCGGGAATGGAAAGCCCAGCTGAAAGAGTTAATAGCAATGTTGCCGGCACTTAGTGGCATGAGGGAGTCTCCATTAGATTTATTGACCGGTGAAGGGGACTTCACTAAGCCCCAGGTGCAAGCACAACGAATCGCACCCGACATATTAAGGAGCGTTGCGGGAATAGCGGAACGGGTTTACCTAGGAATGCCACCAATAACGACACCAATGCAGTCATATCTTGATATCCGGCAAGGTCCGGCGGAACTATTCGTGACCTTTATCGAAAGGCTCTGTCTGGCCATTAATAAACAGGTCTCAGATGCTAAACTAAGGCAGACGGCCTTGCAGGAATTAGCAATGAGGAGAGCTAATAAGGTTTGCCGGGATATCATTCTTACACTCCCACATGAGCCCTTGCCAACAGTGGATCAAATGGTTAAGGCTTGCTGGTCGAGACTTAGCCTGATCCAAGCTGACGCCGATGCCGCCAGCTCACCAACCGTACAGGTGGTGGACAAGCAGGAGGCGGAGTGCTTCAAATGTGGGCGTAAGGGACATTTTGCCATCGAGTGCAAACAAAGCGGTCGGAAATTTCAGAAAAAGCCGTTTAAAAAAACCCCTAATGCGTCCTCTCTTTCTTCCCCTACCCCCCTCCCTGGGAGCAAAAAGGAAAACTAGGTGAGCAGCGTGTAGGGGCGGGCCCACGCTGCGATGAGGACACCGCCAAGTTGCCACTTGAATGGACCGTCACCGCCCGCGACAACCCATTGGACTTCCTCGAGGCGACCTCGGCTGAGGGCTGCCTTTTTACCGGACTAGACTCGCAATCTCTCCAGCTTCGGACGTCTGTGCGAGAAATTTACGTGTTGGTTGTTCCGGATGTTCAGGGACCCAGAGAACTGCGGATCATCCCCGCTATTGCCAAGGTAAATAAGGATGGTCTCTTTCCAGTACAATTGGCATGTATTCACCCGCCGTTTTATCTGCATAGGGATCAGGTCCTGGCCAGAGTCAAGCCCATCTCTCCACAGGTGATGCTCATGGACCAGCCATTAGTATGCTGGGCGGAGGAAATAAGCAAAGGCAGGCCAGTAATAGGCTGTAAGCTCTCTAACGGGGGCGCAGTTGTGACGAGGTTAGGCATGCTTGACACAGGGGCGGATGTTACTGTTATCTCCACGGCGGATTGGCCACTAGCTTGGGAGGAACAGGCTCCAGAACGCAATATTCATGGGATTTCAGGATATGTGCAGGCTTCCAGGAGCAAGGATGTCATCCAAATTGAGGGACCTGAAGGTCAGGTTGCCAAAGTCCGACCATATATAACCAATTCTGGGATAACCCTGTGGGGTAGGGATGTCATGTCCCAATGGGGAGCCACCCTCAACATTGGCACATTTGAGGTTGGGGATTTTTAGTCGGGGCCACTGGGGAGCGCCCGACCCAAGCACTTAATTGGCTCACGGATACACCAGTGTGGGTCAAGCAGTGGCCCCTGATGCGAGAACATCTAGAGGCGCTCAATGAGCTCGTGAAGAAGCAGTTAGACCAAGGACATATTGTCCCATCTAACAGTCCCTGGAACTCTCCAGTCTTTGTTATAAAAAAGACGGGGGGAAAGGGTGGCGGCTTCTTCATGACCTCCGCAAAATCAACGAGGTCATTGAGGGCATGGGATCCCTACAGCCAGGGTTACCATCATCCGCTATGCTCCCGAGGAACTGGAAGCTTGCAGTAGTGGACATCAAGGACTGCTTTTTTCATATCCCGTTACACCCTAGGGATGCACCCAGATTTGCGTTTTCGGTACCGTCGATTAACCGCCAGGAGCCCATGCGGCGTTACCATTGGAAAGTCCTGCCCATGGGCATGAAAAACTCGCCCACGATTTGCCAAGAATATGTGGCTCGCATCTTGGCCCCGGTTAGGCGCCTGGCTTCAAATGCCATCATCATCCATTATATGGATGACATTTTGGTCTGTACCAGAACCCAGAGCTGTTTGGATAGAACCCTTTCGAGCGTCATCAAGGCTCTGGAGAAGGAAGGGTTCCAAATTCAACCTTCCAAAGTCCAGTATAGGCCTCCATGGGATTACCTGGGGATGAGAATCAGGGAAAGAACAATTAAACCCCAGCTAATAAATATAATTGAAAACCCAAAAAATTTAAGAGAAGTCCAACAATTATGTGGAGAAATTAACTGGATTCGGCCCTATCTGGGGATTTCGAGTGCTGATCTGACGCCATTGTTCAATCTCCTAGTCGGAGATCGGGACCTGACAGCCTCCAGGACGTTGACCCCGGAAGCGCGTGACGCGTTGGCGAAGGTCGCTCAGTCCCTAGCCAGGAGACAAATGCACAGATGTGACCCGAAATTGCCCTTCCGATTGGCGATTCTTGGAAAGATGCCCCATTTCCACGGCCTTATCCACCAGTGGGATGAGGGGCAGAAGGATCCACTTCTGATTATAGAATGGGTCTTCCTGTCTGTTCAGACCACTAAGGTCATCACGACGCCGCTTGAAAGGATGGCGCAGGTAATTATGAAAGCGAGGTCCCGTCTTGCCACCCTAGCAGGGTGCGATTTTACATGCATTTACCTCCCAATCCCGAAAGACCAATTGGAATTTGTGTACCAAAATAGTGGAGAACTTCAACACGCACTGGTATCATACACCGGCCAGTTATCTTGTCACTATCCAGCACATCAATTGCTTAAATTGGATTGGAAAATGACGCAGAAACCAGTCATGAGTCCTAAACCTCTCCAAGCCTTGACTCTTTTCACAGATGGCTCCGGTTTTACTGGAAAGTCCGTCATCACGTGGCAGGACCCAGTCACGTCAAAGTGGGAAAGTGACGTGGAAAAGGTGCAAGGGTCTCCACAGGTGGCGGAACTGGCAGCCGTTGTCAGGGCTTTTGACAGGTTTAAGGAACCCTTCAATCTGGTCACTGATTCGGCCTACGTGGCTGGTGTGGTAGCCAGGGCAGAGGGCGCTTGGCTCTCGGGTTCTCCAAATGTGGCGATCGAAATTCTGCTCTCGAGGCTGATACAGCTCATTTCCCACCGAGAGAATCAATTTCATGTAATGCATGTGAGGTCTCACACTAACCGTCCAGGGTTTATCGTGGAAGGGAATAGGTTGGCGGATGCGCTTGCTGCGCCGGTGCATGTCGCAAATTTGCCGGACAGATTCCAGCAGGCAAAATTGAGTCATGCCCTCTTTCATCAGAACGTCCCCGCTCTTGTGCAAATGTTTGACTTAAAGAAGGACCAAGCAAGAGCCATTGTTGCTACCTGCCCAAATTGCCAGCCGTTACAGTTGCCGTCTATGGGCACGGGTGTGAACCCGAGAGGGCTAGGTAGTGGGGAGTTGTGGCAGGTGGATGTCACACACGTGGCTGAATTCGGCAGGCTAAAATATGTGCATGTTAGTATCGACACCTTCTCAGGTGCAATGTACGCCTCCGCACACCCGGGGGAAAGGGCAAAGGATGTTATTAGCCACCTTATCCAAGCCTTCTCCGTCCTGGGGATCCCTAAGCAGATAAAGACGGATAACGGCCCGGCATACATCTCCGGTGCTGTAAGGAATTTTTTCCAGGAATGGGGAATCTCTCACGTCACCGGGATACCCCACTCCGCCACGGGGCAGGCCCTGGTGGAAAGAGCCCATCAGAGCCTCAAGAGGATGCTCCTGCAGCAGAGGGGCGGATTAGAAACAGAGACTCCCGCAATTCGGCTGGCGAGAGCTCTTTTTACCCTAAACTTTCTAAATTGCTCAGAAAAAGAACCAGATCCGCCGGTGCTTAGGCACTTTCATAGCAGCACCCGTGCTCGGCTAAAGGAGAACCCTCTTGTGCTCACAAAGGAGCCCGACTCTTTAAAGATCACGGGTCCCTATCCTCTTCTCACATGGGGAAGAGGATACGGATGCGTTTCTACACCTTCGGGTCCAAAGTGGGTCCCTGGAAAATTCATAAAACCGTACCACAAAGACTCCGGAAACAGAAAGCCTTTAGCTTCCCCCAGAGCCAAGGATGTCACCTGGCGCAGGCGAAAGAAGAAAATGAAGACTGGAACACCTGCAGAAGGAGATGCCACGCCGGAGGGCACCGACTCATCAGAGCCTGAGTCGGAGGACAGCGTCCCCAGCGATCTAGCTCCGTAAAGCGGGCGTGCCGCGTGCTCCCAACCTTCCCTTCCCCACCTTTCCCTAATGTTCTCGGGACCCCCTACCCTCTTTTTTTTGTTTTACTATTGGATCAGTGTAAGACTAACAGCTTTCATCTGTTCTGCCCAGATCATGCTGACCATCACGCAAAAGCAAGCCTGGATACTACTGATGCTGATCCCAGGAGTTGCTACCTGGGTCGTCTCCCAACCACGAAAAAATGTTTGGGTGACCCTTGCCCAGGCACTGCAACAGGATAAGATGTGCCTGTCAACTGCGGCCGTGAGCGATCCGTTGTCCACCAGCCTGGTGGGAGCCCCTGCACAGTTGATAAATCTGCCAGAAGACCTGGTAGATGTCATGAGACGCACCAACACCCGGACCCAGCTTGACTTTTGTCATGAGTTCCTGGTGAGGAGGTGCCAAAGACTACCAATCCGGAACCCTCTTTTCTTGTGGGGGGAATACCTACAAGGGCTGCCCAAATTGGAGGAGGAACCAAAAGAGATTGAGCTATTAGGTTCAATGAAGGCACCCTATTGTGTGCAATTCCAGTACACTCCCACATCACGGTATGTACAATATTACCATCACATCAGACAAGGCAATTGGGCTCTGACAGCAGCCACGTGGTGTGGGGATGTCGTGCATCAACCATTTCCCTCCACAATAAACGAGTTCCACCCGGCACCTCGGGCACTGCCCAAGAAAACCTTTTTGATCTGCGGGGATAGGGCGTGGCAGGGGATCCCATCCTTCCTCATAGGAGGCCCATGTACCCTCGGGCAAGTGACACTGGCGACCCCAAATATGACAAAAATTCTAATTGGCAGAGAAAAAGTAGTTTCTAAAAGAGGGACATCCAATTCGGACCCATATTGCAGCTCGACTGTGTATCACTGGGCACGTTCCAAACAGGTGGCGGTTTCAGTATTTTTGCCCTGGGTGGCAGCCGCCAAAGCGCTTGGGGAATTGGGACACCTCGAGTGCTGGGTAACTCGCCAGGCCGAACTTACTTCACAAGCCATTAGTGACCTCCTATCTGAGGAACAGGCAACCAGGCATGTCACACTTCAAAATAGAGCCGCAATAGACTTCTTGCTCCTAGCTCACGGCCACGGATGCGAGGATTTCGCCGGGATGTGCTGTTTCAACCTGTCAGCCAAATCCGAGAGCATCCACACATCCCTGGGCAGAATGCACTGAATGATCGAGGACATTCAATTTGAGACCAAAGACTGGGTGCAAGGGATGATCAACTCCACCATACAGCACCTCTCCAAGGGGGTCGGCACCGCGGTAAAGACAACCGGAGGCTGGCTTAAACAGTTGTTCGCCGATGTGGGACTCACGGACTGGGCTGCCTCCCTGATAAGAGACATTGGACTTGCAGTTTTCTTGTTCCTAATCTGTGTAATTGCCTGTAAACTAGTGAGACGCTCAGTCGTCTCTTTGTTAAAAAAGAAAGGGGGAGGTGTGGAGGGACAAAACCTGGGTCAGATCCTCTCCAGAGACAGCTTGGCCTCCCTGGGGGGGGGAGAGTCGGAATCAGGGATGTAAACACTGCCCCAAAGGGCCAGCTTGGGGGGGATCTGGGTTCTCTCCACCCCTAGTGGGCAGGACTGGGGCGTGATGGCAAGGATGGCCCCGCCCCTTTGTCCAGAAACTTCGTGGCAGTTACCCCCCCGACTGGTTCGTTTGAATTACTCCCACCCTCGGTTGTATTCGGTTGGTTCCGAGACCCCAACTCCGCCCCATTCCTTCCCTCTGATTGGGTGTGCCCGTCAGGTAAAATGTCCTGCCCAAACCCGGTGCGGGCAGATCGGTCTGCCGATGAGACCAGTTCAGTTGTCCCGTTGGACCTGTTAATAAAACGGATCTTTGGCACCGGTCTCCTCCCGCGTTCTTTGTCTCCTGGAGTCGTGTGCGAAGCCCAGCCCTCGCAGGTTCGACGCTCCACCGGGAGGCTAGGTGGACTGAGCCTGGGAAGCGCGGCATCGCGACTCGCACCAGCAGTGGATTTTACAACAGTTTTATACAGTTGTTCTTCCCTGCCTGTCTTTACTGACGTAACAGATCATCCCAGGTGTTTCTTGCTTTCCCATTTCTGAATGGGAAGAGTTAAATTCCAGGATGGTCAGGTCAGGGCATGGTATAGGGTCGGTGGGGAGTACAGTTAATTTGTGCGTCCAGTTTACTTGAAATTAATAGTTTTAAACATCCAGCACTCATATGACATACTTTGCTGGAAGATTTATTCTGAAGGTACGAGAGAAACACTTTGCATTTTTGCAAAATTTAAGCATTGTTGGGCCCAATGAGATTTTTATAGTCCTTAGTGAACCCTAGATTTGTTAGGTGACAAATGTTGTTCATGCAACTGGTTGTTGCTAGCAGTTAGAGAAGCTTAGTTACATTTTCTCCCTTCATTAACAGTGTGAGTATCACTGGAAAAATGGGACATTTGGGGCTCCCTGATTGATCTAGGATTGAAAAGAGAGGTTGATACTCAGGTCTCGTGGAAAATTAGATGGAGTTGCATACCCACGGTAGAAACGCAAAATATCTTACCCAGAGTCAGCTAAGAATTAGAGTAATTTTATATCCCAGGGAGGACTGTCAGGATAGCATGTAAAATAATGGAGTTTTTCTTAGAGAGAGAGAAAAGCTGTTCTTATTATTTATACCTCTCTACAACGGTATTACTGTATTTCCTCACTTGTACGCAGTCTTTCAAAATAAAAGAGCTGGATGATATAATTTTAATATTCTTTAATACAACAAATCTCTTGCATGAAAGATGTTTATTTAATGATCATATATTAAAGATAAGCGTGTTCCTTTCTTTTCCTGGCAAATAAAACTCTTCAGGTCTAAAATGAACTGCAGGTAGTTATAATGCAAACCATGCCTGGAAAAATAAACTCCTTCTGTATTAGCTTAAGCTCTTTGAGATTTAATGAAGTCTTACATTTGTTGATCAAATGTGCAAAAGGTGTAGTGCAAGCAAAGCATTCAATTCATAAGATGGAGAAAGTTTTGTGCAGTAGAATTCTTACCTTACAATGGAAATGTAGGTAATTATAAGCATTGAACTTCAAGCCTTTTTGAAGGATGTGCAGTGAATGCAATAGTCCATATAGAACACCTGAGATGAAGAACTCTTTATTCCCCTCCAATTTCCTTTATTTTTGCAGGAATAGCACTACATAAGTAGGATGAATGTACAGAAGGCAGGATATACATCACAAAAATATTTGCTGGTGTTTTGAAATTTCCACTGTTTATTTCCATTTTTAGAGATACTATTTGTTGGATTCTTGTGATGATTCCACCTGGAGTTTCCTATCCAGAATGCTTTTTCTCCCTGTTCTGTTAGGGTCTGTCTTGACTTCTCTATCCAGCAGTTACTTCATCACACAGTGTCTTTCAGGTTTACTCACCTATTGATTTTTGTTGTTATATGCTCTTTATATCATGTTTTCCACAGGTGTTATTCATATTTCTTTTATGGTTGAATTTCAACTGTTCCCAAATATTCGTAGTTGGACTGGTTTTTTTGTAATGAATCATCAGACAGGGCGCTGTGTACAGCATGCTTAATTAGTGATCTGACCAACAGTGTAAGGAATATAATAACCGAACGAGCTACAGAAAACAAAAATTGATATATATATAAACTAAGAGAGGTAGAAAACATTAAATTTTGTCTCCAGATAGGTTTCTTAGCTGAAAAGGATATTTCCTTTTAGCTTTCTTGCATGCTGAAGATTAACTAGAGGACATGAATCCCAAGGGAGTATATGAAATACAGCACATGTCGGATTCTGAGGTGAAGAGTTCAAGAGAGTGTCAAGTTTTTCTGATATCACCATGAAATCTGGAAAGAGATGAAATAAAACAATCAGCTTGAAGGTTTATTCATTTGTTTTGTGTTACAATGACAAGGCACAGAGAGAATGTTAAGAAGCAGCATTTAATAAGCATTTGCAAATAACCTCTACCAAGGGGAATTCAGAAAAAGGGAGGTCATCTGAAAACAAGACAACCTTGATAACAAATCATGAGGCTTTGTTTGTTGAGCTCCTTCCTTCCCTGATGGTGACTACTTGTACTGTTGTTTATCCTTCAGGCCACAGCTGCTTTAACAAGGACAATTTCAGACTGAATTATGGGTGGGATCATATGATAATAATAAGAATAATAATAATAGTAATGATGATAATGGTGAATATCATCTTGCCATTCTCTGCCTGTCCTATGTATTCTGAGCAAACATCATTATCTTTCAGGCCCACATAGTATCTTCCTACTTTTTAACTTTATAAAGTTATTAATTTATAAATTAACTTCACACTGTCTCTGAAAATGTTAAAGATGACTACCTGACATCCCTTTCCACATTACTATTTGTTGACCACTGACTGGTGGTTGTGAGAGTGAAAAGAACTGACCTCTTTCTAGGCTGGCTTTTTGTCAGCTGGTTCTGTGAATGTGGTAGGACTTTGGTTGAAAGCCACATTGTCAGGGTTGTATGGACATACGCTACTTATACACCACTGGGGCTCAAATATGACATTGTGCTTTCCCCATCAAGAGAAGTATTAATGCTGTGCTAAATTTTCAGTTCTGTAGTCATCTTGTGCAGCTTCTATAACAGCATTCTTTTGTTTAAAGTTGGTGAAAAAAGCAGAGTAGAAGAGACACAAACATTAAGGTCCAGACTTCTGCATCTCCATTTCTTCCAATTTAAGAAAAAAAGACCATAAAATGAAACTGCTGGAGGACAGGGTAACAAATAATGCTATGGAATTTTCCTTTCCAAAATGCATTGCAGATACAGAAATTTTACATGTGTCATAGGAGAAACTGGACGTAATTGAAAGGGAGATGTATTGAGTGTCATTAAACAGACAAATCACATCAGAATCAGGAAATCCCCTTTGCTGAAAATAGCTGGGAAAGTATAATTTATTGTGTTGTGTGTTTCCCTTTGTATCTGTCTGTGGTCATTGCTGTTGACAATGTTCTGGGTTGCATGGATGTTTTGTTTGCACCAAAATGGCCAATGAATATCCTAGGGTCTTTTCTGTCCCTCTAGTTTCCCTTCTGAACCATGGATACTCTCTTTATACACTATGAAGTCAGTTTCTTTTTTCCTCACTATTCTCAAGTAGAAAACAATTTCCATTTCTTTTTGTTCTGCTCTCCTGCTGTGTTCTCTATTTTTATGGGCATTCCTTTGAATCCTGCTTAAATTACTATAACTGTTCTAAATCCAGGATTAACTGATTTTACTTTACTCTCTTTCCCATTCTCCAAAATTCGTTTTTTTTCCTACTCATTCACAAAGACAATTTAAACAAAACTAATTTCACTTTGGTAATGTGAACACCGTGTACTAGAGTCTTCCCATTTGAGTGGGATTCATCTTTGATCCACCAGTTTTGGTTTGCATGGTATAGGATATAATTCACTCCATGTACAACTACAGTTTTCATTCTTCCAATTCATGTGCAGTATGTTGACATTACTAACATTATAGTTCTCATAATCTGAGAAGTCACACCTTAAGAGTTAAAGTTAGGAGTAGTTCAAATGCTGGAGTTAAGGATGTCTGGATGATGAGTAAGAGCTGAGTCCAATCTATTAAGAAGGTTTTTCATACAAATTCCTCAGTTTTGTATGTTATTCCAACTTTATTTTTCAGGGAAACTTTTCTCAGTATATTTTATGGATTCAATTGGCAGGCTGGGGGGGAAACTTCCACTAGTTCCAGAGATTAAAGAGCTTAACAGACTTACTAATGAAACTCAAGCTGGTTTTTTTTGGTCTCAGACATGGAGAGCAGAAAGAATGAGAAAGCAGTGAGGTAAATTTATATATAGTGGATTTTTAGTTTTTTAATGGCATGCACAGTGATAGTCAGGGAATTCCAGAGATGATTACTTCATATGTTGAAATTCTGTCTGTACCACCTTGGATGAAGGCGGTGGTGTTTATATCTGACCAAAACCGCCCATTTACACTTTATTGGGATGGGACCTGCAGTTTCCAAGAGCGATGAGGAGAAGATCACAAGTTTGTTTACAGAGTTTGTGTCTAGCTCTCAGAGAGAACAGACATGACTACAGTTTTCTCAAGTCTTTAAAGAATCTAGGTGTACTACAAAGAATATGAAATTGTCTTTGAATAGAATCCAAAGGTAAATGTATTGATATGTTTGCAAAAGATAAAACACGAATGTGTTGTGCAAAAACCTCAGCATGGGAATAGATGTGCAACATCTACTGTTAAGCTGAGGAGGAATTATCAATAGATTTAGTGTTTATATTTCTGTTCAAACTTTCTGTCATTTTTCAGGCAATATTTAGACTGTTTTATGAAATTTTGAGTATTGAAATTGCACTTTGGTGTGTGAAATGCAGTCAGTACCTTGTTTCAGGTTTTAAGTTACTGCACACAGCTTAATTATGTTTAATGTCTCAGAAAAGACAAAAGTGCTCTCTGCTCCAGCAAAGAGTTAACCCAAATTTAAGAAGGGAGTTTAATAGAGCTATACAAAATATTACCTCAGTATTCCACTCCAGTGAGTTATTTGTGCAGATGTGAATTAATGGACTGTTATAAAGGTAGTGTGATTTCTGCTTTTCAGTTAAGGAGTGATGATGGCCAAAGTTTCGTTTCGTGTGCTACCATTAAGTAAAGTCAATGTGCTAATAAAAAATCTCCGCATATCTTTTAAGAAGGAACTTCTTAAGAATTATTAAGAATAGTGGACATTTATGCTCTTTCAGAAGCAGGGCAGCCCTTGGTCTTCAAACATCACCTGAATCTGATTAAAACTGCTTACCGCAGCTGGAAATGTTAAGGCTACTAGAACTGATGCCTTACATGAAGTTGGAAACATCCAATTGTTTGTGTATAAGCATTTTCTAGTACATTCTGGTCTGCTTGAGGTTATAAAAAAATATTTTGCAGAAGAAAAGATTTCAAACTACTGTTGAACTAGTCATCTGTTTTTATGACATATTTCTGAGGGTTGATCTCACTCTCGCTGTGTGTCATGAGTTCATGAACATTTTTTCCTGGGTATATGTCCCAAGGTTAAGCATTTAACTGCAAATTATCTTTTAAAATTAACTTTAATAATACATGTCAATGTTTAATGAGACTGATGAGCCTTCACAGTAAACAAACCAATACTAAACTTCTTTTTGGTATAAAAAAGGTGGTTACTCTCAGAGAGAAATACATTCTTCCATGAACAAAATAACTCAGACCTGCAGACTTCTGAGCCAAACTTATAAAAGGTTGTTATGAGCAGAGCACAGCTGTGGGAGTTAAGGCTCCCAAATTCTAATTCAAACACCCATTTGAGGTGAAGAATTTCTGACTCTCTCATCACTCCCCAAACACTCTCATGCCTCCAAAATATAGTCTGAAGTACAGAATAGGAGGCATATAAACCTTACACTATTCCCTGAGCAGGTTTATATATCATTCAGAATTTTTACAGCTTTGTGTTTGTAAATGTTTTAAAACTGAAAAGCATTGTGTGAGAGCTAAATCTTCTTTTAATAGCTTAAGTAGTTCTAGTGCAATAACATACATTTCCTCTTATCACTTTAATTACCAAAGGCAATTGATTGTCTCTCTTTCTCCTTTGGTTGGTGAGTGCTTTTGATTCACACTCCTGTATATTCTATTCCCTAAAAGCTAGCCTGCATGAAGTATAGAAACTGAAAAATTTTTGCTTCATAGGAACAGCACACATGTAGCAGCACACAAACTTTGGTGATAATGTAGTTGATCTTTTTGGAAAGTTTACATTCCAAAAGTACAAGCTTAATTTTTCCGAAGCCATTAAGAAGGGGATGAAGCTGCTACAGTCTTTGTTGAGGTGATATGTAATTTTTCTCTTACACCTTTGCCCTTTGATTCTCCTGGATAAACATTTTTGTGGAAGTGAACTGTGTGTTTTGCACTGTGTGATCTCAGCCCTATGCTTTTCTGAAGGATGTCAAAGTCATAAATATTTGCAAGTTATCCAGATTGTGAAAATAGTACCTAACAACAAATTTTCTTTTAGGTTCTATGTTTTAATGTCCTAGGTAATCTTAGAACATTACTATCCAGAACTTCTATTTAGGACTAAGATCACATCATGCTTATACATTAGGGTTACATTCACAAACTTTAAAATTTACTCCTCTCACTTAACCATCAGGACAACAATTTTCATCCTTGACAAAGATGGAGAATTCATAAGATGTGGAATGTCAATGACTTAATATATACTGCTTCATGGCAAGGACATAGAAGGGACATGCAGGGTTGATGAAGACATACCAGAGAAACTCAGTGAAATCTTTGCATAGATATTTAGTGTTCTGACTGTCACACCTGATGCATTTCTGTAGCAGATTGTCTATAAGATACAGATCAATTTGAAGTAAATGAAGAGAAAATATTAGACCAGTCAGGCAGGTTAGGAAGGTCACCTGCACCAGATGGCATAAAATCAAGAGTTCTGAATACAAAATTCCCAAACTTCTGGCTAGGGGATGTAAAATGTCATTACAAATGGACACTGAGCTAAAGGACTAGGACAGCTGTTGTATCTGCCATCTGTCAGGAGGGCTTTAGAGATGATCTTGGGGATGACAAACCAGTGAGCCTGATTTCCATTTCTGTTAAGACTATGTATATGTGTATGAACGAAAACAACCTGTTTAGAAGTTACACGGTTTTTGGATTTCAGGGATATTTTCAGTAATAATAAGGATAAATGGGATCAAATGGGCATAATTCACTTTGTTTTTTAAAATGTCTTTGATTGGGTTCCACACCAAAGACTCAATACAGAAATTGTGTTGCCATGGGATTGGAGGAAAGCTTCTTAAAGAAGAGCCATGATAGGCTTAATAATGGCAACATTTTGGAATGGAAGTTGATACTGGGACCAGTTTTAATCAGCATCTCTGCTCTGGAGAGGGCAATGAACAGTGAAATCTGCAAGTCTGTGGATAAATTCTCTGTTCACAATCAATGTCATTTGCCTTCAATACCAATGGCTTCAATGGCAAGAATCTCCAAAATAAAACAGCAGACCAAAAGTCAGCAGGTTGAATTCAGTCTGAAGAAATGTATCAAGAAAAAAAGTAACATGAACTATGCTGACATGATGCTGAACTCAGAACTGACGCTTAAAACTCAGGAAGGGACCTCTGACATTTCTCTAAAGTCAATGTCTCAGTGTCAGACAAAAAAGTGTTAGGCAAGTTTACAAAAGTTAATGAGATTATCCTTGGGAACTGAGAGTGCCTGAAATAAGAGGACAGCAGGACATCACTCCAAAAACTGATGTGCCCATATCCTGAGTATCATGTGCAGTTTGGTCTTCATATATGAGGAAGAGTGTAGCAGAATTCAAAAAAGTATGGAGAAACACTAGTAAAATGTTCAAGGTGTTGGAGCAGCTGTCCCGTGCAGAGACATTTAAAGGCTGAGACACTTCATTCTGAAGAAGAAAACGCCAAGGAAGGTTGTGACTGAGGTTCATGAAATCATATAGGCAATAGATAAACTGAATGCGCAATGATTTCTCACAAAATCCCACAGTCCTAGATCTATGTGAACTTGAAACAACCAGTAAGGCTTTTGTTTAAAGCCAGTGAATGTAGTCCTTAACATAGTGAATTTCTTGAGCTGAGACTCACTAGAGAGGGTGGAGGAAACCACCATGGCATTCGTAGGTTTGGAAAGGCGTTAGTCATAGATAAGTCTCTCAAAACGTGCCCTTTCGTTTTTTTTAATACTGGGCAGGAGTGTACTCACTGACAATATTAATTAAACCATTCCCCCCAGTGAGGACAACCACATGGGGAATGGATGGCAGAAAACAACCAAGCTTCTTGTGTTTCCGTTTCTATTGGAGGCAGCTCACTGGGCTATATGAGCATTAACCTGCCCCTTGGGCTTTTCTTACTTATCCTTTTCCCTTATTCAGTCAAAGAATTTTGCATGTGGTTTCTTTCAGTGAACACCAAATCTATTTTTTAAACAAGATTGACTTTTTATGGTCTCATAGATGAGGACTGCATATACCTCTGCAGCACCCAGGTTGTCCTCAGCCACTGTGAAGGTATTAGATAACCATTTCTATGCAGAAATCAAGGCAGTCTATAAATTCTGCTTAATCTGGTAAATCAACAAGTAAATTGCAAGTCCCAAAAAGGTTAGGCAATGCTAAAAATTGAGTACACAAAAAGGGCAAAACCAGCAATCTCTTGGCTGAAAGGAGAAAGAAGTTTCTTATGCTATTTTGTTTTCCCAGCCAGTAAAACAAGTAATAAATACAGATTAATGTCACAGTCATGTACAGCAAATTAAGAAAGTAACAAGTCAATAGGTTTCTGGGTGTACAAGAATAAATATCATAGGCAAATGAAAGTGGAAGAAATGAAGTCCAGTGTCACATTTTATGTCATTTACCTAACTGGTAAGTTACAGTGCCACAGGCCTCTGTGAGGAAGAGCCACCTGATCATGTGCCTTGGGTTACGTATTACAAAATGCGTTAGCATTTCTTTCCAGGGTAAGGAACACATGCATAATTGAGTTAGAGAACAAATACCAGGGTACAGCAAACTTTGAACTTATTTCGAAGAGATTATGTGGGAAAATAATGAACAGATGGCAAATAAGAGGAATATGTTGGAATTTCTTCTGCCTGTGAGGCAGAATAATCACTCCTTCGTTTTGGACAGTCCAATGATCATGCACTGTATGAAGTTTTTAGATATCAAGGCACAGGAAACCTGTGTTTTGTAAGGGAAATATTTAAATCATTAAGTTGTACGCTATGATTACACTCAGCTGGGTAAACTGTGAAAGGTATTCTACATGAATATTTAAAAATAGTCAAATATTCCAATTTACAGTGGAATTTTATGTGAAAAGATGGCTAAATATAATTTTAATTTTCCTGAGAAAATAATTTTTATTTAGGACTTCTACATAATGCAGTGAAATAAATGGATTTTATTTATGTTCTCAAAGTAAACAAGTGCTTCTGTGCTGTTTGGGTTAGAAATAAAATTAGGAACATGTTAAAATACTGTCCTGCATTGACCTAAGGTAACACTGAAAAAACATTCCTATAAGATAAATTAATAGTTGTATAAAACCTATTATATATTTATTTAAATTTGATAGAAAATAATGCTCACATAAAACACATTGCAATAATTAGGCTTACAGACACAAAACACTCACTGTATTAATAGCAATATGCAGGTAAATTTATTATCTCACTCCCTTGATTAATCAGTAGATAGTAATATTAAGCTACAGAATGACTGAATGGATCGCTAAATTTAAATAGGGTACCTGATTTTTCAATTGATGCGCACTGAAGTACAGAGCTCTCTCTCTCTAATCAATATGGTTTGCATACTTACACAGCAAATCTCAGAAGTAATTTCAGACCCATCATTGTGTGCAAAAAATATTTCATAAATCCTTTGGAATACTAAACAGATTAGAGAAAATTTTCCTTTGGATTAGAGAAGAAATGTTTTAAATAGAATATATTTTCTGAATTATTTCCTCTTCTCTAATAAGCAGACTAGATTAAATTGAGAACCCAGTATAAAAGAGCCACTGGGATGTCTATTATTTCTTCATCCTTTTATCCTCTTGCAATTCTCTTGGGGAAGTGTACATGTATATGCTGCATGAAATGTTATTAACTGACATTAAGTCTCTCATCCCCTTAGGCCGTGGCTTTTTTCTCCTACAGTACTGACCATTAAGCAGCTCTGGTGGATGTGATCTGGAAATTGTTGTATATATACCTTCTCAAGCACATGTCTTAAACTACTCATTAGGTTTTGATATGTCATGACTTTTTAAGCCTCATATAAGTTATGATATCAATTAGGTTTTAGTGTAATGACATCAAAGTGACAGGCTATTGATTGGTTCTTTGTTCTAAACGTGTGCCAGTGTCTTTTAATATATTATCTCTCATCTGTTGGTTACCAATCTTTTACTCTCTGTTGTAAATATGTATGATTAAGGACAAAATAAAACTGTCTACCCAGAACCTTGGAGGAAACCACATTGAATGTTTTTCCTTTGGCTGATTTGTGTAGGTGGAAGGCCATATTTGGTGGCTTGTGCTTTGAGTGGGAAAATTAGGAGCACAGTTCATGCCCATGCACACTTCTGAATAATTTTGGAACATCGATTATTTGAGTTAGTGCAAATTGGTTGCTGAAAGATAGCATGAGAGGTAGCATGGGGAGAAGGAAATTAACACTATTGCACTGATCTCTTGGTTGCATTCTTCACCAATTGTATGTAAAATATTTTGCCTGTTTGTACCCTGTTCTGTATAACAGCAGCAACAGAGAACAAGTACGGTGTATCTCCTATTCACTTTCCTGTTTGGCTTAAATGTCTCCAACCAGAAGTATCCACCCAGGTTTAATATTCACATATTCATTTGTATTAAAATATTGCGCCTTTTTTTTGTTGTTGTTGTTGTTTGTTTTGTTTTGTTTTGTTTTTTGTTTTGAGCTTAAAGGCTCAAAATTTCAACTCCCCCTTCCCATGGGAAAAGCAAAGGATGATACCAGTACAAGAATCTCATTTTACACTGCACCCGAACTGTCTCTCTGTTTTTATATTTTATGGTCCTGCAGTTCTTTCTTCAGTCACACTGACTGCATTAAATTATGTAGAAGCACAGGCTTGTGACACTTCTGAACCAACCTGCAAGAGAATACAAAATCTTTCTTTTGCTTTCACCCTGACTCAAATTCCAAAAATTATATACAAATAATATCACCAGTCTAATAAATGGAATTAAAGGAAGGTAAGGGCAAAGCCATCAGTTTTATTACCTACCAGTGCTGAAGGATTAGCACTAGAATTAGTATGAATTTACATTACTAAATGGTCTTTGAATGTGATAACTGGGTGAAATTCGGGTTTGTTAATATTTCTAAACAATAGCAGAAGATGAACTCTCTGCCTAAGGCTTAGAGCTGAAGCAAGGAACATTGAGTTCCCAGTCACAGACTTGCAGGGTGACCTTGACAAGTCACAGAACATATCTGTGCCTCAGCATGAGATGGGGGGATATTAAAACATTTCCTAGCTCGCAGAAGTGTTGGTAAGGTTCAATTAATCAAAGTCTTTCAATATCTTCACACAGAAGGGTCCAGATAAGAACAAAGTATTAATGTTACTAAAGCAGACCTCTCCTGAGCACTTAATTTTTCATTTTATATAAACTTTTCTAGCTTATATGCACTGTCAGCATATAGAGCCATAGATCCTTCAGATCTAGTTTGTGTGGAGCTTGTCAAGATACAGCTGTTTTTGGTGCTATATCCCTATTAGGATATGACACAATACATCATAACAGCTCCATCAGAGCCATTAGGGTGTAAGCTGTCAATGTGTAATAAGATTACTATGCATTACATCTGGTGGTGCTCTGATAATTCTGAACTAGGTATGCTATTGCAGAGTCTATGAAGCCTTTGAATATTGATGTTGCAATGCTAATGAATGCAACAGTATTATTTTTATGTAGAAATAGAATATATTCTCCAGTATGTGTGAAGAGCAATTTCTTTGTAAAACAAGTAACTTTTCAAAAAAAACCCCAGTGATATCCTCCTCACCTTCTTCATGTACTAAAAATCTGCAAGTATTTTTATTTGCAGATGAAAGTTTTTCTTGTTTGAGGGAAGGACAAAACTCTCTAAATAATAGCCAAAAATATTCAAATAGATATAATCCAATAAGTGGCCTTGGATGCCCTAGACTATAGGAAGTTTGCACTCAGAATAGTAACCAAGATAGGAACAACTTCCAATGTGCTTTTTGTCTCTATGAAAAGTGCAGTTTTCAGACCAGGGGAAAAAAAAAAAAAAGAAAGACTATGCTGCTTTATCCATAACATTAGTCAGAGTAAAATTTAGACAGGAAAAAAGAAACATTCAAATAATTTGACATGCATTCAAAACCTTCCACTGATTGTCTAACAACAATCTAAGAAAGGTATATCAATGTAAATAATAGAATCATAGAATGACCTGGTTTGGAAGGGCCTTTAAAGATTGTCTACTTTCAATCCCCCTGCTATTGGCAGGGATACTTTTCAGTAGACCAGGTTGCTTAGAGCTCCATCCAAACTGTCCTTAAACACATCCAGGCATGAGGGATCCACAACTTCTCTGGGCAATCTGTTCCAATGCCTCACCACTCTCAGTAAAGAATTTCTTCCTTATATCTATTCTGAACCTACTCTCTTTCAGTTTGAAACCATCCCACTTTGTTTCTCACTACATGCTCTAATCAGCAGAACTTTCTGATTCAGAGAAAGATGCTATATTAATTTGTGCTTTCCTGTCTGCATAACACCTGAACATCAACCAATCTGTGTTGCACTTACTCTTCTCTTACGTTTGTGAAGAATTGGTCTGGAGAACTGGAGTGCTGACTTGGCTGGGTCACAGCAAAGCCTGTAGCAGAACAGGGAGAAAAAATGTCCTTTGCTGATATTTTAAAATCATCACCAGGAATCTGCAAAGCTATGTATGAAACTCTTGTTCATGGTATCTCATTATTCCTGAAATTTATCCTTGCTCAAGGGGAGAAAGGTGACAAAGCTACAGTAACAGATAAACTCTACTCCTGTAGAGTTTTCTTGAGAACTTGTGCATGCACACATGTGAGCCTGTACAGGAGGAGGTTGTGGTAAGCCTTGAGTAAAGAGAGAGGTGAAGGGAAAATACAAGTTCTAAGTGCTTACAATATTTTCAAGTCTTCTCAGGGAAGACTGAGCTGAGTGGCTTCAAAGGAGCTTTAACATAGCACTTGGCCGGCAAGAGTGTTAGTAAATCTTCAGGAGGTCTGAAGTGTCCTAAAAAAGGCAGTTATATCCTCTCACAATCAGTTGTCTTGTGAAGCTGTGAGCTGTCTGATTTTTCTGAGTCTGCAGCAGGGGGGGGCACAGGCAGGCAGACCTAGAGTCAGAAAAGCTTAATAAATTTTCTAGAAATATATATTCCAAAAAGTTCAGACCGAGTAAGAAGAGAAAACAATACAGTCATTTTTCATAATGATAAAAAGTCTTGTTCAAAGACTTTCTCATTAAAAATTAAATAACTTTTGGTGCAGGAATAGAAGGTAAATAGGAAATGCATTCAGAGACCTGACACTTATGCTGAATAACAACCAGGAAAACATGCTGTGGTCCTTGAAGGAGACATAGAGCAAAACTAAACAAGGAAAAATACAGAATAGAAAGGTAAAAATTAAAAAAAAAAGCAAGTGAAATGAGGAGAAATGTCAATGATCTGACAAGTAGCATGAGTACAGGCTTTTTCTGTTATTAGGGCACACAGGAAGATGTAAGCAATTCAAATGCTTTGTGAGTACAGGCTGACATGGGGAAACAATGTGCTGAAGGAAAGACTTGCTTACATGCAGAAAGAATTTGCTCATTTGAAATAGTAGCTAGCAACATTATATGGAAATAACTACAACTTTCTATGTCAGCATTTGTGTCTTTGGCTAGAGTAGTCCACACAGGAGAGAATGAGAAAAAGCAAAGACATGAATTAAATCTTCTACTCAATTAAAAAAATCCTCTGTTATAAATAAATGAGCTTTCACTGGCATGAAAAGACATATAACATGCTGGTAGTGATCGAGAACAGGTAGTGAAGAGCAAAGATCTAAGAACAAATCTATCTCAAGTGTGAACATATAATTTCCCTCATGTGGAATTCCCAAGAGCGTGTCATAGGGTTTTGGAAGAGATCTCCAGTTTTTCATGGCAAAATGTTCAAAACCCAAAAGTCTTCTGAAAGTGTTAAAGTAGATATTAAAGGATGCTATTCTTCATTGCAGTGTCAAGGACAGAGTAAATGTGGAGAAAAATGAAAAAAAAAAAAATTTGTTAATTCAAAGACCTTCCCAAACTGAGCAAGAACACCAGAGAGCATATGCCTTCAAAAGCAACATTTGCTGAGACAGCAGGAATCAAAATTTTCCAGAAATTAAATGCTTCCTTGCCCTCACTACAAGTTTGTTTCATTTTTTCTTTTTTTTTTTTTGGAAGGCTATTTTTGAACCACAGTTCCCAGATGGTTAAAAACCTTCTTCTGCTTTCCAGCCTAAATTTATTCATAATCAGTTTATATTCATTTGTCCTTGTGCCAGCACTGTCCTTTAGTTTTAGTAGTACATCTATATTGTGTAGCTATTTGTAGATTAAATTATTAATATTACAAAAGATAATATCAATTTTTAAGAGAGATCACTGGCTGAGATTATGAAGATAAAATTCACTGTTGCAACAGCTGTTTGATCATAAAGTTATAGCTTAAAAGGATTATAAATACAATAAGATGTGTTTTCACATCACTTCGAGGGAAACTAATACGTATCTTTTTATTACTTTTTTATGATATTCAGTAATGAAATACAGTTAAAATAAATTCCAGTAAAACAGGTTTTGATTTGAGGAAAAAGCAGCCTAGGTGGAGTTACTGTTTGTTTATTTAATACAAGAGCCTATTCTCCAACCTTGGTAGAAGAAATAAGATGGGTTTTCCTTTGGACCACACTAATTGTTCGGTTACAATTGGTAGCAATATGACAATTAAGTTGCCACTGCATAACAACCAGCCAATTTTGAAGTAGATTTGGACAAATGGGTTTTTTGAGGGAGGGGTATTAAAAATGTCAGGTTGAAGGAAAAGTAACCTATGAAAACATACTGTAGAGACTATATTGCTTGGTTTTAAAAGCCCTTTTGAGTAGTGAAGGTGTCTATGAGTACTAACAGTCCTTGATATATTAATATATGAATACCCAACACTAATTATGGTTTCTAGGTTTTTTCCCTTTCCTATATGAAGGAAGAATGCTGAGTAAACTGCCGTCTGTCAGACCCTCTAGGAAATATTACAGGGATTCCCCGGCAGCATTTTCCCTTCTGTGAAGGACAGATTGAAGGTGTGTGAAAAAGAATATCAGAAATCACATTTCTTGGCTGAATGACTGGAATTTCAAATTTACCTTCCTATTCTCAGTGTTAATTACCTGCAGCCCCAGCCCACCCAATTATTCCTACCAGTAACTGGACACCTCATGCTGTATATCCTTAAGTATTTGTCTGTATAAAGTCTGACAGTGCTGAGCTGGTGAGTTCCTTCCACCAATCTCTCTGTTTTTCCTCATGTTTTTGGTTAGTATGAGGCCGTTCTTTATGAACCTTTTCCACCTGACTAAGCCAGAGCAACACAAGACTCCTGACCTGAAGCAACGCAAGCGAGCAGGCTGGCTCGCTATCTGCACTGCCTTTCCACATGATGCTCAGCAGACACAAGGCACCAGAGATGTCTCAGAGATGTCTCAGGAGAGTGTACCTGCCTGCCTGCTCACCCTGTAGCTCTGGGGGACAAGTAGGGTGAATATGACAATAGCAGTTTGTGCCCATAACAACGAGTCTCCCACAAACAATGTGAGAAGAAAATGGTGAGTATTACTGCTTGTATTTCAGCTGATCATAAAAGTAAAAAGGATATAGTAGCCCAAAGGATAAACTGAACTCAAAGGTACTTGTAGTTGCTTTGAAGCTTGTACTATAAAAAATATCAGAAGCAAGCCATTAATTGAAGTCCTGGCTCCTGTGCACTTGTGTTTGGCATTGTTATTTTAATCTCCTGACCTCATTTTGTGTATCCATACTGTTTGTCTTCTCTGGCAATGTTTAACTTACTAGGTTAAAATTAGTCTTGTGTTATGGAGATACTGTGCTAGGCTACTGGGATTTTCCCCTCTGAAGCTCACCTGATCTTTATCGACAATTGCTCAACATCTGCATAACTCTGTCTTTCCTGTGTCTAAACAATTATACCTGGGAGGCTGCCAGCTCATGGGGGCAATAGGCATCTGTGACAAATGTGACAAAAGTATTTTCCACTCAATACACTTTATCTACGGCAAAGAAAGAAACCCCCATCTCATGCACAGTAACTCTGTACCTGCCTACCCTTCATTCACCATTTCTACCTTCACCAGGGCCCTCCCCCTGCTTCTGCATTCTGAGCTGGGCACAGATTAAAGAAGATTCCCAGGAAGGCTGTTGGAGCAATTCTGCATTTCAACCTAAATAAACTGTACCTGCTGCATGTGGTACTTTGAAAATCTTTTCTCCTGAAAGAAAATGACAAATTAATTCCATCCAATGATAATTTATGTATAAAACAAGTTTGGAAATTAACACAAAAGTAACCTTTATCTACTGTGAGAACATATGCTGAGAAATATGTGATGGTATCCTTTTATGCAGTAATTAAAAGTAATCTTCTTTATCTTCATCAGCCTCTGGGAAAAAGCCACTTCTATAGCAATTCCTTGGTCTATAAGAAGTTTGGCTAGTCCTGGAAACCTCTTGGTAAATTGACCATTCATATCTATTTTCAGTCCCTTAACATTAATACTGGTATTAAGATATTATTTTGGTGGAAAACCCCACTAAGAATAAGAATTCTCATTCTTTTGTGATATACAGGTCCAGACCTTTAATAACAATTATGAATGTTAATGTTCAAATCCTAACTCTTCTAAAAAAAGATGTTTTTCAGGAAATGTCATAGAGATCATATTTTGTCCACATGTGTGAAAGTATTGGAATTTTTTTGATTCTATAATTTCTTTATGCAGAGACTTTTGAATTTAATTTAATTGATTTCTGGATAATGAAGAACAGTGCTCAAATAAAATCCACAGATATGTAATTAATATGAACAGCAAATTATTCTATTTTTTTAGTTGTCAATTTTTATTTATGAGAAAATAAGTACTTTTATTAATCATAATATAGAGATTATATGAGCTGCAATTAACATGTTATATGTTATGTACTCTTTGCCTTTTATAGCACAATCAGGTTGTTTTGCCGATGTACACAACCACTAAAACAGCTGAGAAAATCGAATTGATGCTTGAAAGTGCATACTACTCTTATGCAGAAAACAGCAAGAAATATTCAGATTTTATATGTCTGTCTTCCTAGAAAATATTAAAATGGCCTAAAAGCACAAGTTAGTACTCATGAAGCAATCAGAAGAGATTCTGTTCTTATGCCACCTGCTCTAATAATCAGTTTTTGTTACAAGCATTTCTTATTCCTGCCACCATTTTGGACTGATCTGGCAATATCCTGCTCCTGGGCTGAATTCTTAATCAAACAGTGATGCCACTAGAGCCAGTGGGTATGCTGGAATGAAATTATTTTTGTCACAGTTCATATTCACAGGACTGGCTCCTGAATGCTCAGTAGCAAAGCAAAGATATTAAATATAATCATGACAGTGGGCACTTTCAAGTGCCCATGTGACCTTCCTTTAGAAGTGTATGATTTCAGAAGGCAGCCTTGGGTATCTTAGAGATCTTAATCACCTTGCGTTTTCTTTGCCTCAGCTAGTATCTTGAAGACTCAGTCCTTATGCAGATCAGTCCCTTAGAAACTTAAATTTTCAATTCAGATCTTGTCCAGAATTCCCGCATAGGTTTGTTCACCAGTGCCAGCTGAACATAAACACCACTAAAGTGAATACAGCTGAATGGGAACTATCTAAATTGTGAGAGAGGTGGAGCTACCTGATTATTTTTCAGGGCTGAGCACAGGAATGTAAATCTGCGGTGTAAATGCATAAAGCTGAGGTCATGCAGACAGGCTCTGTCTATCCAGTCCTGGAGTGCAAGGCTACCCTGCCCCAGAACTCCTGCATTAAAAGCAAACGAACCAGTGCATTTTTGGATGACAAATGAGTACATATTTAGATCTCTAGAATGCTTACTGACTTCAATTTCCATGAGAGATCACAATCAGGAGAGACTTGAGTAAATCAGGGAAGCTGATGAGAAAACAAGCAGAGTGAAACGTACAGTTGTCTGACTCTCATTAATGGGATCTTCAGGGCAAGATTAGAGAAAGATGTCGAGAAAAAGTGATTATTTTCCCTTTCTCTTCTGTAAAAAGCTCCTTATTAGAACCGCACACCTCATTTCAACCATCCAAAGCAGAGAAAATCCCAAGGTCACTAGATTCACCTGTGGATGTTGAGTAAATTGAACTGGTAGAAATTTCATCTTGATTTACTAGAGTTGTCACGATTTTTTTAAAGTTAAGAGCTATGCACTATTAAGAGCTATGGGATCCATCACTTGAAATGTTATTGGCAGGAAATCTAAAATTATGAGCACATATTACCTAGCAGCAATGAACATTACAAGTGAAAGCCTATCTTTGAAGAAGACAGCAGGAATATAAGGTTCTGAGTCTTATTGTAATACTGCTTTATGGAGCTACAGTAGGTCTACAAGAAAGACACTGTGTGCCATAACATGACCAGAGAAGGGCAATGGAGCTGGTGAAGAGTCTGGAGCACAGGACACGAGGAGTGGCTGAGTGAGCTGGGGGTGTCACCCTGGAGAAAAGGAGGCTCAGGGGAGGCCTAATTCTCTCTACAGCTCCCTGAAAAGAGCTTGTAGCCAGGTGGGAGTCAGCCTGTTCTCCCAGGTAACAAGCAATAGAACAAGAGGAAAGAACCTCAAGTTGCACCTCAAGTTGCAAGTTTAGATTGGACATTAGGAAAAATTTGTTCACTGAAAAAGTGGTCAGACTTTGAACAGGCTCCCCAGGGAAGTAGTGAAATTGCTGTTCCTGGTAGTATTCAAAAAATGTGTAGATGTGACACTTGGGGACATGGTTTAGTGGTGGGCATGACAGTGCCAGATTAATGGTTGGACTCAATGATCTTAAGGGTCTTTTCTAGCCTTAATGAGTCTATGATCTTTGATGAAAAGAGTTGCAAGAACTTTCAAAAACCTTTGGATTTCAAGAAGCTTTTGCCAATGAAAGAAAGGTCAGTTGAGTTTGTTATCAGATTCTTTTTTTCAATAGCTGGAGTTACTGTAACACTAGCACGGTGTTTTTTATTCAACCCGTGGGGACCAGACTAGGTCTTGTGAATATGGGGTTTTGTGACAAGAACATTCTTTTAAAACATCTTCTTTTTTTGTATTATTTTGCCGCGGCTGTGGGAAAACTTCATTATTTTGAAATTTTAATGGAAAGATTTTTCCACGTGTTTGATTAGTTACTTGTTGTAGCAACCATAATTTTTCAAATGGTATGTGCTCAAAGGCATGAATATCTCTTAGTTATGGTAGGCTGTGAAATGTACTGGAACACAACCACTTTGAATAAGCACCACATGTTAGTATTTCTATAAAGAGAAATGCAAAGGATTGCAATTGACTTGGGTATTCCCTTGGATGTGCTCTCTTGTGATCCATTGTCAGTGCAGTGATGTTGTCAGGAAGAGTGCAAGTTAGGTTCTCCTAAATCAAAACCCACATCAAAAGTTTATGTATCACCTGTATCCTATAAGTATTACCCTTTTGCTCAAATTATGGGAGGATCTAAGTTTAAGAACTCTACTAATGAAACTTTAGTTCTCCCATCTACTAAATTTTGCAGAAGTAGCCAAAAACTGTAATTTATATATCTATGTATTTATTTATTTTTTAATATGGAAAAGCATTTTCGGGGCTTTTAAACATTCTTTCAGGTTGGAGGAAATTTGAACTACTACATTGAAACATGAGGGATTACATGTAAACTTATGAAATTAAAGCTAACTGGAAACAGACACTTGAGTTTGGTATTACTATTATTCAAGATGGATGATATGTGAACAATAAATGCTACTAGAAGTTGAACATCAAAAGAAGTTTTAGTATTCATTCAGTTCCAGCTGCTTGTGGCAGCAATTTAGTTGCTATATTTTTTGGATCACTTATTGTGTGTTACTCACCTCTGTCTTTTTTCCCAGTGGCATAACATCAAAATATGCTGTTATAATAAATGCAAAATATGTATATTCAAAGCATTCTCCAATATTTTCAAGGTTTCTGTAAACTTTATGGAGTGAATGTTTCTAGAGGAGACTCTGCTCTTCCTGTCCACATTGAATCTACCCAGGTTTGGCCAAGACCTGATAAAAGAAGCAAATGCTTGATTTCTGACTCTAAATAGGTTGCCTGTTTGAAATCCCAGACAGTATGAACCTCTCCGCTTCCAGAGAAAGAAGAGATGAGACTGTCCAGAGAAGAAACCGAAGCAAAATAATTGTTATTCTAAAACCAAGATGGACATTTAGAGTATTCCTATTGTTACAGTGCAGTTGGTTCTGTAGAGACATAGTGGATAGAGCACACGTTTGGAAAGCAGTGACAAATACTGGAATTTTATCAAAACATTTATCCTGAAGAATTTTTTTAATGTTTAATTAAAGACACATTAAAAAGCTTGATATGTTAATAAAACATCAGCATTTTGCACTGGAGTACATTAGGTGCCTTAAACTGCCAAACAAACAGTGAATGTATTCTGCATGGCAACTGCTTGACATGTTGGTTGTTTAATCATTAAGAGCTAGACAAATACTCTAAAATATCTTCTATGCATTTTTGATTGAGTTCTACATCCATTTCCTATTCCTTTTGCACTTTCTTTCAACAAAGGCTTGAGCAAACAGGCTTTATTTGCACAATTCTGCACAATAGGTGTCGTTTATCACTGTGCAGAGGAAACAGAGAAGCAGTACACCTGGGTGCAAAACTGATACAAAAATAGTTTTTGTGTTATTAGGGATTTACTGTGAGTACTTAAGAGACTGCAGTCTCTTGTCTAACTGGATTAACGCTGCCTGTTGCTGGGCAGGTTTGATGTCTCAAGATAAAAGAGCAGCTTCAGAGACTCACATCACTCAGAGAGATGGACAGCAGTGGCATCCAGCTGTCCCACTGAGAATGGGTGACTTCTACAGACTGGGAGGTAGCAATGACATGGATTGACTGCAAAAATTTGCAGTCCAAGAGAATGAAGATATATGTGACAAAATGTGGCGGCTGAGACTGATCTATCAGGATTCTGTGGTTCCCCCCCGCCCTTACTCAAGTTCGTAAGTTTTCTATGCAAAGGCTTTCCAACAGAGTGAAAGAAAAAGTAACTTCAGCTCAGTTTTCAGGAAGGGTATTCAATAGCAAACTAATTTTGGTGGGTATGAATTCCTGAAAAGCTATGTGACTAAAGAAGATAAGAATTAAACTGTCCTAAAATTTCTTAATCTTCTTTATCTACCAAAACTCCCCAAGAGGTTCAAAATCTATTAGAAACCATGATCAGAGATCAGAAAAATGCACTGAATAATCTGAACTCTTACAGTTTAATTTATGAAGCTCAGAATTCTATTGTGATGGACAGATCTCTGACGGAAGCTGTTTGCAATCCTTCTAAAGGAATAAACCAAATAAATTCAGGAAAATCTAGATTTACTGTTGCACATTCTGCAAGCAGAAAGAGCTAGGCTGGATGAATACATTGCTAATTGTGAATTATTCATCTCACTCTAGCAATCAGTAACATCCACATTAAACATTAAAGACCTAGATTCACAAGGAGAATGTAGGCACATAAATACCTCTTCAGGCAGCCAGGGTTGACATTTAAATGCTAGTGGTATTCAACACCCCCGCATCACCCCTCCCACCTTTTCATAGGTGCTTAAAACTGCATACATACTCAAGTTTCTGTTGAAAGGCATCAGAATAACTTCAAAAATTTTACCAGCAAGTAGTTCATAGATGCCTGTTTTATTGTTTTCCCATGTCAAAGTTCACAGAAAAATTCTCTTATCACACTTTTGGTATCCGATTTTTTGTCTTACAAAAGATACACTCAGAATCTGTTTCACTAAAATATTACGGCTTAAGCTTAAAGCCTGGGAGCTTAGTTTCTCTACTCCAACCTGAGTGCTAACAGAAGGTGCAGAGTCATTCTCCAGTGACAGTGGTCTAATAAATATTTAGATCTTACACAGACACAGACCCACAGAGAAACTGAGCTTCAAGAATAGAAATGCATTTCAGCTTGCTAGAATAGCTATAACATCAATAGCAAAAATGTTCATTTTATAATTCCATGATGATTTTACGACTCCCAATGATAGCACAATAGTGATTGCTTTTCTGAGTTTAACCCTTGAAGCTTGGAACCTTGGCTTGGCTTGCGGGGGAGAACGGCTAATAACATGGAGATTAGTGATTCCCGCTAGATCAGATGTGGTTCAAGCTCCAGTAGAAGCAAAGAAACAAGATGGCCAGTACATGATGTGTCTCCTCCAGGGCGAACAGTAATCCTCTGGCAGCTGTTTCAGAATGACTCTAGTTCCTCAGTTACTGAAGAGAAGTATCAAGTTCTCAGACTTAAAAGAGGGTTAACAGCTATGACCTGCAAAAGGAGATTGAGACTTCTTAGCACCACAGGGCTAGTCCTTTGTATTTCTTTTTGGGTGCTGCTCAAGGACACAAGTATAGACAAACTTTTTTGTTTATATAAAATACGGAATTTATACTAACTTTTAATATTCTTTTCTGAAATAATTATGCACTTGCTCATTCTATTTTTTATCCAACTGTCTACCCCTTTTCTGGGTTTGGGGTTTTCCCCTCAAATATTGTCAATATGAAAAAGATAAGTCTTTAGGCTGATGAAATGCACCCAGAATTTCTAGGGGTGTTCAGGTATAAGGATATCACAAAGCTTGTTAAGATCATTTCATTGTTACATTTGAAGGTTCTGCACTTATTTCACCTAATCAAACTCTATCTCCTTGGTTTACTTTTCAAACGATCAGCTGAGGAATGAACTGTAAGGAGTCTAGACTTTCCTGAGAAATTTTTCTTCCTCTTCTCTTGTCAATTTGGCCTCAAGTCACCACTTAAGGCAAATTTTAGTTCAGCATGTGTCTGATCCCCATTGTGTGAGCATATCTGATATATGTCATAGAGGAAGTGGTGGAAGACAGAAGCTCTTCAGTTGTTTAAACTTATAAACAGCATAAACTGCTTCATATTATAGGTATATGAAAAGTCTCAATCATAGATATTTACATGATTCAAAAGATTAAATTCAATCACAAATGTTTGAACTATGATAAGCATCTGATGTGATGCTGGAATAAAGCAGAAAATGCAATGGAAAATCGACTGTCCTCATTTAACTTATGATACCCTAGAAGGGGATGAGAAGGCCTTGATGGAGAAAGGGAAAAGTAAGAGTTAAAGTGTGATGTGACTGCAACCTTTAACTCCCTTTGAATTTTAGCATTTCTGGCATAAGTGTGTGAAAGAAATATTTGGTCACACTTGTTTGTCCTTTAAAAATATTTCACACAAAACCTTTTTAAAATATAAGAATGTTATCTAGTGAATTCCAATACATAGTCTCTAGCAAATAAAGTCTTTAAAGCAAAAAGAAAACATTATCATATCCAATGGAGTGAGACTGTGCCGAAAGACTTTCCAGTTTTATGAATAAAGTCTCTATTTATATATGCATAGGAAGTAATTTTATTGAAGCCAGTCTAAAAGGCAGTTCTGCTTTATTAGAAAGTGTAGCAATGTTGTGAACAAAATCCCTCCACCAAATTATTCTGCCATATTTGCTGCAGATGTGCAGTAACTGATTGTTGAATTGCAAGGTCTCTATCAGTGTAGAAATAATTAATAATATCACATAAATTGGACCATATTTGAAAAAATAAATAATATTCATTTTAACAGAAGCATAATGAACGTTCAAACAGCATTTGACTTTTTTCTATTTTTAGTAAACTGCTAAAACCTTCAGGTAGGTATTCCTACTGGAGCAGAAAAATTAGAAACAGGAAATTGTCCAGCTTACCTTTGGCAAAGTAAATCTCAGTGGAATAATTATTTTGATATTAAATCATTTTTATTCTGGAGTGAAGTATTCATTGAATAGCTGTGCTGGTAGAGCTTACAGGGAGAGCTTATTCTACTGCAGTTGTAATGGGCAGTTTCCCTGTGTAGGCATGCTTAAGGCTGTGCAGAATATGGTCTTTGGAAATAATGTTCCATGCCAAGATGTTTCATAGAATATTTATTTTTGCTTGTATTATAAAGCTCTGTAGATACAGGTTTGTGAATGGGATGAATGCCTGTATGCTGATGGGTACTTAACAATTAATAGCCTGGCTTCAAAATATGAGACAGCTGTTTCAGCTGGTTTCCACATGTGATTCCAAATATTGCGGTGGGATGTGATCTCTATATATAGTTCAGAAACAGACCTCCAACTCAAAGAATCTCCTAGAAAAAGACTGATTCAGTTGGAAAGCAGACACAGAATGGATGAGCTGCTTTCAAGTTTTCTGACTTCTGCCCTTGAAAGGAATTGTATCAAGTTTTTGAAATGTGATATCTTAACTTTGAAGGACTGAGAAATATTCTGAACTTTTCAGGTCATCTCCTTTTTTCAGTCATAATATTCCACTGATATTTAAAACAGGAAGCTGTGGATGCTTTCCTCAGAGTGTCAGCTCTCTGGGTTTTCAATGTGTTTGAGCAAGAAGCTATTTGTGAGAGGGAGAGAAGATAGCCCACTTTTATCACCTTGAACATCCACAAGCAATTCATTTCAGCACAACTGAAATTTCATACACCTCCGTGCATGAACTACTGTGTACCTGTCTAGCACAACTAATGAAGCTGTGTTTTAATGGATGAAGGGTGCAAGTATAAAGATATGGCATGAGGGAACACCTTTGGAAAGTGGAATTTCAGAATTTAGAGCACAGTGCTGGTTTGACACTTTTCCTTTAAAATTCCTTTATTCTGCTTAGTAGATTAATTTCTTACATCTGCAAAGTCACATGGCAGGTGTGTTTATATTGTGTGATAGATATTTTATGTAGTAATGAAATTCTGCCCCCCCCCCCTTATCTCATCATAGATGCACTAAAATGTACCACAACTTCCTTCCTGCTTGGACTCAGATGTTCTTATGTGGAAACCTGGGTTTGTGGTAAGAAGAAGAGGGCTGATACTCACCCTCTTTCAGCCACAACAGAACACTCCTAAATCGCACAGTATAACTCTGTTTTTTTTTCTCGACAGGACTGTCTATACAGAGAAACTATGAGGAAAAATCTCTGTAAAAAAACATACGAGGCCAAATCGTTCAAGCAGCAATGATGTTCAATTACCAAAGGCTGGATCTGTCAATCCCTGGGTCCCCCATTTACTCTTATTTATTTTCAGATCTGCCTTCTAGTTGTGGTTGACTTGAGCAATGGGATAAAAATGGGGAACTAGTTTCTGGACAATTAGCAACTGAGTCATGTACTGTTCCAGCCTTGTACAAAGCTCCACATTTCCCATACTAGCCATGTGGTAAATGCCACATGGGCAGGGAATCATTATGGAATCAATTTGGTGCCTGGGTCTAATTAATCACAGCCATAGATGTTGCCTTAGCCCAAATTCTTCTGCCTCCATCATATTGTACAAGCACTTCCTAGATCTGCTTTGAGCAGCACGACTGATATCTGTCATATGGAGATATACTCTGCAGTTTTTCTTCTGGTGATATTGACGTAAGTTTTCAAATATGAACAATAATAATAATTTTATATCTGTGAGTTTAAGTCCTTTCTTTTCTGAAAACAAGGCTAAGAAATATATCCTCTCTTTAGAAAGAAAACTCTCAAGATATTTTCAGTGTCAAATTAAAGCAAATTTTGCTGCTTTGCATTTAAGAGGCTTCTGACAAAAGTCATGATCAAATGGAGAAGGATTTAGCTGCAGAAAGTCCTGGAAGGTGGTGATATTCTAGGCCAAAAAAAAAAAAAAAAAGAAAAAAAAAAAAGAAAAAAAAAAGAAAAAAGTGTTGAAAAACATCTCTCTTGCTCTGGAGTAGTTTAAAGTAAAAAAAAATTATATTGGCCTCCAATGAATCCAGTAAATCCTATAGGAAAATATATTTTACTAATAGACTAAAGGAATTTGAATGTGGTAATGTCAATCAGAAGTGGAAATATTGCATCTCTTTTTCTCATCCCTTCTTCTGGAACCATAAATCACTTGTTTTCAAGATGACCCACACTAGTCTGTGCCAGCTCTGCTCACAAGTGTCACCACTTTGCATGGGCAGCCTTGCCAAATTTGGCCTTGGAAGCATGTTATAACAAACACCCAAGCGAGCTGGAGGCCACAGGGCCTTTTGGCTTCCAAGGCCCAGATAGCTCTGGATGTATTTTCCTGAATGTAAACACTCAATATTTGCAAGCCCTTACAAGCATTAATCAACTCAGTCTTTACACTCTACTGGCATGAGCTTGTTTTAAAGGTTTGGAGAGTAGTACAGCTTTTCATCAGGACAGGCTTTGGAAGATCAGATAGCTCAGAGCCAGGGAGCACAATGAAGCCAGAGGCTTTGGAGCAGCTGCTTCCAGCCAAAGGCTTTTCCTCATCGGTGGAGAGCAGGCCAGCCAAATAAGAGGGGAAGGTGACTAATCTTTGATTCTTTGGAGAAATAATTTTAAAATTTCCAGCTCTAATGATCAGCTGATAACTATTTACAGTTGCAATTAATATTTTCAGATAAGGAAGTGCTAGCAACTAATATTTTTGAGGGTTTAATATTAAATATTGAGGCTTGGTGAACTCTATAAGGGTTACTTCCTTGCCTTTTTAGCAATTTTTGTTGCTATATGCAGCTCTGGACTTTTATATTCCACCTTTCTACTTTTGCTAGAAGATCATAGATAATTTAAGCCCTTAACATTTCTATAGCCTTTTTTCTATTTCACAGTCTTCTTTCACACACATACTTTCTTTTTCCCTGTCTAAATTTCAATTATTTTTTTAAATAAAACTTTTTGCTAATTTTCTCTGAAATTTGTTGTTCAATTAAAGAGTTTTTGTCTCAGTTTGTGAAAATTACACATTAGCTAAGATTTTGACTAAAATTGTTTTTTTGTTGCTGCTTGATGCCCTTGTAACATTAGGAAAAAATCAAGCGTACTAATCAAATATTCATTTGCTCAATATCTGAAAAATAAATATTATGTTGTTGCTAGAGATGTAAATGTTCTCCATTCTTTTTGTGTTTATTCACTTAATTACACCTGCAAAGGCTCCAAATCATTTAATGTATGTTACTATTGCTAAATGCTAAATACAGATGAAAAGAAGTGTTGAAAGGAAAATGTGTGATCAGCTTCTGTGATGGCATTCACATATGCTCTTAACCTAGCACTTGCATTTTGTATATTTTGACAGAAGAGTTAAGATCCTGAGTACTTCTTTACATATGTAATCATGTAGTTATGGTGTGTCAAGAGCACATATTCCAATTCATTATAGACTGAGAATTCTCGAGCTGAATTAGAGGTTCTGAAAAAAATTGTTAGGCCTTCAGAGCTGAATTAAGGCCAGCTTCAAATATCTTTACACTGAAGAGCTCGCGAGTTGCAAAAGAAATAAGATGGTATTCCATACCAATGGAGATGTAGACGCTTGTTTCATAATTAATAAATCTCCAAATGCTGGACATAGGAGGGCACTTCTTTCCCTTCTTTGCATGTAGATCTTCAAGGGTCTGTTGAACTCCATGGAGCTATGCAAATTCACATTGACCAAATATCTGGCTTCTAGTGTCATGTCAATTAGATATTAATAATGTTGTAAGGGTATTTTGTCCATTTTTCTGCCATGTTGAGATTATAACCTACAGAATATTGTGCAATACAGATTATTAAAACTATGAATTTTCTCTTACTTCTAAGGAAAATTGTTAATTCCAATTTTTAATTATGCTCACAATTGTAGACTTGCACCTTGAGGTGCAAAAAAATTTCTTAATTTCTTTTTCTTTCCCCATTTTTTCCTGTAGATGGTTAAATACTTTGTTTCATTCAGAAAAATTCTCTCTTGTTGGCTGTATGGGTCACTATGTTGGAGGCCTATTAAAAGTAGAACGAATGTTTTAAGACATAACGATACCGTTAGTGAAATGGAAATTTTTGCTTATTAGATCATGCTGTTTTATTTTTTAAATGCTCTACTGCCACAATCTAAATCCTCTTATACAATCTTATATTTGTAAAGGAGCACTTGTAGAAGAATATGACTTACTTTGGCATGAGATCAAACACTCTGCAAAGTAAATTCTGGCCAAGCACTTCAGTTAAATACTTGGTAGTTTTAGGCGTTGGGTCTGCACATTCTGTTTTGTGTTCACGGGCCTTTATCTTCCAAGGACATTCCAGGATCAGTACTTTTTGTAACATCTTTTGCGTGCTCTCTAGGCAAAAAGACTTTCCAGCTGATAGAAGTGGGAATTTAGAGCTTCAGCTCTTCAAGACTAGCTGGTATCTAAAGGTTCCCAGGAAAGCTTCCCTGAAGATTCACCCTGTCACAGCTCTGGCTTACAGCTCGTTGCTTCTTTGACACTTGATGGTGAAAACAGTCAAACCCACAAGCTTTGCAGAGCCACCTGCATTTTAGTTTGTTAAAAGCAAAATCCAGAAAGAAAAATAACCAGGCCATCCAGGGAAAAACATCAGATTTCTTAACATACTTAAATATTTTTGGTCATTTAGGAGTCCAGGAATTTCAGTGTAGTTCATGCCTTCAAATATTTTGCCTAGTCTCTTTTGAATAGCAATTTCCTTCTTTCCTTTTACATTTCCTTCCTTTGTTGCCAGCTTCCCATTTTCTCACATGCTGACAGTTGAAAAGTCTCCATCTGCCAGAAAAAACTTTCCCAATAGTTCTTCCATTCTGCTCAGACGTCTTTCTCTTTTATGCCTCTTAGCCATTTCCAGCATAAAGGTTTAACTTTTCCTGATGTAAACACTTCATGGTGGATCTGATCAGTCTCAAAGTGACTTCACCCCGTCTCTCAATTACAAACAGAACCCAGGATTACAAGCTCAGCTGCAGCGATCTTCATGGCAGCTACCTAAATTTGAGTAGTAGAACTGTGAACATTGACCAGCTGAAATAAGCCTGTGAACTTTTCTCAGTCCTGGTAGATTTTTGCTGGGATCAAAGGCAGTGACCCAATTGCCTGTGTTTGGAAAGATCTGCAAATAAATAGATCCCTCCTGGCAGTGTTACAGACTGGTATGGGAGATGCAGGGGTGAGCCCAAGAGAGGATGGTGCATGCTTACTACCTCCAAGTGGAAGCAGTCTTCCCCTTAGTGCAGTTAGCTGATCTTTCAGGAGCACTGGAATTGCATGGAGTTTAGAAAAAGCCACAAGCCTGAATGAAAATTTGGCCTGAAAGAACAGAAAAGCACAGTGCAACATGAAATATATTGTATGAGATGTGTGTGGGAGGTCTGCATAGAAATTACACCAATAAAAACAGAAGAAAACAATTCAACACCGAAGTTAAAGTTCAAAGCAACTAAAATATAATTCAAGAAACAAAATGCCCTGCTGAAGACAATGCCCAAAATGCCTCTGTTCAGTTTACAGGTCTTTACACTTTTGAAAAAGACTTTAATCACCTTCTTCCACCTACAAAGCCCATTAGCTTTGTAATCCAGCCTTCCACATGAGAAGAATAAAGAGACCACTTATTAAAGAGCACTTAGCAATGTTCAGCCAATAGGCTCATTCAAGTAGCTAATACTCTTAGTCCTGTAATTTGGTGCCAAAAGTGTCTTCCACAAATACTGAACTATTTGTTGAACTGCCCATTATGGTGTGGCTGAGATGATACTCATCTGAATTGCTGCTGAGACCCACATTACTAACTATCACATCTGATTTTTAAACATGTATGGTCAGAGAGTCTCAGGAACACTGTGGTTGAAAAACATGACAGGAGCGCACTGTGACATTGATCTGTCAGAACTCTTTCCTTTTCTTTGCCTTGTGGCAAAGAAAAGAATTTCAGGTGATACAGTAGGAAAAATAAAAAAGATTCACTACTGACTTGTTAGGAGAATTATGTAAGTTGCCATTCCCCCCCTCATTTAAACAAGATAATCAATGATGTGATGCCATGTTCTTTTAGAGTGGATTAATATTTTATATATTTTATAATATTTTACACTGCCATTCAATAAATTTACATTGCACACAAAGGTGTATACTGATGATTCAAAGAGGAGCAGCAACCCTGTTCTGTATTACAATGCCCCCTTTTTAAGATGGCACCTTCTTCATGTTATATTTGATAGTTTCTTCTACATAAAATCTGATTAGTTTAATTTGTATTTTAATAAGTAATTTACTATATAGTAAGCATAGTCTTTAAAAATAGTGTTGTCCACCACAAGGGGAAGCTGCCCACATGTTTTCCTTGTGCTTTTTTTGTTGTATTTAGATTCTAGCTCTGCCCACTCTTAGTCTATTTTGAATGTGTTTTGAATTAGTCACATGATCTGACACCCAAGGTTTTCCACCGGATTGTAAATTCTCTTTGCATCTAAGAGTGTGTGGGGGCTTAGGAACAGATGCGAAGGTCTAAATATATGTGCTTAAGTACCACGTTGGGTTCTATAATAGATGTTTGGCATCTTTTATAACTAGCCAATTAAATCTTAGGAAAAGTGATAGCTTTGAAAGGAAAACAATAAGAAAAGCTTTTATAGTAGTAAACCGCAACTGTACTGTTTCTTCTTCCTCTTCTCTCTGAATATCATGTTTGATTTCACAGAGATACTGATAGGTCTCTGAGATTCAACAGATTGCCTTCACGTCAATAATTTTGTTTCTGGTTTTGTTTCACCCACAGAGTTTTGCTTTCATGTTAAATTGAAGAGTACTAGGTTCTTAAAATGGAATCAGACTGGCAACAGTATTTTTGTTATGTTTAGTGACAAGAATAATTTTAAACTATACAATTTGAATGGTTTCCATAACTTGAATCAAATTTGCTCAAAACACAGCTTGATTTTCTTGAAATTTTGCTGAAGTGTATTGAAGTTTATCGATGTTCTATGGAGAACCTCTTAAGTATGTCAAACTACTCAATTTATTCTCCTAGAAGAGTATAATTAGAGCCAAAAACTGAACACATTTTTAGCAGAAAAAAATTATTTTTCATATACCTCAGTGCCTGGTCCTACTTTCATCACAGAGTATTGTCATTTAAATGTCTCGTTACAGCATCCATTTTCAGTGAGAAATAAAAACACTGATTTAGACAATATAATTGCATTCGCAGCTTTAACCCTTTCTTATTTTAATAATTTTGTTATTGAACACCTAGTATATGTGTATTTTGCACGAGTTTACTTGCTTAGTTAGCTGATTATCAGCCAGTGGAATGTAATTCCTTAATGTGCAGGGAACAATAGAGAAATATTTATATGCACCGCAGAATATGCAGGCAACACTGAAATTCCTTGCACTTTTAATGTATGGTTGTCTAGAACATCTGCTCACTAATCTAAACATTATCTTACACATCTGGATTGACTGGCTGTGTATCCAAGCCCACAGTGTGTTACCTACATAAAATCATGACAGTTAGCACTTGTTAGGAATCTAACAGAGAAACAGAAAAGTGGATGAATGATTTTTATTATCGATCTTCAAAATGAAGGCTGAGGCATTTTTCAGGGAAAGTGTTGGAAACTCCTCTTACTGCTACTCTAAATTTACAGCTGATGAACACAGGAACTAATTCCCATAGACAATTATTCTACCATTTTTTACAAGCATCAAGTTGACATGAAATAAAGTAATGGAATTAGAAATTATCCTTGTTATTCTTGGAGCAAATTTATAGCCTACGTATGAACATCATGCATTTCTGATTCTATGTAGACTTGTAGTTTGGGGGGGACAGAGATTGACAGCAAACATACAACTAGTGTGGATATTTTGCTTACATAAGCAAATGGTTGTTGACAGCTTCAATTTAATCTCAAATTCTCAGAAAAATTTGGGTATCTCAGGTCTTTGACTATACAAAAAGTCTCTGCTAATGAAAACTTTCCTCATTGGCAGAAAGCATTGTAAAAGAAACTGTATCTTCAAATGAAGATGAGAACATGGCTATGGGGACCAAAAAATTAACATATGATGTACAGGACCAGTAACAGTACATGGATATAATTAAAAAATCCCAGTTAAGTCTGCATCTGGAGGCATTTTACTGTATCCTTGCTACAATTCTTCTCTCTCTTTCTAGGTGAAATGCAAGCTGATGTGGCAAAGTGCCATGTGAAATAGAAATTAACCATTATAGAAACTAGAGATTGATTATAGGTTCAAATTAAAATCCTTCTGATGGAAAGACAGTTCTTCAATACAAATGTAAATGCGCACAATATTTCTAAGAGAGATGAAATAATGAGCAATGTTTTCATCCCAGCGTTTGACATAACCTTCCCTTAAGAATAAAGAAATTGCTTGGTGTTTACTGTGAATTCACGTTTAATGAGTCAAGTCTTGTTTCAAACATTGAATTTATCCAAACAAATCTGCATTTTAGAAAAAGATTCACAAATACAGATACAACTACATTTGCTGCTGATATATTAGGGCCTATCAGCTCATTGTCTTTTGAAGAACAATAGTATGTTGCTCTTTTGTAAACCAAGCTAATTAGAAGTGTTATCAACTCCATTTTTCACACATAAATTAGTGAGAATTTTAAATCTGTCTTAAATATGGTGTACACACATGTTTCTGGGTGTAATTTAGGCCATGATTATTTCCAGAGCTGGCAAATGCTAGAAGAAACATACTGTGAACATTCATTTGCAATTTTAAATGAATTTTAATGACTTTGTAGATATAACTATTTTATTCACTTTCCATCAATATCCACTCTTACAGACAAGTTTCCTGCAAGACTTCTTTCTAGGGCACAGGGTTTTATATGAAAAATACAGACTGTTAGCTACAAACAGATTTTAAATTGGTAATCAAGGAGATATATGGAGAAAAATGAATATTCTAAGAGTCACAGCCCTCCAATCAGGAAACAAAAAAATCACCATGTGATTATTTCTTCAACTAAAATAGCTTGGGTTATGAATTTCAGTTCTTCACAATAAACTATGGATGAGCTGCAGACCAAGAATTATAGAAATTAGTTGCAAATCATTTCAAATAACAAATAAATTAGAGTGAATCATGATGCATTTGTGAAAATGTCACAATTACTATGCTAATAAGTTTAAATTTACATAGTGCCTTTCATCGGAATGGATCCTAATGATGTATAATCTCAACATCCGGAGGAGGCATGATGTGACAAAGGCTCAGAAAAAAATGTCTGATATTACTTTGTTAATACACAGAAAATGATACTTTATTTTTCAAGCTGTATTAATGCATTTAATTGCTATCAATAAAATAATCAACTGCTTTTTGTTTCTTTTTCTGTACTCTCCATTTCTTTCTTAGTGTAGATTTTTTTTTAGCATTTAATTTCTTTTCATTCCCAGTTTTTAACATTCATTTCATTCTTTTTTTTTTTTTTTATTCTCCGATAATTTTTCTCTTTTTTTCTTTTTCTGGTACTGTTTTTTTATTTTCCTGTACCCATATTTTTTTTTGTATTTGCTTTTCGCTTCTCTCCCATCTGTCATAGAAATTCTTCTATAAGATGTATTTTTCTCACTATAGGCTTTTTGTACTCCAAGCTAGAGAACAGAAGTACCCTTTTTCCTCCTCCGCCTCCTTCTCTTCCTCTTCCTCTCACACTGTGGTTTTACTGTCTCTAAGTTATTTCACTGATTTTTCTTTGTGTTTTTTCCATCATTTCCACTACTATATACTCTTTTAGAATATTGTCTTCTCCTTTGAAAATCCCTTCCCTCTGCATCCACAGTCATCCAAATATCTTCTATTATCCTTGCCCACGATGCATCAAAAATGTAAGCTATATGCAAGTGCTATATATGCCTAAATAGCATATGTTTTACATATTGAAATTATGTGAGATCATATATTGATTCATAAGAGTGGTTCCCTTTAATTACAGTCCACACACATAACATATGTTACATATAAAAAAACATATGTCAGACTATCTGTGTGTATGAAGCACTCATGGTTTTCCACATGGGCAGGTCCTGGAGCTATCTTGATCTTCCAAAGCAGAGCTGGTATTACTTTTGCTTTTCCTCCTCAGTCTTCCAAGCCCCAGAGGATTCCCACTGACATGTGTCCCCACTTCTGAGGTTTGTCACTTCCTTGCATGTTTGTTGCCTTCCTTGCTCCAAGCTGATATAAATCCTAGGGATTTTTTACTTTTCCTTAAACCAGAAATGTTTTTGGTAATTTGATTTACAGAATACCTATTTCAAAGCTTGTTCATGGATCCTTCTTTACCTTTCCCTTTTTCCATATTTCAGGGAGCTGCACTAGCTCTGCATCTCCCTGCCTTCTCAGAAAACGGCCATTTCCCAGATGTCATTTTTCAGTTGTGATGGCAAGGGAGCTCAGTGGCTCCTTCCGTCCACAACATTTCAAAAATCTCTTCTCCTAATAATTAGGCAAGTGTGATCACATGTAGAGATAGACTGATGCTTGTTAAAGACTCTTTTGTGTTAGGATCTGGTCATAGCTGCTCATATCCCTTGTGACTGCCGTAAAGTAAGATACTGATTTCCATTTTCATTTAGACAGGCTTTTATTTCTATGGGTTGTTCGTAAGGAAGTCTTTTTTCCCACTAAACAGTAAGCCCAACAGGACATGATAAAATAAAGGCTAAGGGGGTGTGTAACGACTACAAGTTGCATGACAAGTGTTACATAACATGGTAAGTCATAGATGCAGCACTCATAAGGCCAAGAAATTAATTGGTGCAATGCTTAGTTATAAAAAAGGAAAACATCTTGCAAATGAGGGATCTTAATGGAAGGAAATTAAAAGGAGCAGTTATAAGGAGAAAATATTTGCAGTTAATGCGAAATTTTGACTATGTAACACCAGTGGCTTGTAGGAAACACTGTCTGTTAAAATACTTTAGGTAGAAACTGAAGAAAGCTGTATAGTAAGGGGTGTCAGGCTACCAGAAACAAGAGAGTGACCTTGAGAGGGTCATTACTTTGTGCGCATCTCATAAATTTTTTTGACTGCAACATTGTGCCAAAAAGGCAGAACAAGACACGGATGAAAATGTTTGTAAAAGACAGTCCACCATAACTTTGGCTTTGTCATCTCAGTGTTCACTGAATTGCAGGTTCATTCAAATGCTAGGGCAAAAGTCATTAGTCATGTGTTTTTAAGTGCTTGGCAGGACCAAGCAATCAATTCTGCAAGTCATTCACTAATGCTCGTGTAAGTGTGTTCAGCTGGTTCCATAGTCATATTAAAACAAGCACTCTGATGTTCACAGAAACATGCTCTGCTTCCCGTACATCTGCAGAAGCAGTCCAAGCCTATATGCCATGCCTGAAAGGTGGGAAAAATTGTGAAGAAAATGTTTGTCTTAATTAATAAATGTTTCTCCATTATTTTTTTAATATTTTTTTCAAATACTCATTTTGGGTCAGATTATTCCCTGCAAACAGTTTGGAATGAAAGTTTCCTGATGTTGAGATGGTCTGGGGAAATTAGTGATTTAGGTGTCAAATGGAGGATGTGGTCACTGTCTTGCATAACAGGAACAGTGAGTCATGTGGCTGGGATTCTGTGGGTAACTCAATACAAGAAAATCTTTTTACATACTCGATAATGCCTCCTGTGATACTAAACCCCTCAGAAATAAAATAGTCACTGAAAAGAATTTTTTTTATTTGTTGTTCATTTTGATTTTGGATTTAAGCCAGGCAGCTGTTAATACGCCCCTGGGAATATGGAATGCTTTTCCCTAGCAAATAATATTGGTTTATATGAGAGGATAAGTGGACCCAAAAGGTGTTTTATATTAGATTGAGAGCCCAATAAATCAAAAGTAAATATTTAATACATGACACAGAATGTCACACTCCAGGATTATGGAGCAACACAAACATTGTGCTGAAATACAGACGGACTAGATTATAATTCTATTAAAAGGTTTGTACCATATAAACAATATGCTGCATTATTTCTTTAAGAAATGATTTACTGTGTTCCCATGGGTTAGCATACATTTCCAGATTGTAGTGATGATAGCACGCATGTTTTATGTCAAAAATGGCAATTGACCTTGATGAATTATGATGGAGAGGGTCATGTATTGTATTCCCATGAATGGGTGTCACTTGCCATATTTTCTCAATAAAATTCTTTAGCAGCAAACCTTTCTCAAGAAGAACTGCTAGTTAGTGGCACTTAGAGTTAGAGTCCCAAGGATCTCAGAAGCTGACACAAGGTAGAGTTAGCAGCCTTTATGGTGAAAATCATCTGTGCTTTGCAGGGCAAACAAGTGGTACACCAATGCAATAACAATTCTTTATTACACAACAATAGGTTGTAAACCTACTGACCCTATCCTATACAATGACGAGGTCAATAAAGTTCATTTTTGTGAAACTGGGTGGTGGTGTATCTTCTGACAAAATAAAGACAAGTTTTAGAGCTGGATATAATCTCAGTTTATCCTGCTTTTAATAATAAGTGTTTCTTATCAGATGAACTTTGAACTCTGAAGTCAGTGGAGGATGGAGCTGAAATATATTCTGTGCTCTTGGGAAAACTGTTTTCTTCTCATGACATGGGAACATGTAAGTGAAGTATATTTGTTCTATATTTTGTTTGTTGTCACAGAGATCTAGCATTAGTCTTGGCTCGAAGGCGACAGCTTGCAAGAGCATAACCACAACAAGATGCTGTAGTCTCCAGGTACTGTTGTCCTGTCTGTTTCTTAATATCACTGCTGCCTCCAGATCCAATCCAAAGCTGATCCTGGCAGTTCTGCAGTCCTCTCAGGAGGGAGCTTTTTCCTGATGATGTAGCCCAGCGACCTCACCAGTACCTGAGGAAAGTAGCTCACTCCTGGCGTGGGAAGTTTGTTGTAGATGTTAAAGCAGGTTTCTTCTGTGCTGTACTGGGGAGCAAGCTGCGATGAGAAATAACTCTTCTGGTGCAGTGGAGAGAGGGTACATTGCATTGCAAAATGGCACCATGTAGGGCTCTGGGGATGCTCATACCTTCACAGGCATGCAGAAAGCTGAAGGAAAGTGGAATGGCTTAAGAACACTCTACGCTCACTGAGGGTTGTATTTTCTAAAACCTGTGCAGCTACCAATAGGTATAGGCAGTCCTACCTGAGGACTTGATGGGATTTTGGTATCCAGGGGTATCTTCACAGATGGGTGTTGGCTTTGACCCATCGGTCTATGCAAGTGATTCTCAATTTTGATTGTCCAAAGGACTTTTGTCAGAATTTGAATAGTTTCAGTTGATATAAATGTCATATAGGTGAACAATACATACAAACTCATTCCCTTCTAAAGACTGTTGACATGAAGTTAGAAGCCAACAGATTAGTTCCTTATTTCAAAAGGTAGAGGTTAGCAGTTTGATGCCAAAGGTCTGAGGTACAGTGCCTAGTGATCATGAATGTTTGGTATCAATTAAAAAAAAAAGAAGAATGTTTTTAGTCACACAATCAATCTCCTTCTGCCTCCAAGTGAAATGTGGTGGCCAGATTTTCAAAACCTGCTTAGTTCTTTTGATAATCAGGCCTATAAACACCAAAGAAAATATTTCAAGAGCTTGTGTAAGCAAAAATAACCATTTAAGCATTGTCTAAATTCCAGACTGGTAGAATAAGTCTAAATGGTCACTTTGTTGTCAATGTACTGCAAAAAAATCTATAATGATAAAAAGTCAAGAAAATTACTTCCTTCTGCTAAACTTATTTTAGACTAACAGTGAGTTTAATTTCAAGATGTTGTCACATCCTGGTTGGAGGTGGTGGTTTGTTGACAGTGAAACTTGTTTCCTACTTCTTAATATGAACCATAAAATTATCTGTGCACATTAAACCCAAAACTAAAATAGACAAACTACTAAACTAAAAAAGGCCTTTACACTATTGTTGCTGAGGTTTGGTTTAATATTATTTTTTTGCTCCTTTTACCTTCCTTTTTTGCTGATTCAGTTGAAGCAGAATTCTTCTGTTGATCAGTCAGGCTTGTGTAAAGAGGCACTATTTTCTGTGGGAGCAAGTCCTAACATTGAAAATGCAGAAATACTTGAACACATGAGCTCTTTTTTGTGCTTCAATTAGCCATTTTTGAGGACTAAATGCATACAGTGAAGGGACTTTCCTTACATTTATTTCCTGTTTTTCTGTGACAGTGTTTCTGTCTGATTCTTCTTCTATCTGCTAAACTCCTTTTGAAACCTCAGTGCTAAGCAGTGCCCTCTCTCCAGGGCATCTTGCCAACCATCCTTGGGCACTCCCCTAGCACTCCAAAATAGGAATAAATGTTAAGCTGATCAGGTGGGAGTATTTCTGACCTGGCTACTGAGTACCTATTCCTCCCGAAGAGAAGTCTGCAAGCAGCTATCAAACCAGTGAATTTGAGGAGCGTTTGTATTTGGAATGAGATTTCTGTCATGTCATTCTTAAACGCTGGGAAAAAAAAAAAAAAAGCAAACAACACAACAAACAGAGTGGTGTCATTTTCATGGTAAGAACTGTAAAAGTATATAACAGACTAGAAGTAATATAAGGGGTAATATAACCAGACATCCCAGCTGGCATATAATGAGCCAGCTATTCCTATTTTTTAAAAATTTTTTTTCTTTTACTTTTAATAGTGTTAAATCCATCTGTCCTGAGAAAAATCTGATGGGAATTTTTCCTGGTTAACTTTGTCTTGGTCTCTAGGAGAAAACCCAAACAGCTAAGTTGTTTTTTTAGTTTTGGTTGGGTTTTTTTTTTTTTTCTTTTCTTTTTCTTTTTTTTTTTTTTTTTTTTGTGTGTGTCGGCTAGGCTTGTCTGGGCATTTGTTTCACACATGTCCCATAAGCAGCCCCACACCCACCTTCCCCCCCATTTCCTGACATACTTTGCTGTTGCATCTTTTCAGTGGTAGTGACTGCTCTCTCAACTGATGGTTGAATTTTCAGCTGAGAATCAAAATCTGCTACTTAGTTTGCCTCACCATTGAACCATGAGTAGTAGCAGGAAAAAGATGCTCTTTGTTTTAAAGAAACACTGTGCAGGTGTTAACAACCTTAATGCATAAACACTTATAGGAAGACTTCCAATCCAAATTGTCACTTCAATAGAGCATCCCTAGAAAGGGATGGGACTTAGATTCTTGTATCACTCCCCCAGCTACCATTATGTTTTGTCAGGATAAAAAAGGAGGCGTTACAAGGAAAGAAGGCTATCTCAGATAAGGAGGAAATTTTGGGTGCTACAGCTGTGTCTTGCCTTCCTGATGGAGGCAATTAGGATGTGTGAGAAGAACATTGAAGTAGGACCCCAAAATGCACAAGCATAATTTAGATGCTCTGGAGTCCTAGAAGTATTCTCAGCACCAAACCCATCCTCTGTGGTCTGAGCCATCACTGTGGCATCATTCCTTCTTTTTTAACAAGGGTCCAGTCACAGTGAAAGATCTCACCTGATAGTGAGAGAGGAAAGCTGGAGTAGGTCTTGGCAAATGTTCCTGAAAAGCATATTTGACTGTTCTGTATGAATAAATTATTCAATCAGTGAGAGGAATTACATGTGCTGCACCTGAGAGCAACCTGCACCTGCAAATGCCAAAATGGATTCAGCTCTCTTTTAGACTTTACTTTGCGTCCATCACTTTTAAAAGAACTTAGCTTTCCCCTGTGCAATAACATGCAGGGGTTTTATGCTGTCATGGATTTTTTCTTTGGTAATATAAGCTGCTCTTGAAGCCCGAGAGGCATGTTTTGACCTGTTTCTTTTATGGTGGAAAAAAGCAGCTAGGGGTGGTTCTGAGTTTTATAACTCTACTTCCAGGAAGACATTGTCATTAGCATATATGGAGCTGTTTATCTAAGAAACCCTGTGCTGGCCTGGAGGGCAGAGGTTGTTTGCACTGAATAAATATCTTATTTGAGATCTCAGAAAGTGTTGGGGGTAATAAAAGAAACAGTGGCTATCAAACTGGAAGATGAATGAAATAATTTCACCTGTGTGGAAGTATGAAGAAGGTGGGCTGCCCTCATCTAAGAGCTGCAGAAATGAAATTAAAAAGAATAAATGTTTGCAGTGCTAATGAATGGAAAGTGCAATAGTTTGTCCACCTTTGAGCACTTTGTCTCATTACTTAGCTGCAGTTCACCCCTGCTCCTCCGAGGGTATCCAGGCAATAGGCATTGGAAGGCAGAGCAGAAAAGGATTGCACAGCTGTCAGTCTTCAAAGGTGAGCTTCTAGCTGAGGGAGGGGAACCTGGGCAATATTTCAATACCCTGTCCTTCCAGGTGCTGTTGCGCTCAGACAGGAACACTGCAAGCTGCTCTTCACTGAGAAGCTTTTCAGACCCTTACTTACAGGTGCCGTCTTTTCTCTATCACTCTGAAGACATTTGTATTTGATCTATACAGTGCAAAGGCAATATGTGAAACACAAAGTACAAACCAGCACTGAATACAAAAAGGAATAAAGTGAAACTCCAAATTGCTTATTAAGGATTAGTTGTCTGTAACATGAGCAAACATTCCATGGTGAGCTAAAGTTTCAGGCCAGTGAATGGTCCACTATAGGAATGCATAAGCCTTTTCCTTTTTGCATGTTTTCTGTTTATGACAGTGAACGTGCATATATCCAAATTTCAACATACTATGTTTCACATATTTGAGTGAAAATATTTTTACCCCTTCCACATCTAAGCGGTCCAGAGAGGCTGAACTTCATGAACCCCATACCAGTGACTCGGTGCCACGAAAGGGGAGAAAATTTCTGTGCCACTCTACTTGGTACTAAACTGAGCATACTCCTCTGCAGTATATAGTGGTACTAGAGATACTTCAAGGAATTTCCTCTAACAGTTTTCATTCCACCTGCATTTCTCAGCTTCACTTAAAGCTGAAGAGCTCCAGTGGGCCTGGGAGGGTCCTTAATAAAATCCACCCTTAGGGAAAACACTCTACTAATTAACGTCTGTATTCACATGAAGTTTACAAAAAAATAAAAATTGTGTAGAGCTTGGAATGGGAGAAGCTGATGAGAATTTCAGAAAAAGCTGATGAAAAGAATGCTGCAAATAGGTACAGGAGAAAAAAAAGACAAAATTGTCTCTTTTAAAATTACTATGTATTCTTAATGCTTTTTGAAAAATCACATGTAAAAAAAGTTATTTCCTCACTTTTTAAAAAGAGACAGGAAGATCTAGAGTGTGGGGAGAATAGTTGTAATGGAAAAAGAATTACTTATTTCTATGTGTCCCTCTTAAAATGAGGTATTAAGTATCCTTAAATACAAACCTACTTACAGAAAAATAGCAATGAATTGCTGTTGGGGGAATAATCAGGTCTTGAAAAGAAGAAGAAATGGCTTACTAGCGTCTTGAGCTCAAAGATTTTCCATGGCAAAAGAGTTGTAGGAGAATAATACTGGTGGGCAAAAATACTCCAAGAAGTGATATGCAGAAATTTGAAGGGATCTGTGTCTGGGTTTGCAGGGCCTTGACTCCCTTTGGAGGACAGCACGCACAACAGTGGGTAGAGAACAACGCACTGTGTCACTGCAGGCAGATAGTTGGCCACAGATGAAGTAGAGAAATGAAATCTGGATTAAGATTTCTTAGTCCTACAGCTTGTTAATTCATATTGCAAGGTAAATAGTGGGGAAGGATGAGAACTGAGAGTGGTGATGACTGCTGCAACTCTGTCTAGAGCAGTGGGCATGACATATGTGGGATCATGCAGGGAGCTTGCAAGGAAAAAAGGCATTAAAATTCAAAGGTAAAATTTTAAAGATATTGAAAGGTAAATCAGGTTTTAGCATACCTCAGCCTACAAGTATCGTAATCTATTTTTGCTAGCTAAGGCTTCCTTTGACTTCCTGATAGTAATGTTAAGAATGAAAGTAGAGCAGCACGAAGTTCACTAGGCCTGTCTGATTGAATAGACCTGAATCCTGAATCCTCAAATATTTCTTTCTCTCAGTCAGTAGGCCAAATATAGACACAGTGGATGACTCTGGAAATGTTTTTTGGGTACAGAGGTCAGTATCAGTAGCTTCAGCAGCAGACAAGATAGCGCTTACAAGGCAGGGTCTCTTGCTGTTAGTGTGTCCCATTTATCATTAGAAATTTTCTCATTCCACTTAGAAGAGATTTCTTTAGCAGGGATGGTATGCATTACTCCTACTTGTCCTGATATCTTGAAACTGTGTTCCTCCTCCGGCAATGAGGTGCCAGAGACTCAGGGGGTGTTGCTGTGCAGTACAATTGCCTTTCTAAAAGGTGATGGGGGGGGTTGGAATTTAAAGAATAGTTCACATGGATTTAACTGAAGGGTTCCCACCGATGTTAGTTTACCCCCTGCGAGTCTGACAGGGTAGATTAAGCCACATTGGGGAAAATAACATTCATGCTCAGTCAGTCACAAAAGATCACTGCTATTGTGTCACTCGGAGACAGTAGGTATTAGCCATCGTGGTCACAGTCCTCTCGATTTGAAGCTTGTTAGCCAGTTTTATATTCAGTTGGAGGAGTGCTTGTAGAAATAAGCAACTAAGCTGACGCTCTGTGATCCTGTAGCTAGGGCTGATAGAGGCACTAAAGGAGATATCTTTAGCTTAGTGCTATGAGAAGGGCCACTTTTTCTTCCTGGAGTTTATTTGTTAATAAAAATAACCCAGTTTAATCAATTTAGAGAAATGTCCTGCTGTGTTCATTGGAGCATCATGGTTCGGGCTAGGTCCAGCAATCCTTCCTTCCTTCCCAAGAACTCCAGACATCTTTTATCAAGTCCCTGAGATGGTTAATCCTTCTCCCTTATTTGAGGAGAGGATGGTGGATCTCTGATTTGTTCTTCCTGTCTGCCTGACTCATCCTTCCACACTTACTTTTTTTAGTGCTTGCTGTTTGCTTCTCTTCTGCTGTGAGATACTAAAGAGTTAAAATGGTTCGAATCCACCACAGTCTCTCTTCCTGGGCGGGGCGGGGGGGTTGGGAATAAATGTTCTGTTTCTTTATTTGAGATATGTCACAGAGGTTGCAGGAAAATGCAGTAAGTGACAGCATCTTTCATGTTATTCTGTCATTTTCCTGAAATAAGAAAATTTCAAATACTTATGAGTTAGGAACACTGACTCATTACCAACAGAAACAAACAATTCCAAATGTCTGAATAAAAAGAAAAAAAAATCCACAATGCAGCTGCTACTGTCAAGCAGCAGAAAATAACCTGCTGATAATCTGTCTGTACAGCCTCACTTCCTGAAGGGCAACACAGACAGTATTCTTATAGTCAATGTGGACTGTATTTTTCCTCTTATCGTACAATTTAAGGAATTGTACTATGCATTAAAAATGCATAATATTATTTTGTTACGGTAGAGTATATACATATGCAAGAAGAAAAAAGAAGAAATCTTTTCAAGTGAAGATCAAGTGCAAAAGGACTGATAAAATATATGTTAAAGAAGTATAACACTTAGAATCTGTATGTCCAGAAATTCATGCAGTGTTGCTTCTCTAACTTATTATGCTGTGGCTAAGTACTGCAAAACATTCCCATGTACAGTTTAATAAATAAATGAAGAGTCAGTAATGGCAGAACTGACTTGGTTTTCTTTTTTTGATAACTGGAAAGAATTAATTTTGCACTTAGAACCACTATATCTAAAATAATAAACCCAGAAATAGTTTGAAGTCAATCATTTATATAACTTCATCTTTTTTGTGTGTGTATGTGTTCTCTGAAATAGCTGTGTTCAGGTTAGGATTCCTTCCTTCTTTGAATGGACTCTGGTTGCCATTTTTCAATATTTACTGCCTGAAAGCATTAATCATAAACAATTTTCTGTGAGTAGTTGATATGTGAACAGTCCAAGTTTATAATTGTGTTGCTCGATTGTAGCTGGTCAGAAACCCACATGATATAATTTCTATTTCTGGACTGAATGACCATGCATGCTCTTCCAGGGTGGGTATTTGCATGGGTGAATTGAAAATCCTATTTCTGTGTGTACTTGAAATACAGTTCTGCATTTGTGCCAGAAAATGGGATTGCTGAGAAGGTGAATACAGTGGGAAATTCATTTAAAAATGGAGTGAAGCTCTTTGCCTTGATCTAGAACTGACATTGCAAAATGAATCTTAAGAAAACAATATTAACCATAAATCTGTTTGCTTTTGAGTGGTGATGAACTATTCTGAAGTATACACTTCTCAGTGTATTTTTCCTGACCTTACTTTCTCTTTTCATGGGATCAATTAGATTTCTACAGTTTTATTCTTTGCTCTTGATTTTAAAGAATACCAGAAGCATTCTTGGCTGCTTCTGTAGATATGTTCTCATATGTTGCTTCTGACTTCTTCTGACACTTGTTCATACACTGGGAAGATCAGATGGATGCAGAAAAGCAAAATGTACTTGTAAAAACGATGCCCTTTCTTACTGCTCTCAATGTTTTATATACTAGAGGTTTTATCTTTAGCAATTTTGGTTAACACTTCTGTGAATTTAAATTAGTGCTCTTAATAAATAGTCTCTGCTGCATTTTCAAAACCATCCTTCATTGATTTGAAAATCAATAAACCATATCTAAAGAATCTGACATGCTAATGAATGTGTATTTGCTCAAACTACTGTTTAAAGCCAAGGAAATTTTATATTGAGCCCAGGAGTGATTATTTAAATGTTGGTTAGTTAGCAGGTCATATTCTTTAGAATGGCACTATTAATTTCAACAGCTCTATTGATTTCAAACCTATACAATCTGAATTGATAGCAAGTTCCCAAGCCAGCTGGTTTCAATTGATTCAGAAACTTGTTTTGGCAAAAACATTGTGAAAAATGTGGACAGTTAGTGTGCAACAACTCTTGTTTCAATGTCAATTTTTGTTTCAAAAAACCAAAGTCACTCAGATTAAGGAATCAAATGAAAATTATAATTTTGACCTAAATTATATGTTTGACATACAGTGTGTGATGTTGAGCAGAAGGTGAACTCATATTACAGTTCTGTTGAATGCTTTTTATTTGAATATTGAGCTGGAAATCTTTGAGGAGTACACTTCTGTATGAAAACCAAAAGACATCCTTTGTTCTCTTCACAGTACTTGAACTTCTTAGTTTTGACTGCAACAAAGCAATTCAGAGCAACTTGCTTTTCCTCTCATTTTACCCATCTTTTCCACTCCCTTTTTGGATTTCATACAAAAATGGTCAGTCTCATACACCCTAGAGGGACAGCAGAGCTCTTGTATAAGAAATATGGATTTCTTTTTTTTCTTAAATGTTTCACAGTAATATGACAGAATAGTCAGGAGGAGAGTCTTGAAAACCACAGGAAAGTGTTAAGTGAGCCAAAAATCTGGTGTGTGCACCTGACTTGGAAGAATAAGCAGTGTGATGTATAAATTGCAGTGTAAGTGAAAGATACAGATATTCAGTGATTCTCTGAAGGCAAATCAGTCAAATGATCCATATTTTGTTAGTCACTCTGTGGTTTTTCTCTTTTACGTATCTGCTAAGTGTTGTCAGTACTTATTTCTGTGGCACAGGTAAATCTCCACAAGCTGCTGGGCTTGGATTCTGTATTTCCAAATATCTGTGAATTGGATGCTTTGGGATTTTCTCTGCTCTGAGTAAACGGAATCTTCCTTGGTTGTGTCTGGAAGCCTCCCAAAAAGTAGGCAGGATGTTACCCTTTGTAACAAAGGGATTTCTCAGCCCACTGCTGCAAATATCCTTGCTTCTTATTCCCATCTTCCTTACACACCAACACAGACATGTACACCATTTACCCTGCCCTTATGGCTCTCTGAGTACCTATGGCAGTGAAAAAAGATTTAGCTTCTGACTAGAGATGCTCTTTGAAATCACATAGCTCTTTCTCTATCTGGTTCTTCTGCAGCATTCTCCCTCAGCTCAGTCCTGGGACATCGGGACGCTCATTCTGGAATTTAAGATAGTTGTCTGTCAATTGTCTTATTGATCATTATAGCTGCAGTCACTACCTCTACTTATTTGCCATTGAACTCAATAACATTGCTTATATTGCCAAAACTGAAATTAAAGCATGCTGAATCTGGCTTTATACATTGCACTGATCTGTTCTTAGAAAACTTGGCATGTTCTTTGTAAGTATAAGGTTAGGGGGTGTGGTCACATAACAATTGAGCCATGCTTAGAAACGCTGGAGGAGATGTCAGTCATACACTGGAATTTGAAAGTAGTGATCAATAATTTATACTAGCGATCACTTGGCCCTTATCTAATAAACCCACTCTGTACTTTCCACAATCTAATTTCATTTGGTGTTAGTGATCACTGCTTTTCTACTTATAGTGATCTGATTAGACCTTGAAATATTTCCGTTTTTCAAGATATAGCACATCTTCTGTAACTCTATGTAACATATATTCAGGAAGAATTTGATTAGACTGGACAATTACTTGTGATTCATGCCTAGTTTAAGATACTGAAGCAGGCAGGAAGGCGCCAGTACAATTTTAAGCCATCCAGGCACCAGTTAAAGAGCCTTTCTACGTCCTTGATACCTAATGAACATTTTAGTTACTTTCAGAATCACATCAAATTTGTTGATTGCAAAAATAAATCTCAACCCAAGCTTCCAGGAGCCTTTGCACATGTTTGTTTTTGTTGATTTTTTTGAAAAATATCCTTGTCAGAATTCTAGTGAGAAGGAGAAACATGCATGGGTTATTGTACCAGAAAGGACCACTATGAGAATATTTTGAGTGGTGGGACTAGGAGGGATTTATGTGTTTGAGCTACGGATATAGCAGAAACTAACATTGACATAGGCAGGTATCACCTGTATTTTTATAGATCACAATTTAACAGTGGTATTTTTTACCAGCATAGGTAAACATATATGTACAAATTTATGTATGTACACATATTAAAATATTTTTTGTGTATTCTGGTGTGTATTTATATAGCTGTGTACAGTGTGCATACACCTACAGACATTTACGGGTATGAATTTTAATACTTATTCCTCTACATATCTATGCAACATATATACACACAAGGCAAGAAGTGCCAGGAGCCAAACTGGGCCAAACTGGACTAGGGCTAGAGCAGGATCAACTGGCAGAATCAGTGCCCAGTTTATGACCTCTGGCTATGGAAATGGCCTCTGGTTTGAAATTAAGATCAGAGAGGGCAGACGCTTGCACAGGCAGGGGTGTCCAAAAGGCTCTGTGCTCACACAAGGGCTGCTCCCAAAGGCAATTAGGATCTCTCCAGGGTTAATATGGGCCATCCCTAAAGTTAAGGTTCAAGCCATGAGAACCAAAGTGTAAATGTCAGAGCTGGAAAGAGCCAGCATAAAATATGAAGGCAGATAGCCAGGTTTAGCCCAGAGACTAGTGGCGATGGTAGGTTCATGCCACCAGTTGTTATCCCTGCGTAAAACAGGGTCAACATACTTGGATAGGAATGTTTTATCATAATCATCAGTGTCTTGCACAGTTACAGGAATTCAGCCTTGGAATGAGTTTTGTGAGGAAATCTCAGCCCACCTGCTTTACTTTTAGGCTTCTGCCCAGAGGCATAAAACAGACAGTGTAAATAACGTGCTGGCATTAAGGTGACCCATGATGACCCTAACACTTCAAAATGAGATGGAGTGTCACTTTAAGGAACCTTAATCTCAGACCTTTTTTCCTTATATTTCTCTGTATTTATTAATTAGGCTGGAGTGGAATTTTCTACACAGAAGTATGAAGTAAATTCAGCTTGTATAACTATTGAAAGCAAACTTCCTCACAATGTCCTGATCAGTTTGTTTCTGTCTTCTGCAGGACTTTAGCACTTTAGCTTGTCCTTTTCCTGGAGTGACACTTCATACTCAGCTTCATTATTTTGGAGAACACCCAGAGTGGACTCAGACGTAGAATAAGCCCTCCACCTATTTATATCTTGGGATGGGTAAGTAATTAACTGAAATTGATGAAAGTGTGTTTCTTAGTAGCTTCATGTACCTGTCTAAATGTTAATTTAATTCTGATTCCATGATTTTCATAAATGGTCTCTGCTTTAAAAAGGTATGTTTCAAAATTAGAGCTTATACTAAAATTAATCGTTGTCATATCTAAGGTGGTCCAGCATGAAGATGAAGAGCCCCTGTGGTGTTTCAAAATTTCCTGATTTTACGTTCAAAATTTCATTTTTCTGCCTCCAACTTTTCCCATGTGAATTCATTGAAAAAATTAACAAAAATAATTATTTATTTATTATGCCTCATCAATCTTTTTTTGCTGTACATGAGCAGGGACTTTTCAGTATTCCTTCCAGTCATGTTTGCAGAGTTCAATAAGGAGTGAATACCTAGATGAAGGTAATACACTATGTTCTCATTCCATTGGTTTGGTCTCTTTCACTGAAGCAGTTTTTATAGTTTAGCTGGCATTGATGACGTCCATAGGATGCAGGCAGAATCGTGTGGCCAGAGGGAATGTTATCTATCATAAACTATCTGCCACAGGTTACCTATTTCAGCCTACCATGCCATTTTGTCTTTTTGAAGTATTCCCAGAATTGTTCTGTCCTGACTGAATTTATACCTGTGGAATTTCTTACCGTCAAAAATCTTTCACTTTGCCGTGGGTTTGATTAACATTTTACCCTTTATTCCGAGTTTAATTAACTCAACCTGTATCAAAACCTAAGCATTACGGAGTAGAGTTCAGATATCATTAAATGATGCCTTTGCCACAGTCACTTAAGGCCTTCAATTACTGCAGAAATATCTACAAAAACAATGTATAAAGTACACATTTTTTTGCTGATATTTTAATTAAGCTTTTTCTATAACGTAGGACCTCTTTTCTGTGCTTAATTAAAACGGAGCAACTAATATTCCAAAAGAACAGAATTTCCTGCATTAGTTATCTGGCTGTTCACAAAACCCACACAAAGATATTAACTAGATCCTACATTTTCTGAAATCAGGTCATTGGTGATCTAAAGAGAGATCCTCATGTCTTCTAAATCAATGCTACATCTAGAAAACAAACAAGAAAAGAAAGAAATACTTTGTAAAGAGCAGTTACCAACAGAATAAGCGTAAATGAGCTACAATGGACACACTCCTTTGTACTACAGTTTAGCTGCTTTTTATTGCACTAATAAAGATTTCAAAAAGGTCTCTAATCTGTTGTGCTACAGACACACCCAAAGGCTTTGCAATTTAAAAAACCAAGAAAAATCTGTAAGAAAGGAAACACGGGGGCAGATAAGGCGTGTTGCCTGAGGGTGAGCTATGAGTCCCATAATGAACACTGGGTTTCCCGTCCTAGTACCCCTCCGGAGTTCATAGCCTGTTAGGTCTTTCACCCCTCACACTCCTTTAAAGTAAAGAAGATTGAGAGGTGACTTGATTATAACATAGATGGAGTAGCGTCACAGGGAGACAACACTGCCTACTGAAGTGTTCTTTAATCTAGAAGACAAAGGCTTTAGAAGGTATAAGAGTGGGAAGCTGAAGTCAGACAATTGCAAAGGAGAAATAAAATAAGCATCTTTACACAGAGAAGGTGATTAAGCAGTGGGGGAAAGATATATCAGAAGATTTCACAGCTTTCCTATCAATTAAAGGTTTCCGTAGGATTTTCAGATGAAATGAGAAACAAAATTTCAAAAGAAAATCTTTGCCTAGAAACACATGTATGATTTTTGATGAAAGCAGAATCTTTCATCTGTGAAATTTTGGTTTGTTTGCAGTTGTTTGCATTGTTTTTCACCAGCTGTTACATTCAGATTAAAGAAAGGCAGACAATATTGCAACTGCGTTATGTATTTTATTTATTAGTATAGATGATGGTGTCCTGGAGTTATGAAATTAAGTCAGAAACCCCGATTCAGAACAAAACTCTCAAAAAGCCATAAACTTTCAGCATTTTGGCTACAGAGGAAACTACAAAACTTTGAACCATATATCTCAAAGTCTCAGAACCCCAAAAACCCCAAATAATAAGAAAGACAAAACAATATTTAAAATAATCTGAAAATGTTAACTACATTAATGGCTTGTTAAATACTTGAAATGAAATGAAACCTGGATTCCAGGTAAAACAAAGATGATGAGGTGTCTGAAAATATTTGAACTTAGTTTTTATTTGGCATTTTAATGACATTTATCTTTTTAAAAGAAAAATTACCAAATACCCATTTTCAAATAATGAAACTCAGAATGCCTGTTAGAAAACATCTGAATTATTGTAAACTTACAAAAAGAGATACATCGGCTTTTCCATGTCTTTCCATTGTGGTTTTGAATTTTTTTCTCCCCTCAAAAATAGCTGCTTTAATCCATCTGAGGAAGTTTTCACCTTCTGAACTCTAAGACTGGCTAGATCTTAAATACCACTAATGGAGGGTTTGCAGCACTGGGTGGGCATAAGTCTTGCTTGTTCTATTTTAATATTTATATTTTTCACTGGATTTCATTCTATGGCAGATAGGCCAGAAAATGGCAGAAAAAACCTGAAATGCTCCAAAGAACTGCTGTTATATCAAGAAAACACTGGTCCATGTTTTGACTACTTCAGTGGCTCAGATAAACACGAATCATCCAATGGGAGTGTCCTGAATGAAAGTGTGAACCCAATCCCAAACTGTTTAAATAACGCCACATTATTTGTTTGTGCATTGCTGGGGGAGGATGAGAAGCTGGAGGTGGAGGGAGGAAAACTGTTCTGTGGTGCTGCTGCTTCCATTGTTCTCGTGTTACAGCGTTATCTCTGTGCCCAATAAAATGTCAAAAGCTGCAAGAGAAATGCCAAAGCAGAGTGCTCAGAGAGTGACAGCTATCCTCGGTGCAGGCAGAGGGTGAGGAGGGGTAAGGTCATATCTCACTGTAGAGTGTTCTCAGTCATCAGAGCTGCCCACAGCTCCAAGGCTTTGTTACGAGGGTAGGTTTTCCCAGCACTCCTATAATTCTAGGGAAATAAATTAACAAACCTCTTCTTATGTAGTACCATGCTTATTAACTCTGACTGCATTTCAAAGGAAAAGAGCCTGTTATGCATGAAAAGTTGTAATTTTTGTCTTGCATGTGAAAGCTCTGGACCTATGTTGGCAGGATGTAATTTAAACTGCAGACCCTAACACTTGCATAGTTTTTCCTGTCCACCTCCTCTTCCTGGAGCCATTTGTTTGCTCTCATGGGAAAGGATGGCTCCTGTGAGCAGCTCATTTCTTCCAGGATGCCATCTCTAGCTCAAGGTAGCTGTGGGAGGGGGTACTAGAACGGAAATGTAGGAGATGGCAGGTGAAGTATTTCGAAAATTTGCAGCTATCTTCTTCTCCTTATTACGAAAAGGGTCATAAAGTATTCTTCTGTCTTGCCCCAATGGACTTAACTGCCCACTTGAATCAATATTATAGAAATGATTTTCAGGATCAGCCTACAACAATTTCAGTTTCTCAGTCGAAATATACCAATCTCTGCACACATAGAAAAGATGACTATAGTTTATTGTCTAGTAAATTGCTTGCCAAAATTGTGTGGAATAAAAGGTAAAGTAGGAATATCTTTCTGATCTATGTGTGCATTGTTTGTGACCACAAGTTCTTAGTCCATGCCCAGAACTCATAGGTGTTAATAACAAATGAATAAAAAATCATAATTATCAGATATGATTGAAAAAAATTGAAGAGACATTTGTCATGTGTTTAGCTGGAAGAGAGGGGAAGTGAAAGAGGGAGAGATTGCAAAGTCATAAATTTTAACACATTTCGTGAAAGCTATTTATAGGTATCTAAGAAAGCACATCCATTCTACTTGATGACCAAGTCTTTCTCTCCTTTTTAGCTCATTGTAGAGCCATAATCATACTGCATTTTTGCTACTCAGCCTTCTTTTCTAACGTAGTCAAGAAAGCCATTCAATGACAGCTCATACTTTAAATTTCATCAGGAATCAATGAGAATTCCTTATGCTAGGAAATGCTGACTGACATGATATAAATACCAAACAGTGTGAAGGGTTGTGGCCAACACATGTATTTGCTTTCTTTGTTCTTGAATCCAAGGGGTCTCAGTCTTCAGCCAGACGGGATTAACAACATGGGGGGCATGTGAAGCCATGTTCTGTATTTTGTCAGACTAAATGGGTACAAGAAATTGAATATTATAAAGCTGAAGGAGTTTAAATGGGGCTTATGAGGACTTCTGCTAGGATTGCTGGCATTTGTTGATTTTTTAAAACATTTTTGAAATTTTAGCAATGATGTTAGGCACTAAAGAGGTTCTTACGGAGGAAAGATTAACACCTTAATATCCCAACCAATTTGTCTTCCAAACATAAAAAAAAAGAGAAAGGGTAGGGAAAAAAAAAACCTAAGGAGTGGTGAGAGACCAATGCCTTGCACAATGGGTAGCACTGCCATCCATTCCCTTTCACATATGGCTGAGGTTTCTTTAGCAGCCATCTGTGGGTTTACTCTTTTGGGTTGTCTCTCTTTATATTATTTGACTGTTTTCTGTAACATCCTTCCATATCATTAGCAAGAAAAGTAATTCACATCATCTTCTTCACTATCTCCAAGGGCACATGTTACCTGAAAGGTATTACATGAGAGGTTCCTAGTCAACACTTCCCTGACTTCTTGAGGTGTTTGAATTTTTCCCCAAATGGTCTGATGTTTGTTTCTCTAAATACCCTCATTGCTTCTTCCAAATAAGATCTTTTTGTACCTATTTCACAATTTTTGGGGGGACTAATGAGGTGGCTTTTAAGACGCACTGTCCTGTGCAGTGTTGGGGAGTCACAACACTTAAAACTTTTTGACACGATCATTCAGTATCCCATATGTGCACCACAATCACATTGTAATTTGTCTTTGTATCTCACATTTATGTGTTATATCGTTCTGCGCTGAAATACAAGTTCTAAAAAATGCGTTAATTTCTCAACACAGTGATTATGCATGGCTAATTCATCACTGGTATAGTAAACTTTGGTTACAACATTTTTTAGTACAGTATTAAGTGTGCAGTCAGATATACCATACATGGTTTTAAAAAGCAAACATTAGAATTATCAGCCTGTAGGATAAATGCTAAGATATTCTCTGTTGTGTTCCATTTTTATTAATGGCAACTGTCATATAATTTGCAGTGAAACTCTTGCATAATTATGCTCTACCATGAAGTGCATCTTCTTCCAGCATAAGTTGTGCAATGATTTTCCATAAGATTTCTGTCCTACTGATGTTTTTTTGATAGGGTTATCTCCATTCTCATACATTAACTAAATTATGGCAGAGGAATTTCTCTCCTTGCTATATCTTAAAGAGAAAAGAATGGCATTTTTTTTCCTGGCATTCTCAAGAAAATCTCTTCTGTTTTCCTTGAGGATGGCTTCATTATAAAAGGATTTCTTCTTTTCTTTCCTATTAGGAGATTGTGTCTATATTTCTCTTTTCATTTACCCTTTTTATCTCCTCCTAAGCTTTTCTCTTCTGCATTTTTAAAGCTTTACTATTTTCTGTTTCTCTCCCAGAGTAATATGAGCTCTCTCAGCTCTCTCTCCACATCTTTTCTTAACAAAAAGTGATAAAAGAAAGATATTGCTCGTACACCAGATTCCTGGGAGAAACTTGTGTTTACATTTTAAGGTCTTTGGGAAATGCTCTTTTTGTCCTTTATGTTTTACTAAGCACAACGTAAGACTCTAGGATCATGACGAACACTTTCTTGTGCTACTAAATTACACATAAGTAGTGATAGATAGCATGTGCATATGAGATCTGTGCTTGAAATCTCCTTATTAAGATGGGCAAGGGAGCTATTTTGAAAAATCTGAAGGAGACGCAGACATACTGCTTTTAGGGAAACGAATTACTTCCTCATTTAATGACAACTGCAGTTCACTGCCCAGTGTTCTCATCTTGTTTGTAAGGTTAAGATTAATTTGATCTGGTTATAAGGATGTGATTTAGGACACTACAATGACCACTTAATGGTATACCCTATGCTCTACCCTACCCTATTCAGCAGGGTAGTCTGGAAGGTCTTGCATCTTTATCTACAATAATAAAGTATATTTGTGGGTTTATCAGACCATTTCAATACCTAAAATGGCACTAGGTACCTATGCTTAGTGAACTGAATCACTTCCTTTAGTGAGTTTTTATACCTTTATTTTAGGCAACATTGTGTAAAAACTTGCACTCAGAATCATGTGCACAGTTTCTATGCACACAGCAATTGCTTTTTGGCCAATATGGCTGTCAAAGGCTGAGACAAAAATACTACTGAGTTAAGCATTTTTAATTTTACTGCTCTGGTGCAGATATTTTAGGAATCTTTGTTGGTAAGGCAGTTGGGAAAAGCATTGGCCTCCATTGCTCTATGGAATCAGTTTATCCTCAGTCTTGCTAAATCATTTTACTCTCCACTTTTTCCCCGAAAGTTTTATAGCTTTTCATGCCAGTATTTCTCTTCTGAAACTGAGTTCATATGTTCTTATGAGCATAGCCTTACTCCTCCACTCTGTGCTCTCTTAATCTGTACAACTTCATAGTCAATTATACCCACAGATTAGCGTTGACAGCTATAGCTCAAAGTTGGCTGGGCCATGGCTACGCAGCTGAGTTTCACAGACAGTCACACCCTTGGCCAGGTGGCTGAAGTTCAGTTTTAAATGGCTAGACTCTTTCTGCCATAGACAGAGATGACAAGCCTTTATGGATTCAGCAGTGTTAGGGTGGAGGCCAGCTTTTTTAGAAATTTGAAATTATGCGAGATAAATCCCAAAGTTACAGATGAAATATGGATGCCTGAGAGGCAGATATATGGTTAACTTTCCCAAATCTACCTGACAACCAGCCACTTAGATGTATGAGGCCAGCATGGCCTGTACTGCAGGACCTCCCACTGTGTGTGTGTAAGGACTGTCTTACTGTGTCGGATCTAAAATGCACCAAACCTGACTCAATAGAAGTGGTCAATAGAAAATCCTTATGGAAGACTATATGAAGAAAGAGAGAGAAATCAAACTCAATCTTCCCACTTCCAGCAGAGATGCCTATTCTCAAAGTGTTTGAATTTTGCGAAATTAGGAAGTTCTTTTAAACTGAAGATGTATTTACTTAATTGCATTCCCTTAACTGTATTCCCTTAAATGAAAATGTAATCCCTTAATAGCAGGGATATATGGGGTTTACATATGGTGTTTACATATATTTATGTTCATATTTTAGTTAAAACCAAATTAAAATGGAAAATAATATTACTGCACTGCTTCATGGCTGTTGGTTACAGGAATACTGCAATTTGGCTTCTGTTCATGTATTTATTATTTATTTACTTATTCCAGAGACTTAAGCAGCCGTGGAAGATGATCATATGCTTTCAGGGCTATGAGCTCTGTGAGCTTGCTGCTCAAGTTATTGCTTTCTGTCTTGAAGCAGTTCATTCCAGCCCTGCTCCATTTGCTCCTCTCACCCAGTTCAATACACTTGAAAGTGATAAAAATTTTGCTCAGTGCTTATGGTGCTTATTGTTCTTACAGTAAAATCTCCCATTGATTCCTGTGGCCACTGGGTGAGGTTTGAAATGAATGGAAAAAAAAAAAAGAAAAAAAAGTTGAACTGATGGTTTATTCAAGAGAGAAAATTATAGATGAAGGAAAGGCAATTACTAGAATGAGGAGTCCTGACCTGTGTCCAGTCATGACTCAGGAGTGACAAAGATTATCTAAACTGATCAGAGCTTATGTTGGATTAAGAGATGTTGAAGCTGCCTGTAGTTTGCTAAAAGAAAAACCAAGCCAACATGGAAATGATTTATACAAAGAAGAAAGATTATCACAACAAGCAGCAGATGAATGAATTATTAATTATTCAGTCCTGGGAGGAAATTATAACACTCTTTAAAGAAGCAAGCATGTTTAGGAAATGGAGCAGTAAGGAAAGCTGCTCTCAAAGAAACAGCAATATTTATTTGACAAATCTGCCAAGTAAATATGAAGCCAGCCTCCTAAATTAAGGGAGAAAGTGAATAATTTGAAAGAGACTATTAATACCATTAGAATTGATTGCCCTAAGATTTGTTGTTGTGCTGCTAGATTAAAAGATAGATCAATGTCAGTTTTGTATCAGAGCCCCTCCCACACCAATCAATCAGTGACTCTACAGCTGCTGCTCTCCATCCCTCCCAGCACATTCTTATTTCACTTCCACTGCTTAAGTTAGAGGATGGTCACATCCTTAAAGCCATTGTTTTTTCAGGCGTGAAATCTGGTCCATGTGAGGGATGTTCAATAATCCTTGTTATAGGGTCCTCCTATAGGGTACTTGCACTGTGCACTCTGGGGAGGTGCAAACCTGCCCTGACTGTACCCTGAGTTGAATGGGAAGAGGATACACGAGGGCGCTACTTGAGTGCTGAGGTAGTGAAAGCTGTTGAGAGGCTGAGATTATTAGCACACAATGTGTAACACATTGACACAGGTCACTAAAGGGTTGGGTTTTTTCCCATCAGTTCTGGACACAGGCAGAATCAGTTCACTTGTGCCCACCACAGGCTCCCATTGATGTGGAGCATGCGTTGTAAACATACAACTAATGGGTGGCTTTTTTAGATGAGGAATGTCAGATACTAATACTGCTAACTACAAAATCTGATTTGACTGCAATTTATACTGGTGACTACTTTGCTTGATGGAAATCTGACCTTGAACTCTTAGAGTGTTCTCCTAAAGCTTATCAATAGTATTGCTGACATCAATATCCTACACACTTTCAGTATCACAGGGGCTTCTGATATCATGGTATTTGTACCTTGCTGTAAAAACTCCTTTACCCTTTTGTGTACTGACTGGGCTCAGTCCCCGGGCTCATCCAGGTTCAAAACTGTTCATAACTGTGCAAAAACCATCTTGCATTATGTTTGTATAAAACCTCAAAACATGGAGTATGCAAAGCCTTCTCCTGTGGACTCCAATAGGTAGAGAGCGTTGCTGTGCTCTGGGCTTGTTGTGTGCTGTTCAGGAGAGTTACCCTTAAGAGTCTAATTCTGCCTCCAGGATACCTCTGCTGCTTCCACTGCTGAGAACACTTAGGATAGGGGGAAGTTCACCTTCTAGAGTTCAAATCTATTGCAGCATCTTGTGATGAAGCTTGAAGTACTGGTTGTGATCTCCTAATGGGCAGATTTAGCAAGCAGATTTAGCAAGTACATGCCATGTTGCTAATGTTTTCAGAAAGCCTGTTTGTGAGAAGGTGTCAGGAAGGGTGTCTCAGAGGGCCAAAGTCATCAGAGAGAATGTTTTCAGAGTACCCTTGACAAGAAACTTTGAAACTGGATTGTAGACTACAACCCAAAGTATAACTAAACAATAGGTGCACCTGATGGATAACAATTTAATAAAACTTTCCCTCTGTTTCAGTGGTTCCCCACAGTACTGCTCAAGCCTCCCTCAGGGTTTGCATTGCAATGGCTTTAGAGGTACTAATGTTTGATATAACCAGATGAAGCATTTCAAGACTAATAGAAGACAGCCACAACCTTTTCTGATGACAGTGCTGATTCACCCTGACAGAACCAGTGGATAGTTTGAGCCACAATCACAGGAGACAGTGAAGCCTGTGGACCACATAAAGAGTGCCTCAGATAAGCATCTGAGCACCCTAAAAATGAAGGGTATAAGTCAAATGCGTATGACCGTAAAGTCTCACTGAAACATTTTCATTCCTGGTAGTACTTTTGAGGATGGTGATACAAACAGAATAATATGGAGTCATACAGATAAATGGTATGAAGTTATTTATTTTCCACTAAAATATTCTCCTCCAAATGGCATCCATTCTCATCTGCTTTTTTTTTTTTTCCTTCCCCTCCAAGTCTCCTTACTCATTGCACTACACAAACCTCTGGACTGCTCCTAATTTAAGAAAGAAAATACAGGGTCAGTATTCACTGAATTGCTTCATAATGCACTCCATTTATTTTAAGAACAAAGCAAAGAGTTACATCCTTCAGAAATATTGAATTGAATGAATGAGCATCTATGCATATAAGCCACAATTCTGCAAGAGCTGTTGTAATATTTTTTCAGTTAGAAAGTTTAGAAACAGGAATTTCTTCTTCCTAATGTTAATTTGATTTCACTGTTTGGACGTAGAAGGTATCTGTAGCAGCATATTCTGTCAGTGTTTCAAGAACTGTGTGTGCAAGTCTAATCAATATGGTGCTAAAATGCTGACAGAAGTCAAACTAGGTTTTCTAGCCTAGGTGTGAAACTTCCCCTAAAACATCCTTAGTGTAGACAAGGTGTGAAGTGCAAGGTGCAGCCAGAGCATGGTAACAGCCACCTTCAAGTTTTATATATTTACTGTTTTCTAGAGTACATACTTGCAAGTGAATTGGCCTATTTACAGGAGGAGGAGTTCTTCTGAAAATCCTCTGGGAACTGCCTGCAGCAAATGTGATAAAGCTACATATATTTCTGAAAAATAAGAGGAAGAAAATGTGCCCCCTCAAGATGTTAACTAAAAAGGACACACTTTCCTCGTCTTACACTGTAATTATTCTGTCTGCATTGTATCTTCTATGGAGATTATGGCAACAAAGAAAAAAAAATCTGCATTTTAGAAGGACATAGTGACCGGCAATAAGAATGGGAATAGAGTGCTGCTATTTTCTTTTCCCTTTAATGTTAACAACCACTCATCCTTATCCACAAAATGAGGTAATACACAGAAATAAGTAAGGAAAAAAATGGAAAGACATACCTACATCTCTGTTTGGCAGAATCATCTAATTAAATGAATACCAAGTATTCCTTGCTGTAAATCTTACGGTGAAGGACACATATTTTCAAAGTACTGTTCTTATAATTTAATCCCAGAAAAGTTAAACATTGGTTATAAATAGACTACTCTGTGTCAGAAAGCAAATATATGTACATCTTAAAAGGAGCCTTTCTAGTTAGATAGCAGTTAAAAAGCTCTACACACCAAAAGGTTTGTATGGCATAAAGTATTGAAGGTTTATTCTTTTATGTGTTCAGATAGTGCTGTTCTCTTGGTAGCTTATTATGTTATTTGGCTCATTGATTTATCTTTCATTGATTTGTATGAATCTAGATTTCCTGAGAATGCACTCTGTCTTATGAGTTTTTTTGGAAGGTATTAAAATGATGAAAGCTGTTGACTTGATAGCCTTGGGAACTGAAGACATCTACTGATGCTTTGTTGTTTAAGGGAATCTGATGTAAATTTCCCCTCACTAATCCATTAATTTGTCTGAAGTCTTGCTGGGAGGGAAATTTTCTGGGGTGATATTTCATCTTCTAAGTTCCTTCCGTATGTGAATCTGAAGCTGTCATGAAGTACTAATGATGACTGGACTTCTGATACATAATAAAAGAATTCAAGCATCGCTAACACTGACCCTGGACACACATCTGATTAAAAGATTCCTTTAAGAATATTTTTATAGACTCTAGTGATGAATTAAAGAAAACATTACACTGCGTTCAGAATATCATCTATTTCTTCTTTGTGTTGTGTTCCGTTGTCGATTTAGAGGTGCAAGGCTTGGTAGTCTTGTATTATTCCCCTGAGACACCTATCTCTGCATCTGTGAACCTCTCTAGAGCAATTCCATGGTCTGTAGCAAAATACTTACCAGGGGAATAAAGCTGATTAGCTGCAGACTTCCTTACTCTGGAATTTAAATATAAAATTGTGTAGCTGTTTTTCTTTCTTCACAGAAACCCTGCTATGTAAAACCATTGTTTGTTTTCTGTAGCCTTATTATGAATTTTGTTCAGTAGTACATTCTACTATTTGCATTGGTAAACACATTTCTTACAGTTAAAGGGGAAGAGCCTTGCCTCTGATAAACTTACTGAACTTTTGCCATATTTCCTCTGGGAAATGTTTGCTCCTATTGCAGGAAAAAACCACCAGAATTTTTACTGTAAAATGAGTCTGCAGACCCAAATGACTGAGAAAACAATTAGCCTTAAAAAAATTGTGATAAAAATAGGACTCCTCTCGAAATTAATAATGTATTTGCATGTATTTAAAATGTCATATCTAAAGGTTGTTTTTTTCCCCAAAATAAATCAAGCTAGCAATTAACATTATGGCCTAAATATCTAAGTTGAACTTGGATTACTTGTCTCCTATATATTTTAATGTATAAGATGTTGCTTTGCCCCTTCTTAGGGCAGACCACTGCTTAAAGAGTGAGACGATCTTGAGGTCTAATTGACTCCTGAATTTCAGAACTTAAAGAGCTCCAGCTTTTGACAGTCTGACTTTTGTAAGGTACTCCAGGTTGAGTTCCTAAGACCACAGTACTTTTTGAAATTTTTATTCAAACAGTGCTGAAAAGGTTAAGAACCTTATTATTATGGAAACACAAATATACTAAAAAACCCCTCCAAAAACAGGCCTTTGTGAATTCCAAAATAAGCCAATCCTTAAGGAACTATACTTGAGAGGCTTGATTCAAATGATAGCTAGAAAATGAGTAATAACAACATTATCAGCTTTTCTTTTTCCACTTTGCTATGATTTCATTTAGTTAACAAAGGATGTTCATAAACTATGATTTATCTTTCACTGTGCATACTTTTTTATAATGAGGTTTCATCTGGTGGCTCCTTCCTTCTTTGCCTCCACTACACAATTTGAATCTGTTTGCTGCATATCATTTTATGTAATTAGCCTATATTTAGATACCCCTCTGTGATGTAAGGTTCTGAGACATATGCTTTTTCCTGGAAAAAAATGTTTTGTTGCAGCTTTTGTGAACTTCATTTGGACCTGATCTGTGAGCAGAACCTAGATCTATCATATGATTCACAACACCATTCTGTTCAATTTTAAACTATCTCAGTGATTGAAAGTCCCTGAATGTATTTAAACTAGATAGACATAAACAGCTTGCCTAAGCTGACCTTCAGACGTCCTTTCCTTTACAACCCTGTCCCAGTTCCATAGGTGAACAGCATAAACTATGTGCAGTCTGTTACCATTGGATGCAGCAGTGAAGTGGCGTTCCCCCTTCCCATGGTTGATGCCTGTCATGCTTCATCAGTGCTGACAAGCAATTACTACTCTTTGTTTCTTTTATACTATATATTGGCAAAACAATCATTGCAAGGAATTGTAGAAGTAGAAACCATTATCTTTGCACTATAGTGGTAACAGAGCTTTTAGGCTTACTGAAAATATCCATTAGGTTTTGCTTTCTTATCTACAAATGCTTTCTATTTTGCCCTCTGCTATTCCAGTAGTTGACTCACCAACTATTTCTGCATTAAGAATGGATAACTCTATTCCTTAATTGGTTGATTTTAATTTTCTGCTGGCTTTTGTTCAGGACTGAAGGCATTCTTCGTTAGAGTTTCACTATATTACATATGATTTGAATATCAGTTTTAGCCTCATTGATTTTGAAGATTTTGTTTTCCTCTTAGCAGTTGTGATGTGATATGACATTCCTGCGCAAATTTACAAACAAAAAAGAAAAGAAACCACTAGAAAATAATACAAAATAGGCTGAGCAAATTTTAATTCCTGAGCTGGCAGGGAGTATTTTTGAATTTCACTCTCCTTGGTTGTCATATCTGTATGACTCACATAAATCACTGTTTTCAAGTACTCTTAATAGCCTTCAAGAGCTTAAACAGGATGCAGTCATGGAGAACAAAGATTTTTTGTGGGGCTCTGAGCTACCTGAACAGCACAGTTATGGTCTCCCACCTGAATTAGAAGTTAAACACAAGTTATCAAAGGCCTCATCTCCAGCAGGAATTGTGCTTGGTTGAAGACACACAGTTGCAGGAAAACAAACTGGCATTACAGGCAAAAGAAACAGCGATCGGATCCGTAGAATTTACTTCTTCTTAGCTCTCCAGAGAGGTCCAGTGCTGGTCCTGGCTATGAATTTTCATTTTCTCAGAAAACCCACAAGATTGTGAAACCTCTTCCACCATTCCCACTAGTTCCCTCTACCTACTTGCTCTTGCCTCTTAAATGTCCCTCAAGTTTCCCCTGCTGCCATGCAAGGGTCATCTGTCAGTCTGTTTTGTTCAGGGAGTTTGTTTTCAAAAACTCTTTCAGGCTGTCATTTTTTGGAAGACATTGGGTAACCTTAACTTAATCCCCCTTGTGATGAGTTAGCATGGGGCCTACAGAATTATATCCTGCTTGTGAAGGGGAAACATGGGCATACACACAGGCTGAGTTATTTACAGGGACCCAGAAACTGACTTCAGGACTAAAAAAGCATATCTAATGAAGATAGAGAAAGGAGAAGGTATGTGCACACTTCCTGATTTTATAGCACCCACTCTGTACTGCAGTGTGGCAAGAGTTACATCTTGGTCACTGTGCTTAATGTTCAATCCAAATTTTAATCAAATTCCTTAGGTGTTACTTAGGATGAGGTTTTCTTCTTGAATTTCCTAAAGCTGCCAAAACTATTCAACTCATATAAAACCGAAAAATTGCTTTTCCACACCTCATTTTTGACATGGTGTGTGAATGGTTTATATAAAAGTAGTTATGGTCACCCATTGTTACAGTTTTAAAGGGTTTATTTTCTTTTATCTCAACTTCTGTTTCTTTTCTCCTGATACAGAAGAAAGGTTTTATAATCCTATTAGCTTTTGTACTGGCATTTGACATCTTTGTCTTTGACAGTGTCAATGAATGAGGAGAGGGTCTGTCCAATATATAGCTCCAGTTTATCCCCAGAACTAAAAGATAAGTTGTGCTTTTTTGCTTCTTTGCTTTTTTTTTTTTTCCTTTTTCGAGTAAGTTTCTACTGTCATGATGTCTGACAGTAGAGGGATGAGGAGACTTAGGCCCCTTCTTTTTCATACAAACTGAGATGTGAGCTGCTTCAGGAAGAAAGGACTAGCTTGTCAATGCTTTCTAAATATGAATTATTCTGTCCCATCATTCCAATCCTTCTCTATCTGAGCACTGTCTACTCCCCACTCCTGTTCCCAAGGTACTTTTATATCCAAATTCAATCCCATTCTCATCCTGATTCAACTATAATTTCTCTTTTGCATATATTAAAAAAAGCCATTTTATTTCTTCTGACTTGGGACAGACATCTCTGCTTGAGAAATACCTATTATATTTAGGTCTTCTTCAGTTGCTATTTTCTTCTAGTTACTTTTAGACAGAAGCACAGGAGACAGGTCAGCTGATTGAACCATTTCTACTGTCATCCCCTTGTGTAATCCTGCAGGAAGGCTACTGCCTGTCAAAGCTTTCTCCCGGGTGTCCCTTTTCTGGATCACACAGGAGAAGCAGGGAGGCTCATTCCTAGGCACTTCCTGAAGCATCAGGCCATGAGCTGAGCAACTGCTCTAGCCTTTGACAGGCAGCTAAGTACCTAGGGAAGCTACAGACCTGCTTGTCATGAGCTGTGCAGTTGAACTCCCTGACAGGAGACACATTTCTGCCCTCTGGTCTTTTTCACCCATTATCTGTCTGCTTCGTTTAGGTAGTAAAATCTTATACTACTGTATCTCAGTCACCACACCAGGAAGTCCAGTGTCACACAGAGGCCTTTTAGGCATTCATGTTTTGCCACTAGTAATTACATGAATATGGTTCTTACATAAAGAAAGAAAGATCTAAGCAGTCTCACTTTGTTGTTACTGAATCCCTTTAATGCCATATATTTTGCATGCAAGTACCTAGCAAATGCTCCAAAGTACAGAGCTCTAACCATGCCCCTTCTTTTCTCCAAATAACTTAATGCAAGAGAAAGTGTTGGCCACAAGCAAGTGGCCAACATAGTTTCCAAATTGTTTCTGGGCTCTGATGAAGTTGATCACTGGTCCTGCATGGAAAATATTTTTAATATATGTAAATACTAGTATTTAAAAAAAAAATAAAAATAAAAGGGAGACTAAAACTGTTTACTGAAGTGAAGAATGTTTAGCAAGAAGTAGCTTAATGTATAAAAAAACACTGAAGTAACTTCTTTGTATTGAGCTTTGCTCTGATTTATTTGAAGCTGTAAATCCAAGTCAGGAAAGAAAGTGAGATCCTCTAAGTATTATATTTATAAATATTAGAAGAGTTCTTGCTTATATAACCATATCTATAGCACCCCTCTCTCTCTCTCTGTCTCTGTCTATCTCAACAGAAAATTAAGTCTTAATATATTGTGGGAGAGAAAAATGTTTTCAAGTTCCCAGGTTTGTGTCTCCATCTGTGTTTGCACATTTCCATGTAAAAGAAAGAAAGAGAAAAAAGAATCACAAGAACTCCACTTTTTACCAGCTCCTAGCTTCTACCTTCACAGATCACATGCTTGTTTCCTTACAGGTTTTTGGTTCTGTTTAAACATCAGCCTTTACAACAGTTTCATCATTATGTTGTGTGTATCCATGCCACTAATGCAAGCACACTTACTCAAAATGAGTCACTGCCTATACACTCACTTGCTTCCAAGTCACCAGAATACTTCTTACCCAACAAATTTTCCCATTTTTCAAAGTGACCTCTGATTCCATTATTCAATTCTCATTCTAGAAAAAGGAAGGTGAAGAGAACACTGAGACTATTAAAAATACAAACAGTGTGAGCTTATAGTGAAATAAACAGACGGACAAAAGAAATTCTTCTTGCTTACTTACCTGATTTGCTGCTGTTGTTGTTGTTGTTGGGTTTTTTAAATTAATGTTCTTCTCTTAATGAATGTGAGAGGGAATGTGAATGCATGAGGGAAAAGCAGCTGAGATAGAGACTTGCATATGCAAAAATGATGGTTATTTGTGAAACTCTTACCAAAATCCACCAATGTCTGAATGCCCTTTGTGTTTTAGAAAATCTCTCTCAGAAATCCTTTTTTGTCAAGTTTGAGCCTTCAACCTAGTTCTGTGGTCACTATATAAGCCCTGTGAGTGGGGACCTAAGCTGAGAAAATCTGACATTACCTCAAACTCTGGTAGAACAAGCAGGTGCTACTGTATAAATACCTTGAAATGTGTAATAGCAGTCCATGTCAAAGTTTTCAGAAATCTTTTGTATTAGGCCCAGATCCGCTTTTCAAGCAGAGGGGGTAGGGGTCTATTAGATAAAGATGCTTCCTGCTGGCTCGTGCTGTTGTCAGTCAGACGACTGAATACAATATTTATGTTCATTTTACCACTTCTAATTATACTTTTTTATAAAGCCATTGGATGCACCCTTATTCAAGTATTCTCTCTTGGTTTGTCACTGCAGAATAGACTATGGTGGCCTACTTCATTACCTTACATCTGATTTAATGATCTTTGTCTTTTATGAACCTTACAGGTTAAGATAAGTGTTGACTGGGTACTTATATGTAATTTTTAACATGTAGTAGTGCAGTGAGTGTGTATCAGTAAACGTAACACAGGTCAGTGTAGAAATATACTTTGCCTTAAGATTTCATGAGAGCATATCTCAGTATACTTTCAGCTGGTGAGATAAGCATGGAAAAACACTGAAAACATTTAGCTGCATGTGTTTCTGAGGTTCAGCCATGTAATTTAGCTTGCAGTGGCCTGGGTTACAGCAGTACCTGTGATATTATTAGAATAGCTATTCTCACAGTGATATGGTTAACTGAGTAAATTAAGAAGTACTTGACCTGCCCTGATGATTTTTTTTTAGTATTACAGTCACAAAAGCCCATTTTTAAAACATGCTATTTATTTTCCTCTCACAGCTTCTGCGTGGTGCCAAGCACATCAAAACTGCAAGGGAAAACTGGATATCCAGCAGGGAATGTAAAATAAGCAGGTACGCAGGCTATAAAAAATGAGAAAATACATAATAATCTTGGCAATTTTCAAAATTTTATACACTGTAAGATATAATTTTTGTTATAGATGGCTGATTTTTCCATGCTGATTGTAAATTTTTGGTAGCTCTCCTTCTTTCAAAGTTTTCAGTTCCAGAGTGATGTATACTTAAAATCCTATGCTCAATATGTTTCAAGACATTTGTGCCTAAAATTTTAATGCATAAAAACTTTTATATGGAAAGAGGTTGCATACTTATTCCATTTGCCTTAACCCAACAAATAAACTTGAGAAAAGATAATTCATATTTCAGTAGTAACATAATGAATGAATGGGCTGAATTATTCATGGTCATTCCACCCTTTGAAACAAAATGAATTTTAGGAGGACATAACTGTTCTCAAGAAAGCAATCAGTAAAAGAACAGACCTGTCAAACAAATACTTCATGTTAAATTATTCACTGTTCCCCAACATTTAATTAACAGAAGAACACAGTTGTCCTTGCTCGTGTCCAGTTATTGGAAACCATTATATGTTCTCTACCACGGCTCCTCACTCAGTTAAATACTGCAGAAAGATCTGCGTTGTGAGGCAGCTGGAGCCATCGATGTTTATTAATTCATGACTGGTGCTCAAAACACTGACCACAGAAATAAAGCCATGAATTTGAGAAGGAGCTGCTCATGTATTATAACTGACCCTTAATGGTTGTTTCGTTCTTTGCTCTGTGTTTCTGTTCTCTCTCTGCAGACTGATGGTGCACTTTAAAAAGAGAAACCAGCATTAAGAAGTAGAACAGTCCACCTGTCTGATTGCTTTTTGGATAATCCCTGTGATACTTTGTCACTGAACAAAACAGTCAGGTGTATGGGCTGTAAATAAAGACCTTTCACTTTGCACATTGCCATGTTTGGGATTTTTGGATCCCTAGAATTTGTTTTTCCTTTGTAAATGAATCCTTATTTCTGTCAGCTTGAGTTGTCATCTACAGCAAATGAATTCCATTTCATCTTAACAAATTTTTATCTGACAGATCTAATCTGAAAAGTCACAGTTTGAACTTGGGACCATTTGCTTTTGAATTGCTGCAGAAATGACACATGCTCATTCTACATTGAGGAAAAAAATATTTAAAAGCTTGAAAAATATTAAGCCTCAGGCTACTTGTCCTTTATGTATCTAATAGTAAAAGGAAAACACTTTAGGGGATGGTTCTTTCAGCTTTTGCAAGAAACTGACAGTTAAAAGGGAAATAAACTAGAAATAGACTAGAAATATCTGGAAGCAGGCTTGTGATATGTTTCAAAGAGGTACCATATTTAGGACAGCTGTGATGAAAATTTACAGTTATCTGGTGACAGTTTAGCTCAGCAATAAATATGAACACTCTCTTTTATTCACTATACATAGTATTTTTGTATTATTATTATTATTATTATTATTAAGATATTTGTGGACCTTTAAAACCACTGAAGTTCACATTTCACTTGATAAATAATCATGATTCCCTTTTAAGCTTATTTCATGACTTCTTTTCAAAAACAGACACATGACTATTACAGATTAAAGATTACATCTGAAACCACTATGTTTTACAAATACATTGTTAATATTTGTGAACAAACATGAGTTCTGCTTTTGAAAGGATGGCCTTCATTCTGTTTCCTTGTGAACTGCATAAACTCTTTCCAGAAGGAACTTGACTATTAGTTCCTAACATGCTGATTGTATAGTTTGGAAGATAGATGATGAGACACCAGATATGTTTGTTTTCATTAATAGCCATAGATTTTAAATTCAGAATAGACTGTTCTGTTATCTACTTGAGCTCCCAGTAGCATTGCTAAAATTTGAGTTACTGCCTGGGTTCCTCTCCTATGACTGATATCTTAAGACTGACACTTCTATTTCTGAGTATGATTAAATCGGTACCCTCTCCTTCATTTGCCTTTAGCTATATTGGCTCTATTGGGGGCAGAAAAACTCAGCTGTAGCAAAGACATTTGAATGTGCATTTTCTCTGGTTTTCACCTGTACCTGTTCACCACTCTCATTTTGACATGTTAATCCTCTACAGTGAACTGGCAATGCAAAGATGCCACATTTCTTTAGAAGATGTCCCCAGGCAAGTTCATCTCTGATGAAGCTGGACATGACACAATGAAGTGTAAATGCTGGGTGATTCAGACCGCTTCACAAGTTCTTTGATATACCAGCCCAGAAAGCAATAAGCACTCTTGGAGGACTGTGATGATTAATGGGCTTTTTCAGGAAGCTGGAAGCAAGGGCTTCACCATATCTCAACATGCAAAGGTGATTATCTCTAAATAGAATATAAAAAATTCTCATCCTGTGTCCTATGCCTGATAATTTTTTTCATCTGCCTCCAACACAACTCTGTAAGATATCTAAGAGACTGGTACCAGAGTTTTGCTGCTGCTCCTTTCTGGGAAGCAGATTTTAAGTGAAATATTTGACAAAATCTAATGAAGGTGCTTAAGAAAGCTTGTGTTAGAGAGAGGTGGGTTGGTGTAAGTTGGCCTGGGCTTTTTAAGAGAATAATGGCTGAGCTGTAGAGGAAGCAGAAAGATATAGAAATATGAGAACAATTTTTTTCATGGTGCATTGAAGCTGTTTTGACTTCTCACTAACACTGTCTTTCAGGTTCTTCTGCAGACTGACAGAGTAGAAATGTTGACTATTTGAACCTGAGTTGGAGGCTCATCAGTTCTAAATTTGTGAAGGGTGAGGTGTCATTGTTTGCTATCATCTCAGACCAAAGTAGACTTTGATTGTGCCCCTTGGTGTTCACCTGGAAATGCCAGAGCTGGGACCCAACACCCCATCCCTAAAAGTGGGAATGATTAAAATTTATCTACACTGACATCTCCAGGCTGATCTCTACCAAAGATGTGAGTGAGCTCATGGGACCACTTTATTAGTGAGAGGTTCCTCTTTGCTGTGATCATCACCTTTTTTATGACATGTGTGGGAGTTATTACACCAGCAGGACAGCCCAGGATATGTAGGAACCTGTGGCTGAGGATTTCTGAAAATCAGCTTAGATAGCTACTGCTGCCGAGCTGTAACACAGTCATGAAGACGTTGATGTGGTATATGCTTTATGCACAGCTCAAGCACTGACAAATTCCCCAGGAGAGGGTTTGGATTTTAAATGTTTCCACTCACTCTATAGGAAAGGCTTCAGTGTGCCCTCAAGTTAATCCATATGGATAGCTGAGGAATTTAATGCTCACAATGTATGAAAATATCTTCTTGCAGATCAGCTCTTACACCAAACTCATAGCCTTCATAAAGCAAAACATCTAACAAGGGTAATGAGACCTTTCCCAACTTAAGAACAAGGGATTGGGTTAAACGTGCAACCATGAGCAAAACAAAACAAATCCCAAACTTTCAGGCTAGGCAGATTGCATTACACTGAAAGGTATTAAAATTTGGGTCCAGGCAGCAGCAGAAGTTATTCTGCACAGAGACTTTTTAGAATAAAACCCTTGGGTTTCTGAGGGCAGCCAGCTTGTACTCTCTCAGGTAACTTCCAGGGACAGTGTTGGGAATTAGCAGAAAACATGGACCATGGTAGTAAGCTACAGAATGAAGGGAGCCAGAATATGCCATTGTTCTCAGGGCCAGGGAATGGGTCTTGACACTGTTAATGGTAAGCTCAGGCTAAGAATCTATAACTCAAGATGCTTAAGGAAATGGCCTGCTTAGAAAGTAAGCAAGCATCTCATGAAAAACTTTGAACAGACTGTTGTGAGTTTTCTGTCTTTCAGGTTTTGTACAGTAAAAGCACAATATTAGTATGCTTAATGCTTGGTTTTTTGTTTTTTTTTTTTTTTTTTTTTTTTTTTTTTTTTTTTTGTTTTTTTTTTTTTTTTTTGTTTTGTTTTGTTTGTTTTTTTTTTTTTTTTTTGTATTTTTCTGTTTTGTCTCAGAATTTGTGCAGAAAATAATACCTGAATATCTTACTGGGAATGTCAGGCCTTAAATGGAAAGGGTAGAAACTACTTGCAAACTGCAGTAAGTCTCTCTCTGATTCTCAGTTGAATAGACTCAGTCACTCAGTTTCACTCAGTTTCTAACAGCTCTACTCCACTTTCTCCACACTGTTAATGTTTATGACACCATGCTATTTCGAAGCACTTTGAAAGTAGGCATCCAAATTCTAATAGAAATGTAGTGGGTTTTTGAAATTATTTTGTTGTTATTGGGGTTTCTTTGTTTGTTTGTTTTATTCAAACTCTAGCAATCAGATTTTAGCATGGGTGCTATAGCCTTCACAGTCTTTACTGTATAGGGGTGGTGCCTATTAATAATTGATGTGCATTTTATGATAAGAGCAATAATATTTTATTTAACCATAGGAATTATTTTTGCCTTCACAGTTTAAGCTTTCTGTTTTTCCTGGCAAAGATTTTTTGGTTAGGGAAACAAACAAGTGCTACATATGGGTTTTGAAAAACTTTGCATCAAATGCACAAATTAGTTTAGCCTACTGTTGCAGTGCAAGTATCTGGACATTAAACTCTAGTGCTAAGAATATTTTTTTTGTGAAATGTCCATAATTTACATAATTTTACAATTATACAGCTAACCTTTATCCATTATGAGGTAGAATTAATAAATGTAAACCAGTGGAATGTTTTTCCTTTCTCTCACTGAACACCAAACATCAGGGACCATATTATTTAATAGTTGAAGATAGAACAAAATGACCCAAGTATAACACCGAAACTGTCCAAATAATGTAATAATATGCCCTGTGGTCACTTTCATTCAGAAATATTATCAAGGGAGGCTGATGTTATCATGCAGCACTTCGTAAGGACAGTGCACTGCATGTTGACACCAGTCATATCTGCAGGTTGCACCAAAGTTCTGCAAAGGAGGCCACTTATAATGTGCTCATTATTGAATTCCTGAGCAGCTGTCAATGCATCAGTCTCAGGTGGGAGTTATAGAAGGAATATCTCTTTAAGGCAGCCACAGTCCTGAGTACCTGCAAACAAGACTCCTTTTCAGCCTGATCTGGTGCTTGCAGCGCTGGTTTCCGCTGCTCTGCCCCCTTTTCTCACTGGATGTGTGGAAGAGATCTTAATCACCAGGGCTCCTCTCAGGAAGTCCACTAGAAGAATGTATTCCCCAGAGCTGTGCTCTCTTTAGTATCTGAAAGTGGTTCTAGAGTGGGAGAAAACCCACAAAGTGAACTGGCCTGTGATAATCAAACCATACATAGCAGTGAGAAAGATTTGTTTCTAATTCTCCTTTGGACATATTTCACAGTAGAATTTAGTAAATACATATATATGATAAAAGTAACTGTAGCTTGCTGTGCATTAAGTATTAAGCTGCTTTTCAAACTCTTTGAACTATGTGTATTTTCTAAACAGTTTACTGCCTGCTTAGCTGGCTTTATAGCAGCCGAACTTATCTTGTATCTGATATAACTTCACAAAAACAAGGAAATGGAAAACTTGCATAACTGGACAGTTCTACTCCTCTGCTGACTGTGAGACACTTTAATTTTGCACTTACAGGCCTGCAAATGTACAGAAAGGGATGATGTTTTAGATTAAGAAAGATAACAAAGTCCTCCCTTCTTGTCTGAATAGCAAAAGCCTGTAATGCAAGTAATATCAAAGCTTGCTATGTCAAGCCACCTCTCCTTCTATCACTGAACAGAGTAGGAAATGCTGGGTGTAAAGTGGATCACACTACAACCAGTAGTCTTGTTCATCATCCATATTCTATTTCCATGTGCTTTCTCCAGCATATTTAAAACAGTGCTCACATGGGAATCTTGGTACTTCCGTTGGGATTCTCCTGCAGATTCAGCAGGAGAAGCCTATGGTATGGCTTCCACAGTGTGGAGGAGAGTGAAGAGGTGCTCGGAGCATCTGAAGCTCAGAGATATTGGTAAGTGGGGATGAATTCCACCCCTTTCTATCCTAGAGAGTCAAGGTACCATGTATCTCAAAAGTAGTTCAGCTCAACTTTTAGAAACATTTTACTCTTCATTTTATAGAAGTCACTTAAAATCTATTAGTTAGAGCTATTACTACTGAATTCACAGAAAACATACTTATGTTGCAGGGTGAATCAAAAATGGCAGTTATGTCAAGCAACCTAATAAACAGATACATTTTAAGATAGTGAAGAAAAAGAAATACTGTTTTTCTTGTGACCAACTAAACCGTGAAACTGTGACATGGAATGAGGCTGTCACATCCACTAAAGTGTCTTTCTACTGTTTTGGAAGTTTTGGGAGCTATGCATAGTTTTAACAAATACCTTATACATCTCACTTTCCCTAATTATTACTGTATTTCCTGACTGCAAAGGGAAAACCACATGAAAGAAAATAATGCTAAATGTCTGAAGTTCTTGTGGAAACTAACAGAAAAGTCCTGAATAGGAACTTGCCTCTGCCAGGCACCAAATTTGTGAGCAAATTTGCCTGTTTTAGGCCTAAGCAGGACACTAAAACTTTTCGGAGTCAAGGGAAGAAGGGAGGTTAAGTGGGCTGTCAGCAGCTGCACAGGGGGAAGATGATGCCTGACTCTGAGGGGCGCATAAAGAAGCTAAAACAAAACTGTCTCACCTACTCCTACCTAACTTCAAGGTAGAAGTAGCAGGATAAAGCTGAATTTACTGAGGTGGGGACTGAAAGATGAAAGCTGAGGTAAAGGTCTTTTGTTTTCTTAAGCCCTCTTCTCTGTGTTTGAGTGAATAATGCTTTGTTTTGGAGAAGCTGGCTTGGGGTCACTTCAATTCATCTGCTGTCATAGGCTCTTGGAAGAAAAGGCATATTGATGACAAACACAGTTGGGTCTGTCAGTTGAACATGAGTAGTAAATGAGAAATTGCCGCCAGGATTTCCAGTCTGAGAGTGGTAGGACCATATGGCTCTATCCATAAAAAGTTGAAGGTAACAAACCTCTTCTCAGGAAAGGGTGCTTGAGAGGTATGAAAAGGCACTTCCGTACAGTTTATCTGCAGTTGCGATCAATCCTACAATTCTTTCAGTTTAATAAAGCAGAATATTCTCTACTGCAAATCCTTTCCTCTAATTTAAGCAAACTAAAAAAGAACAAACATTTACTTAAAAATGTGTAAAATGCTATCATCTTTGGCTTCCTGCCAACAGTTGATGCGCACAACAAATGATCCAGAACTAGCACATCCCAGTTTAGTGCTTAAAAAAGAATATTTGGGAGATATGTTAGTGCACGTGTTTTTTTTCTGAATAGCTGGACTTCTGCTCATATGGTTTAAAAATATTTGAAGAACTGTAATTTCCAGTGGCCTTAAAAGATTAAATATTTATATTTATTTAAGGATATTTTCTTCCTTGCATTTTTTTTTGAAGCAGGACTTGTAAACACCTAGAAGCCAGTATTGATTGTATGTTCCCAATTAATGGAATGCTCCTGAAAACAGAGACCTGCTCTGCAGGCAGAGGTGGGTGTGTGGCCCAGGAAAGTTTCAAATCACCTTTTTTAATGACTCCAGATAGATGCTCAAAATGACAAGTAGAAGAATCTTTTTATGCGTGTGTCAATAAAGAGGACGAATGTTGAGTCCTCGTTAACATGTACGAGGCATTTAAAAACATAGCAGAAAAATTATTTTTATTTAGTTTTAAAATTTGTGTTATTATTAGTTGACTGCTAGAAGGCCACAGACAGGACAGCATGTGAAAGAAAAGGCAAGCTATTTCACCCCAGTCTTACTTTCATATTTGTAGTCCAAAGGGACATTCTTTTTTGACTATTATAGAATGAAAATTTGATCTTATTTTGCTAACTTTGGGTTATACAGTCTGTTTCACTGATTCTGGAAATGGACTGTTTTTCTTTTCTCGATAAATGCTCTGTAAGTAAATGTTTAAACTGGAACATACAGGGATAGAAATTCCTGTTTAATGTTATTGTAGATTCATCAGTGTATGTCTTACTTCAGGACTGATATACCAGAAAGCCGATTTTTCTTTCCTTTGAAGGGAGGAAGTGGGATGTAAGAAAAAGGAAAAATATTTTTCCCTTGAAATGTGTCAGAGTTCATGATTAATGTTTAATCTGAAAAATTATTTAACTGGCTCACAAGGGAAATGTTCTATGATCTGCCTAGAATTAATGTCCTACCAGCTTTACAGAGAGGAAGAGCCGCAGACCTTGAAGTGCAAACAATGCCATGGAACAGCAATAGAATTAAGAAACTCTGGAAGTAACAAATTTGTAAAATTCATTCTACTGATGTTTTGTGTTCTTTCCTTTGATTTGAAGTGCCACATGATGTGAGCTCTAACAAAGATTCTTGGTGCTGAAGCTTTTTTAAGGGCTATGTGTGTAAATATATATTGTCAGAATCTCCATCAGGGCATGACTTGATAATGGACATGTCCTTCAGACCCACTTAATTTATTGAAATATTATCTTTCTCCATTCCTCAGTCAGGTTTGGCTGAATCATCAGCTGCTAAATCCAAGAGTCCCTGGAGATGGAGAGAGTTCAAGACAAACTCACATATATGTACATGCAGCTATTTCTAGGCTAATCCTTTATTAAATCAAAAGAGCTGTAATTGTGTCTTTTATTATGCACCTGGCTTAGTATAGGCATAGGACTTCAGCACTTTCTTCCAGACATTTCACAGGTGTTGAGCGCTTTCTCAGTCAAAAGAATACGTAGAGATTGCTCTGGAACCATCAGTGGCACCTGAGATAGGTCCAAGTTGTGACCTGATGTCAGAGCCCAAAGCCAGCTGTTTGAACGTCCTTTCTTGAGGGCTGTGGAGAAGTACTGCCCATCATCAGTCTCTGACTTCCTGGAACTCTCTGCTAGGGAGCAAAAGGCTTTTTCAAAACATAAATGTGGTTTTAGAATAAGAGTCTTGAAACTTCATACTCTAAAAATTTGCAACTAAATGCAAAATCTGCCACTGGATTTTTTTTTAAAAGCATATAAGAAGATATATAAAAAAAGAACATTAGCAAAGTTAGACCCCAGCTTACTGTGAAAACTTTGTCCCAAGTCCATCTCAAAGGACAGTGTGAGAACTGAAGAACATCTATTTTATCTGTCTGTAGCAATCAAGCAACTAACACCCCTGCAGCATGAAAATTGCTGATTTAGTCCTGATTTGAGAAGCTGAATCATTATTTAGCCCCCTCGGTCTGGGACTTGACCAAATCAAAAGAGATGGGACTGCATTCAGAATAAATGTATCTGTTACCACCTCAAATGCATATAGTCTTCCTTTTGGACTCTCAAGATAAAATTCTTGAAGTGTTTAATAACTTGACCTTGTTTTAAATAGGAGTGAGGCATCTAATACCTTTGAACTTCAAGCTTTGAAGTCCTGGGTCACAATGTGTTTCTACTCTCTTCCTGTATCACTAATCTACACAGCAGCTCATTTAATTTTCCCTCATACACAGGAATCCCATGATCAGGGGATCCCAGTCCAGGGTGTTGTCTAATCTTTTCTTTCTCCTGCTGGACTAGACAAAATCAGTACAGTAGTTTTTTTTATATTTTATTTTTCTGTTTATTTTTTTTTAATTTGGGTTTTTTCTATTTAGCCTAATTTTGTACAATTAAAAAAATTAAAAGGCAAATAACTAGTTGAAAAGGTGCAGTTTCTCTTCCCCTTCACCTTTTTTTTTAATAACATCAATCTCTACTGATGATGCATTGTGCTATATTTGCCGTTTTCCATTCTAGGACTAGTTTAGAATAGCAAAGAAAGAATTTTGTTTGCACACCTCACACTTAATTCTTCCTTGTGGTGTGTCTCAGTCGAGGCACGGTGTAACACTGTGATGAAATTAAACAGTGAAAGAGGATATTTTCAGTGCAGTGTTTCTCTGAGATTGGGAGTTTTTTTTGTTTGGGTTTTTTTTTTTTTTTTTTTTTTTTTTTTTTTTTTTTTGGTCCCTTAACTGCAGCGCTAGAAGGTATCATTTGGGAAGCCACCTGTCTATTCTCCCTCATTTTGCTTATGTCATGAGTTGAAATAATGAACCCTAGACAACCCTTTCTTCTTCCCTTTCTAACTCGACATTTAGTCATAATTTTTCCCAAAAGACCATCCTGTAGTCAACTCTCGTGCTTTTTTGGCTGCCCAGAAAGGTCATAAAAATTATCTGAATGACTTCTTCCAGACTTGGAGGAACAGTTTTCTGTGCAGTTACTTCTACTTACAGGGTCTAAATGGGTGCGTGTTGAGTTTTCTGCTTTCTTTCCTGTCTCTTTTGATTGTATTTTCAATCGGATGCCTTTCACAATTTCACTGTTTCATTTGTGGTACTTCAAGATGGAGAAAGGATGATCCACTAGATCATTTCAGCCCTTGAAGGAATGTAGTTTTCTGGTAGTTCAAATATGGTTAATTAAAAAACTGCATCTTTCTGTAGGGTAGTAAAGTACAAGGCTGTACACAGGGACTTGTGGGAGAGGCCTTCAAAGTCGCACTTTGCTCAGGGAAGGAAAATCTGCCTATGAAGACTGACACTGTCAGAGTGTAGAGTTGGTGGCTTCAAGTCAGCTGAGTGGACATGGCCCTTCCGCAGTGACACATAAAGAGAGAGGGGACCAACCTCTTCCTCCTTCCGGGGTGGGGAAAGTGAAGGGCTTTTTTCTTTTTTCCTTCTTTTTTCATTCCCACTTGCCTGCTACATATATCTGCCTGGCTGTGCTAGTAAATATGATAAGGTATTTTAACAGCCATCAGTGAATTATTTACTTCCAGTTTGATCTAAGAGCATAGCTGCAGAAAGTAATCAGAGCTTCACATTTTGGTGCATAGTGTCATATTTCCTTATAGGTTTTGATACATCATTGACTTAGTTTTATATCTCATTTCTGTGGTTTATAAACTAATTGGCTATTTCTTGGGATGAAGCAGATAATCTTTAAAAATCTTCTTCTGATATATTATAAGTTGTAGTGTGACACTGTGTCTGTATCTTATGCAGTTATGACGACTGAGATGCACTCTACTAATTTAAAAAATTGCTGTTTGGACATAGTGTGCTTTGGAGGTGCTCCCTCTGCTTGGATATTCTCCTTCTGTCACAAAAAGTGGCCCACGAAATATTGTGTCACAATTTGCTTTTTGGTACACTGTGTAAAATCTAAACTTTTTTAAAATCACTGACATAAAAGGGTTCCACTGATTTAAGAGTTCAGGATAAAGTTTTAAAACTAAAGACACATTACTGAACTGAATGCAACTGAATCAGAAGTTGACTTTTCTGTAAAATCAGAAGTCGCCCAGTATTTAAAAGAAAACCTAGAAGAAATATCAGGATAATATTTTCTTATTTTGCCCATAAAATAGTATGAGCTTTTATGTTGTTACAAATTAGCCACTACAAAACTGTGTGACAGCTAGGGGCAGAACTTCTGATGTTTTGGTCTCATGTGGTCCACAGCCTGTGCAAAATATGAAGGAATTTCAGTTTGTACTGTAACATAGGATGACCAAAAAATAATAAACTAGAATACATATTTTAAATTTGACCTTATTTATAAGTAGATTAGATTTCTAAAGCCAGAAGGAGTAATTAATTTGACCCAACATATAACAAGGCCATTTAAAGTCACTTGGTTATAACTCAATGATTCTCAATAACCTGTCTTTCAGAAAAAACCTACTACACTAAATATAAAGACTTTGAAGAGACACCTACTTTGCCAGTGATCAAAAAGGATTGTCTTTGGGAATTCCCTACTGACAAAGCTTTGGACAGGTAGAGAAAAAATGGGTAATTTCCATTCAGAATATGAAGTACCTAGGTTTCCTTTTCATCCCCTGTTGATTTCATGTACATTGCAGAAGGTATCAGCAAAAAAATACCCCCTGAAAATAAAAAATTCTTTAAAAAGACCTTGATAAAAGACTGATGTTAATTTTAGACTGAAATTGTTTTTCTAAACTTCAGCCTGGAATACATATGTAAGAATAACTTATTAGCTCTTGTTATCACTGAAGGCATCAATTTAGGACAGAAATACTAACCTAATTTTTGCTAGAAAAAATATGAATGTCTCCACAGTAATCTGCTTGCAAAGTGTTTTCATAGTGAGCAGAGGAATTTGGGGGTGTTTAAATAAAGGAAATGAATGCTCTCATTTATTAAGAAGCATCAAAACCACTTTTTGCTGTTGCACTTCTCAGAGAATTTCACCAATAAACATTTCCAGCAACAAGTGCACACATTGTCATGGCCTTTTGACATGACCCAATGTTTTATGATGTTCATTTGAAGTTGCAAATCCTTATCCATATTTTTCATAAATATTTACTCTTGGAAATCTTATCAAGGAAAAATAAAAACTTTTCCAGTTCATTATATGGCATTATAGACTGGGATACTTATCAAAGATTTAGTTCCCACTGACTGCTCTTTGTTTTCACATTTATTAGAATGTGGTATCTAGGGTTCATTAAAATAAATTATGTTTAAACGTACATAAAATTGACATTTTTTCTTTCTTTCTTTCCTGCATTTTTAAAATTATGTCCATGTGCATCCTACCATCAACAAAATCATAATGTGTATGGTTTTCAACAGTTTTCCACCTGTGATTCTCTATGTGTTAATGCTATGACATGGGACTGCAATATAATGTAACTTTTGTTGTAGTAAGTACAACCATTAATTTCTTTGGAGCCTTCATAAAGGCACTTGAGCCATCATCAGAGGATGTTTCCAGTGGTGCTGACTGTCTCATTCCCAGTGTATGAGTGCCAGTCATACTTCTGAAAAATGACATGATAAGTAATGTTATTACACAATTTTAAGTACATGAAATAAAGATGTCATCACCCATAGCTCATCTTCCACTCTTGCAGTTCTGTGACTCTCTGTTTTTAACTGTGTTAATCTTTAAGCCAATTTTGTCACTACGCGCACAATTCATTGATATAAGATTGGTAAAATACAAAGCAAAATCTTCCTTCTTGTCTAGAAGATCTCAAAGTCTCTGCATGAAACAGTATTCTCATATTTCCACAAACATTTCATTCTTAAAATTAAGTGGATTTCAACAGAGAGCCATGCAGAGGCATCTTCAGATTCACTTGTCTTTCTATGAACAATGTTGAAAGCAATGACCTTAAGATCCGCTTTGACCAGCCTTGGTACGTGCTTTGGGGAAGGGACATTGCATCTTTTACTCAGGAAGCAAAAGGGCTTTTCAGAAACCTGAGAACAGGTATTATTCTTTCCAGTTTTGGCATGACAGTGTTCAGTTCGGACTTTTTGCTCTTTGCTGCAGTCAGCATCGAGTTAGATCTGACAGAGGGAAAATCAAGGAAGTTCTTCGAACCTAGGAGAATCTTCTTTCAACTAAGATAAATCCATTCAGAAATTCACAGAGGAAAACTGAAACACACTCAAGTTTGTCATTTATGAATGCACCCAAAATGTCTTCAGGAAGTACTTCCTGAAGAGCTTTGTATGGACAGAAATTCCACCTATGGAATGTAGCACAATCAGGATTTGGACTTTCCCTTGAGAGGATGAAAAGAAGAAATTTATGAGCTCTTATTTTTCTTAATAAACCTTGTCATAAATTTTAGTGAAATAAAAAATAATCTCTAAGACACTGAAAATGCATAATTCTTATAAATTTCCCATTTCTTTGCCTATAGGTAGGAATATAACGTTTTGTCAGCACAGCATTTTCTGTGCTAATTCCTTAATTTTTTTAAAGGTGTTTACTTTGACTACTTCATACATTTCTCTTGCTTGTATTACTGTATAAGAACAAGATATTGTTTAAATAATCTAAAGTATGGGTGTTGTGGACTTGCAGGAGTCATTGATCCAATTGTACTAATAAATGATTGTGGAATTGGGCAAACCAAAGCTGCCAACGTATGTGCAGTACCTTTAAAATTATACTAAAACTTAGGGAAGATGTGTTACCCTTCCTCCCTGGAGCTATCTGTCTTTGTGTGATCTCATGGACCTGAAAAATACGGTTTTTCCTTTGGTACTTTGTTTCCCATGAAACAGCATAATTAAAATGCATATGATAGGTGGTTGCATAAAGATTCAGGTCAAATGGAAATGTGTTGAGAGTCACTATAACTTTCTGAGGACTAACAGTGTAAGGAAGAAGTAATATTTCCTAGGCTGCACTATGAGGGTTACTGGGCTCCTTTCACATATGATACAGGAAGAGTTACAGAATTTCTATTTGCTTTATATACAGTTTAGTAGAATTTTACTAATTTGTAGTTCCTCAGTCTTGTAGTCTGTGGAAAACAGGCACTGCATGGTTATACAGCTGGTCCATTATATGCATGTAGCCTACACGATTTTCCTCAGGTACTGAGAAGTGCTAGTTATCAAGAGATCTGTTTGTAGTGATTGAAATGTAGAAAAAAGAGACAGAAAATGCCATTAATGAAGTCATACTCTTCAACTGAAAAATATCTCCCTGTTTTCCCTTTCATGAATTCATTTTTTGTCTCCTTTGCTGCACTGCCTCTGTTTGTGCAATATTCAGTATCCATAATGAGTTGTTAATGAGCTGTCGATTATGAATGCAATTTATAGACAAGAGAGATTGAGGACTTGAGGTGCTCTTTCAAAACAAATAGTTCTGTATCTGAGTTCTCCTTCATTTCCAAATATGCACTCTTTCTGTTACAGTATCTTTTATACTAAAATCTTAATCTGAGTTACTCTGAATGTAGTTGCACATTTAATGAGTTTCCTTTAATGATATATTGACTATATCCTGAATGTTGCAATGAACAAAGAGTACAGTATAATGAAAACTCTTTGTTATACCAAGAGCAGACTCAAAGAATTATGCTCATTAAGCTGTGATCCTGAACCAATGAATTTAATGGAAAATTTGCTGTCAAATTCAGTATGAACAGAACCAGAACCTAATTTCTTAAAGGCATTCAGAAATATGGTCTTTAATAACAGTTTTGTAATACATCATGATACAAAGAGAATTAGCTACAAGCAACCTAATTACACTGCAGGATGAATTGGCTAATGCTCTGTACATTGAGCTAGGACTCCCCTATGCACAAAACTTGAAATGATTTGCATAATTTGGGTTTTTTTCACCTCTACAGCCAGGAAGGCTGAGGCACAGACTCTAAAGCAAAAGCCAAGATTATGTAAACAACATCAGAAATAAACCCAGACCTCTCAGCTGTTAGCCCATATAATCATGTTTGAACACAGCAGCAAACCCCAGTATAAGAACGGGCATCAGGTGGACTGTGCACTCATCAGGCAAATGAGGTCTAGCCACTCCATTACCATTAATTACAGTTTTAGTGGTCTGAAATTGAAGCAGCTCATGAAACAGAATTTCTCATGAAAAACTAGTTCATAGACAGATTACCTTGAATGAACCCTGAGATTTTATGAGCTCTGTTCTTTCTCCAAGTAGAGGAATTCCAGGATGACCTTTGCCACCATTAGAGAATTAAACGTTTGTTAGAGGTTGGATAGAGCCATATGAGAGAAATCAGTTACTGGTGGTAAGCAGAGAGGATGCTGAGGTCCTAACTTGGCTAGTTGAGGCATGACAGTTAGCCCTCCAAACATTCAAAGTAGTCAAATTCCAAATAGGTTGTGTTTTCTCTATTTATTTTATTTTGACCGATACCTTTCTGCTGGGTCAAACGTTACTCATACACAGTAATTTTGCAGGTCTGTAGAACTACAGATTTTAGTTTTTTTCTGTTGTTTCTTTTCTACTAGCTATAATTCACCCATGCTGATCTTTTGGAAAAACATGGCATTTTATGTCCTGTCAGAATCAACATCTGGCAAGAACCAAGGGTATGGAGCCTTCCAAATATTTGCTCTGCGTTTGAGATACGCAGCTGTGATGCTGTACCTACAGCCCTGCATTGCTCTTCTGAAACCTGGCAGAAAAAAAAAAAGAGAAAAGAAGCTGTTTAAAATCATATGACAGGTTATTATTTTGTTTAATGCGAAATGTTCATATGACAAGCTTATTGAGCTTGATTTGTGTACCGAAGCCTTCTGCAAATCTACAGTCTATCTGATTTCCCTTCCCCCTCTTCTTCACTCCCCGCTCTGCCACTAGCACTGACATCAACCACTGTGCCATATGAGGGGAAAAAAAAGGTACCTGGAGTATTCAAGCGATTTAACCAGTTTGATTTATGTTAATGGTACAGAAGAGAATATTTTTTGGTCCTCAAAAACATAACAGGCAATTGATGTGCCATATTGCAGTATGGTTTTAGCTATCAACATGTCAAGATTTAGTTTTGCTGTTAACATTTTACGATTTAGAAGGCTATAAGAATATGTGCAGTGTAGCAACAACTCAGGCATCATTCCCCCAGCTATATTTATTGGGCTTTCATTTTTCCCTTTTATAGAGAAATTGAAAAAGAAAAAGGAAGAGAAAAAAGACTGACATTTTCTGTCTTTCGTTTTCTTCAGTCTGTCAGGTTGTGAGAATAAAGAGAAAGAAAACTGACTTTTAATGGTTTGTTTTCACACCAAAATAGATTCAGGGCATAAGAATTCAAATGTGCAGTTTGTTGATTCCTCACTAAACTAAAGATAACCTGTGCATAAACTGTAGCTTCATTGCATCTACCCCCTCTATTTATCCCTATAGCTGAAAGCTGCATGTTTAACATGCTGTGGAGATGCTGATCTATATAAGCCAATTGTCTGAAAACCTGGAAGTACCGTGTGCAGTGTACATGGTCACAGAAACATTTATTTTCCTTCTAGACCTTCATTTCCTTCTACTTCTGCTGTGGAAAATCAATAAGATGTACTTCTTGGTGTTTAAGTGGGAAACTAATTTTTTCATACTAGGAGAATGTCACAGTGGCTGGAGCTGCTAAAATAAGATCTAAATTCCTCTTTAGTGGGTATTTTACTTCCCCCAGGTTTTAAATTGATGATAACTGGATAAAAATTTTTGCTGACCATTTAGAACTAGAACTAAAAAGTAAATGTGACACATGAAAAACTTACCTTCTGAAATGTCAATGCTTAAACTTCCAAGTTAAAAAGGAAACATGAAGCAAGGGTAGTAGGAGACAGTACAAATTTTAGAAAAGTTTTCAAACTTCTCTCAATGTCCATTTTAAAGTCTCGGACTCATTGACAAAAAGGTATTGAAATTCTCTGTGAAGGTCTAATTAATACTTTTTATTTTCCCATTTGGGTAATGAAGAAATGCCTAGTATTTGGTACATTACCCCAATAAATTTGTCTTCTAAAAGTTGTGTAAGAGGATGTGAAGGTAATCTGGAAATTTGTAGAGGCAGAGGAGAAAAATATGTTCCCACTACACGTTCTTTTATCAGGGCATTCTGCTCTTTGTGTCAACAGTAAGAAGAAGGACATACAGACATATTTGTGTCTCATCTGTTTCACAGTAAGTTCTGCTCAATGGAAAAATACTTAAAATGTATTTTAATTTTTTTTATTACTTTCTGTCCTGAAATCTCATAAACAATTTAATATTCTAAAATGTAAAAAAGTTTTACAGCTCCACAGTTTTTCTCATAGCTTCCACTTTTGATATTCCAGGGCTCAGTGTGGCATGCACTTATCTACTATTTATTTTCCCATGACTACCTTTAATTGCCTTTGGTTTCAGAAGACAGAGCTTTCTTGCTTCAAGCACTGATGATTGTTATGTCATATTTCTTTTCTGTGAAAATCTAGGGCCTGGAGATATTGTCTACAAGAGGAAAATCTGGGCAGGCTCCAGTGAATCCCTTCACAATCTTTATCTTTCCCTTTCAATATGAGCTCTTGTCCAACTGAGCTTCTTTGGTGAAATGCTAAGAAATCAGAAAAACATACAGAAGTCTGTTCCTATACATGTGCACAAAAAGTGTGAGGCAATTATTAGACCTTTTGTCTCTGGCCAATTTTAAACTGTGGAACCCAAAAAATCTGCCAGTTCCAGAGGCATGATATCCAAATTAAATGGGACCTAGATAGGTGCCACCTTTCCACTTCTTCTTTTCCATTATGTGGTTTTGGTAGAACTCCAAAAACATGGGCCAGAGGAATGGCCAGAGGAAAAAAACTTTCAGATACTACCAAAGAGCAATTGTTCCCTAGGTCTTAATCTCCAGAGATTTTTCCTACTGAGGATATTGCAAAGATGAATTATTTACCTTTGAGCTCTGTTGTGGTGACAGCAATATCACAAAGAATTCTATTGAGAAATAAATATTTTTCTGCTCAGTGAAGAGTCTCTGGAATAAATAAGGTCAGAACTACACAATAGACAGAAGGATAAGAAGAAATATTGATTAGTTGCTCACGAAGAGAGAACTAGTCATCTTGTGCATTGTGTTGAAAAATACTGGGTAATTACCTAATTAAAGATTGTATCAGCAATACACATAAACAGCACAGTTGAACAAATCATGAACAGGCAAAATTCTGATGTCAAAGCAGATAAGTATGAAAATGCTATAAACTCTGTGAGGATTTTGCTATTGATATTGATTTTGTATGGAAGATATTCAGCTCCCACAATGATGGACTTTGATTTACAATGTAAAGTAGAAGAAAACACCTAATCTCCAGCATTTTTTATTATTTAACTTACCACTCCTAATGTTCTTTGAGTCTTTTAGTATGAGTAGTATCTTGTTAATGCAGAAGAGTGTACACAGTCTTTTATTTGAGAAATAATTTCTATGGGGAAAGGTAAAGTAGGCCATGCAGATTTTTTTTTTACAGAACATCTGATTCCAGCAAACCTCTTTTATAAGCAGATTCCCTCTTCTTCCAAAAAGACGGAGCTTTGCAATTATTTAACATTCAGGTTTACTGTAAAGAAACTGATTTACCTTGACTCAATCTGTATTTAAAGAGGGAAGTTGTACAGGAGTAAAATAATCTGTTCCTTCCACACTTCTCAACTGGGCTCATGTTTAGGTTTAAAAGGTTAAGAATTTTAGTTTTTTGAGTATATGTTGCGATGAGGCAGGCTTTTCATAATGCCTTTTGTTTGTTTAAAAAAACCCCATAGAATGATTCAAACATCAGTCAAAATGGAGTTAGTAAAAAGTCTGAATGGATCGAGATGACATAATTGAGGTTACAATCATATTATAATGTCCTCTGAATATAATAAAAATAATAATAAAAAAAGGTAGGTACTCTAATTTCTGGAAGTCCTTATTAGTAAAGTATGTTATTCTTATTCAGTATGGAAATCAGATTGTATGTTTTGACTTTATGCATGAGGTTTGGTACCCTTGGGTATTCCTTAAGGAGCAGGAGCATCTGATTTCTTCATTTGCAAGCCAGAAACTTGACAGCCACAGATGCAAACTAGTCCAGCTTAAGGTGTGAAAGCTGTTCTGTGAAGCCAGAATCCAGGCAATTAAGCAGGTTTTCCTGCTCCCCAGGTAGGTTGGTGTTTAGCTAAATTGTCAGTACTGAATATGCTGCTCTAGGAGGAAAGGCAGACTGTGATGGACAGAACACCTGAAGCATTTTTTGAGAAAAAAAAAATAAAACTAGTACCTAGGAATTGGAATTGCATATTGTAATAAATGCATTTTTGCCTTTGGTTACTCAATATGTTCATGAAGATCCTTAGAAGTATACTGCACATATGATGCAAACAGGCTGGAGTGCAAACTGCCAGTGTACCACTTTAAACAGAATCTAAGCTGAGGTTCTTCCTGAGATATAACATTTTTAACCCAGAAGTGCATGAGTAGCCCAAGGCAAACCAGTCTACTTTAACCACCTCCATATCACTTCTGCTTAATATGAAAATGATTGCTCAGGGAACGTGTGCTTTGATAATGGATTATTGTGTGTGTATGTAAGAGCTGTATGCATAACTTCTGTTTTTTGTAGTCTGTTTGTTTTGAATGTGTATTAGCCTTTAATGACAGGAGCATTGGAAAATTAACATAAATACGAGTCAGAACTTTCTGACAGCTCTTCTTGCACACTAAGTGGCTCCCAAACCCTTCCACCTGCCTTTGGCACTGGGTCTGAATGTGTACTTAGAATATGTTCCTCTCTACTCTGATGTATAAGAAATGGTCTAATGAAAAGTTTGTTGGTGTTGTGCCAATGTAAAACAGATGTAGTGAGTGGAGTACTACCAATGAACTTAAGGCCTTGATTTTCCGTCCAACTTAAACCTTTCCACTTACATTGTAAATATAATACTGCACCTCATAAGTTAAACTTAAGATTGTGAGCACAACTGTTCTTACAGTGTTTCTGGTTTCCTGAGGTCTTGGTGCCTGTGAGTTAGTACACTGCCTTGTAATAAGACTGTGTGCTGGGGTATGAGAGAAGGACTGCCCTACAGGCAGTGTCATCTACTGGTGGTAGCCCAGGTCTTGGACTGTATGAGAGGTGAGTGGTGGAATGAGCAGCAGATTGGGAGTGGCAAGGGGAACACATTTCCTGACCGCAGCAGGGCGTGTCATTCCTTTCTTATCCCAGCCTCCTGCTGCCAATGTGGTGCTTGGGTTCCTGAAATGAAAGACTGGGACTGTTCTGTGCTGCATCTACTAACATGATTTGCTGTGACCTCCATAACAGAGGAGGACATGAAGTTAAGAGGCTTGAAATAATTCATTGCAGGATAGCTGAGCAGTATGCATTTAGTTATTTGCCTAATTTAGGTGCTGTCAAGTAGTAAGGCAAATGCAAAACTCCTAACACTAGAGGTTAAAAACCCCTGAAGTTTGACACGTTAAAGTATCCATGTTTTCACCTGGCAGGTTTTCCAATAATATTAAAACCCACATCCAATAAAAACAAAAAACCAAAACCTTAAAATAAATATTGGGAAATAAGTAAGTAAACTGATTAACTGTGCAATATTGTAGACAGAGCGTAATCTAATCCTGTCCCATATTCTCTACATATTTATCTGGAGTCCACCCATAAAGATTCTCCAAAATAGCCTGAGTCAATTCAGCCATACAAGAGTCTATTGACAAGCCCATTCAGTTCCAAAAGAGATTAGATAACATTTTTAGATATTAAGAGAGGTTTGTTATCTGAATAGAAACGGATCATTTAGCAAAGCAGTTTCATCATTTTTATTGCAGTCTCTTTTTCAAGTGCACCATATTGGGTCAGAACTAGCATGTACTTCTACTGTCAGATTAAGGAGTTCATTGTTCCAAAGGATATTAGAGCATAGTTTGCTACATCTGAGATACTTTCTGTCATATATTTTACAATGTCTCTTCCTTTGAACCATATCTAAGAAAGCTACTGCTCTCTTACCCATACAGAACCTTCTTTTCTGGGCAGTGTTTCTGAAAGAGGACAAGGCAACCTGTAGACTGGCCTTCAAGAAAATTTTATTCCTCTGCTGGGAATTCAATAAGGGTAGACAAAAACTTGATGGTTGTCACTGACAGCTTACTCAACCATTTTAAAGTGCATCACAAACAACTGTGCCGTTGTTTGTGATGAGCTGTAGTATGAGCAGTGTGTTTTTGCTGTATGAAGTTCAGTGGACATTTGAAAGCATGTAACATATATTCTCCAAATTATTTTACAACTATGATGAGTGAGGGGTGTGGTGAGACACAGGACTTATTACTGTGTTTGATTTCTTATTTTGAAAGGAAATGCAATATGAGCCTGGGAAAAGTCAGACAATTCTCTCACAGTTTGCTGCTTGGAAATCTTCTTTCCTAGAGTGAAACTGTTGGTATTGGGGATCAGTGTAAATATGTGCCATGAGGATCGATAGCCATGGCGACTCACACTTCCCCAAGAAAGTTACGTCACCATCTCAGAGTCTGAGATTTGAATAAGAACAATCAAACAACAAAGCTTGTTGCAGTAGAAGAGAATGCACTTTGTGATTAATAAGAAATAGGGTTTAGTAACAGCAATGTCTGAGTGGATGGAAACCTGCAATAGATCTTTAGAGAGCATAAAGTGACATTGCTCCTCATAACTCTCTTCCACTGCTGTAAGCCAGCTGAGGTAGTGCTATTTTAGCTTTTCTGTTGCCTGACATTTTCTTATTTTAATTGTGTAATCTCTGTGTTGGACTGAATTCCGGCATTAAAAGCCTCACCATCCCCCTCTTTTGATTGCTGCTTTTTAAAGCAAGAGGAATAAAATTAATTGCTTCTGATCCACTGCAATGGTAATTACACAGTCCCAAGTGGGACCTGACCAAGGATGAACTGCTGCTTCTGCTTTCTGGCTGGAGACACTAGACAGGGATAATAGAGAAGTACGTCTGTTTCAGTGGACTGGTTGTTTCCTGCAGCAGAGAATGATAGAATTCTATTACTGTACAATTACACTGTGGCATTTGCAGGTTGCAATAGCATCCTGCAAAGACTGAGAAGAAAAAATAATTTCCATGGTTGTGTATCTTACTTTGCTAAGCGTGTTTGTGAAAATAGTTAGCCTACTGCCCCTTTGCTCCTTGAATCTTCGTTAGAACATCACACTGATATAACAAACCTAGCAAAATTATTAAAAACAGCTTGTACACTGTATGGCCTTAGAAGAGAAAGAGAAGCAGTGACAGAAAAAAGGGTTAGGAATGGTTAGGAAATGCTAGCATTGCAAAGGAACCAAAATCACTGCATTTAGATGTGGTTTTCTATTTATTGTTTCTTTAAGAATCTTAAATAGGCAAGCAATTAAAAGCGTGAATGTCTTTCTATATTAAAAAGATATACATTCTACCTTCAATTATTTCTATAGAGAGGACTAGAAAAGAAACTTTGACAGTAAGTAAAAGTGTTTTGCACTTCTGTATGTCAGGAAAAATAGGAGGAGTTTTGCTGATCTTAAAGAAACCTCCTAACACTGCATTTTAAACAGAATAAAGCATGAATGTAACTGTTATATACAATATATATATATTGCTAAGTGGAAATTTAGTGCATCACATTAAGTTAGATCCCTGAACTCATGCTGCTTACTTAGAAATCTTTAAGTTACTAAAGTAATTCTAAATACTAAATAATTAATAAATAATACATTTTATTTATTGTTCTGATTTCTGTACCTTCACGGTTCAATTTCTGTATCAAGCAGTGTATTGAGCAAATCAGGAGGTTTTTTTTCCTTCTAAAGTTGATTTTCTAATATGATCTATTGACATAAACAATCCAAATCTGTGACACTTGCCCTTGAATTACAAAGTTGAGCAACAGGATTATAAAAAACATTGTCTTGACTACAACCAAAACTGGAATAGTTTTCTCATTGTTATGTGAGTTTTTCAAAGAAGATTTACAGAAAGAATATTTAAGATTTAAATGATGGAGTGAAATTTCTTGTTGGCACATAGTCTTCAGAGAAAGAACAATTAGACACATCTAAATGCTTCTAATGCTGAACTAAAGTTTTACATATCATAAATGTTTGTGCTTTCAAATACATGCCCTTTGAAGATCTTGCTATAGATTAGTTAAAATCTGTTAAATATATCAAGTTGATAGCAAACCTTATGTAGGAAAGAGTATGGTGAAATTCCACAAAAATCTTCAAATTATTGTTTTACTGTGACTGAAGTTCCACAGATTTCAGTCTCAGCCACCTAACACTGAAACTTGAAGATAAACATCTTCCATTTTTCCATGAGATTTTGAAAAGTAATTTTATTTAATTGGATTCCTGATTTAGGCACTTTCAAAGTGCACCTGAGTAATATATTAAAGGTTTTCTCTACCATACAATACTAGAAATTTACTTAAAAATAAAAACTGGTTTTTAGATGCATTAATTCTTCGTGGATGTTGAGACTCCATGCAAGGCAGCAAACATCACCAAAACAAGTTTTATTGAATCTTATACTAGTCCTTTGAGGTGACAAATTTCACTCAATATCTGTTTTTCTCTTTTGGAAGCTGCTTTTAAACTCTGTGTTGCTCTCATCATATGGCATACAATTATTCTTTAGAGTAACTGCAGGTTCAGTTAGCAAAGCAAATATACTGAAACTGGTCATCTAACAATTATCAGCCATTTTCTCAAAGAGCACTTCTGGATAAATGTCCCTTTTCACCTCCTTATCATGCCATCATAAAAAAATTATGATGTGAGTTATGTCTGCCACATCCTTAATCTCACCTCCATCCTGCTTTGCAGGTGCTTTAGCTTTCAGGCAATTATACACACACCATGACTTCAGTGGTCAAAATGTTATCTGCTTGCGTAGAGGGTTGACATTAACTTAGGTTCCTCTTGGTGATTTCACCTTTGCTATGCCCAGTTCTGCCCCTCAGAGACTGGGCTACACCTCAGTCCTCAGGTGCTTCACCTTTGCTGGACCAGATCACCTCTGCCACACACAGTGGCCTTGGAAGTGTCTCCAGCTGTTAGTGACCTCCTGTTTTTATTCAGCAGCAACTGCGGTCTCTAAAAATGGTTTTTCAGGCCACCTGCCTGGCTGCCTGAAATAAAACACACTCCCAAAATACATCAGGTAAGTTTAAAAGAATCCTGTGCAGAGATTCCTAAACAGCACATAGAATTCAGTGATAGCCAGAAATATCCAGCTACTTATTACCAAGGTTGAGTGCAGTTCAAAGAGCATACCGGGAACAAACAGCTTTTAAAGTGGATGTGTCAGGATTTGCCAGGGATTCTCAGGGCAATCCAAATCCACAAGCTGCAGGAGAGCAGCAGGTCTCCCTGAGCGGTGTTGTTGCTCAGCTGATCAGCATTGCTAAGCCGATGTCAGTCAGGAGGGAGAGATATCCATGAAACTGTGCAGATATGCTGAGTCGAGTGCTTGGGATCACCCTGTAAGGAAAAGCTGTGGAATAGGAGGAGTGGTTGCACATTTGATGGTGCATCACTGCAAATCTTTGTGAAGGTAGGTTGGTGTCAAACGCTTTTCACGGTGTATCCTGCCTTGGCGATAAAGGCCGGTCTGGGTTAGAGCCCTTCCCTCTGGCAGCAGCACACAGAGCTGAGGAGAAGGGTTTGTTTGGAGAACATCTGCACTGCTGCTGAGCAGGTGCTGGCACACAGGTAGGCTCAGCGGCTTCTTCTGCTCGTGTCTGTGAACCTGAACATTTCAGGCTTACTTCTGACTTCCTCAGCACTGCTCAGCTGGAAGGAGAGGGAAGCTGCGGTATATGCCATGCATGCTTTGCTTTCTTGGATGAGACTGCCATAAACAAGTAAGAGGTGTGAAAAGCATGTGCTATCTACAGAAGATGATGTAATGCTGTTTAAAAAATGGTAGGCCCTGTGAGGATTCTGTTTTTCAAAACAAAATCCAGCTGAAAAAAAGAAAAATATTTCAGATGCAAAAATGTGTATAAAATGAAATAATAATTACTAACATGGATTTATAATTTTATTATGAAACCATTTCAACTATCATTATCTTCTCTGAAAGACCCACTGCTGTCTAAGATTTAGATATTCATATTTAGATTTTTTCCCATATTTTTTTCCATTTTCTTCATTACTGGAAACATTTGCATGATAACAGGATCTTTGCTTTTAAGAGTTCATCAGCTCCAGCCACTTAGTTCCCACTTGAAGTCATAATCTTCTGTTTTTAATTTCATAATTGTTTGCAGTAGAGGTGATTAAAATATTACAAACATAGCATTATTTCAACTTCGGGCATGGAACAAGCAGGAGATGAACACTTTAGGAACAAAGATGATGTTTTCATGTAAATAGCCCAACTAGTACAAAGTAAAGGGAAGAAATGAGAACATGGAACATATCCAAATGCAAGTTTGTTGTTGTTTACTTTTAGACAGCAATTGCACTTTAAAACACATGCTTTTCTGCACCTCACATCTTCCAGCAGAATACTTCTCTCATCTCTTATGAAGTTTTTCCTCTATAGGTACATGTTTCTAAATGCAGACAAAAAGTTAATTAATGCATTAATTAGGCACAATAAACTCTCCTATGCATTAATTGGCAGAAAGCTGAGAACTCTTCCAGGCAAGCATTTGAATTTTACCCTTGTAGAAACTCAGGTCAGTGTGATGGCAGCAGCATCGAGCGTATTTAGATATTCTAACCAGAGGCACTGAATTTAGGAGTTCAAGCTGCTTTTCTGTGCTCCTGCATGGTCTGTACAGCAGGGTCTGAGGGCTCATACAGCTTTCTGGGCACACTCTGGGCTCCTGGCCCCAACCACTTGCTGGTGCTTACCATAAGCATCCTGCTGGGGAAGGGACGTGTTTCACACCATGTAATCAGATGATACTTGGAATTTCAGTACATCTAGGACCTGTCAGATGTGTAAGACAACTAATTTGGGGTGATTTCTTCCTAAACATGCCCCCTCTTCAGCTGCCAAACTGCAATGCAAAAGACAGATGCAATTTTATATGTTAAGTTGCTGAATATCAAGAAAATTCATTTCCCTCCCTCTCACAAACCCCAAAGGAACTTGTAATCCAATGAGAAGTGATTATCTCTCAGAAACATTAAGTACAGAGATATGTGCCACTCTTTTATGCACATAGTAATTCATTAATTTCACTAGGAGATGTACCGATTCAGCCATTTTATTATTTAAAAAGAAACACGGAATATATTAAAAAACTACGAGGCATTTTGGTTTTGCTCCTCACTCATAGTTGTTTTGCTACATATATTGCTTCCATGAGAAGAACAGAACTGTGAGAATCAAACATTTCTCTGGGAAATGTATGTGCTCAACCTTATATTTGGGTAATGCTGGAAAAGTTTACTAAAAAGCCCCGCCAAAGAAAGACTCTGAGGGATAAGTAAGTAGTGGGAACTTTTTGTTATCCTCTTTGCCCGATGACTCCTTGCTTGAAGGTTGAGAGAGGAGTTCATTAGTCACTCAGAGGCAAGATATCTGAAGAGTTATCTGAAGGTACCACAATAAAACAAGCTTCTCATGGCTGGTCCTGAGTCATGCCAGGGCCTCTTGAATACAAAGTTTGTCAGATCCAAGTTCCCTGTAAAATACAAACCCTGGGTGCCTCAAAACATCATTCACAGAAACAGATGACTTCAGCTACCTCAGAGGGTAAGAACCTCCTAAGAGGGAGGTAAAGAAGGAACCTCAGTGTTGTGGGAGAGGAGAGTCCTTTATATGTAAAATCAGAGGCTGAAAAGGCTGTGCAGGCATGGGCACGGGGTGGGTGTCATTGCATTCCCCAGGGTGCCCACCCTCTGACACATTCTGTGGGGGCATGGCCTGAATCTCCTCTCACTCCTTCCTGATGCAGTCACCTGGCAGCCTCATTCCAGATAAGTGTTCAAAAAATGTGGCTGTGGCACCCGAGGACACGGTTGAGTGGTGAACATCGTGGTTGGTGGTGCTGGGTTGATGGTTGGACTTGAAGGCCTTAAAAGTCTTTTCCAAACTCAATGATTCTATAACTGATTCTATGATCTCTGTGTTGGAAAATTCAGTGTTGGACAATGTTGCCTAAAACTGTAGATAGCTGACAAAGTCCCTGTGTATATTTAGTATTAGATTCCAAAATAATGGAACATAATTGCCTGTTCTAATACGCTTTGCCTATATCAGTATGACTTTCCAGAAGAAATTTTATAATCAGAGAATTTCCCCATTTCATCCTTTTAAGGAAATTCAAAAGAGGGAACTAAGAGAATACTCCTTAAAATACAATTTTAAGTGAATGGTTAAAGGAACAGAATTAAGACAAAATGAAATAAATTGAGTGAGGGCTCTTAATTCTAAATTTCAAAGACATTTTATGTTGATTTATGTGAGTTGAAGTCCTGTTCTGAGTCCAAAGTTGTTGCTGGTGGGAACTACTGTTTAGCTTGGAAATGTGTTCCAAATTTTGTCAGAAGCCCTTTTCTTTACCCTCTGGGACTCTATTAAAAAAAATAGGTAGAGAAGAAGAAGAGGTTGATTGGTCTGTTTCAACAAGGTGTCACTTCTGGAAGAGGGACTTTTGAGATGTAAAGGGAGGCAGAAAGGGAAGAAGACATGATTTTTCTCACTGTCATTATTGACAACAATACTGTAGTAGCTGTGGACAGAGGTAAGATTACTTAACCTTAAATAGATTATAAACCTAGGGGGTAGAATATATTGGCAGAAGCTTTTTATGTCAAAAATATAAAAATGTGCAGCTGTTTTGGTTTTTTATTTTTTTTTTATTTCTAAAATATGTAATAAAATTGATGGCAGGGTTTGCAGATATCATCATGCACTAATTAAATATATGTAGAATTTTAAAAGGATGAGCATGTAAGTCTTTTTAGATACTGCTGCATAAGCTAAGACTTTTCTTGTTTAAAAAGTACCAGCTTATAAAGAGAAAAAATGTGTTCCAATTTAGCTGGACAGATTTGCAAAGATCTTTGAAAGTGTGAAAGAAAGGGTAAGAAAGAAATGTCTCCTTTACAATCTGTTTATGGCTTTGGGACTGTGCTTTATCTTGACAAATAAGATAAAGATCATTTGACAGCAATCCACTTATTCTTATCTTGCTAGCAACTTAAAAACTGAATTATTCATCCTCAGTGTGAAACTCTGTTTTCTATTCTAAATTCAGCTGCATAGTTAGCACCTAGACTCCACGAAAATGTATCCAATGCAATAAAATAAATGTAGTGAAAATTACCTCTGTAAGAGCAGCATTACCAAAAATTATAAGCATTCCATGAATGAAAGAGCTTTAATGAAGTAGTAACATGTCAAATAAACTTGCAAGGGTTACATAAATATTTCTCTGGTTTGTTTCTGTAACTTTTAGGTTTGTGGAGGGGTGAGTGAAATCATAAGCTTTGCTAAATCATGAAGGAATTTTCCTCTATATGAGAAGTCTCTAAGTAAAGTCACTTGGGCTACATGAAATTGCAAGTATGTGTTAACCTTGGCCATGTCACACAGGTATGTGAATAAGTGTGAGTGCTGACTGCCAATCCTAGACCTGAAAATTCCACATTACAAATGCAATTGTACAAAAAAATTTATTAAATTTTTATTTATTTTGGAAAGATTTGATGGACTAATATAAACTCTACCTGTGACAATGTGATATTAATAAAGCAAATAAATAATACAAACTTTTATTTCTGTAATAAAACTGGTGCTTTGCAAACAAAACATATCTATAATCTATCTTGAGTGCTATTTTAGAACTCCTCCAAAATATGAGACCAGACAGTTTAAGTACAAGAACTGCATGAAAAGCTAATAAACCCTACTAAGAAGAGATTTCTCATGCTTCTTAGTAATTTTGAACCACACAAAGCTTTTCCTCAAGAATTCATTTTCTCCTGCATACATTTTCTATTGCTGATTTATATATATATATATATAAATATATAAATATATATATAATATTAGTTAAGCATTTGCATCTCTTGAATTAAAATCAATTGGTTAACACATGTAAGGTCAAATAATTCAAGTTAGGAGGAAATTCTAGTCACTACTGCTCAAAACTCACTTCCATGACACATTTGAATGTCTTCAGCTCCACATTTCCCCCCCAGTTTTTAATTTTAGTGGTGCACCTTTGTTAATGTGTGCATCTGCGTGCAGAGCGAAGGTGCACAGTCTCAGCTCAGGTGCAGTGTGATCCAGGAAGCTGTGAGCAGCTGAGGAGGGATTGTCGTGGGCACAGCATTTGAGCAGGAAAGTGGTGGCTCACTCTCCCACTGCAATAAAAAGGAAACTGGTAACAATGGTGTGCTATAAAAAGCAAAGGAACATTTTTCTCTGTCAAACAGCCGCACCTCTCTGGCAGTGCTGCCGCTGCAGTACACTGGCTGGCAACCACTCTGCCTTTGAACTCTGCTGCTGCTGAATTTCACTTAAAACTGAAAATCACACAAAGGGAGCAGGCACAGAGAACACCAAAAAGAAATAAGATGTTCCTTTCCTTGCTGCCTTTGTTTTAGGGCTTTTCTCTGTGTGATTGGGAAATAATGATCTAAGTGTGGTGGTGAGGGCTATCTGCTGTCTGGGCCAATTTTACCTCATTAATGAAAGACAAGAATTACGGCAAGTCCTTCCAGAAATTCAGAGCAGCCATTCAAAAGCAAAAGTCATACTGGGATGCAAAATCCCTCCAGTTCCTGCTTCAGTCCACTTAAAAAAAATATGTATTTGAAGCCTGGGGGAAGAATACAATTTAAGAGAGATTTTTCCCTTATGCAATGAACCCAACAAGGCCTTATGTATGCTGCAGCAAACTGCAGTACCTGCAGGGTGCTCATCTACCATGAAAGTCTTCTATTATCTCATTCTTTACATGAATGAAATGTGAATATAGTTCCTTCTTTCTCAAAAACCATTACACTGATTGGATTGTGTCTGGAAGCAACAGAATGGGTTTTTCCACACAATTATTTTCAACAGATTGAAAACGTATGGCTCTCCTTGTAGGTGCTGATGGAAGGTACTCTGGAGTTTCAAAGACTGTGTGAAAAACAGTAGCTCCAATAACCTTTAAAAATGTTCTAAGTAGAGGGGGAAAAAGGAAATTTTTAAAGCTTTAAAAAATACATATTCTTTTACTGTGGAGTTTTCTCTGGAACTCAGTGGCCTTTATTGCTGCAAGTTATTGCTATTGATTGTAATTAGATCATAAGCTTCACAAATATTCATTCATAATAAAACAAATACCTTGTGATAAAGTTAAGAAATTTGTGGAATTATTATTGATAATAAAAATTAAATCTAACAAGATGACAGAGTAGTTGCAAAGGGAGTACCAGATATATTTTCTTGGAACTGCTGACTATATTCACATCATATAAAACTATGTTCTGAGAAATCTTCATTCTGAGTGAAGGACTATAGGCAAGTTTTTAGCTAAATAGTAGCCATTATGTTATCACAGGACAAAAATGTTAGAAAAAAGGCTGTTTCACATTATCTGAGGACATGTGTGTATCTCTGTGTCTCTGCATGTATGCCTATATGTGTAGCCATGTGTGAGGAAATATATTTACATATTTACTGAAAGCTTTCAAACTGGTGGAAAACTGAAGGAAGTGGAGGATAACTTAGTTTGGCTAAAAAACTGCTCTTCCCTTTTTCTTCCTCCTTATTAACCATATAAATATTTTAATCATATCTTCTTCCCTATTTTTTTCTTTGGATTGTCTAAAGTCTATTTTTTAATTCAGTCCAGCAGCTCATCCTTTAATGTCATTTTAATAGACCTTGTCTTGTGTTCACAGAGCAGTAAAAGCAAAGGTTTCATTGTAAAAGAAAATTACCTTACTTGCACCAGGTTTTCTAATTACTGTGTCTGGTACCACCTTTGAATGTTTGGAGAAGGGGAAAAGAGAGAGGAAACAGAGACTGTTATTAATCAGCCCTTAATGGTAATTAAGGCCCTCAGTTTCCCATTGATTTTTTTTCTTTCAGTTTTGCATACCTTGATGTCAGATAGAGCAAATGACAGGAGAAAAATCTCAGCTGCAGACAAGTCACTTATTTTACAAACATGAACATTCCGTGGCATTGCATGAAGGAGGATGCAGGACTCTGGACTTGCAAACAGACCTCGTTTTCCCCAGAAGGGTTGTATGGTAATATAAGGTGGACAACTCAAAAGACACTTGGCTTCAGCAAAGAACTGCATGCCTGAACTCATCAGTGAACTTGGATTTGCAAATACCACCTGTGGATTTGCTGAATTCGGTATTTGCAAGGATGAGACAAGAACAGGGTCCTTCATGTTATGGGGTGAATGAACAATTTGACTATAAAAAGAGAGACAGGTTTCCCTCAAGCACAGACATAATTTATAAATGTGCCCACGGTCACTGTGAAAGTGACTATTTGGCAAGAATAGAAATTTCAATTTATGTAATATTTTTCTGTAGAATCATGACGTAAGAAGAAGCTGGGAAGAAATACTTCTGCATGTAGAGGGAGAATGGTAGGTCACCACTCACAGGACTGATTCGAGAGCAGGGGAAATGCTCCATTTCATGGCAATTTGCTGCACTTGCTTTTCTTATTTCACCATTGAAATTATACAGAAGCTCAGTGGATAGTCAGGGCTCTGATAAAAATTTACACAAAATTAAATATATTAATACATTTTTGAAGAAAAACTTGGTGGGTGATAAGAAGAGATGAAAGTTTATTAATGCTGGAAAAGTATTGATCTCTGCTCTTTAATCTAACAGTAAATTTGATCACACTACTTTGTTTTATCAGAACTACCTGTAGAATGTGAAAATCTTATAATACGTACTGCACATCTTCTTTTCCCCCTGCAAGTGTATCAGCAGTTACATTTTTCATCACCTTCTCATGGGATTATAGCACAGTAAAGACAAAGTATGACATGAAAACTAATTTACCTCTAAAAAGAAAAAAGAAGCCCAGCTATTGCCACAAAAACATAATTTGAAATTCCACAAAAATATAAATACAATTTATTTAGGTTTTCTTAATCCTTTTAAAAGAGAAGAATTAAGCAAAAAAAAGTTGTTTAACTGTGTGTAGAGGTCATGACAGAATTTATTTTCATTGGGTGACCTCATAAAATTATTCACCACTGCTGTGATTTTTTTCAAGACAGCTCAATAGAGTGTGACTCCCAGTTCCCATTAGAATTTAATGAGAACTGGGCCTGTAAGTCCCCTGGATTCCTTTGAAAATAATCCAGCCCATGATAAAATAATACAGTTCTGTGCATCCTTAATTTTTGACAGTTTGTTCGTGACTGGAATATTGATTGCAACAGCTACTGCCAAGCACACGGCTCCCATCACTCTCGTCTGCTTTTCCATTATGTCATAAATAGATCACCCAGCTCAATAGATTATACAAATAGACTGGGCTGGACCTCTTGTATGGATTTGCTTAAAAAAAAAAAAAAAAAAAAGAATAGCCTAATAATAACCAAGCATTTAAGTTCCTTGAACAAGTTAATTGTATGATTTTAAATGCTCTGAAATTTGTAACTTCAAAGAGCAAACAAGAACCAAAGCAAGATCAGGTCCAACAGTAGTAATTAGAATCAAGTCAAAAGTAAGCCTGATTGGACAGTTTTAAAATGTTTGTTCTATGCAAGAAACCTGGCAAGTGTGTGGTACCCAAAATGGGAGTTCAATTAAAGCTTTGGAAAGGCACAAAAATATGTGAGTAGAAACATTTAATATCCTGCTAAGCTGAAAAGGCATTAAAATGAAAATGAGAATTGAGGTGACTGAATAAGCAATAAGAATAAAGGAAGTGAGTTGACAAAATAAGATATATTTGGGAATGGCAAAAACCTGGCAAGTCTTGCCTACCTGCAATCTCAATGGGCTGGACAGATTTGGATTTCTGACATCTCAGGGAAGATTTTAGAATTGGTTTATTGAGTTTTGGTTTTTCTCTGCCTTGCCTTGCCTTTTCTCTTTCTCTTTTTCTTCCACTTTTCCTTCCTCCAGTAATTAAAAAAATAACACTACCTAGAAGTCTGTCAGGAATGAGGACGCCAGTGTGTCTCCCATGTGTAGGACCTGCTGTACAACTGCAAAATACAGAAATGTAGTTTGTTTTACTCAAACCCTTCTAATTAGGTTGAGATAGGATAAAACTGGGATACAGTAGGAATGAGTGTCCAAGAAGTTAATGGTATGTCTAAAAGCACTTTAAAGCAGACTTAAATATGTTTACATGGGCTCGTCACCCTTCTAGACATATTTGGTGAGACAAAATCGATCACCCAAGCAGTCAGGAGCTTAAGTACAGCCCCTATTTATCTGTCGCTGGAGGGTGCTTGTTTGTTTTCTTTGAAGCTGTTGCAACAGGAAAATATTAAGCACCAACTTAGACTTGATGAAGATCATGATGAAATGATGCATGGATGATGATGATGATGATGATGAAGCTTTCTCTAAAACAGTTGGGCTGCCACCAAACGAATTACAAATATACTAGTTGGAAAATACGATTACATAATGTCTTAGGGTGGCAGATGTTAAATTGACTTTCTGAAACCAAATGAAAGACCGATGGAGGTTCACGATGAATGAACCTGACATGGTGTCAGGAGCCTTGTATCTGATTGATGTCTTTGGATGGATGTAGATGGGTGACAAGGGTGAAATTATGGAACTTCAGAACGTTGTTTTCCAGTAAAGTTGTATTTTGATGCTATTGACTTGAATAGAGATAATGACTGCAAAGCGGAAGATTAGTTTCTACCTGTGAATTAGCTCTAATTATTTATAATATTGTATTGGACCAAGGGCAATGGTTCAGGAACAGGCTCAAGAAGAACAGTTACATTTTCATTTGTATCATGGACTGTGTGACACAAAGTATGAATCATTCTGCAGCATTTTGAACATGTCCAGAAATCATTCCAGAAAAATCTTATTTTTCTGAGCAAAGGCCATTTCTTCCTCTGTGGAAGACATACACCTGTGACCATTTACAGTGCCAAGTTCCAAGGCTGAAACTTTAGTTAGAGCTAAAGGAAAGTACACACCAGAGCAGACAGTGGCTCTGCTTCTGAGGATCCATCTAACTGCTGGTGATTTTACATCGATGGATTCTTTTGCTTATTCACTTTTCTTTTTTACTTACCTCCTGCATGACCATGGTTCTGACCTTGTAAGGGGCTGTGTGAAGGCAGGCTCTGTCACCAGAGACAGCTGCCGATGGACTCAGAAAGTCTTCATGCAGATGGAAAGGTCAAGCTGCACAAAATAGCTTGCAGGTCCCGAGGCCTGATGGCCTATATTCTTACCTTAGAGCAAACCCAAAAAACCTAGTGAGGCATTTAAAATGAGACCAAACAAAAACTGGTAAACAAAAACTGGTAAAGGTTTTGTATGGGACAGTGTAACACCAGCTAGAATGAGGCTTGAGCAGACATTAGTCAGAGTAGCACTAACTTCTTAAAAAACTGTTCTGGGACATTAGCAAGAGCAGCTTTAAAGTTGAAATGATCACCCTTGCTTTACCTCTAAATGCTGCCCCATCTCTTTGAGAAGACAATTCTGAACTCAGCAGATGGGAATCTAATGACTCAAATACCCATTTGTTTTCCAACAGAAACATTTATTTGTGTTTAGACCCTAGAAATATTGCAGCTCTCTTTTAATTCTCTTGAGAAATTATATTATTTCTGTTTCTTCAATTATTTACTTACCAAAGCCCCAGAGTGTGTTTGTGTGCAGTGTAATTTGAACAATGGTTAATGCTGCATTGTTGACTTCTCTACAAAACCTGTACCTGAAAATCTGCATAGAGACTGCATTTAAAGAAATAAATTAACGTAGGATTTAAAAGCTCAGTCTCAGGATAAAACAGACTTTCAGAATCTTCAGCTGCCCACACCTAAACAGTCCCAACTGAAACACAGATCCCTTTATCTGATACAACATAAAAAAAAGATAGATTATCATGGAGGTATTATAAAATGATCAGTATAATCTCATTTCTAAAAATAATTATACCAGAACTGCAGACAGTTGGGCTGAAAGAGAGCTCTTTTTACCTAGCTTCAGATTCACCTCAGATTCCTGGATTTTGCATGTTTATTGCAGACACCCAGAACTGAGTCTGTTTGAAATGAAAAGATATGGAAGAGGGAAAATGTCTGAAGATGAGGAGCAGACTTAAAACTATGGACAACTTATTCTCAGAGAGCAAAACTAATATTGGTACACTGTGAATAAAAAGAACAGAGATGATGTAGGGGGGTGTAGGTGAACCAACATAAGGAATATGAGGGCAAAAAAGTGTCAGTTTCCTTAGCTCTTTCATAAATTGCAGTTGGAACTATGTTTAGTCACAAATTATGCACTAATAGTTTATTAACTATCTACTTCTAGATTCTCATATCATTATCCATTTCTGAAAGTATCCAATATGATGGTCATTAATGAGTTTTATGTTTTTCTAATAGCTTTGCCAACCCTGTACTCTGACTGCTCCTTTATTGACCTTCTTTTTGTCATATGCATGTGTTTTGATCAACTTTGAATTATTAGCATTTAAATATGCCAGCAGAATATTGAAGTCTCATAATACAATGTTGTTTGTAATAAAATCATTAACGTGATAAGATGCAGATCAAAAGGAGAGTACACCAAAGAGAATACAAATGATACAATACTGAATTAATATGAAAAGATGAAACACATTTAACAATAAGCTTCCACTAATGTATTAGTGAGCCTATTAATGACAAAATTTCTAAAACATATAATGGAAAGTCAAATAAGGAACATTTCCCATAATATAAATATATATTTATAGAGAGACAATGTAAAGATTGATTTGGTATTATTTCTTCAAGCATGCACACAATTTATTAATTTGTCAAAAGCATTAGTTTACATATATATACATATATAACAGATACATGCTTATGGTAGTAAATGGTGTTAAAATTTTACTTTAAAGTGATCATGCAGACTACTCTCCTCGGGGCTGGTGAGGCATTCAGGGAGTCATACAGACTTAGCCCCACAGACTGGAATCCAAGCCAGATTCACAACGTGTGCATTGCTAGATCGTGGGTTCTTTCAAAGAGAGCTTATTGGGAATCCTCTTGGTAAGGCGCCTTTGCTGGCCAGGGTAATTCCCATGTAGGTGATGTAGAAACAAGTATGGACACGGAGAACAGAATCTTCCCAGACCCAGCCTGAGTTCCAAATTAGTGAGCTATTAGCTATTCTCTGAATGAGCAGGTATTTCACTAAACTTTTATTTAAAAAGTTCAGTCTCAAAAATGGCACTGCCTGCCTGCCACAGATATGTTGTGCTATCAGGAGTATCATGGCACCAATATCAGCTCCTTGAATCTTTGCCTGAAAGCAAAGATGAAAATCATGAAGCATATTAATCTTTGTAATTAACGTCATGTTTCTTCATATTCTCTCTCTAGCTATTTCCAAAATAATCCTGTTTTGGTCTGGATCTTTATCATCTTTAAAGTCTTTGTAACAACATTGTCAATATGACAGATGTTCTTATGCGTAGCTGTAACTCAAAACAAGAGCAATATATATTGCTGATATGATATATTTAGATATAGATAGATATAACAGAGAGCTCACATATGGTCAACCATAAGGATAATACTAATTCCTACATCTTCTATATTCTGAAATGCAAAGTTCCAGCCCTTAATAACTGGCAAAATTCTCACATTTCTGCACAACAAAAATATATTGTCCTTTCTAAATCCATTCCTAGATTTCTAGCAGTATAAACTAGTAGAGAACATGACTAAATTGAGCCATAAAAATTGTTTCGCTTGTCTATGTGATTTCAGAGAGAGGGGTGGGTAAAATGGATTTATTCTTATAATGTGAAACCGCTTCATGTATCAGAAATTGCATAGTTGACAACTGAGCTTGAGTTACAGTAAAGACTTTCAACATTGCCAAATGGCACATCATGTAATTTCTGATCTGGTTTAATAAAATTGAAATGTTTGGTAACAATTTATGGTTATCGCTTGAGAATTTTATAATCTATATTTATATTAACTTAGAGTGACTGAGATATGCAATTTTATTTCTTCCTCTAGAAAGTTATATAGGTCAAATATAGGGACAAAATATATCAACAAAAATAAAGTTACCAAGAAGAGAAGAAATCCCCCATCTTTAGGGGATGGTTTCACCACAAAACAGTACATTCACCTAAGATAATCAATTGCCATCTTGAGTCTATTTGAGTATCCAAGGGTCAAGACAGAGAAGGACTAGAAAATGGCTTGAAAATTTCTAAAAGCAAGCAATAGCTGTGAGAGGAAGTACAGAGACTCTTACCTGGAGCTGTGGTACACAACCAGTGTTGCGTCATCCAGTGTATCACCAGCTACTTAAAAAGAAATAAAATGAATTCTAGAGATGTCTCAATAAAAAAGAAGGCTTGATATCTTTTTCTTTGTAATACAAATACTTAGATCTTTGGAGATAGGGACTCACAAATACAGCCTAGAATGTTTTGAGAATATCTGATCTTTGCTTTTGAAAAATAGTGTTCTCAGTTGCAAATCAGCACTGATGTGGAAACTGAAAGGTAGGATTACCTGAGCTGTGTTTGTAAAATAGACCAACAGCATGAACAAAAAAGGCACCGAAATATTCACTATTTAATAAAGAAAAGTTGTTTTATGAATAGGTTGTTTACAGAAATTGTACAGGAGTGGAGTTGGAGTGCTGGTGCTGTAAAGAGAAGATTGCTCATAAGAGCAGGGAGAACAGAGTTTTGATTTCTCAAGTGTGAGAGAAGGGTATGGTTCTGGGCAGCATATGTTTACAAAGATTTGAAACTGTAAAATGTGTAGTTCCTGAAGAGGAAGAGAGTAATTAATGAAACCCAGTTTCCTATGAATTCATGCCCTCATTCTTTACTATTGCCAGCTTCTCTATTGCTGTTCTTTTACCTGTGGTACTCCCCATAGCAAACCACAGTATTTGGGGTCGGTAACCTGGTGCTTCCAGGCCAGCTCCCTCCCTGCTGCTGTGTGGGTCTGTCTACTTGTCTTCAAGTGGGGGCAGTAATTCTGGGCTTTCCTCCACCTCATTTCTGACTTTTCCTCACAATTCTCATAATAACTTATCTTAGAGATTCCAGCCTCTCTTTTAGATTTGATAGATTAAAAAAGCTATTAGAAGGGGGTCAGCAGACAGCCAGCCATGATCAAGCAAGCCTTTTTCCTTTGAAACCCTGGCTAAAAAATAAAAATATAACCTCTGAGAAGGAAAGCAGAGAATGATTGATTTCTATATAAGCTTCTGAGCAAGAAATTATTAAGAAACATTGCTACCTAAGGATGTTATACTTGTCCTGTACAAATGAGCCAGAGGCTGAACAGCATATAATTGAACATGGAAAAACAACCTGGGTAAACCAGTCCACAGTAAACCAGCATCCAGCAACCTTTTTGAGCAAATTTAATCTGAGAAAGATATGACTAGATGCAATGCAAGTAAGTTTATTAAAAAAAAAAAAAAACCAACAAACGGAACACCACCAATCTGAAGGAATTTTTCTGAGCTCTTCACTGCTTTACTGAAGTGATACTGTGTTTAAAATCCCATGTGCTTGGGTCAGCCTCTCAACTGTAACAAATGGAATTGGTAGCCTAAATTCTGATAGTTTTTCCACTATTGTCATGGGTAAGTAAGCTCCCTGAAGTCCAGCAGTTATTTAGATTTGCAGTGTAAACAAGAATCCAGCCTGGGGATTTTTTACACCATTATCTTTTCTTGATCCTTGCTGTAAAGTTATAAGCTGGCAATTTGCTGTGTTTTCTTAAACCATAAAGATGTCAGATATCAGGTAAATACAAAATATTAGAAATCTATGAACAATGTTACTGATTAGAGAGTGAAAAATTAATTTGAAATCAGAGCCTTTGGGGTACTTTTCTGAATCTCTTGGTCAACTTCAAATAATTTTTTTTGTCAAGTTTTTTAAAAATTGAATTCTCTGTTAATGCAGAAAACCTTAAAAGTTCCAACTATTGGAAAGATTTCATAGGGTTAATTATTCCTGCTGTGTAGCTTTTGCATTTTTTTAACAGTATACAAGCATCCAAACACGCATGCAGAATGTAGGAAAATGTTTTTCCTTACTTCATTTCCCTAGTGATAATTCTAGGTGTGATAGAGACTTTCAGTATATTTATTTAATTATTTATTTATTTAGTGGAAATATGATATCGAAAATTATTACCATTTGAGAAGTTGTTGTTATTTTAGTGGAGGATGATAGGCAGCCTTTCCAGTTTCCACGCCTCTGTGTTATACATTTTAGAATAAATTCTCAAGACAGTTCCTTTCATTGAATATCTCTTCCAATGTCTTGTGCTTATTCATGGTGTCTAGTTGCTATTAAGCTACTTTGAAGTCACATTTTGCTGGAAGTGCAGAGTCTGAAGATTTTTTTAGCTCAAATGAACATCAACTATTCTCTGACCATGTGCACATTGAAACTAGAGTGATAAATCTGAAATATACTCTGGTCATAAGAGAAACTCTCAAATTAGAATGAGTTGCTTGTCATGTTGCTGCTAATCCGTTGCTGCCCATATACAATGCACTAGCTAAGTGGTATTTCTAGACTGCTCATTGTGTCTTGTTCTTTGTTGATTTTTCTCATTCTGTGTATTTAACTACTTTAGCTGGAAGTACTTAGCTGAGAGATTCACAGAAAGAACACATGGCATGGGGTGGATGACCTGTGAAGTCAGACATGAAAGATTCCTGTTTGGCTATTATTCAATGCTGTTTCAGTTGAATCTGAGGCATTACCAGCTGTGACACTGCACAGCAGTCATTTTGTTTCCTTATCCTAGCTAGACAGATTTATCAATTTCTTTTTCCTTGTTATGATTTTTTTTCAGTTGTTGCTCTAAAAGGAAAAAGGAAAGAAAATGAAATATTAGAATCTGGAATAAAAATACATTCTCAAATACCTTTTACAATTGGTACTCTGGGAGGAGGGTCACACTACAGGAATATCTGGTATTGGGGTAGAATACCTATTTAATGAGTTCTTTGGCAAGTGAAAAACATTTGTTGCTAGCAAAACCAAACCTTTTTATTTTTTCCTTTTTCCAAGCAAAAGCTGTGTGACAGAGTGGAACTGAGGATCAAAGTTTAAATACAGTTTGCTCTGCCACCTTGTTTTGATCTAGAGCTCAAGCATATGACTGGCAACACTCACTGTCACAGCAGGGACACCTGGTAAGGGGGGACAGAACACCATTTTTCTCTATTTCCCAAAGTGTGAAAGGTATGAGACTGACAGCTTTGGAAAAATAAGTCTCCTATTCTATTCACAAAGAAAAAAGATGGCAGAGCAATCATAATAAAATCTCCCCCCTCAGTGCTTTGCCCATTTGTTTCAGGCCTGCTTTAGCTGAACTGTCTGGAGGGGTTGAGGAGATCACTTTGCCTTTTGACCAATTCAAGCTTTGTCCCACTGCTATGACTCCACACCGGGGTGCCAATTGTGGTTGTCATCTTTTCTTGGGTAGTTGCCACCTGTCCATTAGAAACTGGCCAGAGACCAGGAATTCACTTCACATTGACCGCAGAATAGATGTCAGAGGCTCAAATTAACATTTTAGACACTGAGTCCGGATTTGAAACAGCAATTTAGAGATGAAAGGCAAAGTATCTCTTTTTTCTCGATCACTTATTTATGGAGTACCTGTGTATTTGAGCTACATTCACATCCACTTGATTAGTCTTTCTCTATTGTAAACTTTCTCTACATAATTATTATTTCTGTTTTTAAAGAATCAATAAAGGTCTGAAGCAGATTAGCACCCAGCTTGCTACAGGCTGTAAAAACCTTGGTTTGTCTTTCTCATCTGACAGAAATTTCCTTCCAGTTCCTGTGGCTGGCTTAAGGGTCCAGATAGATCCCAAAGAGCAGCTTGACCCAAGGAATTATAAAGCTTTGAAAACTTATCCTTAGTGATCAGTTGGAAAACATCACTATTTTGAGGTGTCATGACCATGGGAGAAAGATCACATTAAAAGCAAAAACGATCAGTATTAGAGATAAGAAAAGACATAAAGTTGGGCCAGAACATGGGGAAAAAAAAAAGATTAGGCAGCTGACCAATAAATTTGAAGTTTGGGTATTAGGTTTTTTCACAAGTTGTCCAATTGAGTATAAAGGGACTTTGTAGGGGACGGATTATCTGTCACTGTGTATCCGAATCTGGCTGGTGATTTAGGGACTTGTCAAAATGGCACAGCTGTATCCATAAGGTCTATGGTCATAGCAGTGATTTGTCTGTAGGACTGTGGCATTAAAGCAGCTATGATATATAAGGGCCTTGGTAATGTACTGTGCTGTGGACATCCAGAACCAGACACAGATGTACTAAATCTACCACTGCTCTGTCACAGGGAATAGCTGCCCTCATAATATACAAAGTCATAAGCAAGGAGATAAAATTAAAATCCCCCCAAAACCCCAAATTGCTAAAGTTAAGTATTCCTGTCATGTTTGCACAAGAACTTTTATTCAGTAAAAGGAAATGACCATGAACTGGGAGAAAAAAAATAGCATTGTTTGCAAAAATGTATTTTCACGGTGTGGAAGATGGAGATGGGAACACTTCTCTTTTTTTAACCTTTATAAAACCCAACGGATTTACAATGATTTATGCTCAAGGAACTAGATCTGCAGGAGAACATGGTGCTTTGAAATAGTTTGCTGTGAGGTACCTTGCTGACCGGGGCAATCCTTAGGTGCTGTTTGCTGCAGTGTGTCTAAAATGCTACACTGCAACAGCATATTTCTTTGGTTTGGATGAACTCTGCAAAGGGATGTGCAGCTCTGTGAATAAAAAAAAAATACCACATAAGTTTAAATATCTGTGTTATAATGATAATCTTGAGTGTTGTACAACAGACAGTGTTTGTCCACTGGAAGAGTGAGTAAGAACCTTGTTTTTTCTTGTCTGAAAAATGGGTATGCAAAGCTGTCTGTCACTCTAGTTGTTACCTTTGAAGTTGTAAAACTTCAGTCAAGTTTCCAGTTACATTTTGATCTTCCAGGTTTTGAGATTTTATTTTGTCTTTTTATTTTTTTTCCTAGTTTTTGTAGCCTGCTTCATTGCAACAAAATTGTTCTAATCAAGAAAGAACATCTTGTTTGCTTACTTTAGCCGTGCCCACCCACCCTGGCCACCAGTCAAGGTCTCAGCACTGATACTGATTTCATGTTTGACATCTCTAATGAAATAAAGGACCTTGTTGCACTCTTCCCAAGGGAAAGAGGTATCCACAGTAATCACTTTTATCTTAAGACTGGAGAAAAATATATCATTTTTCTTTCATTCAGGCTATGCATTACTCATGTTTTTTGTTGGAAATCTGATCCCTGTAATTAAAAAAAAGAAAATTTATACTGCAGTGAGAGCGATGGTTAGTTCAGAAGAAACAATGTTTAAGACACAGTGATTTCAATGAGATGCTGTATCAGCTTTTCAAACTGCATACTTCCTTAGTGCACTCATCACACATGATCAAATGTAATGTTTTGTCAGTTTTTAGACACTTTCCTATTAGAGTTACATCTTTTACTTCATCAAACTAAGGCTCTGCTGAAGGACAGATTGTACAAATAAACATTAGTTGGAATGTTTTTAAAGAGGAATTGTTTACTGATTGAAATACAAAAACTGTTGCTCATGCTTGGAGATCAAATTACATGCTTAAGAGAAAGCAAGCTACATAATTTGTTGACTCATGACTCATAAGGAATAACAGGCTGTATCTTTTGATGTGAAGAGTTGCAGAATCTCTTGTCTTTATTAGATGAAGCAGTAGATAACAGGTTTTTCTTAAAATCAGTGTCAATATACATAGCAATCTCATAGCTATCAAATGTAATCCCCCTGTGAGGGGGAGTTGTGAAGAGGATGATCTGTAACATTCAAGTTAAGGAGTCTTTTGTTTTAAAACAAAGTATTATACTGATGTTAAACCCCAACTGAATTCCCAGAGGGAATTATTTTACCACATACTGTCCCTCATTTTTATTACTTAGAGCAGCCATGCAATGTGAAGCCAGGCTTCAAAAGAAAAAAAAAAAAGCCAGTGCCAAAGGAAGGACATGGATATGTATGTGAAGGTTAAGCATGGAGGCAGAGGCACAGAAGTGACACCAGCTCAGATCAAAGAGCAGCTGGGCCCAGACTCACATCTGCTGGCAGCTTCTAGGGGGACAATTCACCAAGGGGAAGCACACAGTGATATTTGTCCCACGGTTGTCTCTGCCACACTGTGGTTTGTGGCTCAGGAACTTGAAGTCAGGCATAGTGTCTTTGTTCTTTACAGCATTTAGTGACCAATGTCACAGTGCCATCCAATTGCCTGCAACACTTGGGAACAATCTGGCCCTAGAGAGGTTTTATAGGGTTGTCCCAGAGGGACCCTCCACATGTCAATATTTTCTCCTGTTTATGTCTTTCAAAGACACCCAAACTATGGGCATAGAGGAAGGACTGAAATTTCAGTTGAGAAAGAATGGAAATATACTGAAGATTTGCTCCGTGTATTTTTCCTATCCACGTCGGTGAAGAAGTTGCTTAGTATTTTTCCATTATAGTTTTATATGTGTGGTTAATAGTGCTGGCTGCATCACCAGAGGTTTTGTGAAAGAATAAACACAGCTGAGTATGAAACATGTATAGGGTATATAAAAATGCCCACGGGAAAACTTGACCAATTAAAAATAATTTTCTCAAAATGGTTCTGCCTGGTCAGACATAACTGTAGTGGTACACTTGATGAAATAGCATTTTCAGTGCTCTTACCTCAGTCTTACACTGCAAAGGGATTCTTTGAAAACTTCAGGTAATGGAATCCTATGACTTCCAGTAAGAGCTCAAATGGAAAAACGAAATCCATTTTTCAAAACTGTAGAAGAAAAACTTGGTCTTACATTTTCCAAGATTCATAAAATATAGACTGTGAATTCCAGACATGTAACTATCTGTTTTTAAGATAACAGAATGTTTTCTATGAAGTGTAAAGAAGGAAGTAGGAATTTAATTAAATAATCTTGGTCTTTGTGATTCATGATTCAGCAGCATGGTCTAATCTTCTAATTGTTGTTTTGAGCAGAAAGTTTGACTAGAGACCCAAATCATGCTGGAGTCCTGTGATTCTGCATTTCCGTGGAAGCAGAACAGTATCTAGAGCTGTTGGAACATAGTATTGACTGAAAAAGCCCATGACTTCATACAACCTTTTCTTTAATAAAGCCTAGAAGATATAGTCAGACATTTGAAATACTCAGGAGAGATTGTTTATTCCTGTTTTGTAAATTTCTGTTTGGGAACAAGTTGCTGTCAAGTTTTGAGGTCTGTTCTCTAGTTCATTCACCACAGTGACAGATAAATACAGGGGGAATGGGATTAATGTGATCAAACACAGATATATATTGTACAGTTGTCTACTCTCAGGGTAGTCACCTTAGATTACCTTAATAGTAACATACAAAAATAGGTGCTTTTGGGTATTGGCACAACCTAGTTTAGTTATCTTATTTAAGGTAAGAAGAAAATTGTTTGCTAGAAGGTCTCTTTCTTCCTCCTGACTAAAGAGAACTAAGGTAATTAGCTCAAAAGTAGAAACCCATCCTTGCTGACCCAGATTACCCCCAAAATAAATTGGATAAAAGAGAGAATAAAAGAGAAGCTGATGATTTCATTTTTATGCCAAGAATGAGACAATGAGTTTGTTGCTGCATTGCAAAAGGACTTTGAAAGCCTTTTGCATGTTCCAGCCAGAATATGGGAGATGAATCCCTCTGAACAGAGTCCCATGCCAGATGTATTTCTTGCACAACTGCATCCTTTTCCTTTATTCTGCCACAGTAGATAAAGCATGTAAGCTTCACCCCTGCAATAAGATCCATACAGATCGTCCCACTTACCAACCAGTTACATCCATGTCAGTGGAGACACAATTGCTGCAGAGCAGGATCTGTTTGCAAGGCCACAGAGTGGGTAAGAGAAGGGGAGAAGGGCAAACTTTCTGTGTAGCAGTCATAACCCTTCATATATTTTGTGCATATAACCCATGTCATCTGCTAACAGAAGCTCCCCCTTGTTTTACTGCTTACGTTGTTGATAAATGGGTGAGGGATGATGCAGCTCAATTTGTCCTGGAAAACCTTCTCTTCCTTTTGCATTTCTTTGACTCCCCAGCACATGTTTCTTTTCCTTGCGTAACCTTTACCACCTCACTGCACCCCACCCCTCCCCACCCTGCCCCTGCAGCCCCACCTGTCCACACTCTGATTCTGCTTTGCTTCAGACTTCATGAGCATATTGAAAGCTTATTTTCAAGCAACAGCCTTCTCAAATAAGCAGAGTGATATCTAAGGTTTGAAAACTCTGAATCATCATAGATTGAACCAAGAAAGGGAAGTATATGAGATTGAAAGGCAAACAAGGAAAATCTGACGTGATTCTAAATAATTCAACCCATACCAAGAGCAGATGGTAAAGGGGATTATAACTTCTACAAAAATAACTGGAAAAAGGAACTGAAAAACAATCCACATGTCTACACATCCCTTCCTACTGTCACTGTCCTTTTCATATTTTCAGCTAATCAATTTTGCAGTTTCTCTGTCAGAAAATGCTGATTGACTTAGGGATATTGAAATGTATTAAAATTCATAGTTAACAGGTATTGTGACACCAGTCCTGAACGTTGCAGCATTCCCTGTGGTATCTGGGGTCAGATGGACTAGATACAATTGCAGCATTTGTAGCTGGTCACACAGCCATGAAAGCATCTCTTCTTTTTCTACGCTTCTGAGCAAGCCCATGAAGTTTAGAGAGATGCTAGATATGTATGAAACAGCATCTGATACATTTAGCAGAACAGAGATATGTAAGTTTCTCTGTCTGTAAAACATTTACTTGTGACAGTTTTGTCACACTCAGGGGGAAATGACTAGATAACCATACAACCTACAGAGAGGTAACTGCATGTTCTATAGGGCAAACACTACTAATAGTCTGTGAGGTGAATTCCCTCATGAGGTTTAAAGAAATGTTGGTGTGAGTCTAGAGATACTGGTTCTGTGTAGATAAACTTGTTGGGTGATCTCTTTATTTTAGAACATCTTTAAAAAACCATCTACCATCTGAATTACATCAATGCCATAAAATCTATAAGGTTTCTTTTATAGATCTATTATGAAGAAAAGCCTGTAGGGCAAGTTATATGACCTGGAAGAGTACTGGAAGGTCACTAACATATTACAAATAGACACATAAAACTCTGATAATTATGAAATCAAAATAAAGTATAAATATAAGCATTTATTAGTATATCAACCAGCCTATTGCCAGCAATCAAGGTGAGAACGGATAAGTCCCAGATTATACTGCTGCAAACTCAAATGGCCAGAAAATCTTCCTCATTCATCAAACCATACATTGTGGTTTTTAAACCAATCTGTCTTAATTCCTAGTTTTAACGTCTTTTTCTGTTTCTTTTAAAGCATAGATTAGCATTGATTAAATATTTACTTTGTCTATAGAGACACCATTATGATAGTGACCCATTTAAACAGAGTAGGGCTGAGTCCTACATCACCTGTTGAAATAATAGGAGACATCCCATCAAGTTACTTTCTCCTCAAGTCACTTTTTACTGGTTTAGTTTTTCAAATTTTGGGGAAATTATTTTTGAAACTAGTTTGTTTTTTTACAGAAGTTGTCTAGACACCTGAGCATTCAATTCGTATCAACATCTGACTGCTTGACTGCTTACAACCTGATCTACCACTAGATTTTGCCATTTCACATTCTGTCATACTCAGATTTGAGATTTGTCCATCAAAGCCATTGCCAGGCGAAAACAGCTCTCCAAACCACAGAGTGTTAGTGATGGCTAAAAGTCATGAGGGGCCTGTGGATGGACAAAACATCCTTCCTGTTTCAGTGATTCCTTGATGGCTGCAAGCTGCCCTAACGCTTGCCGACAGACAACTCAGCATGGAAACCATGAGCATGTGGAAGCAGCAGTATCTCAAACAACACAGAGGGGTGGGATGAGGCCTGTAGTGGGGAAATGTTCCTTGAAGAAAAGGTGAATTCCCTCAGTAGTCCAGCTACTGCTGGGCAGAGAGGAATATTTATGTATATTTTATAGACCATCCTAGTAGACATAGCTACTGAGTTTATATAGAGTTAAAAATCATGTGCCATTATCAGTAGTATTTCTTTCCCCACTAATAATATGAATTACTTTTAGACTTTTTAATGTTTCTTTAGAACAGAATTATTATGCCTTAAGAGCTCCTCTTGTCCCTTCTCACTGACTTCACCTTTATCTTTGGTGCAACTAGAAAACAGGAATTTGGTTTTGCATGAGTGAATGTAGGTCTGTTTTTATTGCACTTTGGCTGTAAAAAAAAAGCATAAGGCAAGTGCATTTTAATCTTTGTGAGTATAAGCAGCTTGGAGTACTGAAAAAAATGTACAGGACTTGGAAAATGAAAGGACAGAGAGGGACAATACCAGCACACTGCAAAGGAAAACAATTAAATATCTGAGACTGTCTCCTATTTATTGGTTTTGTGGAGGATTGTGTGCCATCTGTGCTAGGATGTGCATGAGAACCTTGTGACAATAGCCATCTTGCATGGCCTGAGGCAAGGAAGGTCTGAAATGCACCTAGACCATGGAACAGCATTGGACATGGATCAAAGATACTGCAGATCACAGATGCTCTCCAAGATTCAGATAAATTGGGCCTGGATAAGCAGTAACTCACCTTATGAATCAGATTAAAACATGGTGGTCCTTCAAATAAAGTTGTTATTTTCATGACTATACCTTCCCTTTTTCCCTTCCCCAGTGCTTGACAGTAGGAACCAAATAAAAGCTCCTTTGGATCTTGCCAATTTACAAGTAGAGGTTGCGTGGGCAATCAAAATCAAAGAAGAAAAGAAGGAAGATAATATTATTAGCAATCCCCAATTGCTCCCAAATGCATGATTTTGCCTGTGCAAACAGTTGGAATTTCTAGCAATATAAACCAACATGTTAGTGAAAATCATGCCTAGGCATTCAAATAAAATACATAGGCAATTTAAAATTATCCATGCAAGCTATCCAATAATCAGTTACTTGGACTGCATGGTTTTTATGGATAAAATTGTAAAGTAAATGTACAATGTAAATATCCAATCCAAAATGCCCTAACTTTTCAGCCATAGAAACAAAAAAAAAAGTATTTGCATGCTGTTTCTGAATTCTGAGGTGGACAGAGAGGTAGTTTGCTCCTGAATCTGAGGGTGAAGCTTTGAATTAGCTCACAAAATGAGACCAGCCTGGCCATCTATCCCTGTTTGCAGAGTTTTAAGTTTTTCTTGGCACAGGAATCCTTTTGTTTCCCAGCATAACCTTGAAAACCTTGAAAATATGTTGAAGCAGTTTAAACCAAGCCTGTATATTCCTGAGGACTCATCTATTTGGAAATGCACTGCCAGACCTCTGCTCCGAGAGTCAGGGATAGAAACCTGCCCCGGTGTTAATGTCCTGAATTAATGTAGATTAGAGGTAGTAGCTGTTGAGCAAAAACTCCTCAATCCTGGTAACACATCTTCTGAAATACAAGTGGGGTACAGCCGGCTGTCTGGGAATGTGGGCAGAGATGGCACTGGACCATGTGCATCCACCTGAAAGTGTTTTCTGTAGAGTGCCTTTTTTCTGTAGATTGGTAGGACATCTTTCCATGACCCTTTCCAACAGCTCAAAGAGGAATATTTCTAGGTCTTTAACAATGTAGGTTGGCAGCTTTCTTTGAGCCTTTAACTTCTAAGTGAAAGACACATCAGCTAAGATCTGTCTGTACCAGAATAGGCTCTGCAAAATTCTTTCTTATTTACATTCTGTTTACTTTACACTTAATGCTTGAGATATCCTACAAACTCCTATCATCACCTGAATTTGAGAAAATTACCCCTGCACTCACCCTGCAGACTCTAAATTATTATTAGAAAAGCTACCATGATATTTCTTTCAGTTCATTGTTTCCGGGAAGATTTTGACAGAAAATTTAAGACATTTTCTCACCGATCTTGTATTTGATAAATCTCTAAAAATACCTTTCTTAACCTATTTTCACCATTGGCCTCATTTGGGATATCTGTAAGAGGCATCCTCCATACAATGAATGAAAGACCAATTTTCTGTTAGAAGAAGAATAAAAGAAGAAAGAGGGAGGTGTCTGTCAAATGCCCAAAAGTGTTATGAGCCTGTGACCCTTGATACATAGGAGGGAATGAATGAAAGAGACCAAAAGAAATATAAGAAATTGCTTCAAGACAGCGTGTTGCTCCTGTGCCAGAAAAAGCAGATGGCAAAAAGGATCATGCAGAAAAAAAAAAAAAAGATGCAAAGAATTGTATCCCAGAAACCAGTATGCAACACGAATAACAGTGCACAGCTCCTTTGCTATCTCCAACTTAGTTTCAGGTGTAGCATAACAAGAAAACTCTTCCATTTATCCTCAGAAGAAAAAGAAGGAAAAAAAAAAAGAAGCCACAGGTATAATACTTAGAGATGTGTCAATCAGCAGGATATATTTTAACTTACCAATTTAAATGGTTTTCTTTTGAGGCATTATTGTTGCTTGTTTTGCAATGTCCTATATATTAATTTTTCACAAGTTAATACTCTGCTTTACTTCACAGACTACTTATTATTTCTTCCCAGAAGGGCGTTTTTTTCATGGAGTCATACAATATCTTATCAATCACTTAACATCAAAGCCAAAACCCCACAAAACAGGGCAGTAAATGTACTCTTAGGGCTATAGTCTATGGGCTAACACCATGATGTGATTTTGCAACTACCTTTGTAGCTAACTGCTCAAAGTTAACAAGCATTCTTTCTGTGTCGCATTCACTCCTAATTTTTTAATTTCCCTCTTTTTTCACAGGTGGTCACAGCCTTCAGCAATAACAACAGGGACACTTAAAATGTTGAGATCCAGACTTCTCGCAGTGGATCTCCTTAATTGCTTCAGTTTAACAAATTGCATTTTTGAAATCAGGTTGTATCTGCTCCAAGATTGCAGGTTTTAGGGCCTCTAGGTCCTTCATATTGCAGTTCTAGGGGCTGTTTTGCAGCCTTGTGGGCAGGGATAGTTCAGAGGATGCTGGTGGCGTTGCAACTGCATTCCCACCCTCTTTGCATTCCTTCCACTGCAGGCACCATCACTGACTTTTGGCAACCCACACTAATTTCTGTGAGACTTCCTTGACGATGAAAATGCTAAGAGGCAAAGGCAAATCTGAGTCCTAAGTAGTGGTATTAAAATATGGGCAGCCTGTTAAATAATTCTCCATTCACATGAGGATTAAAAGGGTACTGTTTAGCAGGACTCAGTTAATGGCTTTACATAAGACAGAAGTAGTAGCATGTGCAGCTTAAAAATTAACCAGGGTAAGTCTTACTTTTATGCACCCCAAAGATAAAACTTTCGGAGTTCTTATGCTTCAAAGTAGTTCTGATTTTAGTGTGGCGCTTCTATAAGGATGTGACCAACTTAACATGCAATATTAAAAATGTAGCCTTCTCTGTCTGAAGTCAGTAAGTCATCCCAGCTATGCATCATAATTCAGATTTCTTGTTTCCTCAGCCCAGAATGGCCATTCTGCCATATACAGATGGTCAGTGAATGCCCTCAGCACCCATCATTTTCTATTTACTGTCTGTCATCCTAACATTCTCATTTTTCTCTGCTATCATGGTATTCAAGTTCCTGACAGCTAAATGTGCTATCTCTTCACCAGATACAAACCATACTAGCAGCCTCAAATCTGATAGAGAGGGAGAAGCTATCACTAAAGACAGGGTGAAGAAAGACTGAATTATTGTCTGGAACAAGAACAATTCACCCTCAAATTTTTATAATCCCTTGAAAGTCCTAGCAGTATCTCAGTTTACAGCAAAAACAGTCCCCAGTGGCAGCAAGCAGAAGAGTGGGGTATGAACAGTGATGCCAATCCTCCATACAGTGCATCTTTTCTTCCCACAGTGACTCCCTATGAGGTCAGTGTACATGGGAAAACTGCAGTACCGGTACCTGGATGCCAGCATGTCTGCTAAACATTTCTTAATGCAGACACAGGGAAAGCAAAGAGTGGGGACTTTCACTTTCTCTTTTTCTGGGGCGGATGGTGCTTCCACTTGCCAAATCTGGGATGGCAAATTAAACATGTCTGTGACTGTTATCTGAAGCCAGCTTGAAAAGAGCAGCCCATAGACACAATAACCTGCTCTCCTGGTCCCCCAAAGGAGATGCCTACCTCTTCTGAGTCCCTAATAATGCCTGAGCTGTGCCTGAAAACTCATAAAAATCATATACTTATAGAAACATACAAGTTTGGGCTGGAAGGGACATTTAAAGGTCATTTCGTCTGGCCCCCCTGCCATGAGCAGGCTCATCTTCATCTAGAGCAGGTTTTTCAAAGTCCTGTTCAGCCTGACCTTGGATGTTTGCTGGGATGGTGCCTTCACCATCTGGGCTGCTTAGTCCAGTGTTTCCAGATTATATGAGGGAAATCACAGGCAAAATAATTTTCCTGCAACAAAACCATGCCAATGTCAGTGTTAGCTATTTAGACAATAGAATCCAAGTTCTTGTGGATACCTCCTTGAGTTATTTAGTTTATTAGTGCAGATGTGTTCACTGAGATTGAGGGTTATGAGAGGGACTATTTCTTACACACAGTTTGTTGGCTAGCCTATTCCCTTTTGTATGAAATCTTTTTCATTGGTTTACTGCTACTTGACCTTATTATAAATGAAAACAATGTATAAAGATGTTGTTATCCATCAGCAGAAAAGGAAATTTCTCTTTAAGATCTTTATGTAATATTTATTTCATTGTTTCTATAAAAAAGCTAAGTAGAAAGTGTTGGAATGACTATGATTTTTTAATTAAACTTCTAGCATATCAATTTTTATTATTTAATTAGGGCTTTTATTTCTACAGACAACGCTAAGTGGAAATGTCATCAACTTGCACGTTAATTTTGAAACAGAATTCTTATAAAGCCACCTATGCCATGTTTAAACTTCACCCTGTGACTATGTTTTAGTGTAGTCACATCTTTGTGTTAGGGTGTTTAGAAAGCTCTCTGTGTCATCACCCTTGCTTTGTTTATTTGTTTCTCCCTGCAGTCTTTTTCATTTCTCTGGACAGCAATTCTTCTCACTTCTGTGACCTCTTTTACACCAAAAGAGACAGTATTGACAAGGCTGTTTGTGTCCCCTGATAAGACATCATTTGAGCTGGATTCCTGCTGCTTCTTCTCTCCCTTTTATTTGCTTGTGTACAGTGATACGTGCTTTGTGCACACAAGGTGAGAGAAGATAGTGCAGGAATAACCTGGGAACACAGGCCCAGAGGCATCAGAAAAACATGAAGAGCTGTCACTGTGAGCCAGGAATAACCTAATATTGCCATCTGACAACTGCTTAGTGACATACAAGAATTAGGTTTGGTGGTCTCATCCCAAATCCCTGTGGGCAAGTGACTACATCACAATAAGGAATATTGTAGCCAGGGCTCACTGGCATTACTTGGAGCCTCCACCGACCGACCAGGCATTGCACAGGCTTCTGGATTTGGTCACACCCACTGAGCAGGTCGAGGTTGGGTGTGTGCACTTTCCCTGAACAAGGCTGGGCTCTTTTTGTTGAAAAGGTCAGCTCTTTCACACTGTCACTGACTCTTAAAAAAAGAGTCAGATATTTAGTAGTGCAAATTTATAGATAATGTAAAACATCTGGCCTTTGATGACCATTTCTCTTTTGCCTCTTTCTTGCTTGCCAAGAATAGACAGACCCAATTGTCCTAAAGAACTATTAGAGTTCCACTAGAATCTATTTAACTAATATTTGATTCTGTGAATTGTGTTGGTTGTAGAGTAAAAGGCACATTTATTTCTCTGCTCACATTTGAATGTTGTTTCCTGTCTGTTGATTCTCTTGGCATTGGTTACTGATCATATAACTCCCAAATGGTGTAATCCAAGCTGTTCATATAATTTGGCTTGAACTTTATTTTGAAAAATCTGTAATAATCTAAGTTAAATAAACATAACGCTAGAAAATATACTCTGGGGAATAAATCTACATTGACAGGAGATGGATAAAATAGATCTTTTCCATCTCTGCATATGACTTTCTGATTAGAGAAGGCAATAGCAAAAGATGGATGACTGCCTAATTGGATATTAGTAGGGAAAGAGTGACACATGTTATAGTATACTGCTAGAGGATGACTCTAAGGGTTGCAAAGCGAAGTATTTAGGACAAATGAGCCCGTCAGATTAGATAAAGTAAAAGAGACAGTTGGGATTCCAAGAGCTTCTCTGACTCATAATTAAGAAAATGTCTCCACAGGAGTCTGTGCTAAGCATATCAGAGATAACAGATGCAATATGTTGAAGGCATAAAGCCACCTGTATGGAGAAAGTTGCCCTTCAAAGGTAGCCAAAAAATGGGAGGAACTGCGCTTGTTCTTGCCCCTCTTGAGGTATCTTATTCATGGTATATGCCTGAAAGGAGATCTGAAATAGTTCTTGGATAACTAAGTTTATTTTTAATGCAAGGATGCATTTTTCCGGTGTGAATTTCTGCTTTTACATTGAGAATTAAGACCTTTTTTGTGGTGAGAAAAAATTATGAGGACCAGAGAAAGGAAAATGTGGCGAGAATCTGAGTAATTGAGACAGGAAGGGATTTCTAAAGAGGAATTTCTGGTTCTTTGGGTTCATTTGTTTTCACTTAAAATATGCAATTGGAAGTAAAACACTGCTTTTGAAACTAACATTTTCCCTAATATTTCTTTTTTATTCCCCTCCAGTGTGATTTTCTTATTGTTTTTAATTAATTATATTCATTGGTGCACTTAATGTAATAAAAAATAGATGACAGTTTTCAAATTTTCAAAATTTTTAAACCCTGACTTAGTTAATAATTTTGTATAGAATTTACCGAGTCACACTCACTTCAGTGCTAGTGCCCCACTGCCTTTATTCTATACACTCTCCAAACACAAGACCAGTGAAAGGATAGGGTTGTTTTGAATCTTTCTAAAATCCTGTCCTGTGGTTAAGTAGCTGGAGAGTCTGCAGACTATAGACTCCCCTAAGTTTGTTGCTAAAACAAGTGTGTTCAGCTTATTCAAGAACTGCTGGGACCTCGGGACAGTGAACTGATCACATGGTTTCTTGAGGCTAGCAGTCTAACAAGTCCTCAAGTGGAGTCTTCACATTATTGACTTTATCCTTATTTATGACAGACAGATCCCCAGAACATTATTATCACTCTGGAAAGGTCAGAGTTGATACCCTTCTCTCAGAATGGGATACCAGCACAATCTGGACACCACTTAAAATTCAGTGTATTTGCTGACACTCCATACCGCCCCTAGGCACTATTTATTCTGGAAATCAGTACGTGTGTTCTTCTGTTGGGTTATCGCTTGCACTAAAAGCTCTGACAATTCCTGTTTCCTTGAGTCTGGCAGCTGATCCTGGTGGGTCCCATAGCTTCATAAAGATAAAAGACTCAATGAGCTTGATTCTACCAAGGTGTAAAGTAAAGCATCAGTTGAAAGGTCTCCTGAAATTGCTGTCTCTAATGTTAGAATAATGTAATACTGTACTACTTGTGGACCCAAAATAAAAGACTCAATCTAGAGATGAGTAGGACAAATTAAATACTGTTTCAGTAGATTAGCAGCTGGACTAGGATGAATTTAAAAACCTTGCCTTGCACCAAATACCTTACTCCCCTAGAGTCCTACACAATCAATAGCAGATTCCCTATCTCTACAGCCCAGAAGTAATATGTCTGTATTTGTGAAATAAAAAAAAAAACCAATCCCCAGTAATTTTAGTAATTTCAAATTTTCTTTCAAGGAATGTTTTTATATATAATACAGATAAATGTTCAGTGACATAAATCACATGCATGCATATAATATTAATTATCATGTATATTTACTATTCCTTTCAGAATTTTTCTTTTTTATTTCTTATGTTTAATATTTTTTACCTTACACTTCCTTTTTGGTTTTTGAAATCTACACTAAAAGTCAGCAACAAAAGCATGAGGAAAAACCAAATAATTTTTCTGAAACATTAGTAGAAAATTTGAGGACTACTGTGAAACTGCCTTTTGAAATTGAAACAGAATTGAAGCCACCTGTGTGACATGGATCTTTATCTGATATTGTCATTTATCTACCCAAATAAGAGTTTGGCATGACATTCCAAAGTACACAGAATTCACTGAGAAATGTTAAAAAAATAAGACTAAAGAGGGGCCGAGAAACAGGACTAGGTTCTGATGTAGCATCTACATTGTTGAGAGGTAAGGGCATGGGCCAAACTCACTATTGATCAGTAAAATGGAAATGTATTTGTATGACAGGTAGAAAGTCTAGAAAGGCTTCTAGTTGGGAATGAGCATGGTTTTAATTTCATATGTATTATTTTATGATTGCTATATGTCTGGAATGAAACTCTGTAGTCTTGCAGTGATGGCACAGTTACCTGTCTCAGTGCCTTTTGCTTCTACTCTAAAAAGAGCAGCAAACCCTGCGATAACTTAAAGTGATGTTTTCAATTTTGACTGCTGGGTCAGCAATGCTAGGAGGTCTGACCCTCAAAGGCTACCACGGATGGAAAATGAAGTGTTGCATTTTCAATTTCCCCCTTGTAATAATCCTGCTTTTTTTCAGAAATGGAAATATTTTGTTGCAAAATGCCTATCACTGAAGTGAACAATACAAAATTTCTAAGCCATCAAGTGATGAAAAAAGTGAAGCTAAGGAGTAGTATAAAAAATAAAAATTGGCAACCAGTAAGACATTTCCATGTGGAAAAATTATTCTACTGATCATTCCACATATATCACATATCTGCATAGGCAAAATCTTGGGCCCTATGGAATTTTCCCTGCTAGTGTGTCACATAACTTCCTGGCAAGCATGCATGGAAAACAGAACTGGGAGACAACTTTTTTTCAGTTTATATGCCTGATTTAGGATCTACTGTCTTTAGACAGGGTGTATTCTGAATTCTTAGTCATATTAGGTGAGTAGATCTTCAGTGTATAAACCCATATATGAAAAAAAAATTCTGCATCAGTATTCATTTTAGTGTTTGAGCGATTTTTACATACCATAAATTTTTTCCTGTGCATGTATATTATTATACTGTAGGGCATTATTTCTGTGCAAGTTATTGCATTTTGTATATGCGCCTTGGGACACGTTAGGGCACATTTTCTAAAAGAGTTGATGCATAAATGAGGCTGTTCAACCATTACTGGTGAAATATCGAGACAGGTTTTACATAAGGAGATTATAATCACTAGTGTGTACAATGCTGATTTGCACTCTTGAGTATTAAATATTCTTAATTCTGGCAGTTGATTTGACCTGATAATTAGTTAACAAACCAAGAGGTCAGGTATTTGCTATCTTGGCGAGTTAATGGTTAAATACATGATGAGTTTGCCAAAAGATTTTAATAAATTTTAAAAGTTGTAAGAAAAAGTTTCTAGGGCTAGGAGCTGGTACTTCTGGTTTGCTGCTCTTTACAAATAGCAGGAAGAAAAACTATTGCAAAGGAGCCCCAGTTTGTTTGGAAACCAAATACCTGCATGAAACAAAGAATTTTTTCTTCCCTTTCTCTGTGTGCCCCCTTCATGTTCATTTCAATCTTAAGTCACTTTATTTCCTCTTACTTGTATTTTAGGTATGAAGTAACTTACTGTACCAGCAATTAGATAACTTTTTAATATGCTGCTCTAACAGTGTTACTTTTAGAAATGGTATTATAGTTTTATGCACCACAATCAAGCTGTATATAAATGTCCCCTGACATTTAACTTATGTATATGGTTCATTTTCATGATATTTAATAGCTTGAGATAAACCATAAAGGTTCTTAAAAAAGAAATCAGGATTATTATGTGCATGAACAGGTCCACAACATATGTCTGTTGTTGTTTAATGTCTGACTTGTTAAAATTGGAACCTCATGTTGTTGGGAAATTCTTCTGTGCATTTCTTTATGCCTTCCATAAAGATTTAGCCATTAAAGATTAAAATGAATTGATGTTAACTGTATTTTATAGATATATAAACTGTTCAGTAAAACCATTTTAACTGTTGTTTAAAACATTTTTTTTATATATAATGTATGGCTTTGACTCAGCAAAATATTTAAGCATGTGTTTAAGCCTGTAGCAAAGGACTTTGGACCAAGATTTCATTCCAAATATTCATTGAAGACAAAGACAAAACTCCCTCTGATTTCAAGGAGCCAGCATTTCAAACTGTGGGAAGCTCTAGTTATGAATTTCATTTATGTATAGATGAAAATAGTCTCTGTGTGTCCAGATTCAGAAGCTGCACTTCATGTGTAGTTTTCCAGTCGTGAATTCTGAGCAAATCAAACCAATCCTTAATCAGTGATATACACCTTGTTAGCTTGAGAAGTTTATATTCCCACAGTGGAGGCATTAATGGCATAGCCACCATCTGATATAAAGTCAATAAAGGTTTTATGGGGCTGTGCAGTGGTGATACATGCAGGGAGATACAGAAGCAAACACACAGACTCATACTTTGACCACACAATTGGGCATGTATCTGGTCAGCCAAAGAGCAGCTAACCATGCTTCAGGAGGTGATCTGTGCATCATGGTCCAGGACAGGACCAAATTTACAAACAGTGGCTTGACAATGACTACATTTTGCCAGGTGATATCAGGTATCTCCTTACTAGGGAGGGGTTGTGAAAATATGTCAAAGAAAAGGAGCAATTCAGAGACACTTATCAGACCTCCTAATTTCTTAGAGCTTTACTTGGAAAAATGGTGCTAGGGAAGGGAACAGGCCACTTTTTATGGTGAGTCACCAGTTGTTTTTAGTATGTTGAGGACCTCCTTCAGTAACTCAGCAAAGAGTGTGCCAACAACTCAGCAAAGATTGTGTGGCATTTGGTGGCACTTCAAGCAAGTGTTAGCTTATTCGCCCTTTCTATTTTCTGCCACATAATAAACAAAATAAGTGCCTCCCTATTCTGTGCCCCTGGATCTCACAAATCTGTAGGAAGTGGGAAATGCTTAGGTGTCACTCCAAAACAAGTGCAACATTCTATTCCAGACAGTGCTGAAAACAAAAATCAGTATAAATGTCCTTCTGCACAATAAGAAAACACATTAAAACGGGTACTTTGGAAGATGTCCGTATAATTTGTCCTGCATTTGAAAGACCTTTGGACACCAAATCTCAATTGAGTTTTATAAAGCTTCATTCTGACTTGCAAAATTTTTAACATGTAACAAAATCTAAGCTTAAAGCACTGCCAGATAAAATATACAGAGCGTTACGGAACTGTTAATGCATGTAATATGGTAGATGAAGTAGGGAATGTGGAATTTAATGAAGCTTGTTCACCAGACAAGTGTATAACACATGAAGCTCTGCAAGACAGCAACCGAGGAAGCAAGCCAATTTTTGGAAAGCTAGTTAAAATGTTTATGGCAAGTTTATTTCCACCTCAGAATCTACAGTAATTACATCAACTTAGAGGGTTTCTGAAGTGTAATGAAAGTCCCATTATCCAACAATTCAGTGAATGTAACTCATTAGCCACTCATAACCTAACCTAAACACAACCATTAACTACTGAATAGCTATCTTCCTACTTGACCTCAAAATACTATGTTTGGACATGTAAAACTCCATACAGTTTTGTAATAGAACAGGGGTAGAGTACTCTAGAAAGTGTGAAAGAGCACAAACCTGTAAATGTGAAAATGCTTCATTCTGGAAAACTGTGTATCACACTGCCTCACTTGAATTTTGTTGCAGATGACAATATTGCATCTGTTTCTGAACTTTATAGCACTGAACAAGAAACACCAGTACCATAGCAAGCAGGCATTTATCTGATTAATACTTGTTTGGTTGGTAAAACTTTGTTTAAAAGATAAAACAATTTAACTCCATGGAATCTTATGTGGAACATGTCGTAATGGACCGTTCTGAGTCTGTTATAAAACTGCCTCCATGATATATTTTCTTTGAGCAATTTGACAGAAACATGATCTTTTCATCATGCCTGTTTCAGAGTGAAAAGTGTTGCTGGGACACCTGTCAGAACACACTCAATAGAGAGAAAAGGTTTCTTCTGGTACATCTCCTGAAGGGACTTCCACCTGATGATTAATGCCACCTATTTACTTCTGCAGGGAGGCTGGTTGGCCACTTTTGCCATCTACATCTGGGCCCTAGACAATGACGACAAAAAGTACAAATGAAACATATGTAGTATTAAAGTAAAAGTGCATTGTCCTGGAAGGATAGGTATGTAATACTCACAGAAAAGAATATGTTTTCAGAAGTTGTATTAGAAATATTAAAGCAAGTGATGCATTCATACATTAAAAGCTTCAGCCAAATTAATTTCTCTACTTCTTTTTTTTTCTTTTTTATTTCCCCCCCCGCCCCCCCCCCAAATAGATATATCTTAACGGGAAAGAAAGTTTACCAGAGTAAAGCCATTATACAGTACCTTGGGAATTTGCTGATTTCATTATAATTTTAAACACTATAAATCTCATTACTTATTTCACCCTTTACAAAAATGAGCAGCTATCAAATGAATACTTTGAAAGATAAAGCATATATAAAGACCATTTTTTCATATCACATCTCTAAACTAATAGAACTGCTGCTTTTGCTCTCTGATGTAAATAAGGCATTCCTAAGCTTGCTAAAGTTCATTCTTGTTTTTCTAGTATACTAAATGCTAGAAATGGTACACAAATATTTTCTTTTTATCATGTAGTTATGTATTTCCTCCATGCTCCCTTATTTCTTTCATTGTTCAGTTCAGCCTTTTTCCCCTGTTCCCTCAAATGTCTCATTCTAAAGGCAAATTCAAGTTTCTTTTAGCACTCTTTTAACCCTTCCCATGGCTATATATTTATGCTTTTAAAAATTATACTATGCATTTTTCATTAACCTTTTGCATTCAGAGAGTCTTTTTTTTTTCATAAGTGACATCATGGCTGTTTAACCACAGTAACATATTTGAGTTGGTTTTAGTCCTTGCATCCTAGTCCTATCAGTAAAATAAAACCGAATATGGTAACAATTTTTATTTTTCTACTTTATAGTAAGTCAGCTTTTTGGCATTAGTGTTAAAAGCAAGCCTTCTTCTTCCGGGAATTTGATGATCAGTAACTGACAAATGTTAATCAGTGTAAGATTTACAGAGAGCTTCTAGAGACTGCTAGGTGAATCTGAAAGCTGAATCTGAGATGGTGTTCAGCTACAGTTCTGGCATTGTGGCATTGCCAGTAATGCATACAGAAATGGAAAAAAACCCCAAAAAACAGTGTAATAAAGTCAATCTGCCAAGACAGCATCCAGTGCAGTCTCCTCATCACTGCTCTCAGGGAGGAGGAGCGTTAGTCATCAGCCACAGCTAGGGAGTAGCCCAAAAATGAAAGGAGGTGTCTGTGGTTGAACAAAAAGTCTGTGAGGAAGTGATGAGAATTGAACCAGGCCAAACCACTGCTACATAAAAAAAAAAAAAAAAAAAAAAGAAGAAAGTCAGCAAAAGTTGCCTTTTAAGTATATGGAGTAGATTCTTCATCAGCTATCTGGTATTTGAACAAAATAGACAGTAAGCAGTTCACAGCAGCTCTTAGGTTTTAGTAAAACGTTAAACTGGGATTTAAATGAGTGAAACTAACTTTGTACAGTAGTGTCTTAGCAAATGTTTTTCTACTTGTTACAGATTCTTTATTCTGCCCTTACCCTTCATCTCAGCTGGTAAGAAACACTGGTGCTGCTATTTCTCAAGGGCTGACAAAGGTCCATTATTATGTGTGAGAAGGAGAAGCGAATGCAGCTAAACCTGGACACAAACATTTCTTTCCATCTTTGCAAATTTCTTTATCTTACATTTTTAATTTTCACCATTAGCAAGAAGATAGCTTGTGCATTCAAGCTGATCAGAGTTTTGTCTCCAGGGTGAACTTTCCAGCTGTCCTCAGCATAGATTACTAACCTTTTCATTAGCCTTTGATCATAAACCTGACCAGTTTGCCTTGAGACATCTTTCTGGATTTGATAGCCAGTTTCAATTTCTGACAAACAGCTGGAGGAGGAAGAAACTGAACTGACTGTGCAGCATATAAAGATCTTTGTGACAAGACTATCCAATGCTATACAGACTATTTAATATCTGGGTAGAAGACTTGCAAATTCCTCTGTCAGCATTGCTTTTGAATTTTTCAGACAGATAGCACTAGTGACACCTTAATGTCTTTATCAGTCTTGGCTCAGTAAGGGGAAAGTCGAACTGTAACATCATGCTTATTTTTCTGCCAGGATCAAACTGAAACAGGAGGCATCCCTTAACTTTAAAAATATGCTTGAATTTTTACTAAAATGACTTGACATTGTCATTGTCATTGAGTTTGTTCTGACCATAGCTGAAATATCTGAATTCCAGAAGAATCATGTGTAATTACTCTGAAGCAGAAGATGAGATTTCTGGCATCTGAGAATGACTGAGAACCTTCAGGCAGAAATCAAACTGTTATTAGCTTTTTAAGTACTTGTTGCCACATTGACTTATATGTGATCTTTGTCACAGTCCCATATACAAGACATGTTTCCTTTTGAAAGATTGGTGCCAGAGAGCTTCAGTGTTTGCACGTCTTCAATGATGACAGCACTTGGTTCTGAGGTCAAGCCTGGGCAGAAATTGCCTACTGGGAGTTGTTTCTGAGCTGGAACATTTCACTTAAGAATAGTAGAAATGACTGACAATAGGAAAAAAAAAAAAAGCCAAACAACCTTAGCAGTACTAATGGACCTACTGCTTGCAAAAGACTCGTTGAGGAAGCAGATGGGAATTGGCTGTGGGTAAGCTCGATTTCCAATCTGATGAGCTAATGAAGTGCTAAATCAAGAAAACAAAACCAAGAAGGTTTCCTTTCCTTTCCTTTCCTTTCCTTTCCTTTCCTTTCCTTTCCTTTCCTTTCCTTTCCTTTCCTTTCCTTTCCTTTCCTTTCCTTTCCTTTCCTTTCCTTTCCTTTCCTTTCCTTTCCTTTCCTTTCCTTTCCTTTCCTTTCCTTTCCTTTCCTTTCCTTTCCTTTCCTTTCCTTTCCTTTCCTTTCCTTTCCTTTCCTTTCCTTTCCTTTCCTTTCCTTTCCTTTCCTTTCCTGCCCTTGCCCTTGCCCTTGCCCTTGCCCTTGCCCTTGCCCTTGCCCTTTTTTCCCCCTCAAGACCCATGCATGAGACAAATGCGAATCTTTTTGGTCAGGCACAGTTAAATTAGGGATCAGTCAAGGAAACGCTCTTGAAAATTGTATCTTTCCAAATGCTGCAAACTGCAAAGTTCCTTTGCAATAGGGTGGATGACAGCTGTTATATGTTTCCATTTTTCCCCCTCAGCATGAGTTTTACCAACATGCGGTGTGAATAGGCTTCTCTTCAGTACCTTGCTGCCACTTTTAATGACAAGGCTACTTTTTAACATCTTTGCCATCTACACTTCTGGCTGCACTCTCAGTTTGAAGACTATTTCCCTCCTCCTTGAACTGCCTCACCCCCAAACTGACAGTTTAATAGACATATTGTGCCATGTAGACTATGATAAAGAATTACAGCAACAGAAATTGATGGTGAATAAACTAGTGCTAAAAGATATGGAAGGTTCAGCTGGGATTTTGTGTAGAAAGATAATCACACTAACTTGGCTGAAGATGTGTTTGAAATGTAAAGGGATTTTTTCTGCAACTAGAGACAGAGAAAATAACATGGGGTTTCCTAAAGGATGGACCAAGAATCCCTATGCAGGCAAATAGAGAGATGGGTGACCTGATAGGCATAGGCATGACCATTCTCTCTGTTTGTGTGGGGAATTGTACTGGTTTTCACTGGGACAAAATTTTCCATAGAAGCTTGTCTGGTGCTATCTTTTGGATTTCTGACTAAATGGTGGTGATAACAGCCCCTCCTTTTAGCTCCTGCAGGGCAGTGCTTATGCAGCCTCAAGGCTTTTTCATGCTGCTCTCCCAGTGTGTGGCGAGTGGGCTGGAGTGCACAGGAGGCTGGCAGAGAACCCAGCCTGGACTGCTGACCCCTGATAACCACAAGGATATCCCATACCATGTGGCATCGTGCTCAGCAATAAAACTGATGAAAGAAGGGGAAAATGGAGAATTAACACGGGGGTGGTGGTGGAGTGAGATGTGGTCTCCTGCGTGATCCAAGAGCATCCTGATTCCAGCCAGACCCTCCTGGCCGCTGTATTCCACAGTGTGCAGGCAGACCTATTCTATCACTCGTGTTGTTGGGATAGCACAAACACACCACACACCCCAGAGCCTTTGATAGGCTCAGCGTTACCAGGAATACAGAACCCAGAGGGCTCAGTTGTCTGGCCATATTTCAAAGGCCTTTACATCTCCAAAGGGATCCAGGAATGAAAGAGAAAGGGCCACTCTGAGTGGCCACGGATATAAGGGTCAAGGGCCAATAGGGTTGGGGAGAAGGTGAGGAGATACAATGACAAGCAATGGGAAGGAGGGAGGGGTGGTGTGCGCTTGTGTGTGTTACAATGAGAACCAATGAGGGGAAGGGAAGGGCGGAGTCAGGGATACAACAACAACCAATCAACATAGGACTAACACAACCTTAGGGAGGGACCATTTAGCTGACACTCAGTGGAGGTTTCACACCTCAGAGTTGTCCCACCAGTTTGCTGCTGCTGTGGGAACCTCTTGGTTTCTCCAAGATGGTTTCATCCACCGCAACAGAGAATGTTCAGAGTTAAGGCATTTGTCTTCCCAAGAAATTGTTCCATGTGATGGACTCCTGCTTTCCTGGAGATGATGAACACTTGCCTGCCCTTGGAAAATGGTAAATGAATTCCTTGTTTTGCTTTGCTTGTATGCACAGCTTTTGCTTTATCTATTAAAGATGAGTCTACCTCAACCCATTTTCTCACTTTTAGCTTTCCAATTCTGCTGCCCATTTCACTGAGGGGAGTAAGCAATCAGCTGCATGGGGTGGAGCTGCTTACTGGGATTAAACCACATGAGAAATGAAAAGAAATGAGAGCTTCCCAGACATGCGCAGTTTTTTTGTTGGGTTTTTTTGGTGGCAGGTATGTAATTTTAGATGTCAGTGACATTTTGTAGATATGCCTGGAAGCTGCCAATGGGCTGTGCTTTATCACGCCTAAAAAGCTACTGTGGGAAAGTAGATTGACTCATCTCTGGCCAGTATGTAACTGCTGATATTATCAGAAGGGGGAGGGGGTTGCTCTGAATTATATATAAGTTTTAAAATAACCCTCCTAATAATCCTAATAATACTTTTGGTTTATCTGAAAGCCAAATCGAAAATGATATTAATCATTGACTGGCAAACTATTGCTCAATAAATAGAGAAACGAAATAAAAATCAATTAGTTTCAAGTCCTTAGGAATGAACTCAAACTCAAGACATCAAAATACTTCATGAAAATAACTTCAATTTTTAAACCAGCTGTAGTCCTAAGCAATTAAAATCTTTAATAAGAACTTACTTACATAGAAAGTAGTTAATTTTAGTAATTATTTTTTGGGGGGGTTGACCCCAGCTGGATGCTGGGTTCTCACCAAAGCCTTTCTGTCACTTCTCAGCTGGACAGGGGAGAGAAAACAAAATGAAAGACTTGTGGGCCAATACACATAAAGAGAGAGATCACTCACCAGTTACTGTCACTGGCAAAGCAGACTCATGTTGGGAAATTAGTTTGATTTATTGCCAGTCAAATCAGTAAGGAAATGAAAAATCAAATTGTAAAAACACCTTCCCTCCAACTCTCCTTTCTTTCCAGGCTCAACTTCCCATTTGCTCTCCCTACTTCCCCCACAGCAACACAGTGGGAGGAGGAATGGGGGCTGTGGTCAGTTCATCATGTGATATCTGTGCCACTCCTTCCTCCTCAGGGAGAGGACTCACACTGTTCCCTGCTGCCATGTGGGGCCTCTCCCATGGGAGAGAGATCTCCAAGAACTATTTCAACATGAGTCCTTCCCATGAGCTGCAGTTCTTCATGAACTGCTCTGGTGTGGGTCCCTTCCACATGTTCCTGTCCCTTAGGAACAGACTGCTCCAGTGCTGGTCCCAGAGGAGTCACAAGTCCTGACAGCAAAGATGCTCTGACACGAGCTTCCCATGGGGTTGCAGCCTTCTTTGGGCATCCACCTGCTCTGGCAAGGGACCTCCATGTGCTGCAGAGCCACAGCTGCCTCACCATGGTCTTCACCATGGGCAGCAGGGGAATCTCTGCTCTGGTGCCTGGAGCACCTCTTCCCTCTCCTTCACTGACCTTGGTGTCTGCAGGGCTGTTGCTCTCACTTCTCACTCTGGCTGCAATTACTCCTATGCAACAACTTTTCCCCTTCTTAAATCTGTTATCCCAGAATTGCTACCGTCACTGCTGATGGATTTGGCCTTGGCCAATTGTGGGTCTGTCTTGGAGCCTGTAGGAATTCACTCCATTGGATACAGGGAAAACTTCTGGCAGCTTCTCACAGAAGCCACCCCCATAGTCCCTCCATGTGCCAGAACACTGCCACACAATCCCAGTGCACTTTTGTTGACTTGAAAACAGCTTATGGTCTAATTTTCAGAACCACTAGCAGTTGTAGGTATTCAGATATTCTGAATGCTGGGTTATGGATTTTGTATCCAATATTTATATCCAAGATGAACAATGTTAATCTTCATGATTGTATTTCTTTCTTTGCTTTCTCCTCTGAAAAGCTGAATAATAGCCATTTTAAAAATATTTTGAGATTTTTTGATAACAGGCACTATATGAATGCAAATTATAACACTTTTAACATGCTGACTTTCAGTTTATTCTTCTCTGTGTGGGAGTTATCAAATCTGATTTTACTTTAGAAAGTCATAATTTTATTAATACAATGAAAATGAACTAAATGGAAGGAATGTTCAAGATCCAATGCAGTTCTATGACAGCAAGGATTTTTTCAAAATGAGAAAATCCATACTAAATTACCACCTTAAATATTTTTGTGCATTTTTTTTTCTTTTATGCTCACAATCTGAAAACTTCAGTTGGAGATTCACTGAGTGTGATTCTTGGTGTCAGTAATTGTACCCTTACTGCATATTTATCCTGGGTAAGAGGCAAAACTTGGTCACTGTCCCTGTGCTCAGTGATTAATGACTTTAAATATAATACTGGACCAATATTTGGGGGTGTCTTCATCCCCTTTTCTATCACCTTGCAGAATAGCCAAGGGGACAAGGTGGGGGGAGCTCAGATACTCAGATGCTTTGTGAATGGACTATTAAAGGTGAATTTATGTAATGGGCAGTTATTGGCTGACCTCTAAAACAGGTATCAACCCTGTTAGCAATTCTGTTGATCGTTTTCAGTCCAAAAAATAGGAGGCAAGATCATCTAGGTTTCATTTTGTTTGTCTTCCGGTAAAAAACACAAAGAATTTTCATACTTACTGTGCTCATGACAGCTAGCCAGGGAGATATACACCTTGTGACTTAATTTGGATAAAATCCTTGGTTCAGAATATGACTGGGTTAAAGCCCAGGCTGAGGCATGAGAATATAGCTGCAGAGGAAGCAGACACATGGACTACATGGTTTTGAGACATTTTCATTCAAACAGATTAATTTTTAATAGGTATCCACAACAAAGAATTCTGTAAACAATGTTATTCTTTAACATTTCCTCTCTGCTACTTGTTTCCTTTCTGCTTCATTTTATTTCTTCATCCACAATTCTGCTGACAGGTCTTAGGTGGATTTCTCTATCTCCAAAATCTATGTATTTTTTTACTTATTTTTCTATTCTTCTCAGTCTTTTTTCCCATTCTTTTTGTCTTCTCACAATATTCCCATATACCAGCAGAAAGGGGCAGGGAAAAGCAAATCCCACTTGGTATTTTGCACCTTTCTCTGCTAGTGGCAGCAGTCAGAGAGAGGATATGGGATTAAACATAACCACATAGCATGACCATTGTGCTCTGCACTGCCACACTAGATCTGGCCCCAAGTGACTTGACCCAAGTTAGCAGTGGGTTTGTGGCAGGATGTAGGATTTGCCTAAGATGAGTGCTAGCACTTGAGAAAGATAAGCAGCTCAAGAGACTCATAGTGGGATATAAACATGGATATGCTGCCAATCTTTTCACAATGGGCACCAACAGAAATTTTTCCCACTGGCTTGTGTCAGAATTCATATCAGGCACATACACTTGCAGAGGGGTGTCAAGGGACTGGCAAATGTATTCCTTTGCTTTTGCAAGCAAACAAAAATGCATTTTAATTACCAAATAAAGAGGCAACACCTCTTGAAAAACTTCTAGGAAGTCTGCTTGTACTTTGCATTGTATTCTATTTGTGTTGCTTGATTGAGAAAGAGGTTGAAGATATTTTAGGAAATAACTAATGATAAAATCTGCTGCTTTTCAGAGCCAAGAAGATTGTCTAGATGAGCTCCATGAATGAAAATCAGCCTGACGATTTTGATTTAGCAGTAACTAGAAGGGCAAAAATACAAAAAAACCTGGAAAAATTAATGCCTACCATCCTTTTAATTTTGATATTGGTGTCCAAAGGGCATTCTCGAGTGCACAGAGACCTTCACATCTATGTAATGACTCTAAATTTTGGGAGCAGTGACAAGTTACTGGGGGTGATCAGCTGGGTCACTGATTCCAGTTTCCTTTCTGCAGCAAGAGAAGAAAATATAATGCATGTTTTAGAGGGACACACCTGTGTGTCACCCTCTTAAACTTTTATCTCCAAATACCTTACCCTTTAGGCAACATTTTGCAAACACAGAAAGAGCAATATACAGGAAAAGAACAGAACTGTTCCTCTCTGATCACATTTTGGACCATTTTGTATGAACATTGTAATAGACTTGGTGCTTTGTTAGTTTGTATAAAATGATGTTATTCATGTGCTCCTGTTCATTTCTTTCTACTCACTGGTGCCCCACTCTTTTGCCATGCACTGCAAGAACAGAACAAAAATACCCTGCTATATTTAAATTCAAAGTGTAAGATGAGATACAAAACTAGGATCTCCACAATGAGGGCTGAAATGTTAGTGATCAGTATAATAAGCACTGCACACAATATGCCAGCTGCTTAGTTAAAACCAAGTTCATCGCAGGAATCAGGAGACACATTTAAAGGAAAAGTTTGAGAACTGTCCTTTTAACATTTTTTTTTTCCTGGAGAATGTAGTCACTGCCAAGCATCTTGTCCTTTTAAAGGGGAATAAGTGGGCCTGTGACAGAACCCATCCTATCTTGACAGTCACAGCTGGTGTTTAAAGGCCAGGACTGATAGACAATAGCATATTGGGGCCACTTTGCTGTTGCTTGTCCAGATGGTATTTGTCTTAATCATCCGTCAAAATCTCCAGTGATGCCAATCTAAGGCCTTTCAACAACAACTTTCTGTTTTAAAGATATAACCCTATTCTTAGACTTGGTTATTTGGTTGTTTTTGTTTGGTTTTCTTTTCCATGCTCCTAAGGTTAATGGCTCCTGACTGGTGCTGACAAGGAAATTCTTCTTGTGAAACTCCAGAGATATTTTGACTGTTGTTCTGAATTTTTGGGAAAGTTGATTACTCCTTGCAACCTCCCCACTACATGAAAAAAATTATGCTGCTCAACAAGTATTCAGTAAGAATGTAAACTAGACAAGAATGTAGTTGGCCCGACTTTTGCATTACATTATACCTCATAGTTCAGGCATTTTGTTTGCCTTACAAGGTATTAGAGACAACACTGTAAATGCAGATCAGAGCTGCAGTAGCAGAACACAACAGAGCTAAACAGCTGATTTAATGAGGTAGGAATTTGATACAATGCTTTATTCATAGAATTTGAACGTTGAAGGCCAGATGGTGTCAGCAGTATTTCCCTCTGACTCTACATCCAGAATTAAAACAGATCTCTGTATTATCTTATAGTTTTCAGCTCAAATCTCACTACTGTTTTGAGGTAATACTTTTCTGGAATAATTTCTCCCTTTGCATTTCTACAGTACGTGCCAAGTAATTAGTTCATGAGCCACAAAAATGTGTGCTACACAGTGCATGGTAAATCAACACAGTCAATGGACTGTCATGTTAGGGGCTTGGATAACACAGCATGCTAAATGAAATAGATTCTCACTCCTGCCTGGTGAGCCATTTGGAGTTCAGAACCTTCTTTCCATGAAAGGATCCTTACATTAAGTACTTCTAAAGGCAGAAGAAATATTCCAAGAAATGTTTTTTGTTGTGGAGACATGCAGAACAAACCCAGTGTCTCCAAAGAATTAGCTCTTAACCATTTTGACTCTGAAATAAAAAGCAGTCACTTCAAGCTGGTCAAAGTTTCTCACAGTCTGCCAAAGACAAGACTTGCATTCACTAGAGATGATTTCAACCAGAAGCTGAATGACTCACTGCTCACTGGAAATTTAGCAGTTTTATTGCCATGATGCAAGAAGTGTATTTCTCCTTATCTTGTATTGACTACCTCTGACAAATCATTGCTGTGGTCAATTCTTTGTAGGCAGGTATTTTGAAAACAGCATTTCAATCTGAGAAAGTGTGTGAGGTTGTCAGGCTATGAGGAAAAATTGCAGGATTGGCTCTCCTGGGGTACTGTGCTCCTAGTTTGTATCAGTTTGTATCACTAATATTTTCCCTCCCAACAGGGCTAATTCATTTGGCTTTGCTGTGGGAGATGGATGTAAAACTCTGGTTCTGTTCGCCTTTCTGGGTTGAAAATAGTTCCAGCAATATTGTTCCCTGTGTCTGAGATCTATTCTGGTAACTGAGCCACTTTCTGTCCCAGAAAGCAAAACCAAATACTTGGAAATTCCCTCAAGACAGCATTTGTCTTTGCAAAAATCTTCATCATCTCCTTAAAGGCTTCAGAGGACAAGCTGCAATTAGTTTTTCACCTGTGCTCTTACTCTGTCCCTTCTTTTCTCTCTCACACAATCTTTTTATTCTTCAAAGCATTTGCCTAGTTTGTTGCTTTAGCAGTTGGGCATTCACTCCATGCTGTCACAAAATAAGCAATCCAATCCAGTCAGTCCTCAACCCAAAAGTTCAAGAACTGGAAATCACTGCTTATATCACGGACTTGGGTGTAGATAGCTAGGTTGGAGAAGAGAGCTAGCCAGATGTTTCTGGAGAGTTTCTTTCTGCATCAGATCACTTTTTCTGTTTTTTCTTTCTTTTATTTTTCCTTGCTTTACAGTTGTTTTCTTGTTTCCATGTTCCAGCAGGGATGAGCAGAAAATATAATTGTGCCCTGCAGAGAAGTGAGTGGGTTGCAAGTGACTGGAATGAAATTGTTTGCCATTGCCAAGAACAGAACAAAACATGGGAGGTTGGGTATATGAACATATCCTGCAAGCCCAGAAGAGTAACGTTTTGCCAGCGCACCTCATAAAAGCATTACAAATGGGTGAGTAAGTGTGAAGAGGCTGGGGGGCAACACTCTCAAATTATCTTGGTTCAAATCAGAAGAGCTGGAACATACCAAAGAAGTTATTTTTAGGTTTGTAATCTTTAAATATTGAATTATATTCAGATATATAAATATTAGACTCCTTGAAAATTATCTCAGCACTACCAGTTCCTGATAACTGTGATTTAGTAACTTATCCTGCAATCACAGAATAGTCCAGAAGGCACCTCAAAAGATTATCTGGTCTAAGCTTTCATGGGAAAGGCAGCCTAAATGAGATTATCTAGCACCCTGTCCAATCACACATCTTGAAAATCTTCAGAAATGGGAACTCCAACACATCCCTGGGGAGGATATTTCTTAAGGTGAAATGACTCCCAATGCACTGCCTTGTCTTCTCTGTGCTGTTCCTTGTGAAGTGAGAGCCTCTGTCCTCTTTAAAGCTGACCTTTCAGTACTGCAATACTGTTATGAGGCCCCACCTGCGCCTTCTCCAGGGAGAAAAATACCTAACTGCCTCACTCTTTCCTTACAGGGCAGGCTCTCCAGCCCTCTGAGCACCTTTGCTGCTCTCGTTTGGACCCTGTACAACATGTCCATGTCTTTCTTGCATTGTGGGGACCAGAAAGGGGCATACTGCTCCAGCTACAGCCTGACAGGTGAGTAGGGTGGTATGATCACATTTCTACCTCTGCTTGTAATGTCCCTTGTAATTCCCAGGATTCAATTTACCTTTGTTGCTCCAGCAGCACACTGGTCCCTTGTGTTCACCTCATTGTCCCTCCAATCCTTCTCAGCAAGGCTGCTCACCAGTCACATAGATCCTGTCATGTACTGGGCTCTTAGTTTATTCCAACCCAGGTGCAGGATTTCGCATTTAGTTAAATTTCATATTGTTCTTGGTAGGCAGTCTTCCAGTCTGTTGCCTTGCACTGGTAAGATGGTTCTCCCATCTGACGTGTTTTTTCTCCTTTTCACCCATTTTGGTGTCATCATCAGGATCCTGCTGGACTTTCACTCAGAGGAGAGATGAATTGCAACAGAATAAAAGAAATGAATTGTTTAAAGTCTGGGCTTTACATGTTTTGATGTTCTTCTTAGAGATATTATTTGAAAATTTTAATGTTTCAACATGCAAATATTTGAGTGAAAATGACTATAGGAAGATAGGTTAAATGACTATGCTTGATGAGGATTTTGAAGACTCGATGCAGAACTGGTTGCTTTCATCATATATGACAACTGAAAAGCCTTTCAGATTTTTGTGTCTTAGCTTTCCATATGTAAAGAGGAATGATGTACAGCTTTCATTTTTTTTCTAACTAGCTTTATTACAAATCTTGTAGGGCTGAGACTTTCCTTACATGCATCACCAGAATTTAGGATCCTGAGCAGTGCTAGGATTTCTAAAATCTATCACAGCAGGACTGTTAGTTTGTAGACTGTGTTTTGACAAATGGATGTATCCAAACAACATTGTTTGTACTCAGATCATTCTCTTATTTTCAGCCTTTTCTTGCAAAGATCACCTCCCACCATTGCCCTACTCACAAAATAAGTAATAATACATAAGTTAGGATGAAATAAAAAATTCCTGAAGAGTTTGGAAACAGCACTTCAAACGCAGTCAATACCCTCCTTGGAAAGTGGCTGCTGTAAAAGAGAAATTAACAAAGTAATACTTGGCCTGAATAGTTTGAATTCTGGCCTTGCTGAAGTCAAGAGTAGAATTAACACTGATTTTAATGGAGTGAGGATTTTATACTTTGTGAATGACTTTGTTAAGTGGAAAAAAGACCTAAGACTAGGATTTCCAAAAGTATCTAAGGAGATAAGATGCTTCTAGGATGCCTTGAAAATCCCAGCCTAAATCAGTTTCATTGTTCCAGCTCAACTATCCATATTTGAATCTATTGTGCTGTCTCTAGTAAACCAAATGGATTTGAACTGGTATCCTAAAGAGGAAAGACACAGCCTCCATTTAACCATCGTTTGAATCATCTAAACTTACAATATAGAACATAATTGTTCCTGTAATCCTTTTGTAATATCTGGAAATTAGTTATCCTGAAATGATGTATTTTAATTTATTTTCAAAACATTAAATATTAAAAGTGCTAGCACATGACCTCTAGATGTAATTAATATAAATGATAAACCAGGCATATAATTAAATATCCTTTCCAAAAATAGAGTACTGAGGGAAGCAGTCATTAACTAAGATTATATTACCAAAAGAGAAAACATTACTACAGTCAGTCATCATTGTGAACAATAGCACAACAAGGTTCATTCCCATGCCTGTGGATATCTATTTATAGTATAATGACATGAGCCGTAATGGCCACGTGACATCTCTTCCAGTATCTGAACTTGTGAATATCTACATCTGGAAAAAGAACACAGCAGGCAATGTTTATGTTCCCTGCTCTTATTCAACCAAAAATATGAAAAAATTAAAACCTAAAAAAACAAGAGTGCAATTTTTATTTACCTCCTTGTTTAAAGGAGTGTATTTTTAACTGATTTACCTGACATCAAACCACTTTTTCTTCCACAAGAGAAATAACTATCTCTCATTGGAAGACAAGGACAAAATACAGAGTATGTCAGCATGATAACACAATCAACTTTGCCAGGAATTCTAATTTAATGTTATGTAGTTTGAATTCATAACTTTCAAAGAGGGTGGGTATTGTTTAAATTTGGTTTAATAAGAACTGTATTTTGAAATTCCACCATTATTCTGACAAACTAGGAAAATAACTAATCATGGTGGAGAAGAGGGCCAGATTTTAGATCCTATTTCATAAATTCCACTGCCCATCAACACTCCTGTGCCACATAGAGAGGGTGCTGGGGAGGGAAAAATAGAAATGGTACTAATCTGAACTTCGTTAAAATGAAGAAGACTGAACCCTTTAGGAATGAGCATGAAAGTAGTCTTAATTTCAACTTGTCTGCATCTGTGAGGTGGAGGGATAAGAAGGCAGACAAATACAGTGAGGAAAAATGAATGACAGAAACTATTAGATGTGACTAGTAAATAAGAAGATATCCTATCATACATTGAAAATAATATACACTTGCTCCAAATAAACAAAAAAAATTCCCCGCATAAGATTATATGCCATAAAGGAGCTGAGGGGCAAGCTGTACCCTTTGTTTTTGTCCTGAGTTACTCTTAATTCCTGGGGATCAGACTGCTCTGGATGTTAGTGAACATGGGCTCTGGGAGGCCCATTTCTGAACAGAGATGCCATTTTCGGTGTCCCTGTTGATGAAAGGATGCATTATGTAATATATATTTGCATGGTGCCCATCTTTTCTTGCATTTGCTGTCTGTTTATTCTGCTGATGGGCTGACTTGTCTTCTGGGGATTCCTTCTTTCTAGAAAATGAGCTAATAAAATTCACAAGCACATTTCTTCCTGTTAGTCACTTCCCAGCATAGTCCTCAGCATTTTAATTCTGGCCAGCTGAAAATAAGCTGTTGCTTTGCCAACTTTATTGACCTTTCAAATTAGCATGTGAGTAAGCTATGGCACAGTACAGGTGTATTTCACCTGGTGTAGAACCCACATAATGACATATGCTCTACCTGGTAGTATAGGAAATGATTCTTCTGCAGGATGCATGGACCAAAAAAGTGTGAACCTGCTTCATGAAGGTCAGCAGGATTTATCAGTAGTATCACATTTTTCCTTTCAAGGCAATTTTCTATAAGCTCATTGGAGCAGTCTTACATCTTTCCCGACCTCTTCTTTCCAAGATTCTGTGTTTGTCTTTATAGACTTTACATTTCTGCTTTAATTTCTTTCTTATTTCTATATTTTTACAGATGTGCGTTTTCTCCACATTATGACAGCCCAGCCAACACTTTCACTGTTCCTTAAGGGCTTCAAATTCATCATGAGTCACACATGCAGCATAGCAGAAATGCAATGGCTTGTGATGGACATATCCTGACCTGTCAATTTTCCACCCTTCCAGACTAGCAGAATGAGCACAGCTATCTTCTGTTTACTGGAGAGAGTTAGTATTCCTTGTAACTCTCTTGGAACAGACACTGTTACTTACATATGACTATTTATCTTACTTTAGCTTCAAACTTATTTTCATATACCCAATATTTGTCTCTGTTTGTATAAAAGAAGGAATCAAAATTCTATAAGCTCTGTGTAAGCTTAAACATCTATAAGTGCAAGCTGTGCTTCTACTCAGACTCGTGATATGTCTTCCTCCTGTGTTGGCAGCTGGGCAATACAGATGTTTCCTCCTAAGCTATAAAGGCTCAAAATCACACAGAAATCACAGGTTTGATTCTTTCTGCTGGTGACTTACTTGCAATCATGGCATTCAAATCTTCCAGCCCTCGTAGAGCTGAAAAAATAGGTCCCCTCTTACCCCAGAGTGACAAGCCTTACTGATTTTTAAAAGTGTAATATTGACTGAAGTTTCCTAAAGTCCAGGAGATAACAGATTACTTTGCAGAGCCATAATACATTGCTTTGCTACTAACATTGATGATATACAGCAACATCAAGGTTACAAATTTACTTTATGTAGTTTGAAGTCCACCAGCCTCCATATTGACTTTGGAGTTTTTTGTAAAATAAAGCCCTTTTTATCAATCAATTTTATAAAATTATACATCTATTTGGGAGTATATTATCTTCTTACATAATGAATGAGTGAATGAATTAAAACTTGAAAATTAGAAAAAGCCCAACATAAAAAGTTCACTATTTTGAAGAGATTTCTTCTAATGATAGCCCTGAATATTTCTAGGAGGAGTCTTGTCCTGATCCAAAATTCTGTGGTTTTCATGCTCAAATGTGTTCTCATAGAAATAAATCTGAGCCAAAGTTATAGAATTTAAATTTCGCTTTGGCAGTGTACCATGTGTAGAACTTGTGTATGTCTTCCTAAGAGAGTTTATGATACTGGTTTTGTTTCCTTTTATTTTTATTTGCTTTTTTTATTCTTAATATAGCTTAGCCTTCTTTCTATGTCAACATTTCAGTGTGATTTCTGTAGTTAAGTGAGATTTGGAATACTCTTTCAAATTATATAAAAAATATTATTGAAACACTTAATTAGAGAAAGATGACTTAAGTCTTGAATGAATGCCAGTTTTTACAAAATGAGATAATTAGGTCAGGCACACTGTCCTAATTCCCTAGGGTATATGAGCCCCAAATATCACAGGCCATGAAAATAATAATTACTTGAAAATTTCTATTGCTCAACAGAAAAAAAAGGAAGGTTTATCTTGTGAACACATTTCTTAAAATAGCAAGCAATGACAGACTGTCTTTGGAATATGTTAATGTATTGGATATGTGTGGCCATGTTTTGGTAGGAGAGAGGCTACCATGTTGGCTTCTGTTAAAGCTGCCAGAAGTGTCCCCTATGTCCAATGGAGCCAGTGTCAGCCGCTCCAAGATGGATCCACTGCTGGCCAAAGGTGAGCCCATCAGCAACAGTGGAATAACAGATTTAGGATGGCAGAAATGCTGCTGCACAACACCAATTGCAGCCAGGGAAGACCAGGGTGAGAACACGTGAGAGCAACAGCTCTGCAGACACCAAAGCCAGTGGAGAAGGAGGGGCAGGAGATGCTTCAGGCACTGGAGCAGAGATTCCCGTGCAGCCCCTGGTGCAGACCATGGTGAGACAGGAGGTCCATGTTGCAGCAGAAATCCACCTGCAGCCTGTGCAGGACTACCCCATGGAGCAGGTGGATGCCCAAAGGAGCCTGTGACCCCAGGGGAAGCTGGCACTGGAGCAGGCTCCTGGCCCCTGTGGCTTCATGGAGAGAGGAGGACAGGCTGGAGCAGGCTTGCTGTCAGGACCTGCGACCCCACAGGAGACTTAGGCTGGAGCAGCCTGTTCCTGTAGGAGTGCAGCCTGTGGAAGAGACCCACAACGGGGTGGTTCATGAGGATCTGCAGCCCATGGGAAGGACTCACTTTGGAGAAGTTTGTGGAGGACTGTTTCCATTGGGAGGAACCTTACACTGGAGCAGGGACAGAGTGTGAGGAATCCTCCCCCTGAGGTGGAAAAAGTGATAGAGAATGTGATGAACTGACCACAGACCCCATTCCCTGTCCCCCTGTGCTGCTGTGGGGGAGAGACAAAATGGGAAGCAAAGTTAAGCCTGGGAAGAAGGGAGGATTGGGGAGAAGGTGTTTTAAAATTTAGTTTTATTTTCATTATCCTACTCTAATTTAGTTGCTGTAAATGAAACTGAGCCTTTCATTAGATTTTTCTCTCCCCTGCCCAGCTGAGAAGGGGAATGACAGAGTAGGTTTGGTGGGCACCTTGTGTCCAGCCAGGATTAATCCGATGCAGTTAAATGAGTTTCATCCTCAAAATTTCTACTTATTGCAGGAAATCTGTGAGTGTGAGTTGAAAAAATGATTTTTTTTAAAGTTGCAGTTAAATATTACAAAAATAAATCACTCATACAGGAAATATATTATTAATCTAGTTTAGCAACTGTTGAATTGATTATAAGAAACTGTGGTCAAAATTACTCTTTCCTTAGACAAAAGAATAAAAATTTACAGATCTTTATGTGGTTGTTCACAAGCACATACCCTCTGCAAATTTGTCCTTGTCTGCTGAGTCTGATGCATGAGTTCTGGGAAACATCCCTGCCCTAACACCACTCTAAGATACCAGTGATATGACGGAAACACACCAGCCCAGTATGAAATCCTCACCTTCATGCCCAAAATTTCCTAATGCAAAATATGTTCAGAGTATCCTTACACAAGTTTTAAACCATTTCAGGCACTAAATATTTGAAATTTTTGAATCAAAATATAAATTATTAAGTCTGCTTTCTGTAATATTCCCCAAGACACAATGTAGGTAAAAATAAGAGCCATTTTTGTGTTTCTGAAAAAAAAGTTTGCATTAAGTGACTTCAGATATTTTTATTATCTTGTCTGACAATATTCTGCTTGGATTCACCAAGAATTCATTATCACTCTAGTAGTCTGGACTGTCTGAGGGTCTGGATAACACGCATTTATAAGCTTGCAAAACCTGTATTTCCTTTTCGGTAGTTGAGAAAAATAGGGCAGGTTCCTCATATTTTCTGCCTGCAACTAGACCCAAATTTGAGGGATTTTGTCACTCGAATATGCCTTGGGCTTTGCTAGTTTGTCTCCTTAGTCATCAGGTCTCTGGCACCTGTGTACTTTTATTGCTGTTGTATAATGAATATAAATTCAAATCCTGCAGATTTCACTAGTCCTCTGTTCAGCTCCAGCAAGGTTGGATGAAATATAACAGCTAAGTTCTTCCTTCCCCAAATTATCAAGATCTTGTATTTCTTTTTGTCCCTATGTTAAACAAATTTGAGGCACATTAATTTTTCAGACTTTCCCTGCTTCCCCTCTCCATATTTAATCCCACATGCAGCACTCATCTTGGATTCTAATTAACTGGTTAGGTTCATCTGGATCTAACAGACACTGTAAAAGCTCAAGAGTGGAAAGATGTCACCTGCATTTACTTTTCTGTAGCACATACTGTATTTAAACTAGTGGCCTAAGGCTCTCTTTACTGTGGATCAAAGAAAGTAAGAATCTGTATTCTTCTCAGTGACAGATTTAAAGTCAGATCTCGCCAAGGCAAGATCACCTAGCAAAGGTGACATACAAACATGTCTAGGTGGGGTTTGAATGTCTCCAGAGAGGGAGATTCCATAACAGCCGTGGGCAGCCTCTTCCAGTGCTCTGCCATTCTCAAAGGAGCTCTATCTCATGTTGAGGCAGAACTCCTTGTGATTTAGTTTATGGCCATTGCTCCTCATCCTGTTGCTGGGCACCACTGAAAGGAATCTGGCACCATCCCCTCAACACCCACCTTTGAAATATTTGCATGCATTGATGAGATCCCCTCTCAGTCTTCAGACTAAACAGGTCCAGCTCCCACAACCTCTCCTCATAAGAGAAAAAAAACCTAAATCATCTTTGTGACCCTCACCTGGATCCTCTCCAGTAGCTCCTGGAATACATTTTAAGTGCAGGAATTAATACAAGGTTGAAGTGGAGCAAATTTATTATTTTTGGAGAAGAAAAGACAGAATAGCAAACAGTTTCTTCTATGTAACCTAGTTTCCAATTTTCTCTGGAGGACAGTGGGTACCAGGATAAAGACGTGATTTAGGCTATGGAAATTTTACTTAACTCTGTTTTGAGTGGTCCCAAAGAAAGATCTGCTGCTCGTTTTTTCTTTCGAAAATCACTGTACTGCAAGCCCTAGAGCCTTTATGTTCCAGGAGGAATAAAGGGATGACATCAGGAGTGCTAGTGTACATTTCTAATTGCCACCTTGTTTTGTGTGTGGCAAGAGACAATTTCTTCCAGCCATACCTAGTGCATCCCAAAGTACTGAAAGATTTGGGAATGTGTAACAATCCCTACAATATTCAACAGAGCTCCTAGGAGCTGGTAAATAATATTGTCCTATAAAGCTTACTCAAACCTTGGATAAGTTGTCCCTGCTGGTGACAGCCCTCCCCAAACTTCTGTTCTGAAAAATGGTTCAAGGGAAACCATCTCTGCTCTATCCCATGAGCCTGGCAGATGGAGATAGGGAATGCAGTGTGGATTTCTCAGCAAGGTCCAAAGAGGTTGAAGTTCAAAGGAATTGTTTTATTTGTTTTCCATTTATATAGTAAGATTTACTTTACATGCTAAAAAAAAAAAAAAAAGTTATGTAATTGATGTGTATGTTTCTATCTTTCCCTTCATGCAGGAGCAAGTGGGGGGAATGTCTCTACAAGGTACACACTTATCTGACCCCTTCGTGCAGCTCATGTAGTCTCTTTCTTCTTTAGTCATATTCCCTAGGCTTTTCTCACCTTAGATGTGATCAACTCTTTCTGCTTTTGATGATATTTTGAGTTTGGATTTTAAGCCTCCATCCATTGGCTGAAACATCATTAGAAATAGCTGAATGGTTTGTTTTCCCTCTCCTCTTGCTGTCATCTGAAAAGAAAGGTACTGAGTGTTTCTGGTCTGATGCCTCAGAGCCAGAACCCCTCTGCCTCAGGTAGCATGAGATTTAACAAATGCAAGAACTGGACATTCCCTAACATTTTTCTGTCAGTTATTCTCACCATTTTCTTTTTCTATGTCCTTTATTTCTGTGTTTGAACCCTTTGCATTCTTGTGGTGGGCTGATGCCAGCTGGCAACCAACTACCCACCAGCTTCTCACTCATCTTCTCAATCTGGGATGAGGAGAGTGTCAGAAAAGCAGAAGTGGAAACCTCAGACATCAAGGTAAGGACAGTTTAACAAGTGAAAAAGCCCTGCATATGCTAGCAAACCAAAAGAAGGAGCTCATTCACTGCTTTCCATCCTTGGACAAGTTCCAGTACAGCAGAGTCTCAGCACATTTAAGAGTTGTTGAGGAAGGCAAATGCCATAACTTGAATGCCACTGCCACCCCCTTCCTCTTCATTTCCCTGAGTTTTATAGTTGACTGCGATGTCATTTGCTGTGGGATATCTCTTTGATCAGCTAGGGCCAATTGCTTACCTTGCCAACTTCTTGTGTATCTCTACCCATTTGCTAAAGGGGCCAGAGTGAGAGAAGAGAAAGCCTTGATGCCATCCAAGCACTGTTTGACAGTAGCCTTGTGTGTTATCAACACCATTTTAGTCACAAATCTACCATAAAAGCTGCTGTGAAGAAAATTAACTCCATCCCAGCCAGATCCAGTATGCTTTCTCACAGGAGGACAAGAATTCCAGCAAAAGTTCTTCTTAGGATCACCATTTTTATTGTAAAGAATTGAACACTGAAATTTCTTCTCCATTTCTGTGAGGATAATAATTTTTTCTTACTCATTTTTTTGTACTGAGTTGCCACTGCTGCTACTAAAATGTGTAGTCCATATTGGACACCTTAGTTTATCTTGAAATATGGTTATTGGGGAAATGGATTTCCTAACAGATTTTGGTGGACCTATCCTTTGGATTATTTTTAAGGCACTAAATCTGCACAAGATTTAGCATTCTCTTCAAGTGTATCCATACCTGTTAGAAAGTAGTAGTCATACACATTATTGTAAGATGTATGCAATCTATTTAAAAAAAAAAAAAAGTATGTATTACAAGCATGTGCTTTCAAGAGCTCAGTATGATTGCTATGCATCAGGGTCAGATTACCTGCTACAAAATTCTGATCCAAGCACAAAGAGCTTATTAAGAGACCACAAAAGAGTTTTGAAGAGACTGATGGAGCTTTCCCATCATAACCTTTTTTTACTGGGTTAAATTACATGTAGTAATGCCCTTTTCATAAACCATCCTGCTACCTTATGCTGTACTACTCTGTTAAGCAAGTGGTTTAAGTTCTAATTAAACATCTTTGCTAAGTCAAGGTCACTGTCTGTAAGCACCTACTGCTAAGAGCTGCTATTACAGTAAGTCACAGTTGCTTGCACAGTAACTTGTCACCCAGTTACTATTGTGTTGTTATCCTGGTCCATTCAATTCTGAGTTTTCTGTAGCTGCACTCATTATTGACTGAAAAACATCTGTGGATTGGTACATTCTTTCCAATTCATAAAATGTGCTTTAATTGCACTGCTGATATTAATTGGACAGCCTGTGTCAGGATCACAGGGAGTTGAAGTTTGCTGTGCTTCTGATTATGCTTTGACTGGAGAAAGAGTCTATAAAATTCTCCTCCTTTCCTGCCCACAAACTGGAGCACAAGACAGCAGTAAAGGTAGAAACATGAACAAGTGATGGACAAGGAAAAGTTTGCCATGATGATGCTCAGCAGTGCAAGTGTGCAACTGTGGGCTGTCATTCTGTGTTTGATGATTTTGTTGCCAATTGCTGTTAGGTTTCAGTGGGGGTCTGTGGGATGTTGACTTAGAAAAGAGGGGTTCCACTTAAGTTGCTCTAGGAACATTGTTACTAAGAAAGTTACTTTAATTAGAGAGCTTAAGCAAGTCTGGTTAATTAGATGAGTGCACAAAACTCAGGGATGCTGCTCCAGCAGAGTTTACCTCACCTGAGAATCAACAAATACAAGGTTAAATAAAACATTGGCTGAATAAGCATCTCAAGATCATGAGACAGGCCTCTGTGGTACATCATTTATGGTACATTTATGGTGTTGAAGCCTGAAAAATGTTGCTGTTGGAAATCTGCACAGGAAAGTATCACCCTCTTTGGCATTTACCAGAGCAGTTATTCTCAATTCTTTCATTTAAATAAAGGCAGTTTGAAAGTTTGATTTGACTATAAGTAGCTTAACTACTTTTTCAATTTATATTGCTAGTGTCATAACAAAAACTATTGAAATACTTCGTAGTTATTATTGCCATACTACATGCATAGCTTAACCTTTTAGTGAAAACTCAACAGATAGGACCATGGGAAAATCCTCTTTGACAATGGCTGGGGCAAAACTTCTGGACTTTCTCAGCTGTCATATATCAACATAGTTTTACTGATATAATGCAATAATGCTTATGAGCCTCCTGCTGAGGATTTGTCTGACTGCTAGTTTATAATCAATGAACTGCTGTGCAGGAAGACAAACTGTTTGGGAGACTAATAAAGATATTGCTTTAAATACAGCCTCCTTCTGCCATGACAAGGTGTAGTTGGGCAGTAGGAAAGAGCTGTTGAGCTTGGCTGAAGTTCTCCTCGCAAAGCTTTCAGAGTTTCCTTACTCTCAAAACAAAAAAAAAGGAGAGAATAGGCTGAGACAGTTCCCTATTTCTGTTACAGGTTCTTACAAAGCTAACAAAGCACCTGGGATCAGCACAGAAGAGGCATAAGTTGTTCTATTTGTGTTTTGTTATTAAAAATAAGGTTCTAGTCTGTTCCTTTATCACTAGCACTCATTAAAAAGGTGTGGGATATAGCACCCTGCTCCACGTCAGTAATCCCTTACTTTTAACCCCTGCCATTTTAACCCAGGGTGTGGAACAGCAATCAAAGCTGGAGCAATTTCTTTTCAGCTTGTTTTCAGCATTGTAAGTTGCGACTTCTGTTTATGTTATACGTGAAGGAAGGCTTGTGCGCTTGAAAGTCTGCCTGTTTGGCAGCAATATCATCTTACATAGTGAAAAAAAAATACTACCTCTCCCACAGTAATAGATGCTGAAGTCTGACCTATTGCATCTCTTGGGTCACTGAATTCCCCCAGATACCCTGTAGCTGAGCACAATCACCTGTGTTTCAGCTGAAGCATACTGTGTTTGGCTAAAACATAACTTCCTGAAAGGCATCTGATGTTGCTCTTGAGGCTGTAGGAGCTCAAGAATGTTGGACACCATGATCTTAGAGGTATTTTCTAGCCAAAATGTTCTTGTGAATCTGTGATTTCTTTGTAGGTTGTTCCAATGGTTTACTTCCTTATCATTAGGAAATGGTGTGCTTTATTTCCTGCTTAATTTTCTCGACTTCAGTTTTCAGCTCCTGTTTTTTTGTTACGCCGCGGTTAGATTAGAGAGCCCTTGTATTTTCTCCCTGAGAAGGTACTTACATGCTGTAATCAAGTCACCTCTCAATCCTTTAGATAAGCTACACAGATTGAATTCTCTAATTCACTTATGGTAAGGGTTGAGAGTGCTGCTGCTAGCTCAAGTATACAAGACAGTTGTGGTCAAAGATTGGTAATTAATATCATTAGAAATAGACAATTCTTTGTGAGTGGCTAAGCCTCACAAACAACTTTCAGCTGATGAGTTCAATAATGCTGACTGAGATACCTGTAAGCCAGTTATCTGTAATTATGCATATACTCATAAAGACAGTGGATGCCACTTCTTCATTTTTAAGTGGTCTGTGTGAGGGAAAGGTATTTAATGAAAAGAATGAGAATTAGAAGCTCTACAGTATAATTATTCCCTTTTTAAAATTTAAATGCATGTTTCTGTCTTAGCATTTCCTCTTCTACTTCATTTTTTTTAATGCTGCTTTCTGATAAGACAAAACTGATGACATAATTACTAGCTAGAAATTGTAGGTATCGAGCACCCTCTTGAAATCACCTCCTCTTGGTTTCCTTGTGAGCTAGACTAACTGAATATATTTATAATTGAAAGGTTGTTCAGCTTTTCATGATTCTACACAACTGCAAAAAGTTTGGTGGCAAAACATGCAAAGCCATATTTACACAGGAAAAAATATGCTTGTTTCACTGCTTCGTAAGCAATGTGCTGTGTCTGATTTTATTTCTACAGTAATTATCAAACTACCCTTAAGATATCGCTTATCACAAGCAAATCCTAGAGGTACTTGGTTTTAGTTGTGGTCTGAAATCAAGACTGAATTATTATTTTCCTAAGTTTTGGCTTTGTGTCTACCTTAAAAGAGAAACTAACCCACGTATGGTCAATCCAGCAAAGTCTTTTTGATAAATGCCTTGTGGAAACATGGAATTGATTCTGAACCTCTGTGTCGCTTGGTTCTCTTCTCTGTGTTGAGTACATTCATGCAGAGTCTGTGATATGAGAACAGTCTTCCAGACCAGGGCTTATTTATTCTCTTGTTCTAATCAGTTGGGTTCACAAAGGCAAAATATGTAATGCCACCAGACTCTGGAAAACTTTTCACTCTAGTCCGCTGCAGTCACCTGTCATCACTGATCCCTTCATCGTCAGCATTGTCAAGCTTAATAGTACCTGAAGCAGGGCAAGAAGTGGACAGAACAAAATCTGAATGAAATGGCTTTACATTCACTTTTAGCAACGTCAGTTCCTCACCACACTCAGTATCTCAGGCTTGCTTGTGACAAGGTTGCCAATAATTTTGGAAACACATTCAAAGCAGAAACTTTTGAATGAGTGAACTTCTTCAGTGCAGAACAAGATCTTCCCACATCTTTATTCTACCTGCATGTGTGACAATGGCATAGAACAAAATGCCAGGCATGATTTAAGTGTCAAATTCTGGTGATGTCAGACTGGTGATGCCAGTCTGCTTTTTGGCTGACTGCCCTTTGAAGGACTAGTAAGAGAGTGGAAACACTATTTTTTTGGTTTTTTAGGATAAAATTCAAACCAGAATAAGGGTAAATAATGAGCTTTAGATTGTGGTAATGACAAAAAATTTTTATTCTCAAATTATATGCTTGGAGAGGATTCAAATGCCATCCTGTTTTTATCATGTGCATTAAACTAGATGGGGAACTGGGTGTGATTTTGGGTGTCCATGCTGAGACAGCTTTTCCTCCTCTGAGCAGGATGCAACTGAACTCACAGCGTTCTCCCGGACCTGACACCAGTATGGTACTGGGAGAGAGCTGTTCTCTGCAGCCAAAGCCTTTCTCAATGGACCAGTGCTGCACCCAACCCTCTCTCAGGCAGGCAATTGGACATATGGTACCATATTTGTATTCCTTTTGTAAGACACCCAAGTCAACCTAGTAAGTAAGTGCTTGCTACTTTCTACATTTTTTTTCTGTTATCTTAATTAAAGTGTCAGCTAATGTCCCCGTTATTAAATACAAAACTTTTATTCATTCTATTTTGCTTCTGTTTCTCCATGTCTGCAACTATAACAATGTGACTGCATCATGAATAAATTGTTTCTGTTTTTCATTTCACTCTGCAGAGAACTATGAGTATGTCAGCAGAGTGCACACTAAATATATAAATGCCACACACAAATAAAAAAGAAACACAATATATTATCATTAGAAGAGATTTCCATGACTAGTCGAAATATCATTATTCTTTTGTAACTGGTTCTATGGTTTCTCAGCATTTGGGAATACTTTAGTTGATGCTATAATAATTTCTATTTTAAGAAAATGTCGGGTCTTTTATGAAGCATGACACTCTTTGTTTCCATTCTTTGTTACAGTCTTTTGAATCTCCTCAGTGTTTCTCTTAATAGTGTGAGAAATACTTTCAGGGCCAAATAATTCAGTGAGAGACTAAATTTTTTTTTTTTTAAAGTCTATTCAATACACTTTCTTGATGTTTTGAGAGTTCTTTTGTGTATCATTTTGATATTCTGCATGTAGTTTGGAATAATGTGAGAAGTCTTTATGCCTTCAAATCACTATTGAAAATGATGATGCTGTTTTGTTCCTAAACTAGTCTTGAGTGTGTGTGTGTACGTATACTAAGAATACTGCTGAGACACGACACAAAAGTTTAATTTTTCTTTAAAGAAAAATATTCTCTGAAAGTCAAGAAGACAAGAAAGGATATTTGGCTGGGAGGAAAAAAAAAAGAAAAAATAGGTCTTGGTAAGAAATTGTTCAATGCTGTTCTAGAAAGTCTGATGCTGAATTTACTGATAGAGTAGAACAATGTTTTACTTGCATACTTGGAAGGGGTGAAGGAGCAGGTTAACAGAACAAACTGGGAGGATCACATCTGTGTGCTTTCATGTCTGTTTGGAGGGTTTTAGTCCAAAACAACATAGCGTTTGATCTGGAAAAGCGCTTTTCTCAGGCACAGAGATAAATAGTTTCTGACATGAATGATTTAGCAGGACACAATGCAGTGGCGAGCCCCCCAGAGGAAAAAAGTACATTTCAAATTTTCCTTCAGTTTTATGGTGGGAAGAAAGATGAAGCTGAGTATTAAGCCAGTAGAGGCTTCTAGTGAGAAACAGGAGAGGATGAGGAGCCAAGGGCTGTGAGCAGCAGTGGGAGGATAAGCCTGGAAGAGCTGCAGTGGAAAACAAGTTTTAAGTAGACACACAGCTGTGCCAGGGACAGGTGGAAATTGAGAGCTGAGCAAAATTCTTAGACTTTAAAACAAGTGGAATTGTTAGCCAACAACCTGTTGTCTCTTCATGCAGTGACAAGGGTTCTACAGCACATAATTACTCTTCAGAAGAGTCTGGGCCAAAAACAGTTAACAGTGTCAAGGCAGAGAAGTCCAGGTTGCAATTCCCAAAAGACTGATGTTGAAAGACTGTTTTGCTTTTCTTGCATTTTTTGTCAGCTGTCCACAGGATTTATAGCTTCTCTCACATGTCAGCCTCTGTTAAAGCCCTACCTTGCTTAATATCTGGGTTAATAAGTTCTGCTTCCCCTACCTTGCCTGGAAGCTGTGCACAACTCGTCAGTGGGATTTGTAGATGGCAAAGGAGAATTTAAGAATCTTCAAGTTTTGCCCCTGTAGTACCACTGAGGCAAAGATATTTCATTCAATTTTGGATTTGATTCAGGTTATAAGGAAGCCTATGATTTTTCCTGCTGTTATCCAAGGCTAAGCACTGGATTGCTCAGAGCAAGAAACTCCACATACTGCAGCACAGACCACAAGTGCTGACAGCCAGGTTTCTGTTTTGTTCTTACTGGTCCAGTCTGTGCTTTTGCCATCTTCTCGCCATAGAACTGCATCTTTGTTTCTTGTCAGGCATATGGTTGAGGCTGCAGAGGCTGGATTGTGTCTTATTCAATTGTGAGCTGATTCAGGAGAGCAAGTTGGGATGGTGAAATTTAAACAGGTGGTAAAACGAATTTCCACAGGTGCCTCGCCAAGCAGTTCCCCAAAGGATAAATGGTGGGTTTGGGGAAGGAAGCAAGCTGCCCTCTATTGGCCAGATGGCAAAATTTGGCCCTTTTCCGATCATTTTGTAGACGAGGGATTAAGTGATTCTGACACTGTCTTTTTGTAAGAAAAAGCATATATGTGTCTTTTTATAGGTTGCTACACTGAGAAGTGGTATGAAATTTGGCAAAAGATAAACATGAAAATGCCACTTTCACACTGTTTAATATATTTCTTTGCTTTTTCAACCTTGTTTCAAGAACAATAAAGAAACACAAGAATTTGAATTTTCATTTAGGAGTATTTTCTGTTGCATCACTTTTGTATTAATTTTATCAGTGTGAATAGGAATCCAGGAACATGAACAAAATGTAGAGAGTGAATACTGTGCTGGGACAGTAAATGTATACAAGTATATGATCTCTGCTGATAGTGATTATATACAGCATGAGGATAAACTGGAGCACAAAAGAAATCCGGAGACATCCGGAACCAGGACCTTCTCTTCCTCTGAACTTTATTTCTGTAATTTACTGTACTTGTTGCTTCAAACTGCCTCCTTGTGAGCAGAACTTACTGCTAATTCTGGACTTTAGGTGCCAGCATTAGGCAACATCCTCACTAAGCAGTGCAGCAGCTGGCACCTCTGGAAGAACTGTGTGAAGTCTTCACATTTATTGATCTCTGTAGAGGAAGTTACAGTTTACAGGAATTTACAGAGCCTTGCTAAGCAAGCAGAAGTGTTTGTGTACATGGTGAGTTCCAAGTCCAGTAAATATTACTGTTTGACTCAGCTTTATGCTCCTATTACATACACTCTTTTCTTCCATGCAATATAATAAATATAAATAAACCCAAGCACTGAAGTGAGTAAATAAATGAATTCACATTATCATGCCCAAAGACATGATAAACCTGCATTATCCCATTATGCCTCATGTTTCTCTCATGATTTCAGGTAATCTTTAACTGTGGGAAAAATTCTATTTGCATATGTTTCTCTCTGTACCTGCCTATGCTCCTTTTCTGGATGACAAGCAGTAACCAAACACTATGGATTGGCCCAGAGAGTTTTGAGATTTAGATTTTGTCTCTGCCATCTTAAGAAATGTCTTTAGAACTCTGTAGAGATGAATCATGGCCTCTGTGTAACCCAAGGCAAAGGACAGATTCCTGAACGAAGCAGAAATGTTCCAGCTGCTTTGATTTTGCTTAAAATGCTTACCTTGATATCTATACTTACCTGTCACTAACTGTTCTGGATGTTTTTTTGACTGCTAAATTTCTGTGCATTTTGTTTGTTTATATTTGGTGAAAAGTGGGCGCTTTTCTTTCTCCTAATATTTCTTTGCAAACTTATATTGCCCAGGAAAGTGTGATGAGGGTGCTGGGAAAGACACAGAAGCATTATAATTAGAGGCAAGCCTAGGGTTTATTGACAAATGCTATGTTTCAAGTGTATAACATGCAGCCCTTGCTAAAATGTTGTTGTCTTGTGCAAGTATTGCACTGTTGGAAGTAGTTTTGCTATAGAAGCACCGGAGCTGCTGACAGTGCTGGCAGCAGGAGCCTCAGCAACAGCAGAAGGTTAACTTATGGGCTTGGGAATGAGAGTTTGCATTTGATATCCCAGTGTTTCTCTTTGCATTGGGAAAGCAATGGCTAGAAAAAGAAAAGAAAAAAAAAAAGAAAAAGGGAAAAGAAAAGAAGAAAAAAGAAAAAATAGAAAAAGAAGGAAAAGAAAAAAAGAAAAAATAAAAAGAAAAAAGAAAGAAGAAAGAAGGAAAAAGAAGAATAAAAGGAAAAAGAAAAGTAAAACCTTATTTATTATTTTTGGATTTGCATATTTGTTTTTAACTCATCTCAGGTGGATCAAACTAGATGAATACATGAAATGAGGACAGGAAACTGCACAGAAAGGTTTGGGTTTCCTCAGAACTGTTTACAAATAGCTGCCAAATAATAAGGAAAAACAAGATCAAAGTCAAATAGTTCCATCAGGAGCTGTAAATGGCAGTAGCTGTGGTTGGCTAGAGGAAAAAAGGAAGAAAGAAGCCTCTACAACAGTGAGAACTGGGTTCAGTCATAAAGGACAAGAACTTGCACAGAAAAATGTCTAGTTTGTAGCCCTATGCCATAACTGCCTCAAAAATGTCTTGTATGTAGGAAATATCACTGTTCAACTGCTTTTAACACTGCTCTTCAAAAGAGAAGTACTTGCACGTCAGCAGGGATGGATTGGAGCAGTACACTACAGCACCAGATGAGATCCTGTGTGTCCACTTCAGAGTCCAAGAAACAGTCCCAGGATGGCACTCTCTGCTGTCCCACAACATGTGAAGCAGGAATGTGCTCTCCTTTGTCCCAATTTTGTTATATTTACTTCCTGAGTGTCACTCCTCTTCTGCACTGCTGCATGCTGCCGACAGCCTTTCCACTCCACCTCCCTGGCCCATCTCTTTGGGGTAGAGCTTCTCCCTAGCCTGATGGGCTGAGAAGGATTCCTGTGTGGCAGTGCTCTATTTTCTTTCCATAGGATATAAGAGAAGAGGGTAGTGGAAAGGACTCCCTTATCTCCTGCTATTCACATCTGAAGGACTTTTCCCTCCTCTCCTGTACAACTGAGGATGAGGCCCAGCCTGAGAGCAGTCTGAGTGCACACCCAGTTTTATGGCACTGAACACAGCAGGAGAAAGCAATGAGCATTTAGCAGGAATGCTGAGGAATTCACACTTCCACAGATTAGAGTCTGTTTCTGATTTTTGAATTAACAATAATGTTTGAGAAGATCCAAAATGCTGTGCATTTGCTCTTCATTAGTTACAAACAGTGAAGCATTAGTGTCAGTCAAAATTTCATGCTTTTTTTTTCTTTTTTCTTTTATTTTAATAACCATTATGTGAGAATGGAGCTACTGTCAATACTGGGTCTGAATAAAAGCCCATCCAGAAAAACAGCTGTAATGTAAGGTTAGGGTAGGTAGTGATCATTCTATTGTATATTCTCCTCACCTCAAGCTGTCTGTGGCCTAGAATATTTTTAAGCATAAGGTGATGGTTTTGTATTTAGTAGCCCCAGACTGAGTATTCTTCCATTATGTTCTCCCAAAGATTTCCAAGCTCATGGAGGTGTTTGAATGCACAATGCTGCAAGCAGGTCCAAGGCTTCTGTATCTGGTTTTGGACAAAAGAGTACCCACAGTTTGCCTTGACAGCAGGGAGGAGATTAATTCATGCCACCTAGTTTTTGCGGCAGAATAGTTGAAAATGTTGTGAAGTTGTGTCTGTGAATATTGGTGAACTCGATAGCAAAGAGTAAGCTGAAGATAATCATCTGAGAGTTTTGTGTGGTGGAAGAGGATTTGATACTTGTATGCACCTCGGCTATGTGTATCTGCACTATATATATAAACTGTGATGGACTTTGCCATTACAAGATAACCTTGAAGGTGGCTCCAAATAGATCTAACCCCTGTCTTTCAGAACATGTTAATCTTGTGTCCTGACAAATATTGCCACAGTGAGTACTATAATATAGATAAGGTGTGAGCTAAAGCCTACCAAAGTTTACCAAAACCCTTTTCCATCCATGAAATCCTAAATAAGCTTAGTATAGAAAAATGGTTTAAGTTGTCTTAGTTTCACTCTGTGAGCAGCTTGCAAGGCTTGAATGACAGTATTCTACCTTTTGAAAAGGTATTCACCCCCAAACTTATTCACCCTCCTTTTTTTTCCATTTGAACTTGACTAAACAAGGATTCATTATTGTTAATGGGATTTTCTTTTTCTTTAGTGTCACTAAATGAACTCTACTTGGATAGCAACAACATCTACTTGGATAGCAACAAAAAACTGAGCCAGAGGGAGAATCCTGTTCTAAGGTAGGATATCACTAATGTAAATAGTCTGCTTGAAAATGTTATATATATTTTTTAAACTGTTAGAAACATTGTAAACATTTCAGATGTTATCCCATGCAGTTAACACTATGCCTAGGAAAATAATGAATTTATTTAAAACCGGCATTTCCTAAAGGAGAAAAAAAAAAGCCTTATACATAATACCAAAAATGAAACGTCTAAGTGAATAGTACACAGCTCATTAGAAAGAATAAACTCCCAGGGTCCCTGAAGGTAAAATACAATGAATGTATCCTATTTAAAACTTCATTCTATGAATATGACTTTTCATACTAAAGCAAATAATATTTCATAACACAATGGATTATTTTAAATCACTTTTTTTTTTTACTATTTAATGTTCTTATTATATAAGCTGCATTTTCCACTCAACTGTCTTTAAGAAATCATATTTTTCTAAATGTGGTTTACTAATGAATGCATTTGAAAATGAATCATCAGGCAGTACTGTGATTTCTCTATTGTTTATCTGATATATATATATATTTGGTGATGCATTTAAGGTAAAAAGTCTCCCTGTAGCATGGTGTACTTATTTACAGCTGCCATGTTAAAAGACAAGTTTTTAAAAATTACGTATGGAAGCTGTTGGGAAACAGTAGGTTATGTGGAAAAATACTGACATACCAATATGCCAATACTTAGCAGAATGTCTATGATTTTGCAAGGTGTTGTAAACAACTTTTATCCTGGACCAGTTTCCTTCGCCTCGCTTTCAAGCCACCAAAATGTACAGAGAACTTAGAAAAGGAGATGACTCAAAGACAAAGAACATTTTCTTTTGAAGTCAGGTAAAGCAGTAAACACATTTTGTAGCTGATCCACAGCATGGAAGAAAAAGTCCCTTCATGTCCATCATAATACCCTTGCTGAAAGTGAAGTGCTTGGTTAATCACTAGCTGGTGCCCAGTTTGGAATTCTTATTTCTATAGTATGGTTGACAAGATCACAGCAAAATGGCTGAGGCGTCTCTTTAGTGCTGCCAGCCAGAAATGATTAAAGGTGTTTAAAGGCACAGCCTCTATTGACAGGTGGATGAGCAGTGCAATGTAAGAGGGCAAGGAAGAATCCCTTGGTTTGGCAAGACTCCTCCAGCTGATGTACTGTGCTGACCATGCTGGATGAAGGGTGAATTTGCTGCTCACGTGAGTTGCATCTCAGACTGGTCTACACCACATCTGCCGTGAGCGTGGCTCATGATGTGTTTGAGGAGACTGTTCCACATAAGCAAGAACCATGTACTGTGTGGCTGAGCAGCTGCTGTTATTTCAGTTCTGCTGTTCTGCCTGAAGACAGACAATGTTCCAGCAACATTTGGCTACCAACACAGGAGATCATACTCAATCAACCAGAAGATGAGATGCATAAGAACTGCTCACTTTGTATTTTTGTAATATTTCATGGCATTTACATGTTTGTATTCCATCTTGTCTGACTTCTTTTGTTGGTCTCTGACCAACTCAGACTTACACAAAGAGGATTAAGAAACACACATTCTGAGACCTAGATTGCATAATAATGGGATACAACTGTAATTCAATGAGAAGACATACCATTTATTAACTTTGTTAGTAGTCTATGAATCATACTGTGTCCAGATATGCTGACTGGGCAGAAGTGTTCTTCAATGATTTTGAAAAGTTTTTCCTGGTAATAATGCTGTGATCTTTCTCTTTCAATATTATTGAAGCAAAAGTCATTTGCTGGTTGAATTACTTCAAAAAGCTCTGGACAGTGTTATGATCTTAAACAAACAAAAGAATCATTTTTGCCTAGCCTAGGAGGGGCTGAATCCTTCAGATATGGTCATGAATGTGTTTGTGATTTCTTAAACAATAGAGGATGTGGTATTCTAGATGTTTTATCTTCAAAGTCATATCTTATGTAGTTACAGGTGTCTTCCTTCCTTCCTTCCTTCCTTCCTTCCTTCCTTCCTTCCTTCCTTCCTTCCTTCCTTCCTTCCTTCCTTCCTTCCTTCCTTCCTTCCTTCCTTCCTTCCTTCCTTCTTTTTTGGAAAAACTGGAGAAAATAATATTTTGAATGTGTGTGTTTTACATACATAACTATGCATGTTGTGTATTAAACTGTAAAGTCTACATTTTGATGCACAATATGCCTCCATATTGCACACATACCTAGATCTCAACAGCGTGTACTTGAAAGGCTTTGACTTAGATGCAGTTTCTTTAAAACCACCCTTTCTTTTCCTGTAAAAATGATGATCTGCCTGGACCTGAGGACTCTGTTATCCTGTTTGTTTGCAAAGGTGGCATCTATTCTCTGTTCTTTGCTGTTTCCCCCCACCAGCAAACTGAAGATGATGTTGAACACACTTCAAGGTGTCAGTACATTGCCTGTTCCTACTTAGGGCTTGGGCATTTCTCTCCATGTTACCAGAAAGAGTGTCCACTTCTGGTAATAATAAGATAAGATTTGCAAGAAAATATCTTTCCACTAGGCATTGGACTAAGCCCCACTTAACTTCACAAGTCACACTTAACCATCATATTTTTGGCTGCTCACCAGCCACTAGTACAGCCTGCCCACTGGGGATATAAAACTAGTACACAACATTCAATTTGGTCCTGGAAAAGCCATGGGGGTTCCCAGAGCTTTAAAATTTTCATTATTAATAGCTTTAATCAACAAAGGATTGTAGGAATATTGACATTTTTACAGAGGTCTCTTTCAGGAAAAAAAAGAAAATAAGAATAGTGGAGATCTGTTGTGATGTTAACTTTTTATTACCAAAATTTGACTTTCAATGGGAAGAGAGTTTATTCCCCTCAGTTTATTATGGTAGCAGTGTAAAAATTCAAACCTATGCAAAGATTGAAATAATGTCTTAAGAAGGGTGAGAGAAAGAAATACTAAGAAAATTATGTGTTTTCAGTTACATTTATTGTTTGCAACTGTCATTTATATGCTAAATTCTCTCCTAGATAATTACTATCCTTGTCTGGCAAACTTATGGACTATGCAATAAGTGTAATTTATTAGGTATCATTCACATCTTTAATAGTCCAAACCTCTGGTCACCACCAAAATACGCTATTTGTCTGTTCCTTTAATTGCCTTTTAAGTCATTGTATTTCACTGGAAAATACACGTGAGATTTTCTTCTATGAAGAGTCTGTGTGAGATATGGCTAAAACTCAACTGAAATTCCTGGCCATTTGTTGCAGTGTCTTGTATCTTACAGGTTTATCACTGGATGTTCTCAGTTCATTCCCCTATTCGAAAGTTGTCATATGCCAACATAAGATGACATGTCTAGCTGAGTTGAAGGGAGGGTGTTTGTGTTTGGGCTAAATTGTGTGTCTTTCTTTTGTGTGCGAAGCAACATAAAGAGGTTTCTTTACAAGAGAGCTTCCCCACCGCATGCATGCCCATGCCACAGAACTGGACCTGCAGGGAGAGCTGTGAGAGTTCAGGGGAGTCCCAGGTGCTAGGGGCAGGCCAGCAGCTTCAGCATGGTTCTGTGCCCGAGTTAACAAGCCTGGTGTTGGGTTAGAGGTCCTGCGTAACTCATTTGTGGCTCCCTGTGTGTGACTAATGCAGCCATTATTTTCACACCGCATTGCACACCACAGTACCTCCAACACCTAAACCTGAGCACCACTAAATGGCACGTGAATATATATTTAGAGGCTTACTTGCAAAGACTGCACAGAGGTGGGAGGATCGGTAGAGCTGTTGGAGGGGTCCTCTCCATCTTGGAGCGGTGTGGATTTTAGGAATTTCATGTGTGGAGGGGGGTGGAAATCTACCCAGTACACAGGGCCTTGATTTAAGAAACTCTGTGCTTGGGCTAAAAGATAATTGAATTGATGAGCTCTAGTCAGCTCCTTGGAGTTGCCAACACCTGGTAGACCTTGTTTATAAAAGAGATTTGAGACCAGAATGTTTAGTAAATATTTAATTAACCAAAATGTTATTAGAGTGCAATGAATATCTGCAACTAAACTTTTAGTTTCCACTCCTGTCACTCCCTTTGCAGTGTAGGAGATGCAGAGGATAAGGAGCCATGCAAGTTTTGTCAGCAAGACTAGCTGTGACTTTTAAATATATTGTCTACACCCTGAGGGAAGCCTATAAAAACTTGAACGCGAAATCATTACACTGTTTTGTCATGCCCAAATGACAATAACAACCATGAAACCTTTTCTGTAAAATGCCTTTACTTAGGCTAACTCGATTTGCAATGATTTAAATACTGAAACAAATTCCCTCTATTTCCATCTTGCATTTAAACAAAATGACAGCATATTGGCACCATCACTGCCTCATCTTACTATAAAACAGCAGAAATGAGCAATCTGTCAAGTTCCTTATCTGTGTTCTTTTTAGACTTGTACAGTGTGTGCATCTTCAGACAAAAAAAAAATCATAAATACTGCTGTGCTCCCTCCCTATGGTTGCTGTTTTTAATATCCTTGTTATAGCTAAAGCTCTAGAAACCTGGAAATCCTCATGGGTATGGATGAGTGGTCTTACTGGTGAGGAAAAAACTGGGAAGGTAAAGCAGTAATGGCGATGCTCATTTGGCACTCCTGGAAATGAATAGGTATCAGGTATGTGACTGGAGCTACTTCCAAGAATAAATGGCGGCTTAAACTCCGTTCACATCAGCACAGGACAAAAAGCAGTTCTTCTAGGCCATTGGCCAGCCTTGCAAATAAAGGAAAAGACTCTTCTTTCTGAATATTCATGTTGTTTTCAACAGAAAATATGCAGGAAGTAACAAGCTAATTTAGTCTGCTATGACTCTCTGGTCAAGTGAGAATATATGACTCAGTCAAAAAACCCACTTAGAAATTGAATTTGAATTTAGATTTACCTAGGCTGTTTAGATTTACTAAATTACTTAGGCTGATTTAGATACAGATGAGTCAAAGACAACTTGCTCAGCATTCAGTAGCATATAAACCATATATATTGATGGATTGCTTCTATTAAGAAATGGATTCCGGTTTTTGTTGTTCATGATGATATTTGCATATGATACAGTGCTTTAAATAAAAAAGATGTAGTACTGAATTTTGCATGTAACTATATCCATAATATCTATGTAAAATTAACTGAGAAATTTTATATGAAGTCTATTACATCTACAGAAATAGTCTCTTCTACTGCCTTTATTGAGATGTTCACAATGTGACTTTAAGGTGGCTGTTCAAATAATCATGAGAATGAAGCCTCATGCATTTCAGGTAGAAACAAGTATGCTCTCTTATTTTTAATTTTTTTAAAGTCCAATGGAGATGAAGAACAATGTGCATAATGTTGTCAAATTGGTTATTATTCCTGAATTCAAATGGGAGGTATAAAACGAGCAGTTTGTGTCTGTAACATTGTGAAAGTGTCAGAATAGAGGTAAGCATGTTGCAAGGATGTAAAGACAGCAAAGGGAGTAAATGAGAGCAATTTTGCGATTTATGTTAGCATTTCTTCACAAGAAGATACCAAAGATTCAGACTAACAGCTAAAAATATCCAATTATATTTTGGGCATCTAAGGTTCTCACTGAGGAGCGAAAGTTTATTCATTTACATGCAACACTAATATGCAATGGTCATTGCTGCAAAAGTCTTGCTTGTGATCTAGCTCTAACAGAGGGCAGTACAGAACATAGAAATGAAAGACAAAAACAGCATGAAACCACACAGCCTGTAAAAAACCAACATTTAAAGATGGAACATACAGAACATAACTCTATAACGTTATCCACAGCTGGCTTTTTTCTACCAACATGTCTCACAAAGTTGTTACCTATTGCAATATTTTACCCTTTTTTTGCCTTTCCTCTCTCCCCCTCTTTTTATCTGTTCCCCTACTCCTTCTTTCCCTTTACCCTTCTGCCATTCCCCTTACATTTCCATATTTCCAATTTTTTTTTTAAAAGACTGGAAGATTTGTTGAGTCCATTTTTCTTTGAAAGAAATAAATTTTCTTTTCCTTTATGTCAAAATGCTCTCTTTTCTCCTCTTGTGTATGAAAGTGACTTTACATTATGTGAAACCCTTAGTAGTGTTGTGGGTCCTGGCAATCCTTGGCGAAATATGCTGGAAATAATTTGCACATAGGCTGATGTTCAGATCAGTCCCAACTCTTACCAAATGGCTCCACGACTCATGCCTTATGCAGCTTATAGTGGAACAGCTACAAAGATACTCACTGTAGTGTCAAGTATAATATTCAATGTACAAAAGCTGTAAGAGAAAAAAACAAGGCAGAAAAGTATAAAGTGACAAAGCATTAAGCTAATCTTGCAAAGACACAGTACACTTTCCAAATTCTTGGGAGGCACAGAGAAAGCTTTATTAATGGTTCATCATCCTGCCAACACTGCCTACGTTTCTCATATGCAAACATTACTGTTTGGGGAGGGAGTGGGTGGGATTTTCCATACATCAGATTGTAGCCATGAAAATGACAGCATTTTTCCAGAGTAATTGAAGCATTACCAAGCAAGACAATGATTGATGGTGTTTTTAACAGTCTAAGAATACTGCCTGCTTTTCTTACAAATAAGTTACATGTATATGAAGCAAAAGAGGATGTTACACGAAGAAGAAAAAGATGGTGCGAAAACACTTACAGCACTCTAAAAACGCTGCTCAGAGTATTCAGTTGATTTTATTCATTATCATTTTCACAAACCACTTGTTCAATTTCCCTTTTTTATTTTCAAATCATTATACCATTGCCAGAAAGCAAAATTGCTGCTTTGTAATGTATGTAACATAATTGACTGGGTACGTTAATGTTTGTTACAGAGGCACTTAAGTTTTCAAGCATTCTGAGAGTTTCAAAGATGTTGCTAAAGTTGGCAACAACAAACTGATTTTCTGTCAATACAATAAAATGAATATTTTCTGTACTTCCTGTGTCTGATCCACTCCAGACAGCACAGGCAGACACATAAGGTAATGTATAGCAGAGAATTATGAAAAAGCAGTTCACAATTATGACTAATTTACAATCTGGAAATTAGAAGTGAGTAAAAAAGTATAGTATGTGACTTTTGTGCTTTCTCCGTCACAGGGTTAAATTTTCTTGGCAGAAAGGAGAATTTTAGGGAGGAGAGAGTAAGTGTGGGATAGATTAATTTGTTTTCTCAGACCTAATAATGCCATACTACTTGGCAAGTGAATTTTTTTTTCCCAAAATATATGTTACACAGCAAGTGTTACAATAATGCATGGGTGACTGGGAAATAAAGGCCAAAAAGATCGGGTTTCAAGGAATATTTTTTAAATGTGTGAACTTAGTGCATATGTTACCCTTCTAAGTTGCAAAAATATTTTATTGAGAAACTACTGAGATTGTCTCTGGGATCACAGAATCACAGAATAATTGAGGATGGAAACGATCTTTGAAAGTCATCAGGTCTAATCTGTCTGTTCAAGTAAGGCCATCTAGAACGGGCTGCTCAGAGCTGTGTATGTCCAAATGGCTTTTGAATATTGCCAAAGAGGGAGTGTCTACAATCTCTCTGAGCAACCAGTGCTTGGTCAACCTCACAGCAAAAAAAGTGCTTCCTGGTATTCTGAGAGGACTTTTTGTCTACCTATCATGCCCATCATCTCTGGTCCTGTCACTGGGCACCACTGAAAAGATCCATCTTCTTTGCACCCTCACTTCAGATATTTATAGATTCTGATGCGAACCCCTTGAACCTGCTCTTCTCCAGGCAGAAGAGGCGCAGATTTCACCCTCTCCTTGTATGAGAGCCTACAATCATTTCCGTGGCCCTTTACTGGATCCTCCTCAATAAATGTGTGCCCCTCTTGTTCTAAGAAGCCCAGAACTAAACAGAGCACTCCAGATGTGGCCTTGTGCTGATTAGAAACAAAGGATTACGTTCTTCAAGTGTCTGGCAGAACTCCTCCTAATGCAGCTCAGGATACCATCAGTCTTTTTTGTGACAAGGGCACACTGTTAACTCATTCAATTTGGTGTTCACTAGGACCTCCAGATCCTTCTCCACAGAGCTGCCTTCCAACTGGACAGCCTGGGGTTTTTCTTTCTCACATGCGGACTTTGCACTTGCACTTGTTGGACTTCAGGAGGTTCCTGTCAGCCCATTTTCCAGCCTGTCATAATTCCTCTGGATGACAGCACAATCCTCTGCTGTGTCAGCCACTGGTCACAATTTGGTGTAATCAGGAAACTCTCTGCCCAATCACCAGATCATTAATGAATGTGTTAAACAGGATTGGAACCAGTATTGACCCCTGGGGTACATTAGTCACTGGTCTCCAACTAGGCTTCATACCACTGATCATCACCATCTGGACCCAGCCAGTTTTCAATCCACCTCACTAATTCTTCCAGTCCATACAGCATCTCTATTAACACCTTATGGGAGACTGTGTCCAAAACCTAACTGAAGTATAAGGTCGATGGCTAAGCTGTATCCTGGGAGGGATGACCTTGATTAGTGGCAGTTTAAGAGGTGAAGATTCAGCTGTGACATTGATGGAGAGGAGCTGTACAGCAACGATCATTTTGACACAGCGGAGAGTGGACAGCCAACTGGGCAATGCCAGCCAAGGTGCAGTCGTGAGGTGTCAGGGTGTGCCTGGATAATCCATTCCAGAAAAATACTTCTGTCTACTGCTCCAGACTTCTAACGTGGGAGCTGTTGATTGTATGTCTTTTTGGCAGCCAGCATAGTAGTGCCTGAGCAACATTAGTGCTGATTTACAGGGATCATAAAAATAGAATAAAAGCAATCCCCAAGATGGTGGTAAAGAAGAGACAGCTCCTAAAACCAAATTCTTCTTCTCACCTTCTGCACTTCATCATCGCTTTAAACAATTACAAATCAACAATTTCTGATTCCTTTCCTTCTCATTTCCCTCCTCTGTTCTTTGTGCTGTTCTTCTCACTATTATACATTTATTAACTTTTCCTCTTTTTACTTCTCCATTGGTCCATTGTAGCCATGGTATATTAGAATAAATTACCCCATATTCCATTTAACCTTTATGTAGAGCCCTCCACTGCATTAAGGCATGGGGTTTTTTTCAACATCTACATCAATGTAAATAATAAATTATTCCTTTCGAGTCAGTAGAGTGACAGTACTGTGTAACAGATTCAGTTGGGAGAATCAGAGATTCTAACACTTAAAAGGAATCTCTGATAAAATTTAGCCTTTGAATATTGATTTAGAGAGGTTAATAGGATTTACAAGATTAAGACACCAGGGCTGTCAGAGTGGTATTAGGATTATTCATTTAAAAAGAAAAGAGTTGAACAGACAGTTGAAAACCATAAAAACCAATCAACAATTATTTTATCAATTATGGATATGCTAGAAATTCTAATTTTTCTATTCTCAGTGTGTGTTTCCTATGTCTCAGTTGCCAGGAGAAGGGTGAATACATTCAGACATAGGTTGTCACTGCTCTGAGGTTGCCAGGATAACTCTATCTCTTTCACTTTTCCAGCTTCCCTTTGCATCTTGTCACTGCTACAATATAGTTTTAGTACTCACTGGAAGGGTGGTTTTATTATTTTGGGTCTTTCTGCTTTGTGTTTCAGACCACAAATAAGCCCTCAAATTAACTGCAATTAGAACTGCATGAAGAACAGTGTGTTTCTTTTTGATCAAAGAAGGGATAAAACCTGACCCACATTATTTTCTTCAGCCCACTTAAAAATATCTCTTGTTTAGTTTTGGGGTTGCTGAACTCTCCTTGCTTCAGTGTTCAAAGGTGCACATATTTTGAACTAAAAAAATTATTTGAAGAAAAAAATGAACTAGATTTTTTGTCTTAAGACAAGTTCTGGAAGATGATTCTTCAGTGAGAAATCAGACTAAGAATTAATCATGCCATCCATGACTAAAACATTTTCCAAATGGGAGCATTTCAGGTGCCTTTCAGAAAGGCATCTCATCTCATTAATGTAGACGTTCCTTATGCCACATGCATATTTGACCTAAGATTTTTTAAGAAACTTAGCATGTGGATCGGGATCAAAAAAGGCGCTGTCCATATTGAAGTTTTTGCTGACTTTCTATGCTCAACAGAAAATAAAGAAGAAATAAATAAACACCACCCTGCCTCCCCTGTTGGTTAAAAATGCACGTTTTCCAACTTATCTTTACCAGAACAAAATTAAAACTTTCCATTAGCCTGCCAATTGTTTTTCTTTCTCCCTGGAAGTAAAGCTGGAAAGTCCAGTTGCTGAAAAAAAGGATTATGGTTATAGAAATACATGGACAGACAGTTCTAAGAAATTTTCTTTAGCTGGTTTTGTGCCAGCCATCTTAACTACTTGTTTTATGCTACATGCCCAACTTCTGTACTAGACCATCGCACAGGTGGAAATATGTATTTGTGGGACATTGAACAGTAAATTTTCCCAATGCAACACAATTACAGAAGCATCTGTGCAAAATATCTTTGATCCAATTCACTGAGAAAACATACATCACTCATGATGGTCTAGTAACTGCAGATTTCCCTGCATTGCAAAGCCAGAAACAATGGGGAAATTGCTTCAAGACACACCAATAGTTTTCCTTCTGGCACCTGTACATCTTAGCTGCTGTTCTTTTCCTGTTAGCGTATAATTCCATTTAGTGTTAGAAGGGAGGCAAATACATTTTACATGTATTAATGAAATCACACAGACATCATGTAAACACAGCAAGGAAAAGCATATGAAAAGATTACTTGAATAAAAATAGGTTGGACACATGAATCAGTTTTGGTAAAATAAAAATTGCTTTTTGCCCCTACTTGGCTCTTGATTCAAACATTGGTTGGAACTCGTTTGAAAAGTTTTAGATAATTTACCATTCTTGCCCTTTGCACAAATTGATTCAGGCTGGGTAGAGAAACAGAATGCCAATGTTTAATGAAAAACCTTATTTTCACTTGAAAAATGTAAGGTTTTTGTTTTATTTCTGATTGTTTTGTGACTCCTATCCGTCTCTTTCTGTCCCTTAGAAACTTTTCTGTTTGCAGTTGCAGCCAACTCTACCAGTTTCAACCTAATTTGACAGATGGGCTTTAGGATCTTTCTGTCAGTGATCTCAGTCACTTCCATGGAAATATGTGACATAGTAGGCAGGAGAGGTGCTATAATGACTCTTCTAAGGGAAATACTGCCACATGAGTTAATACCTTCTTAGTTAACAGAGAATCCACAACTGCAAGAGACTCAATAAATATCCCATCTGTGGAAAATCTAATTGGAGCACCAATACTAGAAGATCAAGACATGAAAATCATAATATATCAGGTTTCATTAATTTTCCAACTTTGGAAATCCTTGATATGAAATATCAAGGCTAGTTTCATAAATACAAACTTTTACATTACATTAAATCCAGCTGAAGACACAGTAGCTGAACACATAATCAGTTTAATTTTCTATGGCAGGTAAAGAAAGCACAGCAGTTGTAGTCTCTGGGCATTTCTTTTCTTCAAGCTTTATTTGTAAATTACATAAACACAGGGGCAGGTAAAAACAAAATGATGGCCCTGAAGGGTGATTTTGACATATTGTTCCATGGATCAACATGTTTATTAATAGCACTGCTCTGGATGATATGGAATAGGTGTTGACAGTCACTAAAAGTATGAAGTTGCTTTTCCATCTACCTATTAATCTCTCAGGCTGTCAAAGTGAATAGAAGCCTAACTGGCCTTCTCATTAGCAAGGGTTTTGAAAGTTTTAGATTTCTCTTTTAGAGAGTTATTTTTTTTACTCCGCTTTCATCCCTTCCTCTTCCAAAAGTAGCATCACTGCCTACAGGAGAAAACTTGGTTTTCTTTATGTAGACACACTGCAGGCTCTTGATGTATGTAAGGAAGTAGGCAAAGCTGGCACCTTCAGTTGTCATTAGATCTTATTTACAGAAAAGGATGAAGATCAACTAGTGAGTCTAAAATGCAATAGGCAAGATGACCCTGTAGAAGATCTCTTGTTAGAGATGAGCTGCAAGTATATATCTTACTGCTTAATTAATTCACTTTCTTATAACTATTCTATTAGTAAACAGACCATTTTAAATTGCCCCCCATATTAATTTTGGAAAACTACTGCATGAGAGAGGTGGATTATTATATTCCTAATTAAAACACAAATACAGTAATTACAGTTTATATGCCATTATCCTGAATCTACATAGGATGACGTTAAACAGCAAAACAGCCATTAATTTTACTGTTCAAAGAAATGCTCATAATCTTTTAGAAATGTCATATAAAATATTCATTTTGAAATGCCCTACGGTGATTTCTGAATTTATTTAAAGTGGGCTGTTGATAGCTCTTTTATAAATAAGCAATTACATTACACTAAATATATCATGGCCCATCACATTATACATTCTATAATTTCATGGATGAAAAGCCTACAGCTGATCTGCATAAATGTGGTGCGTCTCACAGCAGGTGAAGAGTTTGATTACACAGGGTAATCAGTGTTATTATTTATAGTAACCATTTATACCTGTAATTTATTAAAACCCAGCAAATCAGATATTGGTTTATTTAAGGAAGTCTCTGTATTATAAACCGAACTAGGCATAAGAATATTAAACACATGTAAAATGCACCTTTACATTAGTAGTTTGAAATCAGCCAAGGTCAGCAGGGAATGAGTTGTTGGTATTTGGCAACAATGGAGGAAGCTGTTTTGGGCGAGCAGCTGGGGTCTGTCCATATTCCCCCTGGACAAGTATCATCACTGCAAACACCATTGCCCCACTGACAATATCAGACATCCTTGCAAGCACATTATCTGAAGAAGCCAAGGGCCAATTAACTGCAGAAAGGTTGAAACAATCTGTGAAATATTTAGGCAATTTTTTTGGACCTGACATGAAGGATTTTCATGAGGGTTGCCCTGCAAAAATTACCATACTTCTACCTACGATGTTCATATTCCTCAGTCATTTAAGAGAGCTAAACTTTTTAATAAAAAATTAAATGAAAAAAGGATAGTCTTGTGGATTACTTGAGTGTAGTTACAGGATCTGCAGGGTCTCAATAAATTGGAATAGGTAACTGTAATTACTGTGCCCAAGAGTCAGTAATATATTTAGCTTACCTCTCCCCTTAATTTCAAAATACAGAAAAACCTGAGAAGAAATAGATATAATATTTCAATGCAACAAAAATATGACTTAATTAAAATCTAGTGCAAATAGAAAAAATTGAAACAGTGTGTGAATTTCTCACCTCCTCTGAGTAATGGTGTTGCGTCCCAAATGTAGACAATAGTATATATGGGAGAGGCTCAGAAGTATTAAGTTAATGGCTAAATATTTAAGAATTTGAAGTGAAATTCAATATTTAAGAATTTGAAGAAATATTTCATTATTGAGAAACTCAAAGTTAATGTGGTTCTTAATAAAATAAATACAAATGCCTTAATAGATAGATAAATATTTCTGTGCTGAAAATCTAATATCTAGAAGTACGCAAACATTTAAACAATGATACTTCTATTTTTTGTATATGAACATTCCTTCATTACACATACTGCATTTATGGATTACCCTGCATCATATAAGAAATTATAAACTATACCACTTCAGATGAAAATACCTAAAAACTTATATTCTAGTATATTCTATGTTTAAAATTTCAAAATAATTTTTTCCAAGTGGTTGAAGTCCCTCAGAAGAGATCAAGTTCTGTTTGAAGGAAACAGCTGGATAAACAGCTCTATAATTGGATTATGATATGAAAATATAATTGACTATAAAAAATATATCGTATATTATCCTTTTTTGTCACCTAATTATTGGTTACTTACAGAATCCAAAGCAGCAAAAGAGAACTTATTTGACACTAATTTGGTGTGAAGAAGATTTCTGGATATTCTGAGATTGTTGTACTTAATGTGAGTCTGTTTAGAAATAGCCTTTGGCACAGACGGCTTTGAATTGGAACCAATTCCTGTGTTCTTCCAATAGTCTGGGTTGATGACATGACATGAGACTTAAGATACTTAAAGAAATGAGTTTTCAGTTGAGCTCTTTGGTTTCAATGGACAGTAGTCACCCAGTGACCAATCTGAGTTTCAGTGAGACTGTTCCTGGCTGAAAATAATTTAAATAAGCTCACAACTCATTTCTATGGAAAGATTTAGATGGCTGTTTTAGGAAAAAAGGGCTCAATTCTGACTAATAAATCTTCTAAATTACATATAACTACATATCATAAGGCCAAAGAGACAATTAAGTAGATAAGGTATTCTTATTTATTATCTACAGAATACAGCGATACATTTGACAGATAGGTCTTGCAGAATGGCACCCAATATTTACAGGTAAGTATCAACAGATAAACATCCCTTGGCAGTTCATGTTCATAGTCAATCATGTCCAGCAGTATCAATTTGTGACACATTTAGCTGCGTCAAGCTTTAGCTTCAAGCCGTTGTAATTTGTTATTTTTTTTAAATCTTCCTCTGCTATATTTAGGGACAGGGAGGTGGAAATAGTAATTTTTCAGTGAGTGATATTTGATGCTGAAGATGAAAAAAATTAAAGACGGGACCTGGTTTCAGGTAAGAATTTATTTCCTTTATAAAGAAACTTTTCACATAAAAACGAAGTACTTACCTTCTGGAAAATTGTAAGAAAAGCAGTGAAAATTATGTTCAAAAATATGTCATGGTATTTCTAAGAGCTATAGAACCATAGAAAGGCAAGGGGTTGGAATGCAGACCATTTAGACCTAACCCCCCTTCCATGGGCAGGGACACCTGTCCCTTGACCAGGTTGTTCAAGGCCTTATTCTACTTGGCCTTGAACACTGCTGGGGTTGGGGCTTGCAGAGCCACACTGAACAACCTGTTTCAGTATCTCACCATCCTCATAGCCAAGAATTTCTTCCTATCTTCTACCTTAAATTTCCCCTCTTTCAGTTTGTACCCTTTATTCCTTGTCCTATCAATACAGTTCCTGATGAAGTGTCCCTCTCTGGCTTCCCTGTAGGACCCTTCAGATAGAGGAATATTGCTGTGAGGTCCACACACAACCTTCTCTTCTCCAGGCAGAACTGCCCCAACTTCCTCAGCCATTTCATCACAATCCAGTGAGTCATTCACTAAAGTTACCAATGATTTGGTTGTACCTTTGCCTTGAGAGGAAATGAACAGTCGTTAAAAAGAGGTGGAAAAATTAGAGATCTTTTCCATGTTCTCAAACTATGACAGGACCAACTGCACCTGAATCCAATAAATACTTCCTATAAAAAGTTAGACCATTAAATTATCAGGTACTCTGGAAGAAAATGAGCTAATTTTTAACTGTTGATGCTGTTCTATTTTTAAAAACAACCAGCCAACCAAATATCCATTAAATAAGGATTAAGGGAACATTTAGATATTTCATGAAAAATGGAAAGTTTTCATGAGGAAGAAGCTGCCTTTCACAATACGTTGTAGGCTGAAAGGCTATACACATATTTTCTCTCTTTCTATTGGCACAAATTCCCTTAGATAAAAAAGGGAACATAATCTAGTTCTCCTTAGGCTTATATAACTGCCCTAACTAATTTTGTATTGAGAAAACTGTGAAGAAAACTTATTAAAGTACTGACAGACTAATAAAAAATATTCAGGATGCTTTAAGTACGTTGTAGAGGAAACTTTGTCACCTTTATTAAATATTACTTGCCAACCTAGTTCCTTCCTGTAAGGAGAGACTTTGTGTACATTTTAAAATAATCTCTAGATCTGCTATTTTAGCATTGCATTCATGGGTTTGTTTTTCACTCTGTAAAGTTTTTTTGGAATCAAAATTCTAAATATTAACCTTTACAATCTTCATAATGTATGGAGAGGTCTTGTTTGTTCCAATTTTGTTGAAAATGTGTCATTTATATAGAAGATTTCCATTCAAACGTTATTTTCATCTTAATATATAGATGTGAAATCTTGAAATACAGCAATGATGTAGACAGGTATCTAAATGTTTTTAAAAGTGCATGTCTAAGAACAATTTTAAGTATTAAATGGAATGAAGTTATAACAAATGTGAAAATTCATGAGGGTTTTTAACAAGTTCTTATCTCCAAAAATATCCAGAAAAGAAAATGAAAACATCTTGGGTTTGTTGAATGAAACCGGAACATCTGCTTTGGGCTGACATGAAACAGAACAAATGTGAAAAGGGCAAAAGAGAAGAATCTTTCCATAAACAAAGTGAAAGAAGGGATATTTAATATTAGAAAAATAGAAAGACATCACTGCTCATTGGGACAACTTTGCAGTTTGGTGGTCAGAAAAATTACAGGTGTGAAGAGAGAAAGGTAGAACAGGAGACGCAACTGTTCCGTGGAAAGAAATTGAGAGCAATGTACAGTGGAGAAGTCAGGGCTCTCCTGGAAGTTATAGGAGGACCATATAACAGTAAGAGGAAAACAGAAGTATGAGAAGCATAGTTAGGGTGAGGAAACTGGTTAGAGATGGGAAATCAAGCTGCAGAGACTAAAAGAGATACCTGGTGTAATCTGGTGTTGGAGGCTGAATCATAAGGACAATTTGAGGAGACAGGAAATGTGATACCAGCAATGTCAATATACTCAGTGTTTCAGATAAAATATTTTCCTCCTGTAGATGACCCATAAAGATGTTTAATATCTTTGTCTTTACATTTTTGCCTTATCAGGAAGCTTATGTGTTGCAGTGAATAAATACCTCAAGCAGCGGATGAGAAATCACATGTGGGAAAGATTCCTGTAGTTGCTTGCAGGGTAGTATTTCTACAAAATGTAAGAAATCATAGGGTATAGAAAGCATCTTGGCAAAAGAATTTTCTGCAAAATTCCAGAATAGATATACTAAAGATATTTTAATAGAAGTTCAGCTTTGCATTGGCAAGTTGGAATAAAAGGCCATAAACAAGTAAGGCTTTTCCATTCAGAGGTACAAGAAGATAAAAGTCACTGATATATCAAGAAGGGGAGACTGAGGGGAGACCTCATTGCATTCTACAGCTTCCTCATCAGGGCAAGAGTAGGGGCAGGCTCTGATCTCTTCCCTGTGGTGACCAGTGACAGGACCTGAGGGAATGGCGTGAAGTTGTGTCAGGGGAGGTTTAGGTTGGATATCAGGAAAATGTTCTTCACCCAGAGCGTGGTGGGGCACTGGAACAGGTTCCCCAGGGAAGTGGTTACAGCACCAAGCCTGGCAGAGTTCAAGAAACATTTGGACAATACTCTTGGGCACATGGTATGATTCTTGGGGATGATGCTGTGCTGGGCCAGAGGCTGGACCTGATGATCCTTATGAGTCCCATCCAAATTACTTTATTCTGTGATTCTGTGGAGATTATTTTTTTAAGAGAAATGTCTAGAAATAAAAATTGGGCCTTTTTCTGGGAATTTCTTAAGCACTCAGTATCACAAAGATGATTTGGATGATTTTCCCAGGAGTAAAAGAATTGTTCTAGCACAAAAATTTGCTTTTCTTCAGTGCTACCTGGCACTTTATGGACAGCAAAGACTGGAACACAGGTAGGAGATGATTTATGAAGAGGATTTTTGTAATAAGCAAGAGGTAAGAGTTAGGTGAAAGGTGAATAATAACCAAATGGAAGACTGAATGTTCTGTACTGAAAGTAGCGTTAAGTGAAAGCCAAGGCATAGAAAATCGAAAGTAAAGTTGAAGATTAATGATGAAAATAAAAAGGACATTTAAATGTTGATTCCAGAATTTTTCATAGAAATAATCAGTAAGAAAAGCGCAGCTTCTAAAGGTTTGATTATTTTCATAGAAAAAACTACCGGTTTATTTTCTATGCACAATTTCCATGGGAAAATTAGATTTTTTCCTTTTAAAAATTAATTTTTTTTTCCTAAGAAACAAAAAAGGTTAGTCTATGAACTATACCTGAATTGCAACAATCTCTTGGGTTTTTTTGGGCTAGATTGTCACAATATATTTAGTAATTAGAAAAGGAGAACAAAAGAAATCAACACCAAAACCAACAGCAATGAGTCAAACCTGCACATTGCCTTATGGGTGTAATTCAGGAAACTGCTGTCATAATACATATTGCACTGAATAAGCTCTGTGGAGTTTCATGATGTAGAAAATACTGTGAGAAATATGGTTTAGCTGGGAATTCTCATCCTGCCATTAATGTCGAGATGCTGAGAGACCAGGGCAGTTTCTGAATTAAAAAGCAAAGCAAAACAAAACAAACAAAAGGGAAGAAAAAAAAGAGAAAGGCAGAAATGGTAGCCCTCTAAAGATAAAATCATGGAAGACTGGAAATTTTCCTGGGATGAATATAATGCAAGGAAGTTAGACCTAGAAGCATGTTAAAGTTGGTAAAACATTTGAGTGGTGCTAAAAAAAAAATATCCAATTGTAGGTGTGACAAGTTGTTTGTGCCAAGATAGGATTAATGTAAAGTAAGAACCATACAACCTAACCTTAATATCACATAGGCAGCATCTTTGATACTGAGTCCCTGGAAGGCAGAAATATATTGTATTTTGTATATTGTATTTTTCCAAAGAGCAATTTTATTTTTTCCATAGGAGTTCCACTGGTTAAATGATATTGTGTAATACTGCACATATTTAAGCACTTTTATTTTGAATTTCTATGTTTTCTAGGAGAAAATTTCAAATTTTCTAAAACTTTGTGGTGCAAAAGGAAAATATTCGATTAACTCTTGTTTGTTTATTTTGGGTTTTTTTCCCTATTAGTTATAATAATCAGTTTTTATTATGTAGTGGTTTAATTTCTGAGTCTTGTTGGACTGAGTCAATTTGGTCTCAAATCTCTATATCCCTTGTGTTCTAGCTCTTCATTTGCAGCTGCCAGACTCTACCTTGTCAAAATGAAGATAAAATATGCAGCAAAAGAAGCAAGGTGACAAATTTTATCTGCATGATGGTTGAGACTTTTCCAATTTCCTCTTTGGGTATGTAAATCAGCCAAAAGATAAAGACTTAACTCTTGGCTCAGATTATCTTTAGATCCATAGTGAGAGAAAGGTAGGTTTCAGTCATGAATAGATACAGAAAAATAAAGACTAAGGTTCCTAGGAATCTCATAATTGAAAGAGCTTCTGTCTCTATACATCAATTTATCTTTATTTAAAATTTTAAAAATCTGCAGGTTTGTAATAAGAGCATTTCAATTTGTGTTTTTACAGCAAAGCAAAACAGATAGGTTAGACCATTTGAAGTGAAGCTAAGAGCAAAGCAGATAAGAATGATTTTAACATCCTAAGGAAAATTGTTCTTTCTGTATTGATAGTTTGTGTCCTCCTTGTCAGATAAGTAGATTTTTTTGAAGAGTGGATGTTCGAGATATTGAGTGGTAAGAATTCAGGGAATTTCCCTGATGGATGTATGAAATAACACTAACTTTTTATTTGTCATTGTTAAGTCAACAGTCAGAGACTGATGATGCAAACTATGCAGTGGTGGATGTAGAAATGTGAGTAAAAAGAAAATGTTGACAAGCAGAGGGGACTAAAGTAATCTGGCAAGGTTATCATTATTATCTCTTCATTATCTGTCTGTGAATGATCAAAAAATTGACATACATTGACTATGTACCACTGTTGCAGAGGCATTTCAGTATTTATCTTTTCAGCTAGACAAGGTCAGGCAAATATTTGAACATACTCTTAGAGATCTTTGCTCCAAAAAGGACAGATTACATAAGGTATGGGCTATTTTTGTATATTCAAGATCCATTCTAACACATGCCTGGGTTTTTCAGGTCATGACATATACAGTTTTATGTATGCATATGTGAGAAACCATGAGAGTAGAAAGAGGAAAATATTTGATCTACCTTAACAGCAGTGATAGTACATGAAAGACTGAAAGTTTTCTTTTCAGTGTCTGTCTGGCACTATTTTAAACCATGAAGAAGGAGGTTTCACTTAGCCTAAATAATGCTACTGAACTTCTGTCTAAGAAGACAAGCTTAACTAGTTCAGTTGGGTGAATATTTATTTTCTTCTCTCTCCCCATCCCTTACTCTGCCATAACTACACACCCTAAGATGGTACCACCAGTAAAACTCATTGTGCTCTGGTGCTGAGCAGAAATGATAAGCTAGTGGCTGAAAGACTTCATAAAGGCAGGGCATACCTTTATAAAAATATATATATTCTTCAGCTAATCTTATAGGAAAAAAGGAAATAATTCAAAAAATGCACTTAGAAGGCTGAGGAGGTGTAGTAGCACTGTATAATCTTGCAAGATTGTTAGTGGGCAGAGCCTGGGTGTGGTGCAACACAAACTAGCTAGGGGTTAATCAGTGGGAAGCAAAGTGACAGACATTGGAGCAGCTTCAAGAAAAGATTGTTAGAAATAATATCCTTAAACTGATCCCATTAGATGGAATCTGCCTAGGAATGAAAACTGAAATAGGAGAACTTGTGAAAAGAACTTTGCCGTTTTTAGCTTGGATGGCAACAAATGATTAAGAGAAGGAAGAAAGCTGAGAGCTGAGCTGAGAGAAGGAGCTGTGTAGGCTGGTCAATTGATCCTGAGGAGAAGAAGCACAGAGGGAGGACTTCTGCTAGAAATGGTACCACTGATTGGAAATTTTTAACTTGATTCTTTTCTTTCTCAACTGGTCTGAATGAGAAGACCTTCGGATGACACATTCAGAATTAGCTACTTACATTACAGTGTACAAACAGTTAAAATCTCACTTTCCATCTGTAAATTATACTGAGTATGCTTAGATATTCACTTACTTCTTGCTGTTAAAGCTGTTAAGTAAATAGCTCCTTATTTCAGTAAATAAATTAGTGTGAACTCTTTAGAATTTTGAGTATTCACTTATTTAGTCACTGCTTTTCTCAAAATTCCATATTCCTTATTTTCATATCTGACAGCCCAGACTGCATATATGGTTAGGCCTACCTAGATTGCTGTGCAGGCATTTTCTGGGTAAAGACTTCTCCATACCTTCCAGCTGTTTGTAAACTATATTCTCTGAAATGTTTTGAAAGCAAGCTATCAGTTTCTTGAATACCTGTGTGAAGTGTTCCAGCACTGACCACACATACTACTAACTTTTTTAACTTGGTGTTACTGCAAAGGTAGTTTGCAGCATTTGACCTGTGGCAGTCAGATACAGGGAATGTAAGTTATAATGGTGATGTGAGGATGAAATTAAAACTTGTCTTGTTACAGCTGTAATGTAGAGGACCATTTGAGTTGTGTGTGTGCAAGTGCGTGTCTATGACACTTAGCAACTCCCTGTTACTTCAGGGATACTCCAGTTCGAGCTTTGCAGGTGGAGACAAAGGACTGACTTGCAATAAGGTGAGGACTACTTCAGCAGCCAGCTTCACAGCAAAGCATTTGACTCACTGTTCTAGGACCTCAGACAGCTCTGGAGGGTACCTTAGGCAGCTTCTGATACCCACAACCAGCAGGCAGGCACAACCTCTATGCTCAAGATGCATTGGTGGATTCCCCGGGTGAGTGAGCTGACTGTGGCAGGTACTTCCCTGTCAGTCCTTGTTACAGAATTGATTCCTGCACATTGGTAATTTGATATAGTCTGAACTGATACTGCAGATGTAGTAATGGTCACATAAGACGACCATTTCTCTATAGTTCAGACAACCAGGGGATACCTTGTGCATTATTAAAATTATAATTAATTATAAAGATTATTAATAGAAATGAATTCTCCATGCACTGCAATGAACATGCAAGACTATGGACCAGCTGGGCTGCAGCTCCTAATTTCTCTGGAGATGCTCTTGCAAGGACCTTGCAATAGATACTTCTGCCAACATCTCCACAATGCCTGGCCACCCTGTATGAGAGGTTTCCCTCCCTGTGTAAGCACTAGCCCATGGAAAAATCGGGTACACCCTGAAAGGATTTGTGCAAAACCCATTCAATTCTACATATGAGCAATTTGAGCAGGCTAACTTCCAAACCCAAGCTCAAGTGTTGCTACCAAAGGAAATTCAAAGCCAGAGTACTCTTTTTTTCCTGTGGATAACATTTTTGTTTTCAACATCTCTCTGAAGTTAAAGTATCCCAAGTCCATGTAAGTAAAGATCTGTGTGTCATTCAGGTTAACACAAAATAAACTAAAGCTAAAAAAAAGGGAAGATAAAACCAAAAAAGTATGGAGCAAGAACTTAGTACAGTTAGAAAGTATTGTAATAGTCATGTTGCTTTTCCTTGTACACATTTCTGTCTGAGACATTAAATATATTACCTGGTGACTTGGAAATTAATTGGGACGTTATAGTGCTAACTGGACAGTTGGAGTTATTAATTTCATTGGGTTTGATTAATGGTTTCACTTTTAATGAACTATTAAGATTTAATTCTTACTTCAGTTACCCATGAGTAAAAATCTACATTGAAGTTTCAGGTTTGCTTAGATTTGATATTCATTTAGCAAAGATATATGACAAAGAGATGACATTTTCCATGCAAATATTGGCACTTGTGTAAAGACAAGGTGTAAATGTAATAAATGCAACAGAGAGAACATGGCTTTGAGAGTGTGGCTTTGGAACACTTTATTCATATTTTTGCCTGTGTCTTCTGATATTTTCAGATTATTCAGTCTTGTTATACATACCAATATTTTATGCTTTTTTTAGTACATTTTAATATCTCTTCTTCTCCAAGATGATATTCAAATAGCACAAAGAAACAAGGAAAATTTAATATTTCCTTAGCATTTTCTTTAATTTCCTTATAGCTTGAAGTTTATGCAATAATGCTCCTTTAGAAGGCACATTGGCAGGGGCAAAAAGGACTCTCCTTGGTGGCATCTACCTCCTCTGCAGGAAGAGCTCTCCCAGAAGCTTCCCTGGGAAGTCAAATTCTTTCTTTATGGCGCTCAGCTTTCTGTAATTAAAGAAAAAAGTTCTAATGTAATAACTTAAGTTCTGGGGCTCAATCTTTTCTCTTATTCTCTATAATTCCCAGGAAAAATAAAGATGTTGAGAGGTGTTCATGTGACATAATGCTGTGCCAGGTGCAAGGCAGAATGCCTCTGCAAATTTCTGGAGCCTTTCATAACCTTTCAGAGACACCTTGCATATCACAATGTGGTCTGAAATGTTACTCTCTACAGCAGGTTACACACAGAAATTTTAAGAGAAGGCAATTTTTTTTTTTGCCCTGAGCATTGCAAACCAATGAATAAAATATTAACAACTACAAATCTATACAAAACCCAAACTGTAAACTTTCAGTGCCATGGGCAGCTGTCTGGGATTACAGGAAGCTAGAACAGGAAAGGAAGCTAAATGAAGTAAGGGGAAAATCAGTAACAGACAAGTGAGGAGCCCTAGGCCGAAATTTTTATCTGGAATTGAATTTTTATCCTAATGAAGGCACACAGCCATAAGATATCAAGATGTTGATGATGATTATGATGATGATGATGATTATTAGTAGTATTATTGGGAAAAAATAGGACCATTCTGACAGGAAATATGAAGAAATTACAAGTCATTTATGGATAAAAACAGGGACAGTCTTGCCACAATTTAAAAAAAAGTATCCAAAGTTAAGCTCCTCTGTGACTCATTTTTATTAAGCAGGGCCTCAGATGTTTAATGCTTAAATAGATGCCATTTTTTCACTTTTCCCAAACTACCATTCATCTGCCATTTAAACAGACAGGACTGCTGCTGACTTAAATGACCTCCATTGGCATCAGTGGGAACATTCACATGCTTAAAGTTAAATTTCTTTAATGTTTTACCAGACTGGATCTTCGGAGACAGATATTTTTTGCCTCTTCTCCCATGAATGAGGACTAGTAATTTGAAAGCTTCTGTACTGGCATTTTTTATTTTCTTATTTTTTTTTTTTAATACGTGTGGCACCACTTTGTAATTCATTGACTCTGTGCAAGGTGTTGATAGTCACAAGAATATATCTTTTCTCAAAGTAGGAAACCACTGGTCTCAGGGTTGATATTGAGGAAGTTGAGCCTGAAAGGCTGATACTACCTAAGATGCCAAGCTAGATGAATAACTCCCGCTCAGCAAAAATTTTGGATGCAAACTACAGTTATAAGTAATGGGTGTTTGGAAGACTTTTTTTTTAAGGAGAAAGTGTGAAATCTCTGGCTCCTACTAGATGACAGATTTGATTACAGCAACAATTATAACCAAAAAAATAGCATAGTAAAGGGACAGCAGTTTGTCCACATTGATTTGAATTCATGATCTTTGATGTTTAATCTTTAATGGAAGAGCAACTCCAGATGCAGCAGAGAAAGTGATTTTCTGCCTCAATTTTGGTAAAAAAACCCATAAAATAAAAAAAGTCACAAAGAAGCTAGTATTTTGGAAGCAAAGTTCACCACAACTTAACTATTAAGGCAATGCAGACACAAGCCATTTGCGTTGGTTTTCTTTTCCTTATCAAAATAAAGTCTGCTGATTTGGATTTGCTGTGCTTTTTTTCCCACACAAAACCTCACTGATACAATTTGTTCTCCTCAATACAGTGATAACTTCCCAGTTTTAAAACTAATCTGAAAGTCAAACTTTACCAAATGGTTGCACAGTATATTGTGATAGGCTATGTAATTGATGTTATAGAATGTTAACTAATAATGATTTTTGAATGTGATACTTATCTTGTCAAAATAGGTCATTAAGATCCAAATAGTTTAATTTGGAGAAGAAAAATTATCACAGAAATGAAGAGTATTATGTGTCTGAGGGTGTTACAATGCAGCTGGTAGAGTTTTTCTGATGTGTTAAATTTTATAGAGCTTAACTAATCCTGGAGAAAAAGCTTCATCTCTTAAAATGCTCTACTAAGTCATTGCTACAAAAGATGAAACAAAATCATTGTAAATAGCAGCATCAGAAGGAGAAAAGAGTGTGCTTTTTCATGTATTATTATTCTATGGCATGCAGCACTTTTAATGGGATATTCTGAATAAGTAATAAGGTGTAAACTTCACTTACTTCATTTGCAGATTTACATTCCTGTAAATCATTGCAAAGGTCACTTTCCACGGATTTGCAATGAGGTCTGAATGTCACAAAGTATTTGTTATCTCCATACAAATAGTTGCAGGCAACATCTTTATTTTTAATTCACTGGCTTATATTGTTGATTTTATCTCATCAAAATTACAGCAAGAATAAATGAATTTATGAACTAAAAATAAAATTAACCTTATGTAAGTAGTTCTGTTACAAAATATTGCATATATATTTAACATTGTCTTCCCAGTTGTGTTACTGCATGACAGTTTTGGAACTAAGGGCAGTGTAGGGTAAAGATGCCTTTAATTTTTAAAGAAAGCAGAATTAACTAAATTATTTTTATTCTGGAGGGTTTTGTAATACAAATATGTCAATTATCTGCAGATCAAACCTGCTCAGTTTACAAGAAATGTGTTATCAGTTTGTATGGCATTGCCTTTTTGAAGTCTTATACACTGGGATTTAAAAAAAAATAAACTGTGAGGTGATCAGCATCAGCATTAGTAGTGATTCAAGTGTGTTAAACACAAACAGCCCAATTTCTCTGGTGTATGTCTAATAATGTACCTTAGTGGGGGGAGAATAACAGTGATCATCCACACACAAAATTATGTTGAATTGATGCACAGATCTCTGCCATTAGAAAAAGAAAATTGAAACAACAACTTATTAGTTAAAAGAAATGGAAAAGAAAACCAAAATTTTTTTCTGTAACCTTCAACAGTCTCCTAGATGTAATTTCTAGTCACAGTAGAAATTAATTTTAAAAGATCAGCTAATTAATTGTTTTTAGAAACTATGTTTCTATAGTTACATATTACTCATAGTATTCATATAAAAGCAGATATCAATTATGTAATATAATGCAAAGGGGAGCAAAGAGCCACAAATTGAAAGTGATACTGTAACTCATTGATTGATTTTTGTCTCAAGAAGAACTTAGAAAGGCCAAATGCTGTGAAATTCCAGTGGACAATGATATTTCCTTCTCTTGCTCAAAAATGGAAAATTATTTATGGTTCCCAGTTACTTTACTTCAAAATGTGGAGAAAAGAGAGAGAGAGAGACAGAGATAGAAAGTGAATATACATTTATGTATATTTAGATAACTGATCCATAGAAAAACAAAACTCACTATGTATAGTCACGTATTTAGGTTGAATATTGATTTTGTGAACATAAGATGGTTAATGCAGTCACATAAATCTAGGTAAATGTAATTATTCCAAATTAACTTATCAGAAAATAGAGACAAAAAAATATTTGAGGAAAGGATCACAGGAACAGCTAATAGAGGCTGTTTCCCCTGCTCTGCATGTATTGCTAAATTTCCTGTTAATAAGTTATTTTAAAAAAGGTATGGGTTCTTTTTTCTTGCATAGGGAGATTTAGTGTACAATATTGAAGTTTTGATAGAGACGTCACTCATAGCCAGGGTTTTACCTTCAAAACAGGCTTTTTATGAAGTTCTTCTGAGTCAGAAGAACTTTGCTCCCAGAGAGGTAGAGGTATTTTTTGATTCTTTCTTCAAGGGGTAGAGAGTTGAGAGCAATCATCTTTCTTTGATAAATACTGTAGAAAGTCCCACCTAAAACACATACCTTCTTTTCTTTTTACTTCATTCTCAGTTTGAAATAGCCATAGTGTTGACACAATTTACAGACTGATAGTTCCAAAGACACAGCTTTCTCGGGCTTATAATAAATTTGGCAATGGCAACACAGGTATTTCATACATTGCCCAGCTGTTCAGAATGAGAATAATTGTGGACAAAAGGCTTGGGAAGTCTATCTACTTGATCAGACTCGAGATTATCAGCAGGAGTGCTTGTTTTGATGTGAACATCTGTGCCAGACTAAAAAACACGCGCCTAAAGCTGCTGAGTGGCCATCAGATGGTAAAAATGGCTTTTATCCACATCTGACCTTATCAAGATCAGCCTCTCCCAAGTGAAGGCTTTTACAGCTTTCTTCCAGTGTTTCACAAAGTCTACTCTTTAATTCATTCATTCATAAAGGTTATCTATAATTTTTTAATTTACCATGCTCTCAGAGAGACTTTATTCCAGGTCATTAATTTTTTTCCTGAGTAATTGCAACACTCTTCCCTGCATACTCTCTAGTTCTAGAAATATTGTGTATCGTCTGTAAAGGATTTAAGACCTCCTAAGCCATAACTTCCACCCTGTGAAGAGGGGAATAATCCCTTCAAAATTTAAGCAATTCTAAGCACTTCAGTCTGACAGTGGTAAAAGCAGCAACAGACATGTTAACAGTTTTGAAAATAGAGCTATTTTTTTCCAAAATTTATAGCTTGGAATTTTGAAATATATTGCCATTTTCCTCCCAGAAGCTTCACTGTCAGTTACTAAGTAAAACCATCATTAATCACAAGTAGCTATAGTCATGTGCTGATTGTAATTTGGTCACATTGAACAAAAGACGAATGATATAGAATACTATTAGCAATGATGGTTTTAATGTAGACATTTATCATTGATTCAGGTTCACTTGATATGACTTTGGGATGAAAACAGGGAAAAATTGCCTTGCTGTTGGAAATTTTATTGCTATTAAATCATAATTTTGGCAAAGATGTGCAAATAAAACTGGCAGAGCTTTCCTTTCCCATTTTTCCTCTCCTAAAAGACACAATTACAGAGGACTCAGAAGAATCCAGATGCAGTGCAATTAGAAAAGTGAATGCTGATTAGTTGTCATCTATCTAATATCTAATAATAGAAGCACAGTTTTTGGCAAGCTATCTATTTATAGGAGTCATTCAATTTACCCAGCTCATCAAAATAGGTAAGATCCTATAGGAGAAGGATAGATCTATAGCAATTTGTGAAAAGGTTTATTTATTCCCCCCCTCACCTCATAAAACTCTTTCAAGCAGTGCATAACCCTGCATATAACAGTGCTGGTGGCACTGAGACTGACAGCACACTGAAGAAAATCTTCGTTATCTAACTTTGCTCTAAAATAAGAGCCAGAAATTACAAGGCAGTTTTAAATCTGTGTGGCATAAGAAAAAGAAGAAAAGCAAAGTGATTACATGCTTTTCTTGAAAAAAATATATTATGCTTTATGTTCTAAGCATCTTTTATCTTCTCTGAGGTAACTATAGAGTTGCAAAACTGACAGGAGGAACATAGCATAGAAATGCATTTATAATTCAAAATTATCATTAAACCTTGAAGGTGATCTAGACCTAGCTGACTTCACAAATATACACAGACTTGGAACTGTGTTCTAATTCTGCATCAAGACAGAAATATACTATTTTACACATAAAAAGACAGAAAATCAAATGTGTGTCATTCTTGTTTTGGCTTTGAGTCCAAGGATGGAATCCAGAAGGTCCATCTGTGGCTGCAAGAGGGCCAAAATATAATGGCCCTGAGTCAATGCAGGCAGGCAGGTGCACACTGGGAAGAAGAGGGAGCTGTAAAACCTGAGGAATATGGTGGGACTGTTTAGGAAATGTTTTAAGGGAAATTTAAAGTAGGTTGGGGGTGGTGGTGGAGTGGGGACAAAAAAAGATTCTTAGATAGTAAGTTTGTAAATGTCACAGATCTGCAGGTCACAAATACCATATGGATTCAAATAATCACTTTCAACTAGTACAGGCCATGAGGGTGGGCTTTTTATTTTCCGCAGTTTTGTTTTGTTCTGTGTTGTTTTATGCATAGCTGCATGTATCTGCAAATGCTGTGACCTGTGATTAAAGCCTTGTGGAGAGCAATCCATAGGCCAGCATGTGTGAAAGAAACTGTGGTAGTATTTATTAGGAAGAAAACACTTCACTATTCACTAGCAAAGTAGGGACTGAGGTCTCTGTAGTCTTTTTGGTTAGTGGTTCCTTGAGAATTGCAACTCTTTTTCATGTTTTTACAGGAAAGGTTTTTTACCCAATATTAGGAATTATTTTCTATTAAATTCTACCCTTATTTGGGAATAAAAATCTGCTTGTTATGAGCCTGAATAAAATCTTGAGTACTTTTTCCTAAGGTTGTGACCAGGTAGTACTGTCATGTTTAAACATGTTTAAGCAGTGCCCTTCCTTGCTGTTTGATGTCTTACCACAGTCATGCAGTTACTGAATTGAACTTATCAAATAGCCTCATCAAAACTTATTGGTCTGTTTTTAGTAGTTAGATTTCCCCCATTTCAGTACAGACAGTGCTTTTTGTTCTATTGATAAAACAATTTGGAATGCATTTCTACATTTTATAAAGAAAACTGCCTTGGAAGACATTACTCATGGGCACATTTTTAGCTTTGAAATCAGCTGTGTAATGCAATATGTGTAACATAGAGTGATCTTTGAGATTCCTGCTAGCTGGCACTGAAATGAATCTTCAGATCCCTTGTTTCCACTCTCCCACAGGACTCTCTGAAGATTACATAGAAAACAGTTCTGTCTTGATGTGTAACAGAGTTCATATAAAAGCTCCAACCCATAGTGACACTGGTGAACTCCAGCAGTATAGTACACTGCATAAACTTGTACATGCAGTATATAAAGTTTGAAGAATTTAGACCTTTGCTTACAGCTTTCTAGGACGTCAAGCTGCCTTGCTGGGTGGGAGAAGACTTCTAGCTAGGGAGTGATGGCACAGGGAAGTGTATGTTTTTGAAATACACTGTGCCTGGTGACAAACTGGGGAGTGATCTGGTCCATTGTAACCTTCAAAGTTGTAGGAGGTATCCTGTAAGTCCATCCTGGCCATATGCATAGATTCCAGCAATAGTCAAGTCTTATCCAGAGCCCTTAGAATTTCTGAAGCCAGAAAACTGACATCTGCTATTTATATTCTACGAAGAAGGGGTTTCAGAGGGCAGAAATTCAATTTTTTTTGTAATGTCTGATATGTAAGTGAAACAAGGGTCACAAAAAGAAAAATATGCACCAATCGTCAAGTTACTTAAATTTATAATTCTCAAAATATGTGTTGCTCATAAGAAATTGCATATTCTGCAAGGGCTGTTCTGAACTATGCTGTGGGTTTTTTCAGATCTAGGTTTGTTGTTTTGTTTTGTTTAGGGGTTTTTGTGGTTGATTTTTGTGTTTTGGCTTTGTTTTGTTGGCTTTGTTGTTGTTGTTGTTGTTGTTGTTGTTGTTAGTTTGGGGTTTTTTTATTGCTGTTGGTTTTTGTGTGTGTGCATTGGGAAACATCATATTTCTCATATTCTTAATTGATCTGTCCGAATTTGGTAGAGAAAGACTTGGGTTGCTGTTGTTGTTGAGGAATGATTTTCCTCTATTTTTATCACAGTGCTGTGTAGTTTGAAGCGTAGTTATAGATTTTTGCTCTTAAAAAAATCATGTTAGAACTGAATTTTAAATTACTTTCCCACAATTATGATTTCTATCGCTGAAGTCCACAAGGAGGCCCTTGGATTTCCAGTGATCCAGCTAGAGAATCATGCTGTTTTTGGCAGATACTTTGGAGATAAAATGTTCCCTCAAAAGCACTAATATGCATGAAATTGGACCGAGTAGAACCTGCCCACAGCATCCAGTTACCAATTTTGCCCTGTGCTTTCTATCTGATAATAGGAGAGCCAGCAGCCAGTAACTGCACCGAGTAAAAATCCCTGAACAACCTCAAGGCTCTGATGATTTACTAAAACCTTTAACAACACAGTTTATGCTTCTGTATATTTTTCCTGTCACTGCTGCAACTGTGATTTATATAAGGAGTGCCTGTGCCCACTTTGGAAATATAGTCCTATGTTGTGCAATCACTTCCGAGCTATTCTGCACGCTGTGTACTTTGATGAATAATACTTCACGCAGAGACATTCCCAGCAAGCCCAGAATTCGGGAGGGAGAAGAAAAACCCAGCACTGTCTACTACTAAAATTGTTTCTGTGCTCTGGTGCAGGCAACCACGAGTTTGTGTGTAGTGGCATTCTTTCACTGCACACTTCAGAAAGGCCTTGGTGGCTGTAGGCTGAGGTGCTCTTGCCCGTTCCTAAACCCACAACAAAGCGATACGTTGCTGGCACCTCTATCTATAATACTAAAAGTCTTATTTTAGATGCCAGTTTAAAATAACCCTTGGGATAACATGAGTGTATTTAAAGTCCCTGCAATGTGTTTAACTGAAAGAAGTTGGTGATGTGATTGACAATCATTACTAATAGGCTTAACCTATACCAAAATTTCCGTTTGAACAGGCAGAATGCCTGTGCTAAACTGACAGCATGAAAGCCATGGAAAAGTTTGATTAACTTTTTACAGATATTTGATCAGTGGCCACAAAGGCTAAGGATCCATATACTAGAAGCTTTGTAGAAAATTCTTTCCTTCTTTTATTATCTTTGCAGGCTCCTTCTACATATACAGCCTAAATAAAATAATCCTGGCAAAGATGCAACCTAACCCCTGTAATCTCCACATTCGTCTAACCTTCAGATAAAATTTTAATAGTGTTACTTCTTATAAGACTCTTCATCTGATGACACCACTTATGTCTTTAACTGTTTCATACTCTTATTTTATGTTGAATTAGTCTGTTCCCTAAAACATTAAAATTTATGGTTCATTCCTTTCTTCTCACCATCTCCACATTAGTAGTGGTTGTGGATGATAACAATTAGTAAGGGTGGCATGTTGTTGTTGTTGTTATAAAAAAGAATTAAACATAATCTTTTCTTGTGATTTTCACCTTTTAGGTAAAATCTGAATCTCAGACCAAGAGCAAGAAAGCTTTGAATTTTCCTAGGCTTTGGGGGTTCTTTCATAGTGATTGTCACAAGCAGGTTATTAGGTATTAAGCTATCACTATGGAATTATGTATAAGACACAAGAGAGCTTTCCTAGTGGGGAGTTAAATTAAATACAACACCAGATACTACTGTGTGTGGTATTTAAGGCTAGTCAGGAAACAAGAATTCAATTTTGGCAAGTCATATAAAGATTTCTGGGCTAGGTTTTGTCCCACACTGGAGAAATCTCAGATATTTTAAAGCTTGTGAAATAGGAAAGTGGACCTGGATTTCCTATATTCCTCAGCTCTGAGAACCAGACTGTAAAATTCATCTCCTAAAATATTAGGTTGGCACTGTCCCATCTTATTTGAGAATTGACTGGGCATTAGGTTCTCCTGGGAGGAGAGATGTCACCATACTCCAGTAGTAAAAGCTGGAGAGAGAAACCTCCTGCTTCAATTTTTTTTTATAAGCCAATTAGGAAGTGATTTAATCTTTGATTCTTCTGCATTCCAGATGAGTGTTCTCATGGCATCTTTGTCCCCCATCAAAATCCTTCACACTAGTCTTGGTTTAACTACTGGTAAAAATTGTATTTTCAATGATGGCAGCAAAGAATTAACACAATGGCAGGCAGCAGAAAGTGTGTTTCCAACATGATGGATGGAAATTTGGACCTATTAATACCTATTTTCCACCATGGCAAGAAAATCTTCGCCTCCCTTCTCTGTTCCTCCCCCTTGGTTTCCCCCATCCTTACAATTTACAAGTTTGTCTTGTGGAAAACCTCCTTAGGATTTTGTGGAAAACTGCATAATTCAAGTATTGGTAATTCTATTCTATAATTATCTTTCCAGCAGAGTTTCAAACTAGAAGGGAAGCTATCCCACCAAGATAAAGTTAGCAGATTAAGTCCCAGTCTTGCACCTGGAATGAATCCCTGTTTAGTGACCTTCGGAGTGAGAGCATGATGTACAAAAAATGATATGAAACATAAAAGGCAAAAAGTGTCTCCCACACTGAAACTGAAGCTTCCTGAAAACCAGTGTGATTTTTGTGTGAGTGATAAAATTTACACAATTAGAGTTTCTTGAAAACAAATCCTTTGATAGAGTTTGCTGCTGTGACTATAAGGTAAAATAAACATTTTTTAAAATCCTTGAATCTAAACATATTATTGGACAAGGTAGAGTAATTTAGAGTTATTTATTTCTGTCAGCACCAATTTTTCTGTGTTATCTTCCTTTAAGAAATGTTCTCTTGACTTACATCATGCTGGACAAATGTCTTTTATTAATCAGAAATTTATTGTTTAGAAACATTCTAGAGGTGAGAGAGCTACCATAATAATATCAAATGCCATTACATAGTACAAGTCCACAAAACCTAGTCAAGAAAAAGAAACCATTATTTAGTTACAAGAGGGAAAAATCCACTGAATTTGCTCTGTAGTAGTTACAGATCATGGGTCTATTTAATTTTTATATCTCATGAGATAAGAAAATGGATCAACTATTTGCTGCTAAATTATTTGATTTTCTCAACATATAAGAATATGTAAAAAGCTTCCAATTTCTCATTTGTGAATTATGAAGAAGCTACAAGAGAAATGATTTCTCTTAAGGCCTGTGGATTAAGCACTTTTCAGTCTAAATATTATTTGGCTCTTTGCCGTTCACTGGCTTTATCAATCATTTGCACTTATATAGCATTTTACAAAAACAAAGTTATGTCTTGCCTCATTCCTGTGTGAAAGGTAAATATCATGCCATATTCATTAGAAAATGTGGATAGATTTATGTAGATACTAGAGAGAAGAGAGTTAACCAGCAAGTTTTCTTATACGTTTATCTTTTTCCCTCATTTTGTGCTTTTGCAGAGGACAAGATTGCTGTGTCATTTATTTAACAGATGTGTTTATGTCTACAGATTGAACTCATTCTACATTCGTAGCAATGTATATATCTATACAGTCACAGCATGATGACTCTCCATTTATGTTGGTGTAATCCATTTGAAATTATAATGCCATGACAGTCCATGCTCCTCAGCTTCTGCCCGGGACATAGTTAACATTCCTGCAGTAACCTTCTAGAGTATCCTAATCACTCAAGGGTATTAAAATAATGATATTGCCCATTGAAAAATGAAATATGGCTGTTAGCACAGGGCTGCTGGGTTGGAACCTGTTACTTGCTCATATTGGCAGTTCATAGGGAATGTCAGAACTGCCCATTGTTATTTAAGATATATAATAGTCTTTGTAAGATATACATAGAGAGAGTGGGAGAGCATGCTATAAACATACATGTGTACACATAGTGGAACACCTGCTGTGCATTCAGATTTATGTTTTTCTTAATATACATTTAAAGACATTTTTACTCAGAGATTGCATTCAGGAATCGGTATGTCACAAAAACCAAGATTTATTTTTTAAAGTTTCTTCTTAAAAAATTATAAGAATTCCTAAAGAAATATTCTTCCCGCTATCCCAGAAGTGCTATTTTCTGGGCTACATTGAAAGTGGTGTGACACAAACTTCCCAGCTGAGAGAGGTGTCAAAAGTGAGAGATGGAAACACAGAATTAATGTGGTTGCACTTTGCCTTCATCCCTGCATCCCATGCTGATCCCTGCCAAGACACTTGAGCAGGCTTTTCCCTCCTGCTCCCCCTGCCCCCATATGCAGCCCAGCAGCCTTACACTTGTTCCCTGCAGACCTGCTCATCTCAGCTTGGTCTGGATGTTTCCAATGAAAAGAGGGAGAAAGCTAAGCCTAAGTGGCAGGGGAGATGAGTCAGTGACTTTCAGGCGCAGGATACACAAAGGCTTTACTTAAGGAGGCTTCCCAGTTTTTTACTTGGCTGCAACTTTCTGCCTTTGGCAAAGCTGAGAAGGTTCAGCCAAGAGCACTCATCTCCTGTAAGTTGTGGGGGTTTTTTTGTTGCTGTGGGTGTCCCTCATATTCCAGGCATGTTTGGACTACCACTATTATCATGAATTTAAAACAGTGAGTAAGTGTAAGTAAATAAGACAAGAGAAAACATCTGATGCCAGACCAGAATACTTTTGTTGCAGTCATGACTGCTATATTTGACCTGCTAAATTGAATACTAAAATGGGGCCAGGTAGGTCAGAAGTCTTGTCTTGCACTTCTGGCTTCTGATTTAGAAGAAATAATGGTAACCCTTTCAGTCAAATTCACAATAACAATGCCATTAAGTAAAGGATCAAGACCTCTTTTCTTTAACCTGCCAGCAATTTGTCTTGGAAGAAGTGGTAATTACTAGCCAAGATTTGAAAAGCACTGCTTATGATTTTTCTTCTCTTTGGCATTGAAAGTTTTTTTTTCCATCTTCTCCCCAGAAAGCTAACTTTTTGGGTAATGTATACTTTTATTATTTTTATTAGTATACGTTCAGTAGCACTATTATCTGCCTGTGGCAGGTTTTTTGATGTATGTCAGTGTAGATAAGTTATCTCAATTGCTATCTACAACATAATTAATTCTCAGACAGGATTGAAAGAGAGGGCTATTTGGACCTAACATAATTTAAGCTAAGTGCTATGATTGAGTTTTAGTGCTTGATTTATGTAAAAATATTATGAAGTGATCATTAATTTCACTAAGAACAAAACATCTCTTTTCATGAGGAAAACCAAGATGTCTTATTTTTGAGTCTAGCATTTTTGATCATAGAGGTTTAGCACTGAGTATTCTGATCTTCCTATAAAATCTGATTTTCTTGCATATTTCTTGCAATATAATAAACTCCATTCTTCTCAGCCAATAAGCCCTCTTCCACATTCCCAGCTGCAAAGAAGATATTTATGATACAGGTTATCATTCTTACAGGTTATCATTCTTACAGGTTATCATTCTTCACACCCTACACATAAAAGGTTACAAAAGTATTTTTTTCCTTTTTTTTTTTTTTTTTTTTTTTTTTAGCAAGCCACAGTGACTTGACAGAGTAGACAATAGAAATTCCACACCATTTATTTCCTGGGAGTTCCTTCCTCCTGTTCAAACACAAGACTAGGAAACATGTACAGCATTAAAATATGACCTTTATGGGGTTTGTTTTGAAAGCATTTTTGAAGACAATATCTCCTCCACAATTTTGCAGTACTTCAGAGAACATTTTGATCTTTTTGGAAAGGAACCAATGCCAGTGAGGTTGTGTCATCTGTGGTACAACGGCTGAGTAGATGAGACAGACCTAAAGTAAACTCTGACAAGGGGAAAAGGCAAGCTGAACAAAACACCTAACTGCTCCATGAGAAAGGAACCACTTGCCCAGTTCTTATGTGCATAGAGATAATTGGAGTCTGCCAACCAATACTTTCACATCTCAGAGAGGTAGGATTATTGAGATGAAGCTGTGAGCAAAAGGGGGAATTTTCATCAGGTATGAAGAACATGAAGGAGGAGTCTTGTGGAAGGGTGCAAGTGCAGCTGTGGAGGCAGGGAAGACTCTTCACCAAGTATTGCTGCAGTAAGGGCAGAAGGTACAAAGCTACAAACTTCATTAGTTCAGCTGCTTCCTGATGCAACCAGCAAAATCTTATTCCAGGTGTTAGAATCTGTTGTTAAATACAGTGGCAATTACCCCATGAGTAATTATGTCAGGTATGAAAAAAGAATTGTATCAAAATTGATTTTGCATCTATTTAGTGTATAGATTGTACATATTATGAAAGTAAATGAGCAAGTACAAGGAGGGGATGATTCTAAAAGTGAACACAGAAAGCGGGAGCACCTGCCTGTATGTGTGGTTCAATTAATCTGCCAGGAATCCAATGACATGTGTATTATCTTTGATAAGGTATTTTATAGCTTCTCCTTGCATGTATTTCTGATAATACTTTCTTATATATTCTCTCTGGAACACCACTTTTATTATTTTCCTACCACTTTATTGGCATGTGTAACATGCACTATTGCCTTGCCACCCATTAGTCACAGCACTAGAATTGGACTTACAGCTGTTTAGTCCAGGGGTAAATTTGACTCAGCTGGATGTGGATAAACAAGGAGTGAAGTTATTTTGTATGGGTATGATACAGTACATTTGATCTTACAACTGGCTATTATCTAAAAAGAATAATATTTTCCAAATGCTTGATTCGACCTTGAGGGTTACATTTGCAAAGATGTGGGGGGGAAGTTGCATGAATAAATTTTATAATTGTCACCAGGATTTCAGTATTTATATCCCCAACAGCATTTAAATGGCAATATTAAAAACCCCTCATTCATGAATTGCAACAAAAGTGTAAAGAATAAGTTTTCAAAATTATCCTTTCCTCTGCTTTCAGATTTGTATTAATATATCATGGGTCATGTGCAGTATTTTCTAAATTCAGATAGCAAACTATCATATTTTTCTTCTCTTTCATGACAATTGGTAACTTTTAACTGGCTATATAACTTTGGAGCAGACCTGCTCCAAATAAAAGAATCTGCTTAATTCCCATGATATCACTTAGGCCCTGATCTTGCAATCACATTTGCACAGATGGACTCCTGTATCCAGACCGAGCCCACATATGCCAAAGAGGCTCCAGACAATGAAGGCATTGGCTCATGGAAATCCAATTGCAAGATCAAGACCTTAATTCCCTTTAGTTTTGTCTCTTCCTAATGAGAGCTGTCAATTACTTATAGTAATTAGGTGGGCAATGGATGTTAATGGGACGAGATTTTAAATATGCTACTTCAAAATTATATGAATAAATCATACAAATTTCTTTGCCTGTCTTTTACCATATGTCCTCTTTCAAATTTGTATCATTTGTTTTATATCTGTTAAAAAAAAGGCACATAATGTACAGGCACCACAGTTGACTTTGAAGAACTTTAAAGGTGAGGTGCCAACTTTTCAATAACAGTCACAAAAGAGATACTTTACATAACAACGGAATTGTTTGATTTGAAAAGAAAGTTATGGATTTCCTAGTAAAGATGTTCCGTTTTGTTTTTTCTTCTTTTATGTTGTTAGTACTCACTTGTGAAACAAAATTTCTACAATAAATTGCTCTTAATTTGTACATCAGAGTGAATGAGATTGCAATGTTTATTTTGGTTATAAGAGCATGATTCACCCTGCATTCCTTACGTTTAAAGTTGGTGTCATTTATTAATATCAGTAGAAATCTGATGGGATATCTTTCATTTCCTCATAAGACAGATATCATGCGAATAGTTGTCAGTGAAATGCAGATTTTAATCCATTTTCCTGATTCTAATGCAACCTTATGCAAATGACTTATTATAATATGCATAGTTAGTGTGCTGGGCGCTGGATGTCTCCTGTGGAGAAAACAAGCTTAAGTCAAGCAGATATGCCTTCACACTGCAGAATGCTCAGTTGCCAGATCGGGTCAGTGCTAGAAAATTACAGGTTCCAGTATTTTAAATAGAGTCTTTGCAGAGAGCACCATTAAATAACTGCACAGATCTATTCATTTCTCCAGGCAGAGGCAATAATTGGTAACTCTTGTCATTACGTACAAACACTGTGTTCCTCCAAGAATAGCCCAGTGTGATTAGCTCTTAGTAGATCGGCTGTTCTTTTACCAACTCTCGAGTGGCTTTTCGTCTGTGCGCACTTGCAGATAAAGCCACTGTAACTGAGCACAGCTGATGAGTCATCTCGCTGAGTTCTGTACATCTGTTCCAAAACAGTTCATTGTTTTCTTGAAAAAAAGAACAAACTTCTATTTTTAAGAAAGTCTGGGTTCACAACATTGTTATTAAGGGAAAGCTTAGGCAGACATCTTATAATCTTACCCCGTGACATGAAGAACACTCCTGCTGCAGCCTAACAGTAATACTTAGTCTAAAAATGCTTTTTTTGACATTGTTTTTCTATCCCTTGGCTTTTCTGCCTCTTACCTAAATTCAGAATTCAAACTGTGTTTTCCTTCCTAAATCACATTTTATTTCCAGGGATTATGGGTGATTCAAAAGTAGTTGAAAGCAGAATGCAGCTGGAGTGCTCATCTAGTTCATGTATAATATGGAATCTTAGCACTTCTGCCCATTCCTGGTCTTTGAAATGCAATATTTCAGCAGTCTATTTAGTTCACACTTCTTCAAATAACCATAGATACACACACCTAAAGGATCAAGAGTTTAAGCTTTCATCTAAAAATAGACAACAGGGTGTTTCTGCACTATTGAGGAGTCACAAAGGATGATAGAAATGTCCACTTGAGCTAAATCATGTACTGTGTCTTAAAATTATTAATTAGAGTGGATAAATTTAGATATGACTACTGGTGTACTATAACAGAACACTTTAACTTGCAGCTCAGTTGGATAGAACTTAAATGTTTCCAGCTTGTTTAATATTGACTTAGCAATCACCAGAAGAGCTTTAATGCTTACAAATGAAATAATTTGTTTGAATATTTGTTTAACTCTTAGACACTAATGTCAGCTTTATGATTGCTAACTCAGTAGTTGAGTAGGATCAAAATTTGGGAATTGAGGATTTAAAACTCATCAGTCATAAAAAAACTGGAATGTAATTGATTCTGTCTTTGAGCTGGGAAATAGACTTCTTGACTTCAAGAAGTTCTTTGTACTGCTCTGCAAAGATCAGACTCTCAAACACTAAACCATAACACTTTTGCAAGCAGTAGGATTTTAATTTTCACAGTGAATGTATTATGAATTTATGAGGTTTTTAGGACAGTAACTGGAGCAAACATGCTTGGTAGAATGATATAAGTGAGTATACAGACAGAAGTGTTGATAGTTAACAGCATTCTTTGGAATAATAATTAAAAATCCCATGACTGTAGACGTTTTCTAAGAGACCAACAAGGTGAAAGGGAAATGATAATGGTGGAATCAAGAACTGGTTTGAAGAGTTGAATGGAAGTCAATACCTAAATGGGGCCTACAAAAAAGCTGGAGAGTGACTTTTTACAAGGGTATATAGTGATAGGACAGGGGCTAACAGCTTTAAACTGAAAGAGGGTAGGTTTTGGAAATTAGGAAAAAAATCTTTACTGTGATAGACTACAGGTTGTCTAGAGAAGTTGTGGGCGCCCTATCCTTGGGAGTGTTCCGGGCCAGGCTGGGTGGGGCTTTGAGCAACCTGATCTAGTGTGGGATGCCTAACCATGGCAGGGTGGTGGAAGCAGATGATCTTTAAGGTCCCTTCCAGGCCAAACCCTTCTGTGATTCTATGTTTGCATCTCTTGAAGGGAGGTGTTAATTGTTTGCAACATGGAGTTATAAGCATAGTGAGGAGGGGACTGTTATTCTTCCTCTTTGAAATTTAAAGAAGAAAATAATCTTTTATTTGCATATTGTAAGAATCCAAAAATTTCTCTTTGAAAATGTCCCTTGGGCTTTCAGTTATGCCTTTGCTCTGGTGCATTTAGGTACCAGTAATGCAAGAGTCCATAAGATTTCACAGAAGAAAATAATGGTGAATACCATCTGCATCTTCACATTCTGTTTCTTTCAAGGCAAGGATGTAATAAAATGTCATAAACAGAACAATTACCAAATAAAAGCTGACCTTTAAAAACCCACTGACTGTACAGGGAGGCCACTGAGTGTTCTTCCAGTGTTCTTAATTTTATTCACGGATCAATGTCCTTGTGTTGACATTGTCCTTTACCTTAAATAGCTGTCCATCTTGACACAGCTATGCATTACAGCCATGGTCCTGTATTTGCTTCATTAAGATAGAGAGCTCAAGCTTTTTAACCTTATTTGTTTAACTTTTCTTCTCATGGAATTAATCTTCCTTTTGCTTCTGAAATCAGAACATGTTACTCCAGTTGGTATCTTTGCAACCCCTCTCACAAAACATTCAGTGATTTCCCAGGTTCCTTGCATACTGAAAATGTGTAAATGTGGTGTTCATGTTGCTGCTGTTAAAAATTAGAATGCAGGGCTGTTTGTTTCAGAAAGTATCTCCAGGTTTTGTTTTGCATCATAAAACCTTCAGCAGTTAAGTTCTGCTTTGAAATGTAACACCTTGGCCAGCTTGACACTCCCACAGACTTGCACAGCTGAGAGAAACAGATTGAAGTTGCAGTAAAAAATGAGATGTTATTGGTGCCTTTCTGTCAGCAAATGGGTCTTGAACCTTGGAATTTTTCCCCTTCCTGGATTGTCTTTCACCCTTCACAGTCTAGACTTATTAACCTTGTACACTGTAAAGTTTGTATTTCTAATCTGTGTCATTTTAGGGAAGAAACATATGTTGACAGGTAGACAAACTATTAAGCCCAGTTGGGCAAGTATCCATTTATTTTATTATAGTTTTGTAGGAAAACAAGGCGTACATGGTTATGCTCTGTGTGTGGCTACCTGTATGGAGCATACACATAACAAAGCTGTCAGTCCACTTGTCATTCACGACTACAGAACAACTTCTGCATTAATTTCCTGATTCTAACCAAATTTGACCGAAGGTTAAATTTTACAGATTATGAAGTTCCTGTAGGATTTTGGGAAAGTGGGTTCGGGGCTTAAAGGTGGGTATCAATTCCCTTCCAACTACGGGAAAAACTGCACTGTGAACTCAGCCTTTATGAGGCACCAAAAGTCCCATGCTCTGGAGAAATACTCTATGAATGCTCAACCTTGGAAAAGTTCCAGTAATAGGTTATATCTTCTTAGACTCTGATGTCTATAAGAAAACTAATTCCCTTTGTCTTGGAGCTCAGGGACCCACTTTGTAAACTGTGCTAGAATTAAGCAAAGCTGTATGTCTTAAGTATTTGACTTAAGTATTCTGCTCTCACGTCATGTAGCTATGCCTCTCTTGAGTTCTTCAAAACTCTTGCTATTTGTTAGTCTGAGTGATCAATCACAATATATCTAATACAAAATCACAACTTCCACATCTGGCTGCTTGCCTGTGCACCTGATGATTTCTCTGGAGAAATTGTATAAATTAAAGACAGAAAATGAGGGGTATTGTAGAAGTAAAAGCATCACAAATATACTTAAAATACTTATACTTCAGAGCAAAAAAATGTGTGGTCTTTACTCTCGGGGTTTAGCTGAGGATTTATTTAAGGAGCCAGAAGAGAGCTGACAATAGCGCAAATGGAACAGTAAAAAAAGAATCACAATTGTACAGTATGAACAGAGAAGTAAAAATGAATAAAACCTTCTGTCAAACTCATGAGTTTTTGTAGCTCAGGAGAATGCTGTGGCCAGATCCATTCCCTCAGGCTTGGTCATTAGCAAACTTTTTACTTGTGAAAACTGTAAGATTGTATGGTGGCCATGGTAAAGTGCAAGGCACAGAAAAAGGGAAGGAAGGCTTTTAGATCAGCTAGAAAGCGCACATGGTGTTCTGTGTGCTAGTAATTTTTTACAAATATCTGAACTGTCATTACTGAAAACTTGCTTCTGCCAGAGAATTTCTGTATCTCTGACTTCTCCTACCACTTTTTGTGCTTTTGTTAAAGGAAAGAAAGATCAAATAAACAAACAGCTCTATCTATGAAATTTTATTTGCACTGGTGTTAATTGGGCAGGGATTTGCGGTTTTGCCCACTGGTTTTAACTCTCACTGTCTTGTGTGATTTTGCTTTTCTTATTTATTAAGCTCTGCTTTTTACTGGAACCCAGACACCGGGAATGTTGGACTGTCCCTTATGGCTGAGTTACATGCATGAACTGAGAACTGATCTTTTAATGTTTCCTATAGAATTAAAAGCTATTGTAGAAGAATTTTTTTTTCTAGTACATGTACCCATCTTACAGAAGTCTTCCTCTGTAAACATACTATTCCATAAAATCTCTCTCTCCCACCTCTGTATGACCCCTATCCCAGTTACCTATGTATTTTGTTAAACTCTTCATCAAATGTAGAATCATCCTGAAATCAGAACAGAAAAAACAAGAAGTGATGGATTCTTTTGACAGATTGTTTATTTATTTAGAGATAAATTATCAGTTTATTACCTTCCTAAGAATGTTTCCTGGTCCCAAAAGGAGAGTGGAACAGAATGTCACTCATAGCCGCTTGCCTGATTTTTTTTTGCTGTTGAATAAGGAGTGATCTGCTATGGTGCTGGTGAAATATCTTCAGCAGGAGTTGTGCTCCCAGTTGCAGGAATGAAGCAGGGAGAGAGGCTCCCTGTTTTGCATGGTCTTGTCCTGGTATGAAAAAGAGAGCTGCCTATTCCTATAAAGCAGTGTCAAGGATAAAATTAGCCGGGACTTGGAAGCAAAAGAAAGATTTGCTTCCTGCATTATTGCACCAGTGAATCACTGCATGGCCTGTACTTGTTTATTTAACAGTCTTACCTTTACATGATTAGTTTATGCTCTTTTAGCTGCAATAATATTGTTTTGGTTTATGAATTAAATCAGCAGACATCAGACGAAGATGACAGAAAATTGGCCTTTAAAATGTTCTTCTTTCCCTTCAGTTTTGAAGAATTTGTCTTCAGAACTCAGCCTTACCTCTCATATTCAGGATAACACTATTGTGTCCTTTGTCTGAGATTCTGATAAGCATTTGTTGCCTGGTTGAACACAAAAAGAGAACTCTTCTACAGCCCCTAATGGTAATCTGGTATCTATTTTTGTGATGTCTTTGATTTCCATGTGAATCTGAGCTTGTGATGAGCTATGCATCTTCTCACAGCCTGTGCCCAACCCATGGGAACATGATATTGGACACCAGTGTGATTCCAAGGTTTAGGAACTTGAATATATTTCTGTTGCTGTTCCAATCCCATTTGTCAAATCAGTATCTAGCAGATTGTGAAAATTCAGTAGTTAAAGTGACACTGACTATCAACATTAGTTTTATGCTCAAAACCAAATTTATAAATATTCCTGGGTATATCAATTAGATGGACACTACTGTTAGAGTTTATTGGAAACTGTTTGTGTAGATACAGAGCTTTACAGCTCCTCTTTCTACCAGAAGAGGTGCTGACAGGGGAGGTTGAACTTTTTGAGAGATAACAATATTGGGATTTGTTCAGCTTCCAGCTGGAGAAGGTCTGTTTGCACACAGAATTCATTACCAAGAGGTCTGCACAAACAGCAGCCCTGTTTGGAAATCTGTCAATGCACAGGCATTTATAGAAATGCCTGGTTTCCCTTACAGACTGTGACTGGAGTGAAACAGAGTAACTAATCCATCAATTCAGTTTGAACTTTGACGTTGGGCACCATTATCAGGCTCCATGGAAAATATGAGTTCAGCTATGGGAAAGAAATGAAACATCTTAACACCTTCTTGGATGTGGAAAGTGCATTAAAAATCTGAGGTTTGAACAATGTATTTTCCATGAGAAAGCTGAGAGTCTTGCAAGAGACAGGAACTCTCAGATTTACCAAATCCTGTTGTTATTACTGAGTACACACACACACACGTGCATGCACATGTACACAGAGCTTGTGGGCAGTGGGTACCCTATGCTTTTATAAATCAAGACTTCTGAACTATCAGCTAGCTGTGACCTGGTATCTGGCTGGGGTTTTGATACTGGGGAGAAAAACATCTGGCATATCTGATTGGGAGCTTGCTGCAGATTGCAAACTGAGTTTCAATTATTCCCCCCCAAAAAAAAAAAAAATTGCTTCACAAGGCAGTCTTCCTTTAATAAGTAAAATTTTATGGGGTAAAGATGTTTTGACTTTGAGACTGCTTATCAAACACACCTTGAGAGTTTTGTTATTGAAAGTGCACAGAGTTTATGCTTATATAACTCAGTAATTGCAAGTACCTAGATGACCTGGAAGACTGCACCTCATTTTAGGAAGAAATTTAACCTCCAGATTGTCCGACTTGCTCCCAGATTTATATTTCAAATGTGTTAGAATTGCGCACTGATTATAACTGTGATTTATTTTAACTTTGTTTGACAATTCATGTAGGGATAAGTAAAAAAAGTATTTCTCCTTCCAGACGTCCTATTCTGCCCCAGATCAGGTTGCTTCAAATGCCACATCTGCTCACTCCTCTTCCAGCAGCAGTTCCTGCCCCAGACTCCTGAGGTCTCCTTTGCACCCTTGTCCTGCCTTCCCTTCAGTCCCTGTCCCCGGCCCTTCCTGTCAGTGTCATTTACACATCTAGTCTGTCCTGGGGTGTATTCTTCATTCACCAGGATAGGTGAAGGAAGATCATGGTGGAAAGGAAAGTGCAGCCTGCCTGTTCTGGCTCCTCATCTCCCCAGCGAGAGCTGCAGGTGCCAGTGAAGGGGTGAGGAAAGAGGTTTGCTTCTCATTTGGAGTGAGCTCTCAATCATAGGAGGGAGGGGTTTTCATCCAGGACACCAGAGCTGCTTATTTCTCTGAGTATCAAGGTTTAGTTTCCATCAAACTCTTCTTATATTCCCACATGACTCCTAAAAATTTAATAATGGGCAGCCTTTTAAGGGAAGGATTTAGGTGTTTTGGAAAATGTTGTATCAATATTTCCCAGCTGAAATAAGGAGGTATTTGTGTTGAATATTTTCCACTTTCTCAGGCTTAGGAAAGGTTTTGAATTGACAGCCTCTTACTAACCTAATAATGCCATGCCCACAGATGGACAGTTTGATTTGTCAGCTCAGATCCTGTGGAGAGTGAAGGGATGACAGAGAGGCAATGGGTGGGGTTATCCTGGAAGCCAAAAGCAGAGCAGGACGTCTCCTCCCAGCGAGAGAATCCATGCAGAGAGCAGGACCACGGAGATTCTTGTCCTGCCAATGCTGCTGTGCTCTGCACTCACACCCTGCTTTAACACTAGTGAGACCCAGTGCTTCATTAAAATCAACAAGATTTGCAAGACTTTTTTTTTTTTTGTTTTTAAGATGTGTGTAAACCCAGCAATAACTTTAGTGCTAATATTGAGACTTAAATAGTCAGTCTTAAAACAATCAAACATGGATTAACTACACTTATCTCTGCAGGAACATTTTGATCTTCAGATCAAAATTAAATACCTGAGAGTAAATCTGTTGCAACTTTTATTTTGATCCCAGAAAGATCTTGGAAAGACTGGGAAGCTTATTCTTATTTCTGCATAGTAGAGAATAATTGATTTTTCTATGGGTGATAATTGAAAAGGCATTAGCAGTAGTCTGAAGGGTCACAGACCAATAGCAATATCTTAGAGAAAATCAAGCTGATGTTCTATGAGTTCATTCCTTTCTGCTTTAAAGGATATATTTAAGAGCATAAGATGTTCCTCAGCATTTAGCAAGTACATGTTTTGATTCCATTTATTCAGGTTTATAGTTAAACATATCCATTTACACATACGGCTTTAAACACAGCAGGATGGAAGCACTATTCATTTTATCCATCTTAAGTTTTTGCATTTATTTTCATCTTTTCCCACTGTGCTAAGATCCTCAGAAACATTAACATTTTTGATGCTGCAATGTAAATTAATCACCTCAACATTGTGTTGTAAGTCAGTATTTCTCTCCCCCATCTCCACAGTACTTTGACTTCCTCCCCACCCTATTAGCTTAACTCACACCCCCAGCATTGCACAGATTTTATCAGTGGTGTTTAATATGCTACTGTTACTGAGGGGTTAAGCAGGTAGGATGATTGCACTAATAAAAATTGATAAGTAGTCAGGTTATCCTTCCTAATTTATTGCCATGGCAACAGACAGCACATGTGGCTTGTTGCTGAAGAACAGAATGCTAATAATCAAATGTGTCTTACCCAAATGAATATATAACACAGCTTACTAATACAGTGCCTTGACATTGTATACATTACTGAACAACAGCATGCATTAATTCTGCATCTAAGTTACTTGATGCATATGCTCTGGAGAGCAGGAAAAATGAAAAAGCACGTCTGCTACATCAAAGCTGTTCATTAAAATAATGTATTTTAAATAGTGTATATAGTGAAAGATCCAATTCTCCAACACTTATCTTGTTTATTTCAGTAGGTGGTTGGTATACTAGGAAAATGAAGTAATGCATAGTCATTGTGAGATGGCATAAAAATAACCAACACAGCATAGGAGTTCAATTAAGCAATAATCTCAGGAAAAAATGGTCATTACTAGCAGTTAATGGTTGGTTTGTTAGTCAATGGCCCAAGGCAAAGCTGAGAGCAGTTAAACCTCTAGCAAACTTGTTGTGAATTATGGCCACTATGGCTTTGCTGGGGATTTTCCCCACCATTATCATAGTTTATGGTAGAAATAATGTATTTTTAAAGACAGTAGTTTTTACACAGGATGTTAACTGGAAATGTGGTATTTCAAGGAAATAAACAATTTTCTACCCGAAAGGAACAAAAACATGCACTTTAGATCCATATGTAATATATATGTTATACATGTATTTAATATTAAATATAAAAACTATGCTATACACACATGTGAGATATTACAGACTATGTATGAGAGTAATTTTCAGTCTGGAAGTTTCTGTATCACTGAAAATCCACAGAGTTTATCTGTGTGTACATACACATATATACATAGGCCCATATATGTATGGACATTCTCTGTGTTTGTTTCATACACACACAGAGAAACACACAACTTTAGCCTTTTTACCAATGTCCTCTCTACATGCTTCAGTCAACTGATACGGAGAAAAAAGGACACGAGAAAATTCTTTCAAAGTTGGCAAATCAGGTCATCCCATTCATCCCAGTGCTTTAGAAACATAGAGCCTTTGGTTCATCTGAAATCATCAATACCATCATTTTTTCTTATCCTGAGATCTTGCACCACACTCTTTTGCTTTGCACATAATCTCAGAATTAATTTCTTTACAAAGTCTTCCTTTCTCTTAAAGGACACACAATTTTCTATAACCAGAACAAGCTATGGACTCAGGCTTAAGAGGCTTGAAAGAGTTATGCTGGGAAATATAATATTGTGTCTATTTTAACCTACAGATTTGTTACATTGAAATGGATATTTTGCTCATGGAAATTGTTGGGATGCAAGTGCACTCTACTTCCAGAAAGCAAAAGGGTGATGGGGTTTTAATCAACTTCCTGGAGATTTAAAAGTATCTTGATAAAATGAAATGGTTGGTGAAAATTGCCAGGGTGTTACAGTAAAATAGCTTTACAATGAATCTGAGGTGAGGCAATTTCAGATAAGACAGGAAACCATAAAACTGCCATGAACGTAAAGCAAACTGTATTTACAGTATGAGTACCATATATTCATTCTGAAAATTTTCATGATTACTCTTCAGTGTTAGATCATTTATTTAGATGCTGGTGTAGGTAAGGTGCTAATTCTAGGAATGGTGAATTTAAACTAGATTGCATTCTGGTGTCAGCTATTTTTATACTTGTAAAATAATTTAAAGTTGGATATGAGAAAAAAAGAAAAGAAAAAAGAAGATTTTCTTCCAAGGATTTCCCAAGAGTGAAAGTTTCCTGTAAGATCCTCAAAGAATGGAAATTTATATAGGAACTTCAAAACCATTTTTTACTTTTGAAAAATATTCTTAAACATGTATAAATATATATTTAAAAAGGTCTTAATTTTTGACAAAATTCAAGAAATGAATGAGCAGTCTTCAAATATGCCTACACACTGTCTCAACATTGCCTTATTTTTCCAATTTTTTTTTCAAAGAGTTCTTAGCACTGTACAATAAAATAAAAGAACCACCACACTGCATAATCTCTTTGTAGCCTAGGTTCATTTCTGAAAACTGGCAATATTCTGTCATTCCTGCTGTCCAGCAGAGTTTTCAACTTGTGCTTTAGGATACTTTTCTTCCTTTCTTATAAAGTACTTGAGACCCACCAGTGAGAGCTGCTTCTCTGAACAGGTGTTACTGGGATTGCAAAGGAAGTTGCTATTGTGTAGGATCTCTTTCAAGTCTGAAAAACAAGTAATTGAACTATGAGACAGTGGGAGGGAGGCGGAGGTGGGAGGAAAGACTCCTTTTTTTAAGCTACTGAATACTGTTATAAATACTTGTAACAAGGAAAGAATTCAAAACTCCTCAGAGATACAAAACAAGTTTTATAGATCAACTCGATGTACCATGAAGAAAAAGGCAGGACCACTGGGCTGAATCACAAAGCCAGGTAGCCACATTTAAAGGATCGGATCAAGAAGACTATTTCTAACATTTCCTATAAGAACAAACTGCACCTCTACACATTCATGTAACATGGAGATTTGCATTGGGCTCAAAATGTCAGAAACTGCAATAGTTTAACTACTTGAAAATGTTAGAGGAAATATCGCCTGCAAGCCCAGAGGCCTATTATCTTTGACACCTCTCTGTACCAGAATAGCTCTTCACCCAGATGCAGCCTAGCTCTTCATCTTTTTAAAGTCATTGTGGTTAGGTCTGAGACTGATAATATTTCTATCCTTTTTTTTTAAGAAGAGTATTGCCAATTCTAGTATCATCACTTAACACAGGTTTGGTTTTAACATCTGTGGATAAAAGGACAGGAAATTTTTAGTTGTAGTGACATGACAGATGACTCACACTGAAGGGTCTACAAAATGTGGCCTAAAAGAGCAATGCCTTCCTCAGTAGTGAATCCTAGGGAAGATCTGCATACATTTTCACAGTGGTTTTGATGTAGGAAATCGATAGTACAATATTTACAGACTGAGATGTCTTCACTTACGGTTTTCTGACATTAGACCTTGAAATCATCACAGTAAAGAGCAACAATTTTAAAATGGCTGTTAGCTACCTCAGGGCTGTCTACATCAACAGGACAGGGTGAGACTGAAATATTTTACCAGGTGTTAGTAAGTTTTATAAATCCCTGATTTACTTGCCTGGAAAACCTTTCCTCAAAAATTCTTAGATGATACGGCCCTTTCTCAGAAAATGGAGAGTGGATAAAAGAAATTTTGATTATGAGGACTGAACTGCACCAAGTCTAAAGTGAACTTTGTAGTTAAGTGGACAACTTAACACCACGTAAGTTACTTTTGTAGTTAGGAACTCTGAGTCAGTGATATATTCTGTTTTCAGTGTTATTTAGATGTCAAAGTCTAAATCCATGAGGGATGGAGGTATTACAAGTACCTAAAATAGCACCTGACTCTGCAAGTTCTCCACAATGTATAGAAAGTGCTCAGTGTGTAAAAGGAGAATACAGAAAGCCAGATAATTGAGGTGACCACTACTGAAGCCAGCCAGCAGGAAATAAGAACTCAGGGCATTGAAATAAGGCCTATATCAGGCTGCAGACGGAAAAGGGATTCTCCAGCTGTAAATTAGTGTGTGGAACCTCTCCTGATATAAGGAAAATAAACTAGAACAGTTTTTTTTTTCATGTAAAACAACATACAGGAAAATCTAGTGCTGTTAAGGGTGTTCTTGTGTGAAGTTAAAAACCCAAATTTAGTCACCTCTTTGAAATGGACTTATCTACCTGTGAGGTTGAATTGCCATATTAGTGGTTTCATTACAGTGTCTGCTAGATGTCAAATCTCAGGGGTTAAACTAGTATAAATGAGATCTTTTGCAATCCAGATGAGCACTCTAACCATTGCATTATTGACTAAAAGCAGATAGTGAGTTTCATAATTATCTTAGTTTTCTTCTGTGTAAGGCCCAAAACCTCAAAACCAACAACCAGTTCTGACTTTGCTGTAAAGATGGAAATGGAAGACATTTAGGTAACAACATCCCCAGAAGCTTGGATTTCAAGAACTTTTATGGACTTAGACACTTAATGTATCATTTTGAGAACTGAGCCCTTTTCTTTATACAGCCCCAGGGCTTTACTGTATGAACATAAAATAAAAAGGCAGTCCTACACCCTGGCTTGATACATGTGGTGCTCTATATAGTTCTACTTTTCTGTGTATAAAATGATAGCTAGAGATATTTTTTGACAATATTCAGCACTAATTAGATAACTTCTCATTTTCAGACACACTGAGCAATTACAAATAAAACCTAAAGTCACTGAGCAATGAGTGCACAGGACTACTGAAAAATCACTCCCTTATTGTTTGCAAAGCACTTTCATGGCCAAAGATGCTGCATAAGTGTTCACTGTTATTAGTGCTATGAGTACGTTATGTTGCCTCAGTTGTTTCAGATCATGTCTAATCAAAATTTTTCAAATAATTCCCCTCTGTGTCTGGAGAGGAAATTAAATCCAAAAGTCTTCTGTACATCTGAAAGTATTTTGTGTAAGAGTTTGAGAGAAGCTAGAGTCAGACATGAGAACAGGGTGGGGAGGGGGAATTGTTTTTGTCAGGAGACATCAGCCTTAGGCAGTGAACTGTTTGTTCAAACAGCAGTGAGAAATTAGAGCGGAGAGTGAGAGTCATATATACAGAAAGTATCAAAATAGGGGCAAAAGACAGAAACAGAGATAGAAACATGATTCTGTAAATGAGCAGGGATGGGTAATAAAGAGGAAACTGAGGAGACAATAGCAGAGGATGGGAGGGGAATAGGGCTTTTCAGTGGGGAGCAGGGTAGGTGCTGAGGAGAAATGAAGCAATCAGAAATCATTGCAGAACTGACTGCATGACCTTAATTTTGCCCTCTTGTGCATGCACACTGCAAGTGTATCTTTCATTATGTAATCTCCTGCTATTTTTTGCCCAGGATGGGCTGTGTCTCGGGGACGACTCAGAGCTGTGCAGCAGAGGAGACAGAGGCTGTGCAGCATGGGCTGCAGGGACAGACACTGTTCTGGGGAGTAGGGCTGGACACTAGGCTAAGCTCCTAAGGCACCAAAGCCTCTCTTAAAAGAAGTAAAACAACACCTTTTGGACATGATCCTGCGTGTCAGCAATAAGAATTTCAGACTAAAACCTGTGCATGCTTTCTCAGAATATACTTCTTGGGGATATAAGACCTATGGGGCCTTAGGCTTCTTGGTAGAGTAAAAAGTATTTTAATCCCAGACTGCTCTGATATTCACAGATCAGGGAAATTCAGGGATTGAATCAGGAAATTCATGTCTCAGAGCTGGGTTTCAGTATACTTCAGAGTGCAACAACATGACACCCAATGTCACACATTAGCAGAAGAGGATAGGAGTGAATATTGAATAGCTATTCAGTCAGGATGTATAATCTCTGTATACCATACAAAGATGTTGTCAGATTTATTTTAAATGCTTTATGAAGTATAAATAAGCAGTGATTCTGGGTATACCTTGGAGAAATGGGGAGAGGAAGGCAGTGAGACTTTTTGATGTAGACCTGCATATCAGGTGATGGTTTTTTGCCTCAAGATTTTTCATGATCATTCTCATTTCCTTCTCTCAGTTCACATGCCTTTCTGCATTTAGATTCCTCTTTTTCTAAATTATAGTAGAGAACTTCCACCCTTCTTCCCATTGCCCAGGAGCAGCAGGTACAGTGTTGGACTCCTGACACAAGAGAGATATTCTCAATCCTTCTGTTCAAGGCAATTGCAGCCCTTGAGTTTTGGGCAACCAGAATTGGAAGGAAAGCTCTGCTTCACCCTTACACTCTGGATTGCAAGGTACGTAGTTTGGGTGGAATTGTCAAATAATTATTTGCCAGACAATCATTTGACAGATTTAGATGCTGAAAGTGGTTGCCAGAAAGTGGTTGAAAAAATAATATGAGAAAAAATGTAGCCTCTTGAACTCGCCTGCAATTGCTAAAATTTAACAAATTTTTAATCAATTGCAGAAAATATCTTTTAGCAAGAAGATGGTGATATCTATTCCACTATAATTACAAAGTTGCATAGCAATGAGCAGATGTAAACACACTGATGAACTCGATATAGGCATCTACACTATGTAGGAAAACAGAAACAGTCACACTCAGTGCAGAAGTTAACAGCAAGTTTCTCCCAGAAGATGAGCAGATATTATTAGCCAAGATTTTTGAGAGATTTTGACAGTGTCTTACAGTATATATTTTTTTAACTAGGAAAAACATCTCATTCACCTTTTGAAGATGTAGTATGTTTAAGGCTAAGCTGTAATTAATACATGCATTGATTTTGTGGCAGGAATTGAATACTTCAAAACCAAAGCTGTGAGATGGGACAGGGGAGAAGTTGTGATTTAACAGAATGAAAATAGCTGTGGTAAGTATTAAATTTGGAGGCAATATTGCTAGATAAGAAGAGAGAAAAAAGGTGATGAATCGTGGAGAGCAGCTGGCACCAGGTAGGATGTGCTGGATGGGTTTTGACATTGAGAGACTGAGTTTGGCAAATGGTAGAGAAAAGAAAACAAGTGATGGAGGCAGTTCTGGAGAAAGGAGACCAGAGTTGGAAACTATGAGACAGATGGGCTTATGTCCTGGAAGGAATGCACAAGCCGTAAAGCTTGCCTTTAAAATAACATTGAAGTAGCAAAACAGCACAATGAGAACCTATAAGGTACAGATAAAACCTGTGCAAACACAATTTATTGTGGAAGTAACTCCCTAGGAGCTCTGCTGAGTGCAGAAGTCCTCCAGGACTATGAGCAGGAGCTCTGGGGAAATCACAGTCTTTGGGAGTGGTTATGTAAGCAGCCTGTACTCTTATGGTTGGAACAGCGAACGTGTTTCACCTCTTACCTTCACCTCTTACTTTTCTTTGAGTGGAGTCCAATCTCTTACTCAGGACATGAGGTTATACTAATTTCCCCCACACAACAGAAAGAAATTAGAGAAATCCTTCTTTACCCGTCTTTAGTGGATGATGTGTGTGTCAAAGTCTCAGTGCTTAAATTAATCCCATGCCAATTCTCTGACACTGGTCTGTCTTTGTAAGGGAAATCCCTGTCCAACTATCAGCTTCTATTGGAATCATTCAGTTGATTTCAGCAGAGAAGTAAGAGCTCACGGCCTGGTGAGAACATTTTAGTGGATGTTGAAAAATGTGGAAGCAACTAATGGTGTTCTGACGGAGAGGTTTTGCTGTGTACAGCTTTTATTCTGGAAGAATTAACAATGGCTTTGTCTGGGTTGAGGCAAATAAAAGGGTCTGTCTCTGCTACTATTTGAAGCTACTCCCAGTCTCTATTTGCAGGTGGTAGAGTGAAAGGTGGCCAAGAGAGTGGCCCCTGGATATGCAGAAGCTGGGAAGGCCAACAGTCTTCTTTAAATTGATATTCTAGGTAATATAAGCAGGGGAAAAGGCATGAGAGGCATTTTGTGCATACAACATTCACGCAGCCACTGTTTCAATGCCTGTATGTATAGCTCATCTACACCAGGTATCGCCTGTGTTGAAGAAGCAGGATACTATTTGCCTTAAAAAAATTTGATTACTGCTTTTCAGTTTTTTTTTTTAAAGAAGAAATTACTGTTATGTTTGAATGAGAAAACAGAGAACGGCCTTGTGATACAACATCATGAGAAAGTGGGCTTCAGATTAGTTTGAATGGGGAGAAATCTGAAAAGTAATCCCAAGGACAAAGACATTCATGTGAAGAAGTCTCTTGTTTTCAACTTCTGGTTTCATGAATTGATAAATCTCTTGTTACTGGTAAGACTGTATAAATGAGAATGAAAGGAGGACCCATCCCACACACTCAGCCCTACCTACTGCCTAAAATAACAATAAAGAGAAAAAAAAGAAGAAAAAAAAAAGCCTTTAAAGAGAAGAAATAGAGGTTTGTGCAAAGGTGTGCTCAGCAGCTCTGTTGTTTTTTCTTTGATTTTTCTTAGGCAGAATTAATCTTCTGGAATTCAAGCAAATCTTCAAAAGGGGATTTTTCCTTTGGAATGCAAATTGTTATAGTGATGCTTCTCATACCACTGAGGGAATATGGTAATGTTACTACACACTGATCCAACTATTTCCATTTACAGCAACCAAATACTCATAGACTTATCTTCATGACCCCCTGTGAAACAGATAAACATTGGAATTGGAGTTTTACTACTAGGGACACTGAGGCAAATTTTACAATCCGTGACCTCCCAGTCACTGGTGAATGTGCTCACTTTCACTCAGACCTACTCTTGGGCAGTTAGTGAACTGCTTACAGCTGTTAAAACTTATTTTTGTGGGGTCAGTAACTATATGAAATACATGTATGGGCCTACTTATGTCAGCATAAACTTGATCTGCAGATCAAATCTGGCGACTGTTTACACTGCTTCCTTATGGTCAACTAACACCAGAGAGGAACAGTCTTAACATGCTTTTAGCCCACTCTAGACTCAAATTTTAGAGTTAGGAGTAGCCTCTGTTTTCTGCCTGAAGATATCCTGAGGTTGTCTTTTCCTAGGCATAACATTTTGTGAGATTTTTTGGGTTGGCTCCACACACCCCAGCAATATGAGTGAGAAGAACAGGGACACCAAGATCATGCTCAGGTATATGCTTGAGCTTTCTCTTCATCAGTGAAAATACAGTTTTGTAGTAATGGGGCTGAGTCTTAAATTTCCTAGGTCCCAGTAGTCTCCCTTTGCTACATAAATTTATGCCTTTCTTTCTGATTCAGGGACTGGAGACCACCCCTCTGGGGAGAAGTTTTGTCTGAGTTTTATTTGTGTATGCCAAGGTTTGAAGCACTACTGCCAGTGATAAATATCTCCATTTCAAAGTGAGAGGATGCAGGAATATCTGCTGAGGTAAATGTATACATTGTACAAAATTAATACTGTGGAAGAACTGAATTACATGTCACTTTTGTGCCTGTAGTTTAAATTAGAGAGTGTTTTTCATCATTTTTTTTGGGTGCAGTGTGAGAGGAAATCAGACTTTTTGGGAGAAGTTTGTTACTCAGAAGAAGTGTCAATCTTCTGGCACTTAAATCTTCTCATATATACCTAATAATGAACTCTTGGATCGTTTTCAAGCTAGAAACATTTCTGACCTTAGAAACAGCAGTCTAATAATATTGGCTGCAAATGTAGTTATTGAAATAAATGTTTTGTTAAAGCTGTAAGTGGGAGAAAAGTTCATGTTTTATTGATCTGTTGCTCACTCTGTTTTAAACTTAGTGGTTTGGTACTAGCCTTTTATGGAGATATTGATTATTTAGTAGAACAAGGAGCAAAAAATTGTGGGGGTGGAGGGAGTTTGACAGGCAGGGCTGTTTAAATTTGATGAAATACCCACTGAGAAACTCTGAGAGGCCTTATTCAATGGAAAGACCAGGCATATTTACATGGAAATGCATATGATTGTGGTTCAAGACATCAAAATTGTGTGAATGATAATTTATTAGTAAGGGAAGACCTAATGGTGATAGAGATATAAACTGGAAGCAGAAATCCCTCTCAGTCTACAGAAAAGTATGCTAACTATTTTAAAATATGTTAAAATTTTAAAATATTTAAGGGGAGCCAATATCTAAAGATCATATCAAAATTTAACAAGTTTTCTCCCCTCTTTTTTCATCTGTCCTGTCTTTAATTGTGCTGTTCTGAATATCAGCCAAGTTGCTGAGTTTTCAGGGCTAACCCTCAGATTTTCATAGTGTTCTCACATGAGGAGAAGCATTGATTTCCTTATTTATCATCTGATTTTATTAAAGTATAGAGTAAGTCAACATAGAATGGATCTAGAATTCACTGCCACAAGATGCCACCAGGCTCAGTGGGATTCAAAGAGTGGTTATACATTTAAATACATTATGTGAACTGCTGTGGTCTCACTTCTCATAAGAATGATCCCAAGATCACACTTTCTTTTCCTTTAAAGATAAAGCATGTCCCCTAAGTTTCAAAGCAGAGACCTGGTTTGCATTGTGAAAATATTTGTTCTACAAGGGCATTAATCCTCCTCTTGATTTCTCACCTTTTCCTTTGAAAGACCACAGATTAAATACTGGATTTGATATATCACCAGTGTGATAAGGAAATGAAAATTCTGGTATTGCTATCATATTACTGTGCAGGGTCTTTCTGGGACTTCAGTTTGGATTCTTCGTTTTGTCTTTGTTCCTGCTGGTATTGTTCTGACAAGATTTCACAGTGGTGTGTACTGAATCATAAAGCTATCAGTGCAATCCTGTAACTCCAAATTCAATGCTCCAGACCACGCTAATTTTTAGAGCTGAATAATTTGCACTGACCTTTCACAGGTTACATTGCAGTACTCCATGAAAAATATCAGGGCCTACATATACCATGGCATCAGGGAAGAATGCTGTGCATAACTGAATGTGGAGATCCAGTGCTAAAACCCGAGATTTCCCCCTTTTGTGGGATCTGGTTTCCCTTGCCATTTTGTTGGTGTAGATGAGCTTTTACATGTGGGAGATAAGGCACCACATTTGAACTCAGGTTAGTCATACTCCGTAAAAGCTTAGTCAGAGAACAACGATGTAGATATCTGAATTATGTTATGGAACACAGTAGTAAATATACCAGTAATAAATTTAGAAGGAAATGTCCTTGTCAATGTAAAAGTATAATAACACGAATTATCTTTTTCTTTTCCATTTTTGGTCTTTTTTTCTTTACAAAAATAGGCCATATGCTGCTTTCCTGCATGTGGTAGGGTGTACAATAAAGTGATTGCTCTCATTCCTTTATTTGATGGCACAGGCATCCACTAGAGAAGTCAGAGTCCCCAGCTGTACCTTTTCTCTTTGATAAAAACATATCCATCTTGCTCTTTTATGTAATAAGTGCTGCAGTTTCTTCTGCTTATTTACCAATGAGGGGGTTTTCCCCTTTATTTTGTTTTTTCTGTCATTTCTAGAACAGAAACCCCTCCCTATATAATATCCCTAGAGCTAGTATGAAATCACCTGAAAAAATAAATATTATCATGTTGTCCCTGGCGATTTTTTCATTCTGGACATAGGTGAACTTCATTATGCCAGGGAACAGTACTGTGAAGTGTTACCAGCAGAGGACAAGCCTTCCAGAATTTCAAGGTTGGGTTGCATAATGCAGTTGATCCACCCCTTTATTTCTGCCTTGCACTCATGAGAGTGGTTTGTGGAAGAATGGGGCTGTAGGATTCCCACAGCTGTGTGTGCATCCTTGTATCATTTCTCCTCCTGTTTATTTAGGAAGCAAGCTGCACCTATGAATTGCCTCACTGGCTTATTCCTGACTACCTGGAACAGTCAAGCTTCTTGTGGTCATATGCTGATGAGGAAGGAATGGTTATGAAGCTAATGCTGAATTAAACAAATTCCAGTAATTGAAAATCAATATTTTTCTCAAGCTGCCATCTGCAGGTGTTTAGCTGCAGACCGCTGATGCACTAGCTGAGCCTTACGCATGAGATGCTGAGACACTGCTGGGAATTAATTGGTGAATTAATTAGAATAAAAAATGAGCAAACAAAATGAGGTTCAGGAAACAGGTCTTTCTGTGTGGATATTTTCACCGTAGGAGTCTCCCTTTACCCTGCTGGGCTCATGGTGTCAATCTATAATCCTGGGGTAGGAAAGTTCAGATCAGGCAGTCCTCTGAAATAGCTGTCAGCACTTTACTTAAACACTGAAGACTGTCATAACCTAATCCTTTGCTTGTATAGCATGATTCCCTTTCAGGCATACTGAATAAAGTTAGCAGTCACTTACATGAAGGAAGTAGATTGTTCTATAAAGCGTAAACACCTTTAAATTCAGTTCTTTAATTCCCTTGCAGCTGGTTTACGTTTCTTTGTAGAAGACAAAAGTAAAAATGTATTTATCATTTTGCCAGATACTTCTGAGAATGATAGCATTACAACTGCAAGTGTGCAGATGCCGATTATGTCTTTTGTAGGCTAGATAAAGGAATAGCAATAGTGTGATGTTTGTAAATATTTATTGCAGCTAAATTCAATATTTCTTTACCAAGTTACTCATCCAGACTAACAGGCATATTTGGAGTCTGTGGAAAAAAGGCCTTCTTTTTTTCCCATCTCCTATCATTCACATGGTTCATCTGCTCCACTTCCTTTTCCAGCATCTGCTTGTCACCTACACTTACTGGTTCCTGAGCTACAGACCTGACTGCTGTCTGCAGGATTCAGTAAAGCTCTCTTGCAGCCTTCAGTGTCATTCTCTGCTCTGCCTATTCCAGGATGTACTTCATACCCTATAAGCAAGGAGAAATCAGCAGGGTGAGGTAAAGCTGGCACCAAGGATCTGCTTGCAATAGATGAAAAAGGTTCAGATGAAAATGCCCCAGTACCTGAAATAACTTGTGCTTCTAATGTTTGTGTAACCAGCAGAAGAACAGTCTTTGAAGGTATTTTAAATGCTGTTTGTAACCAAATGGCTGAAAGATGCAGGTTGGGAGCATGAACTGAATGAGAAGGGGCTACTACAATATTGCGGCAATAAACACATAATAATGCACCTCAGTGCAGTAGTGTCAAAGATTTTAGAAAGGCAGAGAGGAATGAAGGAGTAGGAAAGATGAGAATATAAAAGATTATTTGGCAAAATGAAGAAAATTCTCAACAATATTAACAAATATCTCTTTGCCCTCATCCCTGAAAATATAAAGCCTCCTAGCTGTCCTGGCTGTCATGCGGACTACAGAAAATTTTTCCTTGGGGAGCAGACTTTAGTTACCTCACATCCAAAATCAGAAGAGAGAAGAAAGAGCTACTACAGAGGAAGAGAGAAAAATAAATTAACCCAGAGGATTATTTCTAGGCAAAGAGTGTCCTCGAGCACATAAATCGTTCAGTCTTCCTTGGCTGTATTAGCAAGCACACACATACACTTCTGGAGCCTGTCACTGCATTAAACTTCTGCAGAGGGAATATCAGACAAGCCAAGAAGACCTGTGTGGGGTAGGAACTTGGAAAAGAAACATTTTACTTTATTTTTAAATTGATTCATGAAGACACTAAAATTAGATCCTCAAAATCCTGTGCTTGGCTCAGCACTGGCTGTCATATGTAGATACAGAGTCTGAGAGGCAACTCCCTCCTGAAGACCCCAGATATCTGGATGATGTATACATCAAGCATGAACTGACCTACAGCAACCTCTGAGACTGCTCTGCAACTGCATGGAGTTGGGGACTCACTGGCAAACAATTCTCTTCCCCTTGCCCAAAAAATTCGTGATACTATCTTGCTGCTAAATTCCACCAAAATTTTAGCTACAGCTGTCATATTGTACTCATCTTGAAGATGACAACAACAGTTTACATGATGTTTTTATGAAAGACCAACTTCTGTTTTAGCTTTATAAATTGGTGTATATTTTGCTTAAGAAGTCAGTTGCCTTCATGATTGTGCCTTTAATATTCTCACATAGGATTGTTTCACAACACAAAACATTTTGAATTGCTAATAACATGGTCAGTACAGCAGACATTAACCTGCTTGAACTATTTTCTTGTTTGGGCTGTGCAGGCAATGCCCAGTTAAACAGCCTCCTTAATAGAGTGGACCAGTAACAATATGAAAATGCTCTTTTTGGCTTTCATCTGACATATCTTCACAGGTTTCGTGAAAGTCTTCTCTACCATAGTGACAACACAGGTGTTGACATAATTACACTTCAAACAAAGAATTGAAATAACAATTTAAGAGGTATTCTGATAATGTATTTCATATTTGAGTCAACAACCACTTTTGATTTCTGACAAGAAATATTTAATTTCCAAACACACCCCAGAGATGAAATTTTTACTATTTATTATTCTGTTCTTTCTCTTTATCCTTTGCCAGCCTTATTAAAAAAAGAAGAGATACAATCAGCCCTTTTCTGTGACCCTTCTTCTCATCAGTCATCTAAATCACACTGTATTTTCCCTTTTTAAAAAAAAATCAGATGGGTGAAGGGATGGAAGCAATCTCAGAGGAAACTGTTTCAGTGAGACTGGGAAGTGGGATGTGATGCTAGAAGATCCCAAAACACAGTGAAACACATGAAAACTCCAGCAATGCCACAACAACTGCTGTGCCTTGCATGCAGAGGAAACTCAGGAAAAGCACAAAAAATTTAAGATCAAATTAATTGCAGTGTTAAGTCTGCTTGTCTAAATTTCCAATGTAGTAACCTAGTTTATATGACAGTGTCTGTCTGTAAAACAGACTTTCACAATGTGCTAAGTGACAAAAAACAACCTGGCAAAACATGAGCCTGCCAGTTGTACCCTATAAAATGATTAAATAAAAATGACATTATAGAGTTCTATATTCATTTTCCTACTGATTTCCAGCTCAAATTTGTTCTACTTTCCAACTGAAGAAAAAGAAGTTGTTATTCCACCCTCCACCTCCCAGTAGCCAGTTCTACAAGCACTCCCTAGAACTGGGAATTTAGCCAGGACTGTGTTTTGGTTTTGATTTAGATATTACATTCAACAGTGTTAGCGATGCAGGTGCTGCTGGCCAGATTGGGTCTATTGGGACACCTTTACAGACCCTTGTATTCTCATTATGCTCTTAGTAACACCTCAGTGAAGGTTTCACCATGTAGGGGGGTTAAAATCAGAAGATCGTGGGTTTGCATGAATGTAGCCAGTGATTTCAGGCAGACAACTGTGTTCAGGTATTGTAAAATATGAGAGAAAATGAACCAACCCTGACCACTAGATTCAGAGTTTGTTTGTAAAGGAAAAAGAAATGGAGATCTATTTACCTTGAAGCGCTGACGCATCACAGCCAAAAATAAAGAAACCTGATCCTCCTTTTTATCACCTGTATTTGCAAGGCAGAAACACATATTGTAAGAATGGTAAGAGGATATTTCTTGGGATGAATATTTGCTCCAGGTAGTCTTTTTTATTCTACAAAATCTGATTTTTGTATTCCTAACAAAACTTTAAAGTGTTGTTAGGAATACAAAAATCTTTAGAGCTAAATTCAAAGTTTTCTTAGAATCATCTATAGACTATCTATACAAGCTATTGTAATATTTTCTAATTTTCCTAGAAGCGTTCAATCTTTAACAAATTTTGAAAAATTACACTCAGCCACACAAGATCTGTTTTTTGTGGCTATGGTCAGACTTCTACAGGTCTGGTCTCTGGATGCTTCTTTCAAACAGCTAAAGGTTTTGTCCTATGTTATGTGCACATAATATGAGAACGTCCATAATGTTACTCTTCTATTGAATATAACAAGATTTCTGGTGCAAATCAACTTAAACTAATCTTGAATGTGGACAGAAGGGAACATATCAGTAAAAAAGGAAATTTTTGTAGATAAGGTGTTAGCTGGAAGTTTTGCTACATTTAATAGATCATATATGTAAAGTAATTTGAGAAAATATTTGTACATAATAAATGCTTCAGTCACTCAAGGCAGTAATACCCTTTGGTTTGCCAGCAGACCGTAATTCCTCAAAGCAAAAAAATTTCTGCAAACTTTTTCTTAATTATTACAAGCATTGTGCTTAAGATCATGGAGCCAAAACATTGTTTTAATTGCCCATGTGTCATAAACAGTTAAATTCAGATATGTCAGCATTTTGATTTGCTCAAGATATTACCCAGTGTCTCTGAATGTTTTCAGAATAAGAGACTCTTAATTCAAAAGACTGCTGACAGAACTGACATGAGTGGATCACATCAAGCACAATATGTTGTTCCTTATTTGGAACTGTACATATTGTTTTTCTTCCTCTGTGGATGTTTATTTGAAGGATGAATAGGTCACTCTTAGCAGGAGAGCTCATCATATGAGTGCCAGATACAGAGGACAGATGAGTCAGTTCCACACAGACTACAAATTATGCATGCAGGATAAAACTATATTCATATTTGCATTTGACCTAAACTTCAACTTTCAAAAATAAGTTTAAAAGAAATTATTCTGAAATTCAAAAATTGTTTTGCAGAAAGGAAGCAGCTCAAGCAACACAGCTGAAGAACAAAGAAGTCTCTTCTGGTAGGAAAAGAACACATTGAGAATGAAATAGTGTACGTCAGTGTGCATGAGCTCAAGCCTGTGTTTAATACACATTTTGAAATGTGTTTATCTGATGCATGATTGATTGATTGATACTGCTGCAGTGTTCAAATCTCAGCCACTGTCCAGTCATTGCTTGTCATTGTAAAATATGGCTTGGTATACCAAAAAAACCACATTTCTTTTGTGGATGGCAGTACAAAACTTTATTATTTTTTAATCAAACCTGCATGTTTTGGTTACAGAACTGTTACTGACTGCTTTTTCCAATGTGTACAAATGAACATGAGGTGGGAAAGTCACACAGCTCCTTACAGGAACTGCAGTAAAATCTAAAAAAAGAAAGCTGCAGTGAATAAGAGCACAATGCTGAATATGACACTCTGTTATGGTCTACTGACAATCTGTATTCTCTCTTCTCTCTCTAAGAAATGGGAGCTACTGGACATATGACCCAAAATTTCTTTGCTATTTTGCTGTAATACAGTCATTATATTATTTGTAACATGCGCACAGATTTCAGAAGCATAACAGATGATGAATAGTATAGCAAATAAACATGGAAATAGATGAGGCATATTTGCAGCAGAGTTCCAGGGTGATAGGGATTCTAATGTTAACCAATTCTAATGTGTTTATCAATTAAAATGGAGCCACGTGTACTAACCATCTCAGGAGAAAGGCTAGTGACCTTGCAAATAGTCCCATGAAATAAAAATTTGTGTTTTGCTGTTGGGGAGGGGATTGTTTTGGGGAGTGAGGGGAGCAGAGAAAGTGTTAGTCATTTTACTACGTCAGCTAATTATACCCATTCTTATTCCATTTACAAGTAACTGGGAATGGGAATGTGGCTTCCCTGAATGACCTACGCTGCCATCAGTTTCCTCTATTCCTCCTGGGTAGAGAGCATTTTAATAACTGCAGCATTCCTGACAGTGTTGTGATTTCATTAAGTCCAGAGTTGTGATGGGAGATTCCCCTAACTGACTGGCAGAGACCATGACCTCATGCAAGCATATGAGGATCCTTTCTTCTAACAAACTTGCTTAGGAAGAGCCAGAGGGACCTCAACAAATTAGAGGATTGGGCAATCACCAATCATATGAAGTTCAACAAGGGAATGAGACAGACTCTCTCTGGGGCAACCCTGGATGTACAGACAGATTGGAGAATGAGAGGCTGGAGAGCAGTGCCAGGGAAAGGGACCTGGAGGTCCTGCTCTATGGCAAGTTGAACATGAGTCATTGTGCCCTGGAGCCAGGAGGGCCAAGTGTGTCCTGGGGGACATCAGGTACAGCATCTCCAGCCAGGCAAGGGAGGGGATTGTCCTCTGCTCTGCTCTACTCTGCTCTGCTCTGGGGCAGCCTCACCTCGAGTGCTGGGGGCAGCTTTGGGTGCCACAATACAAGAAAGATATAAAACTGTTTGACAGTGTCCAAAGGAGGGCAATGAGGACGGTGAAGTGCCTTGAGGGGAAGCAGTGTGAAGAATGGCTGAGGTCACTTGGTCTGTTCAGCCTGGAGAAGAGGAGACTGAAGGGAGTCCTCACTGCAGTTACAACTTCCTTGTGAGGGGAGAGGAGAGGCAGGCACTGATCTCTTCTCTGTGGTTCCCAGTGACAGGACCTGAGGGAATGGCCTGAAGTTGTGTCAGGGGTGCTTTAGGTTGGATATCAGGAAAAAGCTTTTCCCCCAGAGGGTGGTTGGGCACTGGAACCGTCTTCTGAGGGAAGTGGTTACAACACCAAGCCTGACAGTTCACGAAACATTTGGACTATACATTTGGGCACATGGTGTGACTCTTGAGGGTGGTGCTGTGCAAGGCTAGGAGGTGGACTGATGGTTCCTTCCAACTCAGCTTATTCTGTGACTCAGCATGCCATGTAAGTGCTGGTAGCTCACCATGCTTATAATGACCTACGATATTAAGGGGATTTGATCTTCTGATCAGTGGTCAGATCAATAACTAGGTGCAGCCTGGAGATGTTAGCATCTTCAGGAGAGAGCATTTAGACCCAAACTTATGTGGTTTGGTTTGGTTTGGTTTGGTTTGGTTTTTTGAGTTGCCAATAAAGCTAATTCCACCCTTTAAATGTGTAAGTTAGAGTTTATTTCAAATGTGCAGTCTTTGTCCAGAATAGGATCAGAACAGCAGCTGCCAATTTAAATTGTGGGACTCAGGGGAAAAAAAAAAATCCCAGACACAATTTAGAGACCAGTGATACTCGTACTGGGAGCTTTGGAAGAGGGGGTGTTGCTGAGAAGAAGCAAGTGGGAAAAGGAATGAGTTCCAGAATGACTTCTCTTGAATTGATGGTGTTGTAAGAGCAAGATATGCTTGCTGAATCCCATCTTGTGCTCCTGTTTCCAAACAAATAGAAAAATCGAAAATTATGGCTTTCCAAAAAATTATGCATAGCTTCTCCAGCAGGTAATTTTAGTTAAGTTGCGCAAACCTGAGTTTGGATGGCCTGTCCGCACTGCCGCCAGCGAGGGTCAGCATGTTGTATCATCTCTGTATGTATAATTTGGTTGTAAATGGTGACCATCTCTGTGCTGACAGACAGTGTCCCCAGAGGATATTCATCTCCATCTAGTTTGTTTTAGTGATCATATCACTTAAAAAGAAAACCAAACCGAAGTGAGAAAATTTATTCGCTGACTTTCTTCCATACTTTTTCTCAACTGTATAACATATCCTGATTTTTTTTCTAATTTTAAGCACATATGGGCATGACAGATTTTTAATGAAAATCTCAGTGCCTGAATACCTGTTTCTGACACTTTCATACAACATCCCATGGAGAAGAAATAGACCTTAACATATGTCAAAAGCTGTGTAATGTAAGTGTGAAAGTATTCTAAGTGATACAGCTCTCTTTTCCAGAGCTGTAAACAGGTTGGGTAAAACTTTAAAGTAAAACACCTTTACCTTCTGCTTGTTTTTTGCCTCACTTACTGGTAAGATTGCATAGAAGGACTGGTCATTGCAAAGCAGACTTCTCCTCCAACAACCTGCCTCTTAACAGGTTTGGTTTTTTGTTTATTTGTTTGGTTGCTTTTTTGTTGGTTTTTTTTGTTTGGTTGGTTGCTTTTTTGGTGGTTTTTTTTGCTTATTTTCTTGTTTGTTTGTTTAAAAAAAAAAAAGAGATGGATTTCTTTTAGTCCCTATGATGAGTAAGTTCATAAGTATGATAGTCTTTTTCAATTCCTTTGCATACAAATCTTTCAAACCTTTCAACTCCCGTTGGTGTCTGGCTGTAAGCGGTAACTATGCTTGCTGGTGCATGTAGTAATATATGCTACCAGAGTCATTGAAACTGTAGGAAAATAATCTTTTTAAGTCCCTGTTTGCAAGCAAAAGTGAAACATCTACTAAACTTGAATGTCTGTTGAATGTGCTTAATAGCAGAGAAATTTAAAGTGAAAAATCTACAGGGCTGGTCAGTATCCATGCTTGCAGATCACTTCTGTCACATAGCCCTTAATTAACCTCAGGTTACAGAACCATTTAGCACAGAGCTGTGGTTACTTTCCCAGTGTCAAAAGATTTTATTTGGAAGAAATTGCCATAACCCTCTTTTTACAGAACAAAGAAGACACTAAGACAGAAAAAAATCACACCTCTCACTGCCCTTTTTTCCCTTACAGTGGATTGCTGTAATGCAGTGAGATACAGAGAGAAGTGAGTGACATTTGTATAGAGGATATCTATGAGCAAACCAGGAACAATTTCTGCATTTGTGAGTAAGGCGCTGTATGCACAGCTTACGATGTGGCTGCTTTAATGAATAAAACAATATTTCTGCAATTTCAAGGGCTTTTGGTTTCATAAAACCTTCCATGAACTGTCCACGGTCTCAGTGAAGCTCTTCCCATCTCATGTCCCTGTGCAAATCTGGTGTAAAAACCAGCTTAATAAGGCTATTAAGGAAATACTACCCAGTGAGCATGGATGTAGCTTTCCTCCAGCTTCTTTTAACACATGGCTAGATACTTTTGGGGGGTTTACTACTGCATTTCCAGGGTTGTTGAAGTCTTGCCTGTCTTCTAACACAAAGACATCACTTCTCTGTCAGCACTGGTCATGGTCTTTACCACCTCTGCAAGGGTAACCCATCAGGAACAAGCACATATTGATCAGGAATCAGTTCAACAATGCAAAACACTTGGAATAAGCCTCTATCATGATTTTATGCCAAAACTCACATTAAAGTAGGATAAAGATTAAACCATTAGTTAGATAATGGATCTGTGGTAAGCAAGTCATTCAAAGTGTTTAAACTGACTTCTGTTTGCTCATTACTCTGGTTTATTTTGTTAAGCTTATGACATCCATTGAGCCAAAAGTAAGCAAGCAAACAAAATATTATTTCCTAAACTAATAGTGAACTTCATACTTTGCTGTTGGCTGAATTGCTCACTGTATAAAATAATATTGTCTAAGAGAACAATGAACTTGGTAATGCTTACAGTGCAGTCTCAATTTTTAAAGCTCTTTATTAAGTTTTTCAGTTTCCTAGGTGTCAGGACATCTAGAGACACCACTGTTTTATTTCAGGCCTCCTGAGGTGAATTTGCATTGAAATGCAACATCGTGGTGTGATAACGTGCACCAGAATGTGACTACATGATGTAAAAATGCAATGTCATCACCTGATGAGATGCTATGAGGCATATATAGAAACGTTGTGATTCAGCGGTGCAGACCTACAGTGCTTCCCCTCTCCCCATAAGATAAATCCAGAAGGTATCGCTCATGTTTCACGCTGAGCACATTGCCTGGAGGAAGATGTTGTGGCAGTGACAGAGAACAGAGTGGAGAAAAGAGCAGAGGACCCATAGCAGGTGACTGATGTGTGTACAAATGTGTGTTGAAACGACTTGCAATGACTGTTGGATATTAAAGAATGTATTTGAAAAAGAGAAGGTAGCATTTAAAAAAATGTTGAAATAACTCTGTCCCCTTTTCCAAGGGGTGTTTATTCCAAGTATGTCTAGATTGCAATTTCTGCTGCCAGGAAATTGAACTTGTGTTGCTAAAGTGCAAAGCAAAAAGTGAAAAAATACTTAGTTCTAAGTGTTGTCTACCTGGAACCTTCAGGCTATTGTTAGCCAGAAAGCAGCAGCCAAAGCTAGTTCAGATATAGGGAGCATAACGGGCTATTACCGCTACTCTGCAGGTCGAAAATACATAATAATCTCCATAATCTGGGCAAATAGGACTATAGTTAGTTGGTAAGACACTTTTACAAATATTCACTAAGATCAGTATTTCTAATGCTGCTGTATGAACTGACCAGCGACACTCTTTAAAACGATTCTGAAGGAAATGTTGTGTGTAAATGTTGATGTCTACTCTAAAACAGAAGAAAATAAAAATGTTTATAAATGTTATTAATATTAAATATCTAAAGGGGATTTCTCTTTTGAATATATAATGATATATATTGGAAAACTGCAGAGTGAGTTCTCAGATAAGTTTGTATTCTGTTATTGCAACTCTAGACAACTTGGAGAATATTTTCTTTCTTTCAGAGAAATCTGCCTGCTCAACTGAGTTTTCCCAATGTCACCAGTTCTAATTAACATGCAGTTTTCATATTTGGTTGATGAAAATGTGAATCATTAAAGCCTTAAAATGTGTAATATCATCCTTAGTAACTCTTACCTTTTCATATACTTCATGAATATCTCTATCCCTTCTTTCTGCTGGAAAAAATAGGTATGAACATAATGATAAGGAAAGTGGATAACTGTGGGTATTTTTTTCTGTCACCTTTGCTCCTGCCAAGATGTTTTATACAACTGATTTTTTTTTCTACTTGAAATTAACATTCTTAACTAGCTTCATCTTCTAGTCAAACTATGTTATATCAAGCACTGCCCAAGTCCACAAAGGAACTTAGAGATTTTCTCTGGAAAAGTATACTGTTGATTAAGGATGTTACCTGTTCACATTCAATAGACTCTATAATTTAAAGAGATAACAAGTTTATACTTGATCACATTTTTCCTACATCAACTGTGGCCAGAAGGACCTAGGCTGCTTTAACCGGCTGTTTAACAGTCTTACATTTTGTCATGTTCTTCTGTTTATTTCTTAATCATTTCTCCTTTCTAGTGCTTTCCACAGGAAAAGATGATTTTAAATGAGTTACAGTAAGTACTGTAGAGGATATAAATTTCTTTCTGTTTGGAAATAGTGCGTCATATGTGCTCAGGTAGAGAAAAGGCATTTTCAATTTTCAGGCATAATGTTGGTCAAGAGTGCCTGCTGATTCATTCTGAGGAGAGTGAGTCAGACAAGCTAAATTAGGTTTCTGCTCTGAATCATCCTCTATAGGAAACTATCTTACTCTGCTGACTATAGACAGAGCCTAAAGAGATTAGCTATACTAGGCTAAAATTGCACTTTGTCAATACCCATTTCCTAACTGTCCTTTTCTGAAGTCCATTCTATTCTGAACTCCGAGAGCTAATGGAGGAGAATAGGGTAGCTGACACTTGACATTTGTTTGTTCTTGAAGAGGGGATAAATGTGGAATTTATATAATCCCCAAAGTTTCCTTCTCCAGTATTTTTGTATAGTAATAAATCTGCTCTTTCAGTAGAAGCACAATGTCTTGAAGCAGAAGAAAGAATTCTTCAAAGTTGCAATTATATCTGTTGCTTCTCATGTTTATTTTACAAAAAAAAATTAAACAGAGCTGGCCTTAAAATATGAATGCAGAATTCTTAACAAAATGGGCAAACATCTGCTCTGATTCTGATCATAATGTCTTGATATTCATGTCAATAATCTCTGGTTATTTTTGTTGATTGTGTAGTCTAGATGCTGATAAATGGTCAAAGCTAATAGTACTGGAGGTGGACTACAGCTGTTCACTAGTATACAGAACAAGTATTTCATGAAAATCATCTCTATAAATCCTTTAAAGTCATATGCCAGTTTTTCTTTCACTCGAACTTCATCTAGAAGAGTTTACATTTATATAACTGTATAGTTATCTCTTTACCTATATCTTTATATATATGCCTCTTAAAATGGTTTGCAAAAGCACAATAATGTACATATTTTACCACTCTAAGCCAAGAATATATCTTTATTTTGTGGTAAAATATATCTCACCTTTTCCAGATAAGGCATTTATAGTTTTCTCAGTCCAACTTGGAGCTTTAGAGTTGTGGGCAAATCACTTTTTAAATTTTCCTTAATGCATTTTTTAAACAGTACTTTTTATCCTCATCTAAAGGAGTTCACTGAGTTCGCTAGTCCTATTCTTAGAGACAGAAGCTCAAGAACAAGGCAGATTTATATGACAGGGCATAAAGAAATAACCTACACTAGCCCAGGCTCTGTGGACCATATTTTGAATTGTGTGTACCAGCTGTGCAACCCCTCATCCTCCCTTCTCCCCATTGATATTGCAGTTGCATCCATCTTTGACAACATTAGTGTATTACCAGGTTGTTGATGTGTGGCACCATTTTTATGACTTCCTTCAGTTTGCTTGCTCTCACAGCTCTTATTCTCCGGAGAGTTCAATTGCAAGTGAGAATACACGGCAAATATTTTTCATGTGGTTGACATAGAACATATATTTGCAACCTGCCTCTCCAAGAGCATATTGCCTGTAATAAAGGCAGCAAACAAATAATGCTTTCCACTGCAAAACATGAGGGACAGCTTAAGAAGGCTGGCCTGTGTCTGTTCCATCTGAGATTAGTGCTTGGAGAAGTTTGATTTGTGCCACTGACAATAACTGTTAATTTTAAACATGCTAATGCATTCAAACTTCACAATGATGGTGTATTACAAATGCAGCATAAACAACTGCTGCATTAAGCATTACTCAAATTGGAAAGTCAAGAATTTAAATTTTTTTGAACTACTGAAATCCAGGGGCCCAATGCATCATTAATTTTGTCCTCTGCCTGTTTGGGTTTGGTAACCCTCATACAACTTACAAGGAGATGAGACTTATTTGTTCACAATATTATTGCCCTGTTCATAATAGCAGGACTAATCTCAACTGAACTTCACCAGAAAAGGCTCTCAGAGGTGTTAAACTCTTATAAATTTAATGAAAACCGTTTATTGGGTGAAATGAGAGAAAGACTCAAGCTCAGCAGAGGTTAGTGCTTGATCCAGGTTCATGAAAAGTCAGTTTTTACCTACTTCATAACAGTTTTCTATAAGAGTTGCTATGTCATTGCATGGGATAGAACTTTCCTGGGGGTGCACATGGTTCTTGTTTTGGTCTCCTTTCCTCATTCTCATCCAGCCTGACTCTGCTTTCCCTCTGGGCTCTGAATCCTAGTGTGAGCTCAGCAAACTTCTACAAAGCCTATTGAATCATGTGATTGTCCTGCTTTCTGAATTCTTCTATTTTTTCTGGTTTAGGTCCTGATGGGAGAAATAGTTCTGGTTTGGAGGACAAAAGCTCTCAGATTTCTCCTTGCTGATGGTCTCACACTAGTCCTTTGCAGCTGAGAGCAGCTATTGCAGACAATGCTTGGTTGAAATTCAGCAGCATATTACTTCAGGAGACCTGGATGGTTTTGCTGTCAGCATCAGGCACGCACAACCTCAATACCACCAGGGGCCTGATAAAGAAGAGTAATTTTTGTCAGAGGTGTACAGAGATTAAAATTGAAAACACCTCCAGTAAGAATGTATAAAGCTGAAATTTACCAGAAACATAAGAACTGACCAAATCTGTATGGATTTTCTGGGTTACAACAAAAAGTTCTTCAAATACATTTGAACAAAATCTCATTTGGGAAAGTCAGCAAATTAGCAGCAGTTATCCAGAGCTGAAAAAAAGAATATCTGGATTTAATGAAAGATAACACCTGTCATAACATTCAAACAAAATAGCTCACCTGGTTCTGGAACATCTTCCAAAATAGTTAGCCTGAGTAGAAGTACAGCATGAGAAATTTAACTGCAAATATTTTGCAAAACAAAGAGAAACAAGACTGGGGCATTGGAAGCTTTGGTTAATTTCTGTGTCAGGCAGGGTCAGTTACATTCTTGTATGAATGACAGTGCTTCACCTCTGGCTATTGTCCACTGTAGATGATGCCTTCAAATACTATTTTAAAGATGCCTACTAGTATATAGATGTATTAATTTTATATTTTGTCCTATCTACTGAAAGAAAAAGTAATTACTTCTCTTTAAGAGCAGTCTGAGTGGTAAAAGAGGCAGTAAAATTTCTGGAATACAGTAATCTTAAAATAGTATGGATATTCCACATTTACTGTATTATTTTTATTTGTTGATATACCTCTTATATTTTTTGCATGGAGTAAATGTAGTTAAAGATAATGGTCTTGCCTAAAGTGTCTTAAAAATTAAGTAATTTACAAATATAAAAATGAAAAACTAAATTGTATTAACAAAATACACAGAATTTTTACCATTTTTTTCTATGTCTGTTATTGTTCTTAGCTTTCGAAAAGTTATCTGCTTTGCTTAAAGGAAAGAATTGCTGTTAATAAGCTTTTGAAATGGATAGGTCTTCTGATGAGACCCAGGTTCACCAAGAGCAGATATCAATGCCTGCAAGACAAGACAAGAAAAGCAGAAAAAGTCTCTTAATTCTTGTTAAAGAAAGTATTGTCACCAGTGTTTCTTACTGTGAAAGTGACATAAAATGAAAATATGTGAGGAAATTTGGGGATTATATTGGATTTTTCTCTCCCACTGTAAAACCATAAAAATGATAGTGTCAAGAAATATAGCCTATGTAAACAAAATTTAATTGCATTTAATTGTAATTGTTCAGTGGTGGAACATTTAAATCCAAAAGAGAGCCTATAATAGTTTCAGTTACATTGACTGATTTTAATTAACATTCAGTTATACCGTAAACGTACAAAGCTATCAATGACTATGAGTGGGCATTTAAAGGTGTGATACACTGCACGTAACCACAGTAATAGAAGAGCATTAACACCATAAAAATTCAGGAAAAAATAAAACCCTCCCCCATTTCTAGGTTAACTCAAGCAGTCAGGATGTAAGCTTTTCTTGCATTCCTTTTTATTTACTTTCCCACCACATAGATGAATGAATTTTTAAAGGATGTATGCTGCTGTGTTTAATGTTTATATGCAATGTCTGAAAGAAAGTCTTTTAATTCAGAAATACATTCAAACTACTTATAATTTCTTATCTATCTGCGTTTAGACTCAGACTTAAAATCAATTGAAAAATCTCACACTGAGTTTAATGGGCAAGGACTTAGGCCCTTATCATGCGGTCATTCCCAGAGACTCCAATTCTGCAACTGACTCCATGTGGGAGTCAATCGAAGTCAATGATGCTGCAAGAGGGAAGCTGAATCTGTCTGTGCGAAGTCAATTGCAGGACTTATGCCTTTGTAACTAAGCATTGTGTTTGCATCAAAAATGCATTGGTCTGCTCTCTGAAGAACATAATGGAGGCCTCTATTCTCAGGGTAATATTTCTCTTCTCCTGCCATGTCTCATCATGATTTTTCCTAATTCATATGTATGCATGCTCGGTTTTTAAAAGGTTTTTAATATGGTGTGTTAGTGTTACTACACTGATTTTTGTAAGGACTTTGAGGATGAGTTGTTTGTTTACTGAGATTTTGAAAATAAAATGAAAAAGATATCTGTAAACATAGAACTACTCTGTAAGCAACATCAATATATTACAAACTGTGTCAAAAACTGTTGTATCTATAAATGGTTTAAAAGGTTAATTGTCTGAGTTTTACCTAATGGGTTCAGGTAATTAAAATGCAAAAGAGGTTTGGGTTTTTTTCCTCTAGTTTTTCTCCTGTCTAAATAAAAGGAGAAGAAATCATTAAATCAAACTTTGCAGTTTCATCTGTACAATGGAGAAATGTGTAGTTACCCAAAACTTTAAAAGACATTCAGAATGACAGACATTTATATATAAACAGACAGGACAATTATCTTTGAGTAATTGTTTTTCTAGACTTAACACTTCAGACCTTAGTTGTCACACAGACTTTTTCATATTTTCCCCTTCTGATTTGTCTAACCCATAGGTCATTAGACACTTCCCCAGGATGGCAAAAAAAAGGTTCAAGTTTCTCAGCTGCCTGAATAGATTTAGAAAAGCAGGTTGAGGTTGTTTGCTTGGAAAAGCAGACAAGGCAAGAGGGAGAAGGCAAAAAGAATCTCCCTGAATTAAGTTTTCCATACTGAAAAGAGATTCAGTAAATAAATAGTGAACATCATTAAAACACTGTATTTAGTTTGAGGTTTGCCCTGAAATCTGACAATGAGCTACAAAGGACTTCTGAGGAAGGGGGAAGGAGTGATGAAGTTCAGTAGACCACAGAAACAGCGTAAAAAGAGAAGTTTGTGTTATTGCCTTCCTTACTAATTCTTGACTGCTTTATTGTGTTATTTGGTAACACTGGGAAGTTGAACCTTCCTTCCTCCCTGTGTTTCTACTCCCATGAAATTGTGTGTCAGGCTGAGCATAGATACAGTATAATTAAAAAGGTTAAAAAGTTGTTGTTACAAGGCATGTATAAACCTTAAAGACTGTTGAAAGCTTCCAGAAGTTCCTTTGTTTCTCCCAAAAACAGCTCAGACAGCACTGTTGATAAACACCGATGACCATTTTACACATTGTGCATGTTTGCTGTCAAAAGTACTTATTATGCAGGGTTTCAAATATAACTAAAACATATTTTAATTAATATGAGTAAAGATCAGAACAGACCTTTGAGACACCAAATAGGAAAGCGTTGGTTCTTTCTCCAGCATCGTGGCAGAACCATCACTAATGGCTTCTGACTGCCAGCCACAAGCAGCAGGCACAGATGTAGGGTCCATTTCCAATGGTGGCTTTTCTGGCAGCAGAGATGCCGCTCAGCCTGCTGAAAAGCACCCAGACAGGCTGTCCTGGCAGCCCAACAGCAGGGTAGAGAGAAAACAGCCTTTGGGTGATCGGTGAAGTCTGAAACTTTATAGTGGGATACCACAGAAGAAAAATTCCTGATTCTTGCCACGTAGTTTGTGAGGAAGCTACAGAAGAGGAATGAGATGGCAACAGCTGACATTACTGGCAAAAGAGAAAGCCCAGCTTCACTTTGTCGATGTGAAAGTGCAGGGCACACTGATTTTCTAAATGTTGCTTAACAGGCATTCAGAAAGGCTGCATTTCTGCTTTTAATCTGGCCTATCTTAAATAAAATGTTAAACAGTATTTTCGTGTTAGAATTGAATGTCTGGATAATGACTCTTCCAGCTTGTGTGCAGCTTTTGGTAGCCGTTTGTGTTTACATAACTATGCAACTGTGACTAGATGAAGGTCTTCAACATTTTTCAGCCTGTAGGTTTTTATTAAAAATCATCAGATTATGTCTTGAAGTGGTTTGCTATAATTAAGAAAACTGAATGAACAATTTAGTAATTTTAGATCTTCTTCTCCCTTAAAATGCAAATTTTTGTTCATTTTGAACATTTTATAGATAGAATTTAGAAAAAACAAATAAGAAATACGTGAGCTCTACTTGTTTTCTGGTAATATTGTCATAAACTTCTTTAAAATTGCAGGGTTAATTCCATATGAAATAGAGCTTTTTCTGTTTGTAGTGGTCATTAACAGAATCTTTATCTTTGCGGTGTAACCTTTTGGAACTAGACCATGCAATTCCTGTAATAGGAAACCATCTACACTGTGGGTGCTCTGGGATACTGTGCTGGAGGTGGCATTTTTGTTGGCTTATATTTTGATTTGTTGTAAACTTTGTTGACAGGTCCCTTGATGGTATCCATTTCTCCTTAGATCTCCATGAATTCAATGTGAGGATGGCAACTTCTGAAAATATTTATCTGAATGTGCAAAAGAGAGTACCTAATTTTAAGTCCATACAAGACTCAAAAGTAAAATTACAACACTGGTAAAAGATCTATGTGAAGTAAATAAAGACAACCTCACCTCATTTATTAGAAATATCATGTGATGGTTGGATGACATTGGTTGAAAAAGTAACCAACCACTCTGGGAGGACAAAAGGTGTCGGAAGCTGTCTTTCCAAGGGGCTGGAATATTATAGGAAGCATTTAATCATTGATATTGCCAGCTCTAATTAGTCCTGTTAGGAATAGGGTGTTTATGTTTGAACTCATTAGAAAATGAATGTTTATTCATTTTCCTGTTTGACTAGGGTACTTCTGCATTTTTTTCCAAACCCCTGTCTGCGTGTATGCACATAATTTTCACAGCTTTCCTTCCCAGATTTGATCTGTGGATGGACCTGTTGGTATTAAGCACAGAGTTTTCAGTCACATGTCTCATCATTTTCTTATTGTTGAAGTCAGTCTGAAGTGTTTCTCTGCAGTCTTCCTTCTGGCCCCATTAGTCATGGGGAGTTTTTGTTTTCTTGAAAGTGCTCATTTATAAAATCAGATTTGTTCTGGTTTTAGGGCAGTTTCTCCTATATCCCTCTGTCTTTTCCTTCTTTTAAAAGCACCTACTAACATGTTTGTTCCTGCCTTGGTTCCAGGAACTGCCTTCAAGGTCTGGGGTTTTCTGTGCTACACTCATGATGTCCTAAGGTCCACATGCATACTCCATCGTTGTTTCCAGATGTAGTTCTTGTTTCTTCTGGCCATTGTCCACCACAAACTCTACCACACAGTACTTTGTACTCAAACATGTTCCACCGTGTGCCTGCTCTAGTGTAAACATACACACAACTGCTGCAGCAAGAGATTTCTGGGTGGCAGGACAAAAAAGAAGAAGGGACTCACTCTCCTTGCATCCTCTGCTGCCTCAGCAGTTACCAAGAGCAGTGAGAGTGGGACAGACTCATGTGGAGGCCTGAGCTGGGAGCTGGGGGTGATCCCCAACATAGGCAGAGTCCTTATCAACGTTTAGTCAATGACAATGTCCATATAACAGCCTGTAATTATCAAACAAATGATTGGTCACAAGCCTGGCCCAAGATCTAACTAGAAAACCACAAAGCAAGTCAGGAACAGCAGGGAACACATCTCAGGATAGTCATGGGTGCTCTGATGCAAGCCTGAATGGAGCCTCAGGTCACGGGACTCAGAGAGGCTGACTAGGCTAGTCAAGGCAAGCGTGCCAATGGGTGCACTCAGGCTCCTCATAGCAGTCATGGCTGTTTTCTGAAGGCTATCTTTTAAAAGGGGAGGAAAAATCTTTCCTCTAGAAAAACCTTTCTGCTAAAATATGCCGCTGTCTGGTTTCTGTGGCTAGGATTGCTTGGATGCTGAGGTCTCTGAGTAGTTGTTCCTCATTCATTTGATTTTGACTCAGTAGTTGACTGTCCATCACTTGGCTGTCATTCTCTTTCCTTCTTCTTAGTTATCACTTGTAATAAAAGCTACAGACAAGCTGTGGTTAACTACAACAGCAGCTAGCAAAACACAAGCCAACATCCTTATTCAATTCTTCTGGCAGAACAAGGATAGTTTCCTTCTTTAAGACAAGTCTCTCACAAATTCTTGTCTCACTGACATATTTTACTTGTCAGATGGTTTGTGTGCTAATAAAAAAACTTTATTCTAAGAATATTGGCAATATCCCATTCCTTTATTGGTGCTTTTCATGAAAAGTTAGCAGTGACAAATGCAGAAAGAAATAGAGGCATGCAATACTTGTCCTTACTGCTCATTCAGCTTCTGCTCCGCTCAGTAATGTGACAATATTCTTTCCACATTTGATACAATGTTCTTTTGGATATTTCAGTGAATACCTGCAGTTTCATTTTCAGCACTGCTAAAGGGATAGATAGAAAGTTTCGTTAGTCCTAACTCAGTGATGCACCCTGTGGTACAGCCACTGATGCGACACAATTGCTTTTCGATATATCTTTATCTGGAATTGTATTTTCCCAAGTTCACATGGGTGAAATTACGGGAAATTGGATGCCATATATCAAAATACAATTGAACTGGCTTGAATGGATTCTTTAAATGCTCTGGGTAACCTAGCATGCTCTATAACTTATATCCCATGACCAACCTCTTCATCTGCATTCAGGCAGTCTAGTGACAGTTGTCTGTTGGGATACAAAGTGCTGGGATGCCAAGACACAGAGTATGTTCAGCTAGGAGAGATGAATCCTTTTGGGTTCATTTATAAAAGGACACTGATTTTGGCTTTTAGGACAGCCTCTAGATGGTTTAGAAACCAGTACTGTCTTTTTCACCAAGATCCAAAGCATTGTTCTCTTTATGCCTTATTTCCTGGGGAAATGAGAAAGAGAAATGGTCTAAGGCACCAGGTACTCTTCTATGGAGATGCCTACATTCACTCAAGGGAAACTAAACAAAAAAACCACTTCCAGCATCATCTAGTGACTTCAACAGTGATTTGCTGGTCCATAAATACTAGTAATACACTATATAGATAGCACCCAACCTGCAGGATGAACTGGCCAAGTCTGTTAACCAACTTGATGTTGAACTGATAATTTCATTCCGAAAGACTGGTTTACTCACTGGAAAACTGTGGACCTGTTTCTTGGTTTGTCATTGGGCAGCACACCTGCATTAAACCCTGGATGCATTTGTTGGTAAAACTACGCCACAGATACACCCTTTCTTTTGCCATGTCTTAGTCTCTCTTTTCCATTCTTTCCCTGTATGCAAACGCTGTTTCCTCTCTTGCTTGGTAATTCTTGTGTTTCCTTACTGCTAATAAAACCTATTTTACTTTTCATGACAGTTACAAAGGATGTATCAGCTTGCTAACTGCTAAGAGAACAAAACCTCTGCTTATTTACAGACTCACATAATCAAATTTGTTTTGTTGTATAAGCACATCCTTTTTAAAGTACATTACTAGACTGCACTGTTTCCCCTTTCTTTATCATTGATTGAATTGGTTATTTAGTGACAAATATTATAATGATTCTACTGATGTTTATGGAGCTGCAAAGGAGTGTTCAGTATTTTTACTGCCTTAACAAAAGGCTTTATTTTAGTTTTACTCTCTGCACACTTTCCTTGGTAAACTTAGGAAGGAAAAGAGCAAACAGTAGGAAATCATTAGTTGGTACTGACAAGTCAATGCAGTGAGATTGTTCCTATAGACTCTAGACTTGCTGTGTGTTTAAAGATAAAAGGTAACATAATTGCATATTTTTTCATGATTTTACTGTCCAAAGGGAATATATATTTCTAAATAGGGTAATTTTTCCTGAATGGGTCCACAAGTGTTCTCAGAAATTGCAGCTGTAGAAATATTTAGGTACTGGCATAAGGTTTTGTACAGATTTTCCCAAAACTGGAAACCAACCCACCATTCTGCCACTAAACAGAGCATGGCTTTTTATATATTTTTACTTCATCTCAATTTTCAGATCATTGAAGCATCTGCCAGGAAGATGCCTCATTCCACCAGGATGGAAAATTATTCTTTGAATAAAGCAACATCACACTGTGCCTCCCATGGAATCCTTTGACAATGAGGAAACTGTAATATCATCATTAAAAATTGTTCCCACAATTCAGCATCAGATTTATCAGTTCCCATTTAGTTTTCTATAACTGGGGCCTTACTGAAAATTATGTTTGATTGGCAAGAGGTGCCAAACATCAAAAGATATGCAGCAGCAGTGCTCAGGTGCAGATATTACTTTTAAAATTTGAAATAGCCATCTTTGAGAAATTCTAGTGTTCTGCAGTGAATATGCATGTTATTGTTTCCTTGCTTGGGGTCTGATACAATACTTCTTCCCAAAAGTAAGCTTTACTTGAGAGCATAATACAGTTTGGATTAGGATCTTCATTTTTGAATGTCTTGTACATTTGCAGATGATAAACACTGTGTTGATCTATCATTTGGTTGCAGATTGTCTTATGAAAAAACACTGCGGAAAAAATCTGCTATTGGAAACAGGGATGTTGTAGCATTTCTTCTAAACAGAAGCATGTTTAATGGTCAATAAAATGAGCTCTTGGCAGTCATTCAATTTGATGATTAAAGAATTCCTGCCTTTACAATAACAATGTTATAGTACAAAATAGCATTAGGAAACTGACTGCGCTGATTGGTTTGCAATGAGTCATAGCTATGCAATTATGGCTCTGCAATTGCCCAGGCATGACATCATAAAACAAACTGTCACAATTCAGACTTAAAAATTATTTTAAAAAATTATGCTTGCTTAGTTTAAAAAAGGCCACTATTCTCTGAATATCCTGTGTGTTACATGTGTGTTATATGCTGTATGTTGCATGCATGGTTAGGCCAAACTACTGGCAGATGAGCTTTCCATTGTAAGCCTTCATGGGTGATTTTGCAGATACCACTTTTACTGACATTAAAAAAAAAAAAAAAAATATATATATATATATATATACATACACATATATATGTATATGTAAAGAAATTTAAAAAAATCAAAAGATGGGAGACCTTTGTACTTTTCTTTAAGGGCAGAATATTTTATGTAGGTCTAACTTTTGTCTTCTTTCCATCAAAGGCCAAAAGTCCTGATGTATATAGCTGGCTCCATGCAACTCTTTTTGCCATTGTTCTGTAATCTGAGAGCTCAGAGAACTGGCAGATTTAATATTTCATTACATATTCCAATAAACTTCTTAATTCCTACACTGGGCTTCTAATGGCCAAACTATGGTGCTGACCTGCTGTACTTCATATGGGCAAAGATATCAGCATTTGAGCCCCAATGTTTCATCTTATTCTGTCTTATTTTGATAACCTTCATCATTTTTCCTGCCATTGATTCCCGAAGTTTTGGTGGATATCCTAAAACCATTTTACATGAACTGCACTAGCCAGTGAAAAGTCTAAGGAACATGAATACCAGAGGCAGCAGAAGAAATACCTAAGATTTACTTTAAGTATCTCTTCTGTCATAGTTTGAGGTAAAAACTTAACATTACTCTTTTTTTCCTAAATTCGAAGAAAATCTGCAATTCAAAGGGAAACGTTTTTTTATCCAAAGAATAATTTTAGGATTTTGAGGAGAAGAAATAGATTCAGTCTAGCCCAAGTGTGGATGTGAATCTGCTGAAGTTTTTCAGAAAAATGTGAGACAGACAGATAAACCATAGTCAAGCCCATAATAAAATCTGAATACTCTGAACCTAATATTGTGCATAAATGTCTTAACCACCAGGCTATGGAGGCTGTGTCTCTTTTTAATCACTTAATCACTAGTATAATTCAACATGAGCTGGGGCAGAGCCTGAGCTGTTCATGTTCCCTTGTTTTGACTCTGCGTACTGAAATTTTTTCCAGTGGCACGTTCTTCAATAACTAGAAAAATTCTGTAGAAGAAAAAATGAAACTTGGAAAAATATTTTTATACTCTTGTCAGCAACTTTTTCAGAGCTTATCTTCAGCATCCAAGATGACCCTTTTCAGTTCTAACCAAATAGCGCTGATTTCTTCACTCTTCCTGGATCCAAAAAAAAGATAAAATGTTGCTCTAGATGTTTTGTGACAAAAGGGTGCGACCGTAAAAGGAGTCAGCTGGTCTTGTTCCATTTTCTTTGCTGGAAAAAGAACAAGAAAACGCTCCATAGCCGGGATGCCAAGCAGGGTACATCCAAGCCTTGCTCCTGGCTTAATACTGAGAGGAGAAAATTTGAATTGCCAACCACCATCAAATGTGTGGTGTCATGCAGCATCTCTGTTGAGGGCAGTCGAGAAGAGGCAGTGGTGGGAGGTAACATTCTATCACTGAGACAAATCTCACAGGGTTAGTGAGGCTCCGAGCCCCGAATATCTCACTTTCAATCCCAATTAACTGACCCGACTTCTGACTTCTGGCATTTCTCCATGGAAATTGCAGTTCTGATGTTAAATCCTTTACCTCAGGCTCCATGGCCCTGTCAAAAGGCTACAGTCAAACACCTGCTCATCTGCAGGTAAAGACCTATCTGTATGCACTTGCTCTGTTTGAGATTGCCGTGTGTTTTCTGGTTGGAATAGCATATCATCACAGAGCATGCTCTGCCTTGTCAGTATATTTTTCTTTTCTCCTTATTTGTGGTTAGTAAGGTGCCTGTGCTGGAGCAAGAAAGTTCATCCCTGATTTACCTGGATGATATTTTTATCACACCCTTCCAAGTAACCTATCCCTTTTTTATGCTTTAGCCTTGGTTCATTAACTTTTCACCTGGGGAATGTAGTAAACAGAGAAAAATCAATTCCGACTCAATCCAGCTCTCTAAACTTTCTGGAGCTCTTGTTCAACACTGAAACCATGACCCTGGAGACTCCTCTTTCATAGAGAATATATATTAACTTTGTCAGTCAGTCTGATTAAATCTCTCTCCCCCTCTTTCTCTCCCTCTCTTTCACCTGTCTTCTAGTCTCTTTTTAGCCTCTTTTTATGCCAGCCCTTACTGAAATGAGATATAACAGAACCACACCAGTTTTACCCTTAGGAGATAGCTGCAGATATTACTTGATTGATGGCTACTCTATTTTTCTTCTGAACTTGTTTTTACTCCTGTCACCTTCTCTTCTCTCCCTGAAACCCAGGGTAAGAAAAGGGAGACAGCAGGTAGGTCCCATTAAAAATTCACATTGTGCTCCTCTGCAGCAGTAAAAACAAAAGTATCCCTTATTCTGAAGTATAAACTACCTGGGGCAGAAAATACTGTGGTTTCAAAGGAAGTCTGAATAAGACAATACAGAGGACCTTCAAGACCAGAGTTAATTAAAACTTCTCCCAAGTACTGCACATCAGAAGAGAATTTCTAAAACCCTCAGATCGGAGCAATAACCTTTTCCACATTGTTTTTTATCTTACTCCACATAAAAAAGACATGAGACAAAGAAAAACAGCAAAACAGTGATAACAAGGCTTCCTGCACAAATATTTTGACCTGCTTAAACTTGTAGTAAAAAATAAAAGTATTGAAGTATTAATTCCACATAAAGAACAAAGTTATCCTCCAAGTGGCAATAGCCTATATTCTGACATAAGGACTGTTAATTTATATCGTGTGCAAACACATTTTTATTATAGTTCTAGGCCGTAATCCTTGTGTGACAGGCAAGATGTGAATACACTAGTTTGGATATCAGTACAGCATAGTCTAGGTTCATTATCCTTGCACAGATGTAATAGTCCTTTATTTCTCCTAGAACCTTAATGGGCTCAGAGGTTTTTATACAGCAGTGAATTGCCTCACCCAAACACACCCCTTTCAGACAGATGTTAGTTACTTCTTACATAAAAAAGGCTCTGGTAGTTCCTTGCTTACCTGAGCAACATTGGATTTTGACATCATATAGAAATAGCCAAACTTTGCAAACTTTCTCTGAGTCCTCTGTATGATAAGTTCATTTCATAGGTAACTAGGAACCACAACTTAGGTCTTAGAAAATCCTTTGTGCATGTGAGCTCAGGCAACCTGTAGAATGTCTTTGACTCTTTCTTGTAAGAGTTCTGTGTTCTAGATATTGATCTTAATCTGAATCCAGTACTCTGTTTTGGGATGTCCTCTCTGAACTGATGCATTTATCTGAGATGTTTATGTCGTATTAACTCCACCCTTCCTTCCCCACTCATTTTTTCCCTTGTCTACTAATTTCTTAAAATAAAAAAAAAAAAGAGACAAAAGATAAAGCACTAAATTGGAAGGCCACACTGTCTAACCTTATCTGAAAGCACTTAAAGGTCTAGAAACGTTCTAGGAGATCAGATGAATATTGTTGCATTTTCTCTGACCTTGGGGAAATAACATGGGCTATGCATGAGAGGAAAACTTGGTCAAAGGGTCCTGCACCATTAGCAACTTGCATTAGAGGGCAGAGTGATGGCCATTTTTCTAGGGATGATACTTTTACATCCCATAACTCATAAGCAGATGCACACAGCAAATGCTACAGCAGAAGAAGAAGCCAGTAGGTCCATCCAGTTGGCCCTATCTCTACCAGAGGTCAATGCCAAAATCTTTGCAGGAGGTAATAAAGCCTCTGTTATGTACCCAATTTTGTGATAATATACTACTGGAATAAATTTCTTCATTATTGCAGCTGGTGATCAGTTTATATCTTGAAATTGTCTGTGGATGCACTCAATAATTTTTTTTTTGTGTTGGCAACATCTAATTATTAGAAAGCAAACAAATCCAGTAACATTAAAAGCATCACCGAAACACTACACAGCTCATCTTGGAAAATTATGGGTTTGTTTTTATTTTTTACAGATAATGTTACAGATGGCATTAACATAGAATTTGCACAATTTAAGGGCTGTTTTAATAAACATCTAATGTCAAAGTCAGCATCAAAGTCAGCCCTGGAAAGAGCAGGTGTAGCTTTTCATTTACTGCTTCTGTATCTTAATCATGATCCTTAGCCAGAGACAGGAGACATTTTGTATAATATTGTGAAGGGGAAAAGACAAGACGTTGTGATTTGCAGTTGATAAACCTGTATTTGCAATATAATACAAATTATTTATTCTCATCTCACAGGACTGAAATGTTAATATTGTGAAGTACTGTATAGAATTGATGATTCCTAATGAAGGTGTTATTATTATGTGTTAACAGAGTGGTGTGTTGTGACTTCTCAGTAGGTAAGTTATGTCACCATTATATTCATCACTCTCATGACTTAGTACTTCATTCCATTGTAGCATAGCTCTAATTGTTCCCAAAGCGACCAAAAAACATGATGGTTCACAGAATGTTCCATTAAGCAAAAGATAAACCAAGGAATACTGGCAATATGGAGACATTTTAAGATTAGTGCTGTCTCCTGGAAGTATGAAACATTTATTTCCAGAATTCTTGTTTTTCTTCAGGTTTTGCCTCACTCCCATTTACACTACACCTTCTTCTAAGGGAGGTGGCCTGTATTTATGCAGGACATTGACAGATCTCATACAAATGCATTTTCCCAGCATTATTCCCTTCAGGAAAAGCAACAAATCAAAACAACAACACAAAAACCAAAATCAACCAAAACAAAACAACAAACAAAACCACATCACCCACCAAACCAAAAAGCCCCAAAATCTCAAGGAAGACCTTCACACCTGAAAGAACTTCAGGGAGAAAAAAGAAATTTAGAATTGGAAGAAGAACCAAAGAATAAGTCTGTATGCTCAAAACTGGAAAGTCAGTGGCAGCTTAGACTCTCCTTTCTCCCACTGCACTACTTCCTGGAGTCTGCCTGTATTATTTACTTTACATATTAGATAAAATATAGTGATAATGGGCAGGCTGGAGACACAAACGTCAGAAGACTAGAGAATGCTTCCAGGTGAGGGTAAACAGATGCAGCGCTAGTGGATGTGGGTCAGGCTTAAGTTTCTAGACTCATATAAGGATTTCAGACATCAACATGAACAGTAAGCTTGAAAAAATGGAGGTAAAGATTTCATTCTATTTTATACATGGTCAGTGAAAAGGTAACAGATAATGACACCAGAAACACTGTAATAACTGACAAATCTATTTTTAGTATTTTGATTTAGAGCTGGAAGATTTTTTTAATTAAACAATTTGATTTTAATATGAGAAATAAATGATGAACAGTTGTTCACATTATTGAACTGAGTAATCTACTACTAACTTATAACTTGGGAATGTGATAAAATATTCCTTTCATTTTCGAAAATTTATCCTGAAGGATTTTTTAACCACAGAAATGTACTTAACCACAGGAAAATGCTTCCAGTTAGCAAGAACAAAGAACCTTCTCAGACTCAAGGGCAAAAATCCACCCTAAGAACTCAGAATGAAATTTACTAACAGTAGTATACATGAACTAGAAAATGGTATTATCTTCTGTCAAAATTATGTTGCTGCCTTATGTTTGCACACAAAGTTTTTATGTCCACATTGAAGGAAAAAATCTTCCAAAAGCCAAACAGACAATACACTTGCACTTATGAAGCTACTTTGGTTATATTTACAACTCTGCAATAGTTTTGTATATATAGTTGAAATATTTTATTTGAGCTGAGTTGCAGAGAAAGCTGTAATGAAATCCAGAAATACTAATAATCCTTTTAGATTAAAAATATATTTAACAGAACGTTTTACAATGAAAATCTAAGGCTAGATGTTGGGGTGAGGATGCAGACTGCCAAGAGATTTAAAAAGTGATAGACTGTCTTCAGAGTTTGTAGAACAACAATTAGGAGCAAAATAGAAACCTTTGGCAATAATGTGTGACAGAAGGAAGAGAACATGAACTGCAGGCCACTGTATTCTAACCAAGTAAGGGCTTTTGATGAGGACATTGATGTTAAATTAGCACTCCCACCCATTTTTCCTGAAGCAGCTTATGCAAAAAAATTCCCTAGTAACCCACACAAACCCCACATTTTAAAATCAGCACATTTTAGAAAAGACAAGAACTTTCAGCTGACAAGAGAGTTTGTGTAAATTTGATTCTATGATTCAAACAACTGGGTTTGAGAAGGCTAGCACTGAAACACAAGCTGCAAAAGTAAGTTTTAACAGACGAAAACTATCTAATTTTGTGGAGTGGAAACCTTTATTTCTTCTTTAGTAGCATCTGACTAAAGCCAAAGAAGAGTTAGTCCAGGACCAAGAAGACGGTAGTTTGCAACGACTCCTAGATGAGTGTTGGGGACTAGACCATGAGGTGGAATACAGGCAACAGAGGAGTTACAACCAGGCTGTAATACTTCAGAAAGAAACTCAAAAAGAGTAATGCTGTACATCCGGCACCACTTTGGATATGCAGTTTTAACTGAAAAGAAAATGGGATAGCTTAGCTTAGAAAAGGTGTTGGGTTTGATGGAGTGGAAATGTGTGACTTTGCAATCTGCACCTTTGGTTGCAATACTCGTATGAAGTTCAACAAATACAAAGAACTCGTTGAAAGAAGTCTTGTTGAGCAAACCATTCTTGCATTCATCTTCAAAACTCCAAAATATACTGACACTCTAGTGCTATGGTGTTAAAAAGAGAGCAAATATTCTGGGAAGCTGCTGTTGAAAGCAGACACACTTAGCAGAGCACACCTCTCAGAGAGCACCACTGGTATTTTCTAAGAATTGGGAGAAGAGTCCATCAGCACGTCATGGGCTCTTGCTGTTTCAGAAAAAGAGGTTCAAAACAGTCTGGCAATACATGAGGCATGACTTGATGGCTCTGTTCTAAGAAGCAGCTGATGTTTTGGACTGTCAGGTTGCAAGAAACAAATATTGAAAATACTATTCTATAATTGTGCATACTCTGTGGACAACTGTTAGGCGTGCAAAAAATGTGGTGAACTTCCAGCAGTGAGTTCATTGTAATAAGAGGATAATCACAATCAATTGCTACTTTTATTTCTGGGAAGGCAATTTGGTAAGGAATGTGATCAGGAAATTGAAGCTATTCTGTCTACAGAAAATGAGCCACAGTACACTTCAGGAGAATTCAGACAACTGACTGCCAAATAACAGGAGAGTAGAGCCAGCATTGAAGAAACAGACTGATGGAAAAGGTGAATCAAGTGGGGATGATGTTACATGGCAATATTTAACTATTGCAACCCTCCTTTCCATGCTCCTTTAGAACATTAGGTTTAGAATCAAGATTGATGAGGTTGATTGATTGATGAGATAATAAACAGCAAGCGTGACTGAGGAAGTGCTGATAATGCCAAGGTTGTGGCTTCAACTCCCATATGGGCCATCCACTTAAGACTCCCATATAACTTAGAATATTCTGTGATATCTGATTCTGTGACTAATCAATGCTGCAGAAGACCTAACTATCCACATCTATAACTTTACAATTGAGCAGGCCTCAGCTCAGTTAAAAGCAACAGTAAAAGTAATTTCAAAAGGCAAGTTTCCATATCACATGGACCTTTGACCACAGGAGTTCAATACAGGCCATCAGAGCTCAGATCAGTGCTGAAGAATGTTCTGGAAAGTCATATAGTAGCTGGAGATACAGCAGTATGCCCTTATAAACAGGTAAACAACCAATGGCCTAAAGGGCATGTACATGTTGCCTCAGGTATTGTTGTCTTGTCCAAGATAAGAGAGTCAGGAACTCTGTGAAAAAAAGGTCATCTGTTATGCAAGGCTGGAATACCAGAAAAGTAAAAGACAATCTCTTAGCAACATCAGAAAAAAAAAGTGGCATTCTGATCTGGTTGGAACTTCAAAGGAGTCATGATAGAAATTGCAGCTCAGGTTTGGATATTGTTTTAGCAGCTACGTCAGTGTTTAATTGACCAACAACTGTTCCACATCAAGTGAAACTCCATTTGAATTTCCAGAGAATTTCATTTTCACATTCTTGCTTGGAAGCAAGAAGAACTGAAAACCACAATGCCTGAGTTACCAGATATTAGTTCCTATGTCAATGATGTACTGAAATCTCTAAGTCCCCTTTAAAAGTTGGGAGCCTCGAGCCTGAAGTAACCATGGTGCCACTGAAGGTGAAAAATGTAAAAAAGATGTAATAGGAGCAGAAATGACCAGAAGTAAAAATGTAAAAAACTCCACAAGTGGAGGATCTTCAGGGTATCTCTACACTGTTGGCAGAAAGGACACTACCTGGAGTCACAGCTGGAGGCAAAATTTGAAAAAAAAAACAAACTGGGAACACAAGTGTGATCCTGATTATTGATGATCAAGGCAAGTCCATACAAAGCAGTATCCACAAAATGTTCCTGAATCTTACTTCCAGTTTCAGGTCTGTCTGTGTGGGGAGCTGACAGACAGGTGAGATTCTTGAGAGAGAAAAGTAGAGATACAACACCAAATTATGATGGTTGGGTTTTTTTTCCCTTTTTATATGTTTTGCCAAAAAGTTCCCATTGCAAAATAAATCTGTTTTGTGAAATCTCAGCGGTGAAACTCCTGTCATTTTTAAATCACTTTTTAAATCAATGGTCTTAAATACACTCCAATACACTTTAAATCAATGGTCTTAATAATTATTGCACTTTTGAAAACATAAGTCCTTTGGAGAAGCCACAGAGGTACTGAAATCAGAGAAAAGGCATGTGATTATTTAGGTAGTGGATGGTAACTATTATTATTTCATACGTCCCTTAGCAATTTTTTGAACATTTTACAACATTTCTGGCTTTATTGGTTTTGTTTCCTGTTCAATACATTGACATTTGTAGATTTGCTCAGTGCAAATGGAAAATTGATATTATTATTGCCTGATTTGCAAAGTATTTGTTTATTGAATTGTTTTTCACTTTAAAGATGTGTAAGTAGCAAAGCAAAAGATGCATTCCTGTGCTGTTGACTAATTGACCAACTGCAATAAGAAAAATATTGTCAGAACTTCTCTTCCTTTGAAATGGGAAACATTTGCAATGTTATGGCCATTATCTAGTAATAAGAAAGAAGAAAGTCTAGACTTTCCTACAGTAAAAGTGCTTAGTGTCTTGAATATTGTGGAAACAGCAAGTTAGCAAAAGAGCTGTTCTGCATTTGAGGGCTGTGCTAAGGCCATTTGGAGCTGTAATCATAACATTATGTAAGCATCCCTACTGCTCAATGTCTAGAATTCTGTCTTTCCTCTATTTTTCACCTAAGGGAGTCATCAGTTCATCTCAGAAATACCTCACTCAGCAGCTGCACCTCTGAGCACGGTCAGGCAGTGCATCCTGGCTGCCCATCTTCGCAATGCAAAGGATGGAGACGCCAGCAGAAGTCCACAGGGTAGATGATAATAAAAGTCAAAAATCTTGAGGCATCCTTTGAGATGCACAGTGCAACTCACATATTCCTCAAATAGAGTTTCACCAGAAATATGGTATATTTTGCTGATAGAAAACATTTCATACTCACAAACACCTCCAATAATTTAATTCTTTTGACAATTTTTTTTAATATTCTTGGTCTTTCCACTGTTTATGAATGACAAAAAATATTTTCCTAAATGAAAACTTGAACTGTTAAATGACATTATTTTACCAAATGGAGTTTGAGATATGGAGTCTTTGGGCAAATAAAGAATGAACTTCCCTTTTGACAAATTTCTAGATAGTTGAATCTCCTTTGCCTTTAAACTGTAGGAAAAATAACTTCCACTTCTGAAGTAAAAATTGGTTTCATGACCCGGGCTGACTGTCTGAGCAAATTTATGTTCTGTGACAGAGTATAGGTTGGTTCACAAATAATTACAAAAATAAGGAGCTATCAGTTTGGCCATCTTGTAGAAGATCAAAATTGATTGTTTATTTTGGGATTTTTTTCTGTTTTGTTAATTTTTTTAGCTCAGGTTGGTCAATGCTCAAAGTGTTAATATTCATTCATGTTAATATTGAAGGTGGAACATGAAAAAATACACTTTCTACAACCCACTTTCTATTTACCCCAGCTTTTTTCCTTTGGAAAAGAGAAAATGTTTCTGAACTAAGGTTGCTAGTTTTCCAGACCCTTAACCCTGGCAGAAAAATGCTCTTTTTTTCCACTGAAAGTGAAATTAATCCCATTCAAAGATGTTGTCTAGCAGTGGCTACTGCTGTTGTTGCTTTATTGACTGTTAAGACACTTTTGAGTATGGTTGAAAGAGTGGGGAAAAAATAGAAACATTATTGTGCAATCAATTTAGAGTGTTGCAAGGTGATAATAGAATTGTAACTTTCTGCAGCATTTTATTCTCACAAATCATAACTGTTTCTTAAAGGAACAAACAGCCCACAGTTAGTTTCATTTGAAATACTACTTCTAAATTCCATTGTGCTTCATTTTAAGCATGCTTGCTTCACTATTAGCTCTGAGTGAGTGCCAGATCTAACTATGTTGATTGCTTGTCCTCAGTATATACTCCTTCCTGGGGCTAACATCTTTCCTGCTATGCCCTGTCAACTTTTCGGTTAGACCAACTTGGGATATGGATCTCCTGTTGTCTTATCTCTACCTATCAGATAATTAATTAACCTCTCTGGTAAGTTTTGTATTCTTCTCAGTCTTGGACGGATCTTAAAGTTTATCAGAATTGCAATTCATTAATACTGCAGATCCTTTGCTTTAGACTGTGTCCTCAGGGCTCCAAGGTTTTCCTTGAATAGTGTGTGCAGGCAAAGAAATACGATCCTGCTTTTCAAATCAGCAAACAGTGAATCAATGTTCTTGTCCTCTCTTGCATGCTTACTCCCTAATTTCCATTTCTCTTTGCTGCAGCTGTTGATGACTTTTACTTTGTTATGTGCCTATTTTTCTCCCGTTATTTTGTTTGTTTGACTCTGCTGTAAAAAATGTCCTCGGAATATTGGTTATTTTAATAAAAGTTTTTAAACTTTTTGTCAGGGTTTCATATCCTGTGCATAGGAGTTGAAAACCTGAACTGCTGTGTTCTATCAGATTAATGTTTGTTGCAGGCAGGAATTTAGATACGTGTACCAAGAAGACTGAGGTGGCAACTCAGACAAACTTTCAAGCAGAGATTAATGACCCTTAAAGCACCAACTTTGCCATTGCATTTTAATGGTGGGAAGTCAGCTTAGGGATGATTCTTAGTCATGCAAGCCTGTTCTGCCAGGTCCTTTCTCACATGAATTTATATTTTCATTTTCTGGTATATACAATATACAAAATATTCCTACATACTGCTAGGAATAGACATAAATATCAGACACTCTTCTCTGAGGTGCAACAGCATAGTCTATTTGAAAAAAAAAGTCACTGACCAGTACTCATTTGAGAAAAGTCAAATTGATGTAAAAAAGATGTCACTTTTTCAATTTTTCCATATTTGAAACTTGTGTTCACTTTTTCAGCATTTAACAAGAATGTTGTCATGACAAAAACTCATATGCTGGAATTTTCTACCTAATTAAAATTCGGAATACTTTTGAGTGGTACCAATGGTGTTCTGCCTGTGCTGAACTTGGTAACCAAATGAGTCCTGGTAGTTCTCAGGGGGGCTCCCATTACCCCGAAGAAAAGTCAGAAGGCTCATGCTCACCTCTGAGCAGATTCAGACCCAGTGATTCCGGCTCATATCCTGCTTTCTCTGGTCATACCTGTAGGTCTTTCAAGAAAAGTAGAAAGCCTTTTCTTGTGCTACAGGAATGGCAGCAGAAACTTTGCTAAAAACTTTAAAAAATTCTGTCCTTAATTTGTGTGTGTTTTAGCAGATGTCAAGCCCTTGATTCACACTATTTGATTTAACAGCTGGGCAGAGTTTCCAAACCATCTCCTGGTATGCAATGATATCAGTAGATGGCCAGGAATTTCAATAACCATGAATATCTACAGTTTCAGCCTGCTTAATATTCTCCGTATTCTTATGAGGAATGTAATGTTCACAATTAAGTTTAGCATTTATACACACTGTGTAATATGGCCTACTATTCACATTCGGAATCCTTTAGAAGTAATAAACCTGGACTGTACATAAAAATGTGATATGACTCCCAGATGTACCCTGACTATTTTTTTTGGCACTTGGCAGCAGACATTATTTTCCACTGGTTCAGATGACAGGCAGAGCCCATCTGAGGCAAAACGAAACAATTTCCAACTGGTGGGCATGATAGTGCAGGTGACATTAAATAATTAACAAGTTCTCTTTCAGAAACATGCCTCATGCTTTAATTAATATCGCTTCTTAAAATAAGAAGTTGTTTACCATTGCTGCTTCTGCAAGCTGATTGCTGCTTGCAAAAAACATCTGAGACATGACTATGCCCAGGGGATTGCTTTCACTTCATTGTTTATAATAACTACAAACAAAGAGCTGCAAAAGCTCATCTCGCCATGAGGCATCCTGACAATCTGCCAGTTTAGTCACCAATAATAATGAGACTGGCACAAGCAATAAGCTCAGCACTAATCTAATGAGGGCCTGTTTCAATCACTCATTGATATTACAGCAGCTGCTAAGCACCCAATGTTTGGGATGTACACACAAGAGGGGTGTGTGCCTCCAACCAGTGGAAGGGCAGCTTCCCCCTCAATATGGCTTTATTCCTATCCAGAGCACGGGTCACCTTTTTTAAATTTGATTTCTGCCCCCCATCTTGGAGATATGATCCAGGCTAGCCCTGGATCAGGCAATGGGTGTAAATTATCCGAGCTCCCCCAGGCATGGAGAAGGCTGGAGAGGAGCTGGAGCTGGAGCTGGAGCTGGAGCTGGAGCAGGTGCCCATGCAGAGCTGAAGGTGCGTGTGATGCACTGAGCCGCCTGTGCTGAGCCCAGATAACGTCACTTCCGTCGCTTAATTCCTGCGGTGAATGCAATTATGAACAGATGGGCAAATGACACGATTCCACTGCTAATGAACTTCCCTACTGGGGAAGAGGACAGTGCATTACCCTTTTGTACTTCAGACTTTTAATTATCAGTTTTAGAGTTTGGTGTGGTGTTTTGTGTTTGGGGTTTTTTTTATTGTTGTTAGTGGTGGTTTTTTGGTAGTTTTTGTGTGTGTGTTTTGTTTGTTTGTTTTTTCCCAAGCAAAATTATTTCACATCTTTGAATTTTTAATTCTTTTGGAGATGGTTAACTAATTTCTGCTTATTCTGGAAAGTTCTGAGGAAGTGGCAGAACAAAGGATTTTGTTTCTAAATGGAAACAATCATATTTAAATGCACAGCTTAAGAGAAGAAATCTCTGCTAGCCTGAGTTCTTAAATGTCATTTAATTCTTTCCTCAATTCCCATTGCCCTCCTTTCCAACAAGTTTTCTCAAATCAGCATTTGTAGATGAAGAGCTCATAGTTCTGTGGTTCATACATCAGTTTAGGAGGAATGAGTAGGAAGAGACTGATTTGGAAAGGTATAAATAACATTTCTACTGAGCCAAAGCACAAGCAAAATGAAACCCAGAAAAAGTTGTTGCTCAGGTCCCAAATTTCATATTTCACAGAACTAAACTGATAAAAATACATTCTGTATCCAGTTGAAATATATGTCTCAGCATCAAAATATCGTGAAAGGAGTGATGCTAAGCATCTAATTGTAGATCTTTTTTCTGTGCCTTCAGAAATACTGTTGAGAGAAAAGATGGGACACCTTGCACTTATGAGAAGAAAACAAAGGTAAAAAAGTTAATGTTCCATCATACTAGTTTGCATTTCTTTTGCATTCTGAAAATACGTGGTCATCTTCTAGATAAATAGTTTGGATGAAGTGTATCCGTAGTACAGTGTATGATACTACCTTAAGGCAAATTTTACAAGAGAATATTGACTTTGTAGATTCAGACAAATCTGTTGTTTTACTGCATTGCTGCTTGTTAGAATTGTAAAGTATATAATAAGATTTCTAAATTTCCCACTATTGTCAGGGCAGCACTAATATGTAAATCTCTTATCTGTGTCACATTTTGATCTCACACTTTTATTATACAGCCAGTGACTTGGCCTAACTTTAAGCACTTACATGAGGTACCTAAATAAGAAAGTTGTTCTCTCCAAATTATTCCCCCTTAGTGACAACATGTGTGAGAGTCAATCTTCCATGGAGTATTTCAGAGTACTTAAGTTAGGTATCATAGAGGTAAACATTACCAGTGACTTCATATGGAAAGAATAAAAAGGTCTGTTATGTCATAATGGAGACTGTAAATGAGTCTCTTAATAGTGAGAAGCAATTGGAAGACTTAATGTCCTAATACATTATACAACTGCAATGAATTTTAAAAGGCTTAAAAAAAAATAGGGGCGGGGGAGGAGGAGGGAGTAGGGGAAATATTCCTTGAGCTGTAGCTGCTAATGTTGAACTCATTTTTGTGAAACAACTGAGTTTTGCTGCTGTAACTTTCCAGGAGCACAAAGAGGCATACGTATTCAAAGTACCACAAACTGTTAATGGGTTCCACTGAAACAGATGGCAACATTATGATCATTTTTGCAATTAATGCTGACTGCAGATTGTTCTTGAGGCTGCAGTCATAGTTCTCCATCTCCTGTGTTACCACAGTATTATCCTGGAACAGAATTTATTTTAAAAATTTCTGATAACCCCTTCTTCCCCAAGCTACTGAAAACACTTGATATATTTGGAGGTAATATGACAAGTTACTACAACAGCCTTCTGTTACTTGCATACCAAAGCTCTTGCAAATTAAGACCTGTCTGTCTCCCATGACCTTGAAATTTAGAGCAATGTGTGATCTCCTTTATCTCTTGAACAACTAAACTGGTGATTAGAAGGCTAAGCACATCTTGAAGATACTATTTCTGAAACAAACTGTATGGCTGCATATATCTGACACAATAGCACTTCTGATTAAGTGAATATTTTCTGTCCATTTATTTGTGTTTCTCAACATTTCTCATTACCAGCTAATCTCAGCAAGTGTGTTTTTTTGTTTGTTTTGGGTTTGGGGGGGACATTTGTTGCTGTTGTTGTTTGGGGGTTTTATGTTTGTTTGGGTTTTTTTCTTTTTAAACTGAGTATGATGATCTCACACGCACTGCACAGATCAGAATTGTCTTCCTTGCAACCTTTTTTCATATGTCCAGCAAACTCCGTATGGACCAGAGACCATCAGCAGTTTGCAATGCCTTTGAAAATAATCATACTGTAAAAGGCACAAACCTTTTCCCTCTTGGAATTAGTCTGGTGCAACATGAAAGGTGTGTAGATTGTTTTGAAATATAATCAGTGCTGTTGTCCTACAAACATCAGTGAAATGCCTTGTCCCATTAAAGGGAGATGTGCAGGAAACAGGCAGGACTATTCTACAGGCTGGCAGCATAACTTAACTTTTGCCACTGGAAGTAACCAGCTGAAGATAAAATAGCTCAAAGGGAAGTTTTCAAGAATAGCTGGAGAATGATCCGACTTTGCTGAGGACAAAATCAGGAAGCAGAGGGATTGAGGAGCACCTCTGCTTTGTCCCAGATAGGGTTACTGCCAGGGGACTGAGTTAGTGAGCTGCAGTATCTGATCCCCATCCCCACACGCCCTGTCATGGCACACACATGCAAATGACCACAGCAGGCAGTGACAAAAGCTGTAGTCCTCTCCCCAAAGACATCGGGCTCAGGTGCCAAGGATCTGCTGAGATCAGAAGGAGCTAGAGCCAGAAGCGCCCCAAGGGGCAGCATCTCACTGCAGAGCCTGGCAGCTGGTCCTGCTCCCTGAGCATCTTGCAGGCCAACCCGTGCCAGGAAAAGTCCCATGGTGGGTCTCCCCCGAGCTTGGCGGTCACAGGAATATGACATTTATCAAGGACCCTCTGCCCCATCCAAATAAAGATTTTGTCACTTGAGTCAGAGTTTTCCCAGCTCAGTATTTAGTAGGAACTTAAAACCTTGGAGCCGGCATTTCCAGAGAAAGAAAATAGTGCTGGTGAGCTGCACCTTGCTGCTGAGAGATGCAATTGCTTCCCAACAGTCTGCTGTATTTTGGAAGGTATGCCTTCCAAATGCAGGGTGGAAAATAGCAGAGTGGAAAACCAGGCAGAATTCTGAGATGCCTCACTAAAAAGTGAAGACGTTTTGTGAAATCCAGTTCATTAGAAAACCCAAGACTGAGGCCTGATTTCTGCTTTCAGGTCTTATGAAGGTGAACAGCTTAAAGCGACAGGTTAACATAGTTCAGATGTTTGGTTTTTTTCAAAGGTGGCATTGTACAGTTGTAATTGGAACTAGGAATGCTTGTTAGAGTCATATCACAACAATAAGCGGATAATTATGCAATTTTTCATGATATGTAACTTACCTAGTGGGAAAAATACTATTTTTTACCATGCAGCGTTACTGTAAATTGTTAAATTACTTTACTATGTAGATGAAGTATTTGTCTCCTGGGAATTGTTCTAATAAAATAGAAAATTTATAACAATGTTACAATGTTGTTTTACCAATCAGGAGCCACAGTAAGAGGTAATCATCTTGTATGTTTGTAAACAATGGATATTTTAATAACAGGAAAGAAGTTTTAAGAGGATTTTATTATTACTGCAAGAGAACAACTGAGATTTAATCTGCAGCAGTGACTATCAAACGCTATAAATTTTGGAGTGAAAAAAGGTCACAGATAAAATCTTTCCAATTGAGAGGTAACGCATGGAACTCTACTATCAATCTTGAAGATAGATGTTGAAAGATTTTTGTTGATGTTGCAAAGTTAACAGTTTCTGGTTTTCAGGAAGCATACTCATCTGGGGCTAAAAATGATACCTTGTTCAGTTTTATTTTTGCTAAGTAAAAAGTATGTAGGCTAAAATAAAGTCGATGAAAACCCTTCACAGCCAGAAATCTCATATGGGCCATGAAAGCCTGTTGCAACAACCATAGAAAGTGCCAGTAAAGGCTTATCTTAATACCTAATTTAGAATCTAAGTGTAAATCAAACTTTGGATCATAAAGTCATGATTTAAGTGAGACAAATAGAGTATTTGGAGAGATAGATCAAAATATACAGAGGAAATTTGTTCAGTTTAATGCACTCATAAATATTTAAACTCTTATGTAGATTATAAAAAGAAATTTGGGGGAACCACAAGAAATCTCATTAACATCTGATTTTTTTTTTTCCTTAGGAGAGACTGTCTAAAGAGCCTTTTGTTTAGTCTGGGTATGATCTCATCATTGATACTGTACAAAAAAACTGTATGTATGGTATCCAGCATGCATAGAATCATATGTACTTATACAACAGATACACTAATAGGGCTTTCCATTTAAATAAAATCAACAAAGTAAATCTTGAGTTGGCGTATGAGTGGGGCTAACGCAGATGAAAATGAGGAAAGGGTCCCTAGGGAAACATCATGTAATCACTTTGCATTAAGTTCATTCATCTGTGCAATGGGTGGATTTATACCTGCCACATAACACTGTGATGCTCTTTTTATTAATATTTCTAAAAAGCAGTGACATTATTTAATTAAACATGCAAGTACCTGGTGGTGTTTATCTGTCAACAACTGACATTCCTAAGTACTCAGTGTCTCCCTCCTTGCAATGATGTCTTATTCATGACAGAAAAAATAGAGCTGGGTGACAGGAAGTCAGATGTTCATCACCTCTCCAGGTGATGAAACAATCTGGCTTTTCCATGTCCAGTGCAAATATTTGCCCAGCTTTTTGAAAGAGATGTTGCAATGTCTCTAGCACATCCACTAAAGTGGTTATCTAGCCTTACCAGTAGACTCTTAGTATCTGTAAATTCATTTCTGCAAAATACAAGAGCTTTTTCATCTTTCTTCCTCTTTTTTAGCCCTTGTCTAGGCTATCCAGCCCTTGTTTCGTCAATTTTTGCCTTGTGGACCATCTTCTGACGATCTCTAATCATTCTGATTCCTCTCCATTGCAGTCTATTCAGTGGCTCAGCATCTCTTTTAGAAGTGAATTGTCCAAAATGGAAGGTGAAACTTTAGTAGAGATTTTCTACAAGCCAAAGCAATAAGATTGCTTCACGTACAGTCTTGCTGCCTATCTTCTCATTTGTATATCCTTGGTGTGATTGCTTAGGATGACATTATTGACTCATTCAGCTTGCAATCAACCCTAAAGCCCAAAATCTTTTACAGAACTTCTATTCAGCTAGCTGTTACACACACAGTATTTGCAGCTGATTATTGCTGTTTAAGACTGGTAGCCTATACTTGAACCTCAATATTTCCTCATAAGAGAACACTCTGAGGTAGAAAATTTCAGAACTGAGAAAAGGTCAGATATTCTTTTTCTTGTATAGGAAGGTTTTCTCAGTTACCACATGCTGCTTGCTTTCATTATTTTGCTGATGAAATAATTATTTCATACATTAATTTACTCCAAAAAGAGTTGACTAAATAAAAATATTGACTATGAAGATCATAATTCAGACACTAATTATCTTGAGACCACTCTAAGAAGAAAGTTTGGCCAAAAGGGTGCAGTAAAGACAGAGGCATTTGTGAACTCTTTATCTGTATCCTAATTTAATGTGTTCCCAAGTTTTCCTCTTCTTTTGATTTTTCAAATGAACTGGACTCCCGTTTGTACACACCCATCTTGAAGTACTACTTATCTTCAGACTGAAGTAAATAACCTAAAGTCTTGTAAAGATATAGAAATGGGATAATTGTAAAGAGGAGAGGTTCTTCATACAGCTGATAATAAAACAACAGCTCTTATATATTGTACAATACAATTTTATTTATTGTTAGTGTATAGTAGGAGAATGACAACAATAGGAAAAAAAATAATATATAGTGTTAAAGAACTTTTTAAACTATTTATTCTCATCTTTGGTTAGCTGATGAAAAGCACAGACACGTAACACTTCTTAGCTATTTTTACATGGAAAATGCATCCATTAAGCCTAACATGTGAGCCACTGATGTAAGCAGAGCAGTCAATCAAAGATGAAACGGAGCTGTACAGTGAAAGAAATAATTCAGACGCTAATAGACAAGAGGAAAAAAGCTTACATCCTGAAGTAGGAGATTACTAGCCATAGCAACATAAACAAACACTTCTTGATGTCTTTCTTTTCCAGTTATATCAGATTATTTACAAAACAATGAAGCAGGTTAAGATACAGATTACCTTATGTTTGGGTTATTTTTAGAACCACTTTTCTGTTGTTTATTTCTCTTAAAAAAAGGAACTCTTTACGGGAAGAAATGGTCCACTGCCCAGACACTGTGTACATTTGTACTGTAGACTCCTCACTGCTGGTCTTTTTTTCTGTTTTAAAGTATTTGAGTAAGTTGAAGTGAGGAAAAGAAACCTAAATAATGTTTTTACTCTGAATAGTGTAAATATCCCAAAAGAACTTCTCTGCAGCTGGCATTCTTTATTTTTTCTAAAATGGCCGTCTGCTGCAGGAACTTCGTTTTTAAATTTCACACAGTGCTGGATGAAACAGCATTCAAGCTTGGATGTGCTTTTCAGATGGATTAATATGTTTTGCCAACTTAAAAAACTGATATCTAAATTTGTAAAGACTGTTTCCCAGTGACTGGAAAGAATTCATATTGATGAAGAAACAACTAATTTAGTTTTCAAAGAGATATGATACTTTCTTAAGAAAACAAAGAAACATTACTGTGTTATTTTTGGCTGGTCTACAGAGGAATGTGCTATGACCAGGAAAAATTCTGGGGATGGGTACCTGCTGGAATGTGATGGAAATTAATGTCTCAGGAAAAGCACTCAGAAGAGTAAGCATTCAAATCATAGTGAAACATCCTACATTTTATTTGTAAGCCACATATATTAGAGTGCTTATTAAAATCCAGCTGTTATTTATATATACATAAGGTGTTTATCCTTTATTTATTTTTTTTAATTGACCATAACCCTGCTTCTGTAATCCTATCTTTCTAAAGGGAACAGAAACACAATTATTATCTGCAGCTGGTGTATGGACAAATGAATTTAAGACTATAATTTTAAATGAAATAAAAAAAAATTCCAAATAATTCAATTCAAAATTTTCAACTCATTCATCAACACTTTATATAATAGTACAAGTCCACTGCTGAAGAAAATATAAGAGTCTTGGGTATGTAATACTAAGTAATTTTTTTAATCTCATTTAGGCAAAATAATAAGTACATGCTTGGTTTAATCTCCAGGGTAGTTTTAATCTACTGATTTGCTCACTCAGGGTCTTTATTACTTTATTGCCCCAAAGATTCCACTTGTCGTCTCAGGAGCTATATATTCCATTACACTTGTTAGGACTTCATAACTATCCCAATATTTAGTCTTTTTGTCTTCAACTCCTCCAGTGTCACCAAATTTTATTTCACTTTAGGTGTAATGAAATTACTTGTAGATTTTGGAGTTGGAACAGTGTGACATCAGGAATACAATGTTCTAACTTATCTAAGGTAACTGAAGAATAAAGTTTTTTGTGCCCTAGTTCTGAATTTTACAGCATACTCTCTCCCATTCAATATGTTTTAACAGCAGCTGAGCTAGAAAGAATGAGCATGAATGGTTTGTAGTGTAGTCACAACATACGGCACCAACAGAATTAATATCTTTGGAAATGTAAGTCTCATACAAGCTTAATATGTTTGCTTTTCTGCATGGTCAAGTTTTCAATTTTTAAAGTGTAAGTGTAAGCTGCCCATATAGATGCATTCATACATTAAATACACATATACACTTTGCACACACTACATAAACATATTAAAATATATACACATTTATGTATTTTATATGTTTAATGCATATTCATATATATATGGTTGCTTTTCATTCAATTGCATCTTTTTAATCTTTTTTGATGACATATTCATTTCCAGTTGTCAATATATCATAGTGCACAACAACAAATCATTAAGCATTTTGTTAATTTCTAGGATTAAGAAAGGTATTATATCGTGAGAAGCCTGAGACAAATTTGAAATTAAAATGCTATATCCTTTCTTCACCACAGGCCACTAGCACACTTCTTGCAGCTCTCTGAAAGGATTATGTGAAAACCAAGAAGTTCCTTACAAGATCTGTATAAAGTTTATGGTGTTACATTGAACAGGACATGTAAATCCAGACAGTTTTCCTGTTTCTGGGATAAATATAATTTTCCTTCTTGCTGTTCCCAGTTCTAGTTTCCTCTCTGGACACAGTGGGAGCTGTCCCTTTCCTTAGATCAGTGACACAATTCACAACAGCAGTGGTGCAGCTTTTTCATGTAGGAGGCTGAGGAGAAATCCAGGGATGAGGTTGCCATGGCAAGAAGCAGTCCCTGCCCTGTACAGTTTACGCTGCATTGTGAATGCCATGCACGAGCTCCACGTTTTGTCTTCATTTGTATAATCAGTGATTAATTTACTGTGACTTATGTATTTAGACTTTGCACACTTCATTTAAAGGCTGCACCTTTATTATCTTCAATTCCATGCAAAAATTTCTGCAGGGAAAGGAAAAATTTAAAGGCGTCTTTCTCAGCAGTGACAAGGACGTAGAAGGAGGGGCTGTTCTTTGTTTGTAGCCATTAGATCTCCCTATTAGCAGATGTTTTCTAAACATCTGCATACAGCAAAATTTAACTGTGATCAGGAGTCAAAGGCAACTTGCTACAGTTAGTCCTATCAGACTGCTGTTTCATGCCAACAGATGTTGAACCCTTCTGTGGTTGTACCTCATGATCACACAATATCCAGAAAGAAAGAGGAGAAGGAAACTGACTGCATCACTAGGCAATAGGTCCTGTCTTTCAGCTGTTGAGACAGCACTGACAGCCCTACAGGCATCTGTTTGCTACTTTTGTACATGAAGGTGAGGTACCGGGAAGGTTGTTGATGATAGGAATGGGGAGAGCAGGATTTTTCTTGTAGGTAAGACTAGTTGCAAAGGCTATCCCTGATATCTAGGGACAATAAAGTGAGCAGAGCTCAGTGCAGCCAACATAACCGCAGACAAAGAAAGAAAAAAAAAAGAAAACAGTCTTTTTTATTCATATTGAATTATTTGAAAAAGAGGAAATCTAAGAATTAAGCAGTTCATTTAAAAATCAGTAAACTGAAAAGAAACTCCAACCATTTTATTAGCCCATCTATTGGACCATCATACTATTGAATTTCTGCACTTTTTGGCTTATGCACTAGTCTTTAAAATTCATGGAGAAAATGGATCATAACCCTACTAATGATGCTTGGGGTCTTCTGGCAACAGAAGACCTAACATGAGTTCAGTTGCAAGGGGGAAATTTACTTATAACTTGACTCCATTCTCCCCTTAGTCAGATGACACCAGCAAGTATTGCATATTAGAATAACTTTTTAGCTCTTTTTCAGTGTTCTGCTGACAGTTTTATTTTAGGACTTTTATCAAATGATAGTGCTTTGCAGTCTTATCAAATTAAAGGAGACTTGCAGTGTTTCACACATGAAACAATAGTGAGAATTACCAGTAAAATGAAAATTTCTGAAGGCGGTATTTTGCAGTGTATGCTACAGCTGTTCACATCACTACACTTATGAAGGCAATAGATTTCTGTTGCACTGTCCTACATAAAATGAGGAAATACTTAATTAGATTTGCCACAGTGGCTACAGTATGAAGGTGATGAAATTATTCAGACCAGAAACCATATGCAGACTTCACCACTAGAGAAAGAGAGAGACAGCTTTGTTGCTATCAAAGCAACAAAAAACAACTGAGTATCTTAATTTAGACAACCAGCATATCTGGTTGACATTTTCCTTCTTCCCTCTTCTGAAAATGAGACTCTTATGGAATGGAAATAAAGCCACACCTGCAAAGGGAAATACTGAGGAAAAAATATGAAAATATTTAAAAATTTTGTTTACTGTATTTCCTGCCCATTTCTTCTTCCTAATTTATTTTCATGAATAAAGACGGCACCGCTGGAATTCTTAGTTTTTCTCAGTGTTTCAACACCTATATATGGGTTTAGGAATATCCTTTTTATAATATCTACTTATCAAGCACTATAAATAGCTAGAACCAAGCAAATATTGTTCATCTTATCCACAGATCTAATTTAGGTTGGAATCGTTTAAGATCATAGAGTCCAACCATAAATCTAGTGCTGCCAAGTCCACCAATAAATTATGCCCCTGTCTGCAACATCTACACATCTTTTAAATACCTCCAGGGGTGTTGGTTTCCCCACTTCCCTGGGTAGCCTGTTCCAGTACTTGACAACCCTTTCTGCGTAAAAATTTTTTCCTAGTATCCAATCTAAACCTCGCCTGGTGCAACTTGAAGCTGTTTCCTCTTGTCCTAACACTTGTTACGTGGCATAGGAGGCTGCCCCCCACCTGGCTACACCCTCCTTTCAGGGAGTTGTAGAGACTGATAAGGTCTTCCCTGAGCCACGTTTTTTCCAGGCTAAATAACCACACCTCCCTCAGCGGCTCCTCACAAGACTTGTGTGCTCCAAGTCTGCTGCTCCAAGTCTGCTGCAGCCTCACCAGGGCTAAGCACAGGAGGAGAATCGCTGCCCTAGTTCCATTGCCCACAGTACTTCTGATATCATCCAGGATACTAAACTCTAGATAGACAGCATCTGCAGCCTTTCCCTTACGCACTTAGCAGGTCATCTTGTCATAGAAGGACATCAGGTTGATCAAGCAGGTCCTGCCTTTCATAAACCCATGATGGCTGACATGGGTTCATGAAAGGATAACCAAGGACATGTCCAGGATAACCAAGGCCTGATCTCTTGGTTATCCTGGACATGTCATGTGACTGTCCTCAAGCTGAGCTTCCCCAGCACCAAGGTCAGGCTGACAGGCTTGTAGTTCCCAAATCTTCCTTCTGGCCCTTCTTAGAGATGGCCATCATATATTCTGACTTATAGTCAGACCCCTGGGACCTCCATGGTGAGCCAGGATTTCTGGGAAATGGTGGAGTGGCTTGGTGAGCACTTTTACCAACTCCAACAGTACTCTTGGGTGGATCCCATATGGACCCATAGACTTATGCACATCTAGGGGACGTAAAGCACTACCGTACTGGGTTGCCCCAATTATCTTCTCTGCTATTTCAGCTAATAGCAAACATTTAAGGAAAAGAATTGGATATCTGGTATTTGTAAAATGGTCCTTCACATTTTGTGCTTTCCAAGAACGCAGTAGCCAGTGGTTTTGAGGCAGGGGTTTTGGAGTAAAATTATGTTTAGCAGATACCACTCAATCTTATCCTTCTCGCTGTCAGTAAGAGTCCTTATAAGCAGCAAAATTACATACATTGAGATACCGCTTGCCTAGATTAAGGTAGCTAAACAACCCATTTGCCAGCAAGAGTCTCAAAACAAAGAACATCCTGAAATGTAGAGTGGACCTTTCCCTGTCTAGGAAAAAGTAAAGACTAAAGCAGCCATAGGAATGGTGGCTGTGGGATTCCTACCCTTTCAGTCATGCATCAGCCAAGCCTGTCTGGAAGCCTTATCCACCTCTGCTAGCCCCAAACCTCTAAGAGTTAACAGCCTTTTAAATGCAGTTCTGCCATGAATTTTAATAAAGATGCAGTCTGTAAAAAATAAAAAAAAATAAAAATAGATCTGCAAAGGTAGCTCAAATGCAAAATTCTAGTTCAGGGCCTGTGTCTAGATATGTCATTTGTTAACAGAGCTTGGAAGTTAGTGAAACTCAAACCATCTTTTTTATTTCCCTGCCCTCCACTATTTAAGCAGTTTCTGAACTGAGCAGTGGTCAAGCAAAAAGCATTTCATTCTGGAGGACAGTGAAAGGAGAAAATCCATTCTGTATAAAAAATGACCAGTCCCTGTTATGACATTTATTATGTCTTCACTTATGAGATATCGGATAGTGCATATGTGTCATAACAGAAGGATTGTCCCTCACATATACTCCTCCATATACAGCTGTAAAATATTTAGGTGTGCATTTGCATATCCACATCCATATTAAGACAGATGAAAATCTTGGCTCATCATGGACATCTTAAGCCAGTGAGTCCATTTCCTACAATGCAGCAAGGCTACACCATCCTGATATCTTGAGGACTGACATTACCTATTTAACCTTGAAGACCTCCAGTGAAGGTGATCAAATATCCTCCCTGTGACATATTCCCAAAAGCCTAGACCTCTCTTATGAAGATTCTGTGTTTATTTAAAGTACAGTTTCCTTGTTGTAGCTTACCTGTACACCTACTATTTGTCAGTCAAAGAAGACTATGCAAGAATTATTGCTCACTGTCCCTTTTGTTACATACTCCAGCATATTTTGTCAGTTGTCATGTCTCCCCTCAGAATTTCTTTTCCTAGGTGGTGTCTTGAGGGACCTGTTTTCTAAATGTTTAATCATTTTATATTTCTCTCTGAACTCCCTAATTTGCCTGTCATTTTTCAAATGTGATGCTTTAAATTGGATGTAAGACTCCAACTGATGCTTAATAAACACCAAGTAGAACAGGGTAATTAACTCATTTGGGTTTAAATTTATTACTTTTAATACAACTTAATACCATATAGCATTTGCTTCCCTTTCACCTTCCTTTTGATCGTGAAAATGCTGTATATTTGACTCATGAGTACTTTATCACACAACACAAACTCCTGTCCTTTTGTTGTGTCTGTCTCATTACTCTCCTTGCCTTCTATGTTTGAACACATGACTAATTTTTCACCTTTACTCCTCAGTTGCTTATTGGCTCTGTTGGAGAGGATTTTTTGTTCATTTTAGTCATCAAGTAATTGAGATTTTATACTAGCTAAAATACTAGCTAAAACCTATGAAGAAATGTCTTTATATACCTTCCAAATAATTTATTGTCTTCCAGCTTCAAATTAAAAATTGGTTTAGTGTGTGTTCTGCCACATCCCACACAGGGGCTAATCCAAGTATTGCATGGTTGGGGGTGGACTCCATATAGAAATTCACTTGATATTCATGTCAATATGACACTGGTTAGGTTAGTAATTACTTTCAATATTTGACTTGCTTTGACCAGCTAAGGAAGACTTCATTCATTCCACATTCCTGCTGACTTCAACTGAACTCCGTGTAAAGAACACAGTTTAGTGCTACTAACTAGTAAGTTCCTTCTCTGCTGTTAATCAGCTGTATAAATTAAACTCTTTGGGCCTTAAGATGGCTATTCTATCAAAGCATCCCTACTATGCATAGGAGCAGAATCCAAGTAGATTCAAAAGTTTGGGGGACTCTCTAGCTTGTCAAAGCAAGGCATGAGGAGGGATTTCTGATTCTTTTGTGAGTGTGTGTGACAGGGAGAAAGAGTGGTTTGGGGAAATGGAAATTTGGAGGAATGTGGAAAAAAAGTACATGCTGGCAAGTTTTCAATGGTCTGTGTTAAAACATGGCAGGTGTGTTATTTGGGAATTTCCATGTGGCCCAAAGGTAAAGCTAGAATTGATTTCACTCCTTTGTGCTCACTTTCTTTTTATCAGAGTGCTTAAAACCTTTAATCCTTGTGAGGAGTGATAGGTCATTTATCCCTTAGGCAGACTTTTTTATTTCTTTTGCAGGAATGTTAGGAGGACAGCAGGTTTTTCCCTTGGCCTGCCAATAAGATAAATCATATTCTGCTACTGCTAGTAAATATTTTAACTTCAAAAATAAAGTGAAGAAAATATTTCACAGGCACTTTTAGAATTCATTTAATCTTCAGCTGTCTCTGAAGTCTCCATGGTCTGATATCTAAAATTTTAGGCATATTATAAAGACGTTACAGACAAACCTTTGGCATTCCAACCTTCAATTCTGTAACTGTATGTAAGTCCTATCAGATAAAAATCTACAAAATGAAAGGAAAAACAGAGGCATGAACAGGAACCCACAGAAACTTGCCCTATTCCTCTGACATATGTTTATATTAGATTATGTCAACTGATGGAATCCATGAAAATCTAAAGTCATCTTTAAAAAAAGTAGAATTCTAACTGCTTATACTTCCAGTGACCAGTGCACATTTTTATTTACTTGCAAAAATATTATTCCATGTTCGTATTTCAACTGCCCATACCAAAGGAAAAAAAAAATGCCCTCAGCATCTTTTATGAAAGAATTGTGAGATAATTATTAAATAATGAATTTAATCTTTCATTTATTCAGGACCATAATTTAATGATTCTGGAGACAAGTGATGTATGATGCCATTCTTTCAAGTATGAATATGTACTTGCCTCTTTCCTACTGCTAGTCTGCATTGTATTGACTTTCTGTACAAGTCTTATGCAGCAAACAAACCATAAAACATTCTTATAAAACAGATGGACTATACACTGTCTTCTGTTGGAGGAAAAACAACCCAACAAAAAACCAAAAGGTTATTTTTTTAATCTTGTTTTTCAGTGAAGTTGTTTTCAAGGCACAGTATTTTAAAAGAGAGTAAGCTTATGTGTGCATTGATGCAACCAGAATCTTACGCTGGTTTTTCATTTGTTTTCTTGTTGTTTTTAAAATAGGTGCTATATGAAGTCTATAGGTTAGAAAAGAAATGTTAACTTGTTCTCAGTCTTTGTAGTATGTCTGATGTCTAACAGACTGTATTTTTCAGTCTGCTTTGCATGTGGTATCTCATCCCCTGTCCCACTGAGCTGAAGTTATTGATATTATACTCAAAAATGCAAGGAAAAGGGTATTTCTGTTGAAATTTAATTACCAGTTTCAAATTAAGGACTAGCATGTAGAATGAAAGTCAGAGAAAGGCAAGCATTTGACCAGACCCAAGGATTTGGTCTCCCTCTTCTGAGTCTTCAAAAAGATACTTCAATCCAGGCTCATTCTACCATGTTTATTCAAACTGTAAGATCAGACTCTGAAGCAGCACCTGAGACTGAGAGACACCTATGGCCTTTTAATGTGCTACTGTGTAATGTAAACAGACACAGTATCTTATGCTGCTGCTGTTACTCTTTTCTGACTTTAAGGAAGATAAAATCTGTCATTGTTATGGTGATTGTTTTTGTATTATAAAATTTTAGCTCACTAAAATTGAATTTGGTATCTGGCTCCTCCAAGATAACTTGAATTTCCAAGGTAGATGTTTGGACACTTTTGGTGAACTCTTGACAACTTACCAAAGATATCAATCTGATTGCCTCATGCTGAGAAGAATTATATCATGAGTTGTATAAGGTTATCGGGTTTTATGAGTGTCAATAATAAATGACAGAAAAATTTAGCTTACCAAGGAAGGTGCAAATCAGCCTCTAGAAGAACAGAACACTGGTGCTCACTATAAAAAATGAGAAGACTGGTGGTGCGGTCAGGCAATAACTATTTCCTGAGCATGAAGATAGTTCAGAGGCAGCAGGTTCACTTAAACAACAAAAAACCTCAGGAGACATTTTATGAAAGTTTGCACACCATTTCTAGACATTTGAAAGTGGAATTTTATCTTGAAAAAAAAAAAAAAATTGCAAACATTACTCCTAATTCTTAAAGTGTTGAATGTAGCCATACTATTAATTGTATAGCAGACACACACCAAAAAAAGAACCCAAATGTTTTACTATACAAGTGGAAGCAGGAAGTCTATTGCAGAGACAATAGCTGTACTTAGATATCCTTTAACTCATATTCTTTAACATTAACTGGCCTCCACTTTTCTAAGCAGTTTTTTTTTTAATTAGAAAACACATATGTATCTGAAATCTGTGGTTTGTGTTCTGTAGTATTGACAGGGTATTTGTGTTTCTAGTAAACAGTCAAGGGTTCTAACCACAAAACCCTTATAGGCAGATATTTTCAAATGCTCAAACTTGATTATGTCACTTTTTATATAGCTTATAATGGTCTACAGTCTAGTTCCTAAGGCTTGTTGAAGCATTCAGCAGAGTATTCAAATAGTGAAATATCATTAAAAAAAGCCAAGTACAAAAGTATCTGAAAGTTTTCTCTGAAGAGAAAAAAAATCCAAATGCCTTTTCTTGCTGTGAATATCAACTTTTCTTTGAGGAACAGTTTCAAAGGATTTACCACTTTATCTATAATTGATGTAAAATACTGCTGAACAAACATTTCTTCAGTGTCTTCTCGGTATGTCCAGGTAGACTTTGCTGTGACTAAGAGGCCTTTTTCCTGTCCTAAAAAGCAATTTTTTTAAAATGTTAACAGTAAAACGAAAGTAATCTTAATTTAAAATTTATATATATATATATATATAAATAAAAGCTTTCCAAGTACTTCTTTTCTCAACTTTTTTAGTGAGCTGTCGTGTTATTTTTGTGGATATAATAGCTATATTCAGTGCTGAACATCACTGTTGTCAAATGTACTGATAATTCCTCTGATGTCAGTGACAGAAAGATTGTGTCTTGTCAGTAAGGAAAGCAGATGCCTTGGGCATGTTGAAACTGAGAAATTAGATTCCCCTAGGAGAGCAACCACGTGAGAACTCTAAGCAGTTACCTCCCAAGAAGGAACTGGTGAACTGATTTATAAAAAATGAGAACTGACACCTTTGCTTGAAATTGGAGTCAAGCATGCAGTATAGTTTGCAGAAGTGTAATTGCATTTTTTTTCCAGCTGTGTTCTTCTGTTTATGTTCTGTTTTTCTCTAGACAGGTTTAGCATGGCTGTGTATCAAGGAAGAAGATAGTCGTATGCAGCTCCAGATACAGATAGCTTAAATAAGGGTGTAAGTGACCTTAAGTTCTGTCTTGTGTTTCTCTACCAAGGCATTTAACTAAACATGTTAGTGTTTACTGCTTTATTAACCCACCAAGATTTCTTAGATATCTTTCAAACATTTTCCATTGTAGACTTGATATTTCAGGAGTTGCTTGAAAATGCTGGATATTCTAGTTCTGACCCACGAAAGTCCTGGAGGAGGATGTAGCTTTATTGACATATCTTATTTTCATAGTAGAGTGACAGCAGTGTAAGTGATAAAGGCACATAGACCCTTCTTTGTAATTCCAAGGCGTGGTAGGCAGGACTGAGCCTTACCGATAGCAAAGAAAGAATGGGTTTAATTTAAATATAAACATTTTAATAAAAAGCACTCCTGGCTGGAGACAGTATATTTTCTGCAGTGGATCAACATTTTAAACACTTTCAGAAAAGTGAGGATTCTTTGTTTAAAGGTAGAATCCAAAAGAAGGAATAGCAGTACATGCCAGAGGTAGAGTGATGTTCCAGATTTAGGGACAGATTAGGAAAAATGTAAAGATATAAGAAAGAAAATAATTAAAGACTGTAGAGAATGCAGAGGTTATCCCATATGTACAATAGCTTTTATATATGACTAACAGGAAGCCTATTCAAAGCAGGAGAATGTAAGAAAGAATTTTCACAAGAAAATAGCATATTTAGGAAATAGCACTCTGCTGGGAAAAACATTGGCTAGAAATAAATCTGTTCTACTGATGAATATTAATTTACTGTTATTATTACTAAAATATTTAGAGTGGATATTTTTTCTTACATTCTGTTTTCAGATTTTGAAAATGAACATCAGAATAGTTTTCCATGACTAGATGTGTTTCAACATACCTGAACAGTACTCAGTCCAAAGAACATCTGTTTCATCAGCTGTAGAGTGGGATTATATGTTCTTGCGAAAAATGTGACTAGAGGTAGCCCCATAATGTAGCTGAATTCAGCTATGGATAGTGTCTCTGTCATGGTTTAACTCTGGTAGGAATCTAAACCTCACCCAGCTGCTCACTCACACTCAGTGGAATGGGGAAGATACTCTGAAGGGTGAAAGTGGGTTTAGATAAAGACAGTTTAATAGGTGAAGGGAAAGCTGCTTATGCAAGGAAATAAAAACAAACTTATTCGCTACTTCCATGAGCAGGCAGGTGCTCAGCCATCATCAGGAAAGCAGGGCCCCATCATGCTTAACAGTTACATGGGAAAATAAATGTCATAACTCTGTCTTCTCTTCCTTCTTCTTCCCCCAACTTTATATGCTGAGGATGATGCCATATGGTCTGGGACAACCCTTTGGTCTATTGGGATCAGCTGTCCCAGCTGTGTCCCCTCCCAATTTCTTCTTCACCCCCAGCCTCCTTGCCAGTGGGACTGTGAGAAGCAGAAAAGGACTCCGTGCTTTGTAAACACTTCTCAGCAGTAATTAAAACAGCTGCTATCAAAACTGTTTTCATCACAAATCCAAAGCATAGCCCCATGGAAGCTCTTAGACTTCAGTGGAAAAGAACTGTATGGTGAGGAACCATAATTCAACCATAGAAGGGTGTTTCGTTTCAGATGTGAATAAAAATGATGATGAAAGAATCTCAAACACTGAGCTTGGATAAAGGAGGAATTAAAAGATTAATACAGTATGAGTCTCTTTTATCTTGACAAGTCTGGGATTCCTCCACATACTTTTGGGTACAGTCTGTGAGAGGAAATATAATGCACAGCAAAATATCATGCGCAATAAGGGCTAACAAATGTGGAAAAAAAAATTAGCATTATAGCCATATCTGTATCTCATAGAAATAGGTGGGATTATTTTATTGATCTGCAAAGGATACAGGATTTAGTCCTGTATCTACAAGCGGAATGCTTTCAAATGTAGCCTGGAAGTTACAGCCAGGAAGATACAAGCTGACTGGCTCTTATCTCAGAAAGTAGAAAGTCCGTTTAGAAAAAGCTTTAAAAATGTAAGACTTTAATCTTCATAAATCTAGTTATTTATTGAAAAAAATCTGGAAAAAATATTATACTGCTTGTAGAGAATTTAGTTTCATATCTCCATAGTTTAGCTTCTTCACATGCTTTCCTTTCAGTGCTTTACTTTTTCAGAGCAACTATTTTTCTTTTACATCTTGCATAATTTTACTACTCATACAGTGGCTAAAAATTATGCTATCCAGTCAAAGACCTTATTTGAGCAAGAATATTTAACAGTCTTAGTCCTTCCTTTAGGTTTTAAAAATATATATAAAAAAAGGAGATTGACTTAAAGAGTGAGATATCAAAATCTGATATGTGGATCTAAGAGAAAATTTCAGAAAGTACAGTTGGATTCTGAATGTAAATGTCCATGTTTAAATGTCCATGTTTTAATGACTCAAGATATTTCATTTTTTTTAGAAGTATTTAATATCGTCATAAGGTGAACCTTCAGGGCTGTTTGCATTTTGACATCAGAAAAGTCATTATTCTAGGTGATTGAAAATAGCCAACTTCCATGTGTGACTTCAGCTGTTCATGAGAAGGCAAAATCCATCTTTGTTGCTTTCTTGTTTCAAACCCTACTGGCTGAGGGTTACAGAAGTTTTGGTTGAAGTTCCTTTACATACCTCTCTGCAGTTCAACCCTTCCCTAATATGTGGCCCATCCTCAAGCCCATTCCCTCTCTGTTGGGCCATGTAACCAGGATTTCAGGAACTTTATGTGCTATGAAGCACAAGCTGTTCTATTTTTCTTCGCATTCTCAATTGCCCCCACTGAAGACAGACATGCCCCGTTTCTCTGTTAGCTGTTCTAATTGGTCATCTAATGGTCAAAACTAATACCACAGGGAAAATCCCCCAGGCAAACAGAGCAACAGCCTGCCTCTGTTAACTCACTGCTTTTACTTTTACCCACCATAATTGCCTCAGCCTGTTGGTCTGTGACAACTGCTCCAGGAACAGCACTGCTATCTGGCAACCCTATTATTGGCCCTGGAGATGTCAGACGCCTTCTCCAAGCAGCTGATATACACAGAAACAAACTGAAGGGCAGAAAGGAATTAAACTTTCATACTTAGTGGTGTAGGAGAGCTGATTCTCTTCACAGGCACTATAGAACCTTCATTTTTCTCCTTTCTCCTATTTTCAAGAGTAAAAAACCCAAAACTCCAAATCAAGTTGCTAAACTGGACACAGAGATGTTTAAAATGATCTAGTCATATTTTTTTCTCCAAAGCAGCAGCTGAAATATTTGTGTTTCATGAAAATTTTAAGGAATCTGTTTTGTACTGAAGATACGAGCCATTGCTTAGTAATGAATGCAATCAATAATGCATGTATTGACAGAAATACGAAGGTGGAGGTACCTGCGGTTAAATTTGGAACGGATGTTTACAAGCTGGAGAGCTTTCCTTTCAAAATTTTCCTAAGGTCTTCTTCACAATAAATCAGGGCATGTAGATTTCTCAGTTAAAGCCTGAGAACAAAATGTTTTTTAATTATTATCAGTTGGTACTTTTAGTTTTAAGTGCAGGAAATCACATGTGTAGGAGCCTCTTAGCCATATGCAGTCTCACAGATTTCACCACTGGCTCAGATACAGCAATATTAAACTTTGCCAAATCACAAAAGACCCAAGTATGACAGAATAAGGCAAGAGAATATTGATTTGCCTTAGGCATTTCGTTTAAACTCCTACAGTAGGCAGTACTTAGAGAATTTGAGGATTTCATATGTTGTCATTCAAAATACAGTGTATTTTGCCTTTATCATGAGAAAGAAAGACTTCTCTTTTTGTAGGTCTTTTTTTTTTTTTTTTTTTTTTTGGTGGAAAGGAAGGGATAGCAATGAGATCTGTATGCTGTACATTTTTTATTTTTTTCAAAATTATCTTTGCAAGGAAATCTTATTATGACCATCGTTTCTGTTTAATGATGATACACTCTCTCTCATTGGTCACCGTTATTTCTCTGTTACTCAATATTGAGATCTTCTTTCCTGTAATTTTTTTTTTCTGGCTCAGCAGAATAGAATACAGAGCATTTTTTTTCTAATTACAGAAAACCACAAATCTTTCTCATAAAGTGTTTTTATCTGGGGATTGCTTCTATAATCACCGCTGTCAAAAATGACTAGCCCATAAAATATTTTAACAGGATATTTCCTAGATTACTTCATTTCTTTGCATTTACAAAGCTTTTGAATTTGCTAATGTTTGTTGATCGTATCACTATTTCTGAGTTAAATTTAATGAGATGCTTGAAATTTTAAAGATTATTTTCTTAATATTCAACATAATTTCAAGGTGGTTTAGGATATTTTTAAAGAAATATTTAAAGGTTATTTGGAATTACATGGAAAGTGGAATCCTAGATTGATTTTAGAAAGGAGGAAGGAAGCACTGAATTATTTCAGAATCTCAACTGCATCTTGAAATTATTAGCCTCCTAGACCTTTCCCTGACAAAGTTTACCTTACCATTGAAATGGTTATTATTTGCTGTATTTGATGCACTGCTTGTTTTAAAGATGGGACCACGATCATTGTCATTTGACTGTTCAAGAAATTATAAGGCCATAGTGAATTTGCATCAGAAGCTGTCCATGAAGAAATGTGCAGTAAATTCTTTGCTACATGTTGTAGAAGAAGATACTAAAATAGAGTTTTAACTGGAAGAAACCACACAGTCTGTATGCGGACAGAAATCCTGAGCCAAAATTTAAGCATTTACAGTTGTCATTTTTCAAAACACTGCCTTTTTTGTAATTACTGTTGCCATTTTAGGCAGTGATTGCAGACAGTAATTGCTATTGCCTTTTTTGTTTTTGTGTGAAGTAAAATGTAAATTAAAAAAAAAAGGAAAAAATAGCAGATATGTGCAAAGGTCAGAGCAAAATAGAGTACTTGAGAGAATAGGCTGAGTCCAATGTATATTGTCATGACAGCATCATGAAATATAAAAATGTTATTGATGAACAGGCATGCTGAATCAAATTCTAGGGTGAACAGTAGGAACTTAAATATCAGAATCCTTTCCCTGTGGTAAATACTATTATTCTGGGAAATTCAAGCACACTTTTTTTTTGCTATAGCCAATATCTAACCCAAATTTAACAGGAAACTAATTTTTATAATTTTTCATACCTTTTATTTGCTCTTTCAATTGTACCAGGTATCAAACCTGTGTTTATTCACTCTTGCAAACACCTGGCAGTAAATATACTGGTCAGTAGTGCCAGTGGTCTAACTGAAATGATTTCTTATAAAAATAAAAATGATTGAAGTAAACAAAAATTCATATGGAAGTGAAATCTAAAATTCCTAGGACTATTCTCAGGAGTAAATATTTTATTTGGTAGAAAACACAGGATCAAGCAGAGAAATATTACTCTTGTTTCTGTTTCTCTCAAAATACATACTTTAAAGAAGCACTTTAAGTTCCCTGTGGAAATAAAATGTTATAGCCTCAATACTGAGAAGTTTCTTAATGACATGCTACACTAGAAACAGAAAAATAAGCTTGTTTCTTTTAAGAAAATGTAGAGGTTTTTCTCTTTAAGAGAAGTGACTTCTTTCTATAGAAAACATGTTTCAGTTTAGACTATGTTAACAGTATTTGAACTGGCCTTCAGGCATTTTAGACTTCAGTAGTGCCACAAAGGTTTGTCTAATTTAACAAATATGTTAACCATAATTCACCACTGCTTCTGATAATAAAGTGGAATTTTCTGTTTACACTGGTTTGAGGTTTACCTAAATTAGATGACATACTGGGGGGGAAGCAGGGAAGAGAGGGTAAAATATCCAATTCCTCTTTACAAGATTGTTTCTTTGTCCTGCAGAACTTCAATAGTGTCTGCTTCCTGAGCTTCTGCATGTGTCCCAACCTGAGCAATGCTGCAGCTGCCTGTACTCAGGAATTAGGGAGACTGAAAGTGCAGTGAGAGCCATGTGGGTGAATATTTATGCTCATATTATTTCTCAACTACTGATTAAGTTCTAGTAGGAGAAACAAATGATCTTTTCCCACTGTTGCAAGTAGGTGGGGCGAGAAATATTATCTATGTAAACATGTCTGAATACATTTGTATTTGGTTCTTGCACAGGACCATGAAGACAGCTCATGCATGCATGAGCTTTCATGCTTGTATAACTTTCCTCCTGTCATGATCTAGAAGCAAGTAAGTGGTCACTCAGCAGAACTCATCTGCTGGTGGCTCAATAGGACACAATGGCTCCATCCTGTCTTGTCCCAAGCTGCAGACCTGGAGGACAAGGCAAATAAAATCACAAAGCATGGCAGAGGCAAATATAATATGATACCAGAGGTTCCTAACTCCTAATAGGTATTTCTAGATTATTTAAAACTGGAAATATCAGAATTTTTTTTCCGTGTGAGATAGGTGGGGAGGAAGAGAGAGAGAGAGCAAGTGAGAACTAGCAAGACAGTTGTAACAGTTCCAGAAAGGCTCTCCAGCAAATTATGGATTTAGTGCTTGAGTAGAATAGAATGGGAAGTGGCCATTAGAAAATGTGCTGAAATACATGGAATAAACAAGTGTACACAGTAAAAGATTACATATTGAAATGCTGCTGACACAGGAAAGGGAAAAAGGGAAAGGGGATTAGGTGGGAATTACATTAATAAGAACCTGTAGAAACTAATTGAGATGATACAGGAATAATAACTGAGGAGATGCCAAGACAGAAGCACCACAGTGCCACGGTAGTTTATTAACATATGGGAGAGAATTTGCCTGAGCTATTAACTTCCACTTGTAGTAAATTCCAAGGGCAGTGAATCCTCAATTAATTTTTCCATAAAGCCTTAGAGATGCTTCAGGGCTTGTCCAGATCATTAGGATTGCTTTACAGGCCCATAACAAAAAGATTATGAAGAAGACAATTTTCCAAGTAATCCAAGACAAATTCAGTGCCAAATCAGGTGAGAGCTGAATATTAATAGTTTCTAAGTACCAAGAGAATGAATTATTTTACTTCTCTCAGCTCAGTAGCAGGTCCAATATCATGAATGCTTTAAAAACACCATTTTTTGCTTTTCTGACCATTCAATTTTCTAACCAGTAACTTTAACTCTGAGCTCTGAAGTGGACAGTGATCTTAATGCATGTTCAAATGAAAGCAAAGGATGTTTTCTCTCTCCATGTAGAATTGCACTTTGTGCAGGCTAACAGACAACTGAATGTTTAAGTGTCTTGTTATGTGTGTAATAAGTCAAGTAAATGTTCACCATTGACTATTCCTAGGCTGTGTACGCCCCTGTTTCGTTTGCTATGTCACAAAGTGACAGAACAATTATTGCTTAAGATAGCCCTGGGACACCAACTGTGCCACAGCTAATGACAGAAACACGTGACTGAGATTTGTAGGAATACTCTGTGTTATTAGCTTAGGTTGTGGTCTAGAGGAAAGGCTTCAGAAGAATTTAAGGTTCGTCTGAAATGATCTTTTAAAAGCAGTGACATTTGATACATATGGAGACTATTCACTAATACCTTCTAACCTTCTATTTAAAGCAAAAGCATGACTTTCACATTTGTAGGGTATAATGATCTAAAAACATCTCTTTAAATGGGTGGTACTGTCAACAAATATTGCTGTTGGATATTCAAGGAAAAACCCCTGAAATTATGGGAAGACTATTAATAGAATATTAAAAGAATATTAAAAGCAAAGATATATATATAAAAATATCATCCATCAGTAATGATGGAAGTTGTTGGGGGTTTTCCACTCATATTTACCCAATTGTTCATAACTACACTCTCTTTAACTTCTCTGTCATTGCAATATTTCATGACCAGCTGAACTTGGGCAAGACTAAGTGAACCACTGGAGAAAACTGAATATTTTTTTTCAATCTTTTAAAGCTCACAGAAAGCAGATTGAACTTCTGAATAATAATTTTTGTTCTGAAATTTAAGGAGTTTTTAGAAACTTGGTAAAATGTCAGAAAAAGATACTATTGAATTTTTTTCTCCACCTTTTTTATTGTTCAATCAAAATTGAAAGCACAGTACTTATTGAAGTAGAAGCATATTATGTTATTTTATGGTAAATAGTTTCTAGTATGCCAGAAAAAAATTTTTAAATACATGCACCACATTTTAATATATTTGCACTGTTTTTACTAATAATAAAAATTACATTCACACATTTCTAATTGTAGTGTACCTAAATGAAATGTAATCTGCCTTTTTCTTCTCCATTGTACTTCTCAAAAAAGGCAGTTTTGAACTTCAAACTGTTTTCTCCAACCTGATGTAAATATGTAGGAAATTAATTAATGAAAACATCATTTTCATTTTATGCATGAAAATAATCTATTATTTGCATTTGTGCCCTACATCAATTTAAAGAGTTCTAGTTTACTTCTTAATAGCTATGAAGTATGGATGTTATCACAATAATTTTTAATGTCATTCAATCCTGGGTTTATGTCCTGTTATTCTTATTTGCACCCATAGGACCAAGCCTTTATACAAACTTTTAGACTATGTGATTATACAATCTATGGAGAAAGCCACATGAGTTGGGAAGAAAGACATCTTTCCTTCTGCAATCCAGTTGTGTGCAGCCCCTGCAGCTGTTATAGTACATAGACTTTACTCCATGAAATGTGGACTTTTCAGTCATGGTCCTACTCTAAAATCAGGCCTATTTGTCTACTGGCCCTGCAGATCATAGGTTTAGAGGCCTCTTTAGTTTAAAAGCAGAAGAGATTTTGACCAAAACCTCTCAGTAAGAAAGGTCAATATTTTGAGTGGAAAATGAGGTGAAACACTTTTGTTTTATTGCTGGAAAAATCAGCTCACATAGCTCTCTTCTTGGTGTTCCCTATGAAACGAAGGATACTGAACTGTCAGTGAGTTGTGACTTGTTTTAAGGCTTTGTAAACAACAGAGATTACAAACTCATGAAAACAGTACTAAGGAAAACAGAGATCCAAATTGTAGTCAGGCACTTAAATTAGAGTAAGTTTTATGGGTGGTCCTTTACAGATTGGAGGTTTTTTTGGTATATACCAACATATATCTTTTCTTGCCTTTGTTTATGTATATTTAGGCATATATAAACATACAGATGAGCATGCATGCATCTGCAGTAATCAGCGAGCTGACCCACAAAATGGTGTAAATAATACCAGCACTTTGTTAGAGATGGACTACTGAAAGTTTCATAGTTCTATTTTGACCACACAGTGGAAGAATGCTGAGAGACTGCATGCAATCTTAAGAAATGTTATTTATTACAACCACAAAACAAGTCCATGTATGACATTACGATGCATTGTGGGTTGTTAAATAGTTGGTGGGCATTTTCAAGAAAAAGCAAGAAAATGAATGAGCAGAAAATACTGAATAAATGAAGTTGTACTTTGATTTCAAATCTCAGTTTACATTTAGGATATACTCTAATAGTCTAAACTTGTCATGCAGCCATGGAAGTGCTAAAAGCTTTCAAAAATAAACATATCCAGATGACGGAAGACACTTTATCCTCAGGGTAATGAATCTCTGTATTAAATACAGTAACATATGTCGAAGAAAACATATGGAATATGATATTTGCAAAACCATATACAGAACCCTGTGTACAGGTGTACAAGGAAGATATAAATACCTCAGTCATGACAGATAAACTTACAGAATCAGGACTGCAGTTATTGCCTCTGCTGTGTGTCTGTAACTGTAAACACACTGGAGAAGGAGGATATTCACATCAGAACTAATTGTAAGCTTGCCAAAATTGTTCTTTGGGAATTCAGATTTAATTGCTTCCTTGAACTCTTGTATAAGGAGTTGTTCTCACCTTGTTCCCTGTGTATTTGTTGCCGTTAACTATTAATGGGAGTCCTGCACCTAGAGTGCAGGGAGAGTGTCAGGTCCCCTGACTTTGGGCACCTTTTTCTCCTGTTGCAAACACCATCCCACAGGATACAGATTCTTGGCTTTTTGCTGGGTATGTGCTCACTTCTTACCCACATAAATCCTCCTCAAAGAGTTCTGAGATATTTTAATTGTTCACTCTTTGCATAGCTATGACCTCATCATTTTTATATTTGAACTACTGTTCTTCTGTGTAAAGTGGCTACATAAAAATAGCACTGCCTAACTCAGCCGTGCTCCCTGTAGGTATTTGGAGCTGCTGACCAATATAAAGGTATTTTTAGTGTTACTCCTTTTAACTCTGCAGAGTCAACACAGGTATGACTGTGATCTGAGAGAATGTATCCATTCCATAGCTCCACTGAAATGTTTCAGATGTTTTTCAATTAAGTAATTTTCATCACAAATCAAAAAAGTAAGGTTTCTTTGGTCAAGAATGGATGACGGAACTAAGAGCGAGTGTTATTAATATGCTGTACCAATGCTAAAAATGCACTTAGCATCTCCTTGCTCCCTACTGCATGATTACTTACAGCTCGATGACTCAAATAATTTTTTATTACTTCTGGGCTTATTATTGCGTACATTATTATTTGGGGTGAGATCCTTGTTTCTACTGTCTGCAAATCAAAAGACCCACAAAAGAGTCTTCCAAACCTGCCAGTAATCCTGGCTGAATTACAAATGGGAGCCTTTGTCAGTCTTTTGAGCACCCTCTATTTGGAAAGCATTCCCCTTTGAGCAGCTGGACACTCTCCATTTGGCATATCCATTTTGTGGTAATAATTGTATTTTAGGATAGTTGGTTATGTCATCAAAGTAAATAGAGAATACTGTTTTTATTTCACTGAAGAATCTGTCCCAGAGATGATACACTTTGATACAGTTGTCATCATGTCACTCAGATAATATTAAATAATGTCTGGAGAGAAGGATCCTGCTCAGAAAAATAAGTTGCAGTGATCTGACTTCATCAAATCTAGGGAAACTTCAGAAGTAGTTGATGCTTAATGTGAAGCCTTCAGTTGCAGAATCCACATTTTTTCAGATCATCTTAACTCTCACTGACCTTGGCAGTACTACAGGGGGTATATTTTTCTGTGAGCTATTTTTGAATAACCACTCTAGTGAATTGAGGACGTGATTTTTATTAGCAGACTTACTGCTATACTTGTCATTTCTCTTTTTCAAAGGAGTCTTAAAAAAACCAAACACAGTTACTGTGGGAAATAGTATCTGTAAGATCCAGTGCACTCTGTTTTTCTGTCCTTGCTTTGAGAGTAAACAAAATATATTTCAATTTCTCTTAGTATGGTGGATCTCCATGGTCATGGAAACTGCAGCATCATCAAGGTGGAGGACCATGAACAATCTAAGTTAGGAGTTTCCTGTACGCCTGAGACTCCATTTCCTCTAGTAGAATTTTTAAAAAAAGCATTTGTTTGGGAAAACAATGAAAAAATATCTTCCTCCCTGTGAATCTGGATGAGGATCCTTTTCCTCTGTATTGTAGGTGGAGGGTTCACAGAATCTCCCTCCCAGGGCATACACTGAAAATCTTGTTGCACTGGAACCCTTAAAAGTGCCTCCATGTTTCTAGCCACGTGCAGGATCTATGCCAAGAAAATCTACTGCAAAGGCAATGATTAGACATATATTTACAGATTGGTGAGAATTTTTAATTAATATCTTAGCACTTCTGTCAGATGCTTTATAGGATCCTCTCTGGAAATTCTTACTATTCAAGAACACTGCGTACCTTGAGATTTAAAGAGGAAACACACACAAAATCATGCATTTGACATTGCCTTTCACCCTAATATTGCCGAAAATAACTCAAGTTTTGACAATCACAGCTGATAATACAGTAGAGCAGAAAAAATTATATATAGTATGAAAAAGAAAGAGAAGTAGAGGAGCTAGAATAAATAGAATCAAGCTTTGAGAGAAGATGAAGAGTGTAAAAAACGTGAAAGAGATAAATTTAGAAACCTGACAGGCCATCAACACAACAGTATGGGAAGGAAGAGTGAAAAATGACACTTCGAAGATATGACCGCAACAGCCATAATAAAATGCACAAATGGGCATTCTTCCCATACAGTCTTTCTCCTTCCTATATTTTAGCTCTATATGTCAAGGCCATGTAATTATTGCAGTTTAAAAAAAAAGAAAACAAAGAAAGGCTAGTTAAACTAAAGCCTATTCAAGAATATGATATACCGCTCTCAAATGGAGAATTACACTGTGTAGCAATTTCATCTGAGTGAGTGAGAGTCAAAAGGGAAAAAATGAAACGAGAAGAAAATGAAGCTAAGTAATTGGAGGAAAAAGAGATGTCATGAATTGGAAATGAGTTTTGCTTTGAGGTGCTGACTCAGATGCATAGCTCTCCATAAAAGCTACAGTAAGAATAAAAATAGACCAGAATTTTAGTTATGAATAATAATAAAAGAGACTTTTATTTGCTTCATGTGCTTCAGAAATATCCAATTCTTCTGCTTATGAATAGGAAAATAGAAAATCTGTGCTATCCTTCTTTCAGAGTGTGAGCCTTAGCCTCAAATCTGAAACCTGCAAATAGAAAATAAAACATATTATAGTAAACTTGCTTTATTTCTTCTTTATTTTATAACCATTCAGAGGGATGGAAAAGAAATGAAATGTAAGTGGAAAAAGGGAGATCACCTATATGCATTTTTTTTATAGATATGACCAAATAGATAAGTACCAGACCCTTTCTTCAGGATTCATTTAATAAATTTGTCAAAAAAGAGCACTTCACATGAATGGTAAAGAAAATAATCAAATGCAATGCTAAGGGTAACAGTTGGGCGTAAATACTTACTATCTTTTGCTCTTGTCATCACAATATCAGGATTTTTAATATTGCCTTTAAATCTGAACTACATTTTCAGACTTTGGTTTCTTTGTTTCTGGTTTACAAATCTTCTCTTCTGAAGTTCACTATTATTCTTTTATTGTGTGATATTGTGTCTCCAGCTCCTTTTCCATTATTGTTCCAAATTCTTTTTAGTATCTTTGATCTACCCTATTATATCTCTGCCACTTTTACAATCCTAATCACAGGTCTGATTGCACAAAGGATGTCAGAACAGATTCATCTGCACATGGTTACATTAGCAGGGCTCAGAGCTGTTGGCACACATGGATTGTTAGTGGAGAAAGTTAAAAAGGCAGGGGAGACAGAAAGCTAGAGATGGAGGGAGTGAGAGAAAAAGGAGGGAAAGAGGATAAAAAAGGAAGGAGAGGAAAGAAAAAGAAAGAAAGAAGAAAGAAAGAAAGAAAGAAAGAAGAAAGAAGAAAGAAAGAAAGAAAGAAAGAAAGGAAAGAAAGAAAGAAAGAAAGAAAGAAGAAGAAAGAGAGAAAGAAAAAGAGAGAAAAGAGAGAGAGAGAGAAAGAGAGAGAGAAAGAGAGAAAGAAAAGAGAGAAAGAGAGAGAGAGAGGAGAAAGAGAGAAAGAAAGAGAAAGAGAGAGAGAAAGAGAGAGAAAGAGAGAGAAAGAGAGAGAGAAGAGAGAGAGAAAGAGAGAGAGAAGAGAGAGAAAGAGAGAGAGAGAAGAGAGAGAGAAAGAGAGAAAGAGAGAAGAGAGAGAGAGAAAGAGAGAAAGAGAGAAAGAGAGAAAGAGAGAAAGAAAGAAAGAAAGAAAGAAAGAAAGAAAGAAAGAAAGAAAGAAAGAAAGAAAGAAAGAAAGAAAGAAAGAAAGAAAGAAAGAAAGAAAGAAAGGAAAGACAAGACTCTTTCTATTATCAATCAGAAAGACCAGCAGTGAGGTCCTCTGGCACAGCAGAGATGAACATTCTCAGCTGAGGGTCCTCTTCCAACAAAGCAGGTGATGATGGCTAAGGAAGAACAGTACCTATGGAACTGTGCAACAGTCCCTTGTCACTCTGACAAAAATATCTAAGCCACTTCTTGTCAGGGACTTTGTCCTTCCTCACAACTACTCAGCCAAAGAGTTAATTGCTCCAAAAGAGAGCCATTCTTTCTGTGTTTACCAGGAAGTCTCAACTTTAAGAGGTGGCAAAGTTCTGTAACAGTCCTACTGATGAAGACCACTAATGTCTGGTAGAGTGGAATATCTTCCAGGTATTGCTGTCTTTCCTTACTTTCTAATGCTTTTAGTTTCAAAATTGCCTTTTTTCCCCATCAGATCCCATTTCATATTTTTCTTGTCCCAGAGATTGCAGACTGAAGTCCACTGCAGCAACATATCTCTCTCATGCCAGAAGCAGCATGCACACGAATGCAGACAATTACCTTGACTTGCGTAGAATTATATTTGGCATTAGTCAGCCTGTCAAAAAATACACATCTTGGGAGTTTACTTAGAACTGTGTTCTTCAAACACTGCTTCAGACATTCTATACAGATAGTTAGAGAATAATCTCTTCCTTTGAAACAGGGTCAGTATTGGATGTGATTATGAAGACTTATTCTTCCTGACAATTATTTAAAATATCATATAAAGGAGAAAGAAAAAGAAAGAAGAAAACTAGAGTACTAATTGTTTAGACTGAGAAACATTTTAGTGTTGCCTAGTTTTTATGCTATCTGGTAAAAGTGAAAATAACTTCCTCATTGGCTGATGCCTTTTCAGTGTTTTATTAAAAATATCCAGTATAGCTGGATGTTACAATGTCAACAAATCAGTCCTTCACTGAGAAACACAGCTCAGAGACAAATTTTTATTGCTCCAAATAAGAGTGACAGAGTATTCTGAAATGTGAAGACAGCTTATAAGCATTTGGCATAAAATCCAGTTACACAAAGCCTCCTCTCCCCAACAAATGAGGTGCTGGAACCCTTCAAAGTCACAGTTCTATTTTTGGCTGACTCAGAGCAGGGATTTGAATTAATGTATCCTGCCCAGAAGAACACCTGAAAAAGCAGGCCATAAAGTCATTTTTATGCTATCCTCTTGTCCCATGAATATTTAAATAGTCTGTGCAGAATATCATGGCTCTGACAGAAGACTGAGGGAGAGCTACCTCTACCAAAATATTCAAGACTGCTTTAGTCTTGAGTGCTGGGAATGGTCAGATCCCTACATCAAGAAAGGTCTTGACCCTGTGCATTTCATAACTTTATATGAATCCCCTGAGCCCTGGGTTATTAGACAAAAATGAAAAATCAGGATACACTTTGCTTATCTAAAATGTTGCTTCTTTTGCCTTTTATTTCAAACATGCCAAAATAAAATATTCTGTTTCAGACTGAACAAAATATTTTGCATGAGCCCTGAGTGACTAGGTTTTCTTTTTAGCAAAAAGGAAAAAGTATTATACAAAACAGAATGAAAAAAAATCACCCAAAATGAAATATTTATATTTCAATCCAGCTTTCAGATAAAAGCATATATTTCTTGAATGGCACTAATACATAGGTCTGATTTGAAGAGCTGCTGAATATCTCCTCTCTAATTGACTTTAACCCAGGTGCCTCACTAAAAGGTGAAACATACTGTAGCTCTGAGAGTCACCTCTGGAGCATTAAAAACCTGGAGGCTCAAATGTCAGCAAGTTTAAGTAAACAAAGAGTTATATTGTTTTACAATAAAAGAAGCTCAGCATAATTCTTGTTACCAGGCTTAAGAAAGTATTCCAAGGTTTTCTTACCTCTTGTTTTAATTTTATACTGCAAATGAAGATGGTTAAAATTCCCCAGTGAACCCATGGCTGGTACCCACATAGTAAACGAGAGAAAGAAAAAGGCACTGTGCCCCTTGCGTTTCTAAAGTAATTACTCAGTTCCACAGGTGTTTTGGAACAGGTGAGACTGGTGCTTTGCACAGAAAAAACGTGCTGTAACTATGACGGAGGAATTTGAATGTTAAAACAAATATATCTGTAAGATAAATTATACCTTCAGTTATACCTAAGTCAAAGTTTGATCCTATTGCTTTCATTCTACAATTGTACAGAAAGAGAAAATAAATTACTGTGAGTGTGCCAATGTAGTTCAATGCATATCACTATGTCTGCTCAGGGGGACAAAAGTATCTACCCAAGCATAACCTACTGGACACCCTGAATTCACAACAATGTATAAATGGCACTGAAGAATATGTTAAAAATAGTAACTAATTGCATATAAATTAATGTAAAGGGGAAATTAACAATTCGGACACAGGAGGTGTTGCAAAGATAAGGGAGCAGGCATAACTGCTAGGCATGGTTTTAAAATTTAGGCTGTGTAAAGTATTTATTTTACCTTTTATGCAGGCTTATATACTTTACTGACAGGACATGCATGCCTCTCCATATGATACTTTGGTTATCCATTGTATATAAAGGAAGAGTTATGTACTTATATTTAAATATGAAGAAAGGATTGAAGAGAGGATAATGCTTAGGATCTAGTCCTGGAAGCACTAATCTATTTATCTAGTGAAAATTTGCTCATCTGTGGAGAGCACTGGGAGGTGCAGATACTGCTGAGAAAGATTTTGGGATTCAGGAACACAAGAGAATTGATGCTAATGAAGACAGCTTGAGAGTCTGGCTGCTGCATAAAAGCAAAGCACAACTGCTTAAATGTCCCAGGTTAAAGCCTTGCCTTATAAACCATATTGGACAAATATGAGACAGACTCTGCATGTGATGTGATGTTAACATCTCCAGAAAAAAAGTCTGAATAATTGAATCTAAAAGATCAGAAGAGAACTACTTTAAAGCACTCATGACTTTGTGGATGACTTTGAAATGCAATCTGTTAGGACATAAAGTTGCATAAATACTTCTAATCAGATAGAGCTTGTGTATCTCTTCCTTGATTTTTCTTAATTAACAAAGGAAAATTGAATGAGGATTTTAATAAACTCCAGACTGTCTCAGCTCTTTCCTTCATCCTAAAAAGGCAATCAAGGTAGGTGGAGAAAGTGAAGATACCCTCAGTTCCTTTGTTTTCCCAATAATATTTCCTTCATTGTGCCTTATTTGGCTCCAAATATTTAAATATGGATATTTTTTTCTGGTGTTCTGTTATAGTTTTGTTTCTTTCTGCCCTGCTACTTCTCTTATTATTATTCTTTCTAATTTTTCCCTTTGTTTAAGCTTTTCCACTCCAAAGATGCTTCTTGGCATTCCTGAATACAAGAGCTACTTGGCTGCTAGCTGCAGTTGCCGTAGTGGTACCAGTTAAGTTTGTCAGGATCTCTCTCCAGCAGTGTAGCATTACAGATGTGAGGCATTCCCTGAGGCATTGGTGGTTCTCAGCCTCACTTGTTGTGAAACATGCTAAGACAACATGGCCTGAATCCTGAGACTGTCATATGACATTTTGAGTGGAGAAGCCACTGGAAAGACTACAGAACTCCATTCTATCTTTTCCTCAGTTAGGAGCAAAATACTTAGGTCCTGTCATATCTCCCTTGAGATGCTCATTACAAGGCAAAGGCAATGATGAAAATGATGTGCTGCTATTCTAGAAAAATGAAAGATGGATGTTCTTGATTACAAAATGGTAGATTTAGTTTGAAAAAAACCCAAGCTAATCTTAAAATTAACCCCCAAAATTGGATAATTCTTCTGCGGGTGACCGTATGAATCTCCTATAAGCTATGTCCCTTCATCTTTTTCAAGGGTAGGTAAGCCTTAGTGGATTAATTTAAATTCTATTTCTTTGTCTATAATTAATATAATTTTCCTCAGCTCTTATCCCTTCTATTGCCCACATATGTACAATTGAAGCATCATTTGACCTAGGGAGTCTTCTAACAGTCCATCTGCTTTTATTAAAGCTGCACCCTCTTGGGGTTCTCTTTCTTCTGGACCAAGGTGCAAATGGAATATCTCCTGGTTTCCCTCATGTTTCTCATCACACCTCTTATTGCCATCTGTCTCTCTCCTCTCCCTCTTATATTAGGAACATCATTTTAGTTTTTCATCCAAAAATGATTGTCATAATTCTTCCTTTCTCCTTTCACTTCAAGTAGCTGGATTACCAATTCCAAGGAAGGAAGGAAATCAATCAAATCAATCTTACATTCCTCTGACTGTTTTTGCTTATCACCTTTTTTCCTGGATCCATATTGCTTAATACCACAATAATTTCAGGACTGTAGAAGACAGAATCAATACCCTATTCTTTAGAAGTATTCATTTTACAGATATCCAGATACAGATATATTTTACAGATATTTTTGCATATCCTGGAAATTCTTCATTTTTGCGTAATTCTCAATGTTAACTCTCTAACTGTAGAACTTGGAAATGTCTTTCAATAATTGGACAAGACTTGGAAATCATTTCGTGATCTGGGTTCACACATATATCTTGATTATATATTAGAATGATAGGCCAAGTTATATAGTGCCCAAATACTTTTTTTCCTTTTCCACCCCCCATGTAATTTCTTCTGTAACCCAGGTTTCTCTGGCAATCTCTGCTGTTTGCTGAGAACATTTAGGCATAACCAGAGAAAAAATTCAATTTATTCATAACAAAGATGATGTTGTTACTGATTTGTGAGCTTCTTCTAGAATTCCTAACCTTATTTGCACTTTTGGAGATCTATGTAAAATTGTTTTTATAGTCCAGTGGTTCCTTTCCATTCCCACTAGCCTTCCCCCTTCTCTTTCAAGGTCTCTAAAATAACCTGCTTTTTAACAATAAAATCACTGCACTGGTTTATAGGACATGAGTTTTCAGCTGCCAACCAGGCATAACACTACTTTTGAATATGTTGCTATTGCAGTATTGTTTATTTTGGATTTATGGCTGTTTCTTCACTGAAAACTTCAAAAGGTCATCTTTGTCTCAGTGAGAAGCAGGGAAACTTTTGAAATCTCAGTCTGGAAAAACTGTTTCTTGCCCATTTCTATTTTTACATAAAATTTCTTCCACTCTTAAGGTTTTGGAGTCAACTAATCTGAGATCAAAAGCTCAAACAACCCACTGACACCAGCTGCCTCTGCTGTTAAACCTACCAGATGTGAAGCTGAAACCACACGAGTAAAGAACCAAATTAAGCTCCAGACCCTAAATTAATATTAGAAAGCAAAAGATCCTGTTGACAAATCTGCATTATCCACTTGTCACCTTGACTTCCTCTTCCTCAGTGGTCAGGTGATTAATCACAATAAATCAAGGAGCCCACCAGAGCAAAAGAAAATCCCAAAATCTTCATTATAATGGCTGGGAAAATTATACTTGAATGCTAAAACAAGAAATGTGAAGACAAAAGTGTATACATGGCAAATCACTTGGTATGACAAAATATGTATAACAAAATAATTATGCTTTTATGTAGATTCCAAAGGTACAGAAAGAAATAAATTACCTCTCTTTTCTGTAGAATGTATATATGTAATACCAAATATAAAATTCAAAGAAGCACTTAATAAGGACATTTCTCTTTAGGTTGGGTGCTTGTTTTACAGAAGTTCAGTGATGAAGTTTTAAAAACAATTCAGACATCTTTATGTCGGAACCTGTGCTTCAGCTTAATCCAGGTATGATTTTGATTGTAATATTTTTTCATCATCTGAATATCTGAATAAGGGGAAAGAATATTGGCTACTTGGAGCATTTCCTCCAATCTTTTGCCCTTGGAAGTCCCCAACTCCTCTAATTTCTGCTTAGGTTAACTAAAGCTGATATATCAAAGATGTTTATAATAGTGACTCATAAAGCAAACTGCTGCTCATATTCATTACTTATTCTATCTCTAATAGCTATCTTCTGTTATAGTAAGTGCTATACCTACGCATATGGAGAGTGCTGAGCAAGAAAAATAAATATAGTCATCCATACAAAATGTATATCTTGACTGCTGAGGTATGAATTCACTGCAGAATTAAGTTTCCTATAATTTCAGAGAAGAAAATCAGCCCTTTCACTTGGGGGTGTGGAAGGGAGGGTCAGATGGAAAGTAGCAGTAGAGAAGTGGAACCTCTCTAGGTTCTGCATAAGTATTTCATATTTGTACTAAAAGTACGTGGAGAAGAGCGAATACCTTCACCCACTGCTCTTTACTGGTAAAACTTGCCTTCAACAGGTTCAGCCCCTTGATACCAGGGAGGAATCCTGTTGTGAGGAAGATTTACCCTCAGTGGAGGAGGATCGTGTCACGGAACACTTAAACAAACTGAGCATACATGGGTCCGTAGGACCTAACGGGATGCGCTCATGAGACCTGAGGGAGCTGGCCACTGTCTTTGCATGATTTCACTCAATTATCTTTTAAAAGCCTGAAGAACTAGAGACTGGTCAGAATAAGCTGAGATTAGCTCAGCTGGTCAGAGTATGGTGCTGATAACACCAGGGCTGTGGGTTCAGTCGCTATATGGGCTGCTCACTTTAGTGTTGGACTTGATCCTTGTGGGTCCCTTCCAACTCAGAATATTTTGTGACTCTGTGGTCTTAGTCCGTGGGAAGGTGAGAGAGGAAATTTTCCTAGAACCCATTCCCAACATACAAAAATCAAAAAGGAAATTGGGATTAGTCAACATGAATTTATTAATTTATATGCTTAACCAATCTAACAGCTTCCTATGATATAGTGACCAGCTCTGTAGGCAAGGGCTGACAAGCAGCTGGCATTGTTTATCTTGACTCCATCAAGGCTTTCAGAACTGTCTCCCATAACTTTTTTAGAAAAAAACTGATGAATACACACTAGAAAAATGGACAGAGTTGGACTGAGTCAGACAAGAAAAACAAAACAAGATACCAAAGTATGTAAGACAACAAACCAGGCCTTGAAACAAAGAAACTATTACTAAACTGTCAGGCTCAAAGGCTTTCAAGCAGCAGAGCAAAGTCCAGCTGGAGAGCAGCCACTAGAGGTGTAGCCCAGGGGTTTGTAGCATAGAAATTCTGTCTGAAGGGACACTAAGCTGACCAAGAGACACCAATGTACCCTTGCATCAAATGCCAGCAGCCTCTGGCTTCATTAAGAGAAATCTTTCCAGTAGGAAGAGGTAAAATTATCATTCCCCTCCCCTTAGCCATGGTGAGACATATCTAGGGTGCAAGGCCCAGTTTTGAGCTCCTCAGTGCAAGAAAGACGTGGTGTGAGTCCAGCAAAGGGTCATGAAAATTTAGATACTGGAGATTCTGTCACAAAGCGAAACAGAGAGCTAGCTCTGTTCAGCCTGAAGTTGAAAAGACTGAGGGGGATTATGTCAATGTGTAAAAACACCTGACCAGAGGAGGGAAAGAAGACAGAGCCAGATCCTTAGTGCTGCCCAGTGCCAAGGCAAGAGGCAATAGGCACAAATGGAAATAAAGTTACTTCCTTTGAAACATCACAAAAAATACGTTCTGTAAATCAAATTAGAACGTTTACTGAAAGCAAGGTCATATACAGGTTTCCCAGAGAGCTTTTGAAGGCTGCAACCTTAGGGATATTAAAACCACAACTAAACATGATCTTGATAAACATTTGAGAAGGGGGCTGGCCTAGGTAATCTTCAGAGCTTCCTTCCTATCACAACTATTCTGCAATACAACAACGATATCAATTTTAAACAGGAACCTGACTCTTGTTAGGTCTTGTATGGGCACATATATGAGGCTTTGATCCCAGCTAGAAAAACAGTTAAAATCTAAATTTTATTTAGTCTTAATTTTATAAAGGATATTTTCTCAGATTTTTAGAATGCAGTATAGATAGTTTGTAATTTCTGGGAACGGATCAACAAAATTATGCAGGAATTCCACAGAAAAGATTCAGCAGATAGTGGTGTGTGGTGCTTTTTCTGCTTCCTAATTTGGTGTTAGACACTGCCCTAGAATTTTACCGCATGTTAAGAGACCTTTATCTTCTGTCTTCTTTAAGCCAACAATACCAGCTTTCACAACTGTTGAAGATGAGACTATCTTCATTTTCTACAGTGTCCTTCACCAGAATTCACTTCCCAGGATTTAGTAACCTTTAGTTAACAAAGGTCCACAGTATAGAAAGGCTTTTACCACTCAATGCCATGCATTTTTCTCCCCATCTTTTTTTACTTTTTTTTGCTTTCCCTGTATGATTATATTTCCTTTACACATAAAGCATAATATATAATCCAATCTGTTTCCCCTTTCCTTTCCTTCACACACACACACACAGAGTCTTCCTTCCTTTTTTGTGTGTTTGAAAGCCAAAAGTAATGTATTCATCTGAACAGCTGGGTAACTTTCATGCTACATGCAAATCAGTTTAAAAAGTAACAAAACTCGGGAAAATGTGACAAAAACCTACAATAGCTCAAATTGTAGTTCTGATACAAATCTCCCACTGTTCAGAAAATTGTGTTCATTGTCTTTTATTTTTAGCAAATTCATTACAAGATCTTAAAAAGGAGATGTATTCTTTTGCATTGTGGCATATTCAGGAATTCCATTTTTATTCTGTAACTCTATTCATTTGGGAACATGCAGTGAACCAGCAGGACAAGGCTCATTTCAGAAACATGGCAAAGTAGGACAGTGTCCTACCAATGACAAAGAAAAAAATTAAAATAAAAATAAAAATATTTAAAGAGGCATATTTCCAGTTTTCTATTGACTTGTGTTCTTGTTTTTATAATACTGTAAAAGATATAATTTTGAAATGAGCTCTGGCTAGCAAAATAAAACTGAACATAAAAATACTGAATTTCAATGCACAAAGTTTGTTTCTCATGTGGAAATACACATGGAGTATGGACTTTGTCCTTGCTGGCAGACAAACAATAGGAAATAAATATTACATATGCAGCAATTTGGAATGATGGATTTAAATTTGTTCTCATTACAGTATTGAAAATGTTGCAGTTTCCCTGAGTTAACTCCAATGTAATTTGAATATGGATTAAAATTTTGACAGGTCAAAAAACTGAAGTTAATCTGCCAGAGAGTCATTGCTATTAAATAAAGATTTTACTGAGCCAAAAAAACAATTCATTGCTCTCAAAAATATTTGTATTTTCTAAAAAAATCCAGATATTAGGGAATGCTAATCATTCCATTTGTTAATTTCAAGAAAGGCATGTTTGCCTCCTCCTCTTTTCTCAGAAAGTAGCATAAGAATTCTGAAGGGGAAATCAAGATAGTCTGGTCTAAGACTTCACAGTCCAAACATATACCCAGGAGTGTAAATTACTTGGTGAGATTTTTCTAATAATACAGATTATTAACCCCTGCAAGTGTGACACTGCTCATAAGTGTAGCTTTGTTCTTCTATCCAGACTTTAAAAAATAAACACCTTTTTTGGTCGCTGCTATAGTAGCCAGTCAATAGTGGTGACAAAAATGAGGAATTGAACCTCTTCAGAACTTTTGAAATATGGTTAGTACTAGTTTAAAGAAATGCGCGTTTGAATGTTTGATAAAGGAATATATTTATCAATGTCATTAGATTTATGCAGGGACGGATTCTGCCTGTGAATAGGAATGAAGCAACCAGGTTTTTCCATCTAATTTAACTTGTTAAAGTGATCAGTTGTAGCTTGTCCAAGACTATAACCTTTCAAAAATCTGAAACCATACCTGGTGATCCAGTCAAAATAAAGGGGCAGAGAAGAACTGGGACATGGGTAGAAATCTACTTATTAAAATTGAAGTAATTATTCAAAAAAGTTAGTTAATCATTATCACTTTTACTGAGTGCTGTGTTTTATCTGGTACAACTCATGTAATAAATATTCACTGTGCAGACTTCATCTGTAAGCTTTGCATCATAATGATAGAGCATTTGAGTTACAAAATGTAAGAACTAGATTGCTTTTTCTTCTATCAGAAGTCACAGAAACTTCTGATTTATGTTATTTTTCCGTAAAAAGTTTTTTACTCAGGTTTGGTTTTATTAATAGGCTAAATTTAATAGAAAACCTGATATTCAGTTTTACGATATGGGTTAGATGTATTTTCAAGAATTTTACCTGCAGTGGTAACATTTTATTATTTTATGGTTTTACAATCACATTTACTGTATCCTCTGTGTATTTGAAATGCTTTTGATTGTATGGTACCACTCCTTTCTCGGTAATACTGGCAATCAGACTTTCACAGCTGCCAAACACAGGTACAGGCTCTAACCCCATCAGACTTATTCTCAAGCACAGAATTAACACTGACCTCATCAGCACTGATATCAACACATCACATCTGCAGGGTCACAAATCCCATGCATTTAGGAAGTTGTCCTGACTTAACACTGCTGATTTCCCACTTAAGATTTTTTGTTAGAGGTCAGGTCCCAAACTGAGATTTGTGATAAATTCATATACTCTGTGGAGCAGAGTTCCATAACATGCACACAAACTCAGGCAAGCACAAATAGCAGTGGGCTTTTAAAACAAAATTCAAGACAGTGGCAGAAACTTTAATTTTCATGATTTGCACTGAAGTTTAGTGATAGCAAAAATTATAAAAACCCTGATTTATGGAAGTCCTATTATCCCCCTTACTATCTTATATATTTTGGTAGCTGTGTTTGTTTTTCTTGTGATTCCTGAGCTGGACACTCAGCTGGACTTACTCCATCCATGTTCAGCATTGCACTAAACCAGATTAAGGACCTATGTACCCACCAGCTTTCTCGATCTTTCACCTTCTTCAGGAGACAATAAAAAGACATGACATTTCTAGACAGTGATTCAAGTCTAGAGGCATTATTTTATTACCTAAAGTTAGGCTGGGAAGGATCAGTCTTTGTTGATTAGGCTACAAGAGTGGTAGTCCTTTGAAAATAAGCTGCTGGTGAATGACGAAGTACATACTTATACATTATATAATAACAACTCCGTAATTAGTCAGTAGAAACATGATACAGTTCAGCAAAATATTTTGGGTTGGAAAATAATATTTTGGCAAGAATCCTCTTAAAGTCAATGTATTCCATTCCACTGTAATTATACATTTGCAGTGGTGTTGCCTAGAGCTCATGCCTAAGGACTTTTAAAGTAGTAGTGCATGTTCAGTCACAGGGGACTTAATTTCACTTTGTTGGAAAATAAATACTCAAAGTTTAAGATATTCACCCTTCATGGAGAGATGTTTAGCGAGGACAAAGGATACCACCATTCATATCTATATTTGCATGAGACCAATTGCCCTTTCAAAAATTCAAGTTTCTCCCCAAGAAAGGAAAAAATTTGCTGGAAAGATCCTTGGACAGCTACCTTAGTTGCAGACTACCACTTCAGATATCTATACAAAGTAAAGTGCATTCAACAATAGCTGTTTGTACCCTAAGAGCTTATAACCTCAGGGGGGAATTAAAAGCATTTGAAGTAAGATTAAGGCTCCTGATATGTAATTCCCACAAATTTATAGCTTCTATTCATCATTGTAGTTTGTGAACATCTTCTAGTGGTCATGAAATGAATCACATGAGTCATGTACTGAGTGACCTTTCTCAGATCCCAAATTTTTATTTCTAAGTATTTTTAAAATTTCACCTTTTGCATTGGTATAGTAAATCTCAGGAGTAATGTTTATCACTGAGCAGATTTTTTACTTCATTAAAATTTAATGCATTACCGGTGGTGATTTTTTTTCACATGAAAATAAGAAGGTATAGTATACACAGACATAAAATTGGGGGATATAATTGATAATGTATTAATTAGTTCATGAAGACCAGTGCTACACTCAAACTACAGGTCTTAGACTGTTCAGATTTTTACCAATGATTTGCATAGGAAATGAAGACAATCATAGAATCATAGAATGGTTTGGGTTGGAAGGGTTGGAAGGGACCCTAAAGATCTAGTTCCAAACTCCTGCCATGGGCAGGGACACTAGACCAGTTCAAAGTCCCATCTAACCTGCTCTTGAGCAATCCAGGAATGGGGCATCCAAAACTTCTCTGGCATCTTGTTCCAGTGCCTGACTAGCCTCACAGTAATCTAGTGAAACAATACCAGAAGGATATTTTAAAAATATTTTTTCTTTTAATTTAAATATATTTTTCTTCAAACCACCATGAAAAATTCAAAATAATAGATTAGATTTATATTCCATGTTTCCGTACTTGCACTTAAAAATTATATTTTGCAGAATAGATATTTAATTCATTCATAAAACTAGCTCTGCCACCTATCTTTCACTGTGAAGCAGATTCTAGCTAATTTACTGTTGAGATAGATTTTGTTGGTGTGTATTTTTATGTGGCTGTCACATTTCTGTATACCTTAATCATATATAATCTGTATACCTAAATTGAGAAGAGAGGAGGAAAAGTGCAACCAAGTTCCCTTTGCAAACTTCTGAGAAGGAGGTGTGTTGGATTTGGATGGCAGGGTTTTGTGAATGAGGGACTACAGTAGTGGCTTCTGGGAGAAGTAAAAGCTTTGACAGCCTCCTTCAGGACAGATCTGCCACTGGCCAAGCATGAGCCCATCAGTAATGGTGGCAGCACCTCCCCTTTAAGAAGGGGTAAATGCTGCTGCACAATAGCAAAGAGAGGAGTGAGAACGTGTGGGAGGAACAGCTCTGCAGACACCAAGGTCTGTGGAGGAGGGGAAGCTGGTGCCGGCAGCCCATCGTGGGGACCATGGTAAGACAGGCTGACTTCCTGCAGCCCATGAAGGTCCATGGTGGATCAGATATCCACCTACAGTCAGTGAGGGGCCCCCCCAATGGAGCAGGTGGATGCCCAAAGGAGGCTGTCACTGTGGGAAGCCGTTGCCGGAGTAGGCTCCTGGAAGGACGTGTGGCTCCATGAAGAGAAGAGCCCACTGGAGCAGGTTTGCTGGCAAGACTTGTGACCTGGCAGGAGACCCATACTGGAACTGTCTGTTCCTGAGGAACTGCATTCCATGGAGGAGACCCACGCTGGGGCAGTTTGTGTAGAACTGCAGCCTGTGTGAAGGACTCATGCTGGAAATTCATGGAAGACTATCTCCTGTGAAAGTGACCACACACTGGGGCAGGGGAAGAATGTGAGGTGTCCTCGCATGGAGGAGGAAGAGGTGACAGAGACAACATGTGATGAACTGACCACAGCACAACACCCATTCTCCATCTCCCTGTGCCACTGGGGGGAGATGAGGGAGAGAAAATTGCAAGTTAAGCCTGGGAAGAAGGGAGAGGCAGATGGAAGGTGTTTTAAGGTTTGATTTTATTTCTCTTTGTCCTCCTTTGACATGCTTGATGAAAAATTTAACTAATTTCCCCAAGTCTGTTTTGCCTATAAGTGGTGATCAATCTCTCTGTGTCCTTATCATGACTCATGAGCCTTTCAATATATTTTCTCTTCTCTTACCAGCTGAGGAGGGGAGTGACAGAGTAGCTTTGGGTGGCACCTGGTGTCCAGCTGAGTGACCCTAGTGCTGAAGAACAGAATCCTGTTGGTTGAGATGAAGTTTGAGGGTCTGTATGATGGGAAGAGTCTGGAGGCCATGATAAGAGAGTAAAGTCCTCTTTATGATGCAAAAACATCAATGACTGCCATTTACTTGGGGTTAATATCACTCCTTGGGAATATCTGTTCCAGAGCAGCAATGTCTTCTGACTCAACTAACGTTTTTTTGACAGCATTTGTTTATCAAAAGAATTTACTGAATCAGATTTATTGTGTCTTGAGATCTTTCAGACCAATGCTTAGTTTGTTTCCCATCTTTAACATAAAATACGCCAGGTGCATGCAACAATCTGTTTGATAGCAGCAAAAACAACAAAAACACTCCTGGATTTTCTCATTCCAGACTAATGAGATTTATAAACAAAAAACTCCGAAAAACCAAACCAAACCAAACCAAAAGTTGGTTTTTTTTTTAAATTGTATTTTTTCCAGCAAAAGGAATTAATATCCATAAAAGATAGGAAAAAAAGATCAAACTACCCCTAAACAATGGAACATTGACCATGTATCAGAAACTTCACTAAGAGCTGAAAATGAAGTGTCTTGCCAATAAATATTAGCAATATACTGGTGGGAATGATAACAAATTAATGTGGTAATTAATATGGAATTTGATTTAACAGATAGAGGCACATATGGATGAATGCGCAAGATAAGTAAAATGATGATTTTAATCAATATAAAGGAGTTTCATAAAGATTCAGGAAGCTGATAGAGTCTTTGGCTATCTTCTGGCTTCTGGCACATTAATAAACAAACACTGTATCTTTCTGTTTCAAATATGAAAAGAAGAAATTCACATGAATGCTGGCACTGAATCCTGCTGATTCTTTTGACACTACAGCATTTAGAGTTAAGCCAACCTCCCTGCTGCTTTGCAATGCAAACTGAATGGGAAAATTAAGGGTAAATTACCACCAGCATGCATGATATTGTAGACAGTCTCAAAATCTGTCCTGGATGCAAGATCAAAGCATTTTACTTTCAGCAGATGTAACAGGAGGCCATTATAAACACTTGCCTAATGAGCCGTGTCCAGCTCCATGAACCATATCCAATTGTGCGAGTTTTGAAAATACTGTGCAGAACAGTCCTCCACAAAGATATGCTGAAGATGGGATTTTTCTCCCACTAATATTACTTTGTATCTCTGGAATCCTCACCAGCCCAACACTTGAATTACTCTAACAAACTGTGTAAAGAGTGCCAGATGTGAGTGTGGGGATACGCTGTGACACATGCACTGCTATACTTGTGGAGGTCGCTCTCTGTAACGCTTTCTGGCTTCCCACTCCTCCCCAGAGAATGGCACCTTCAATTTATCAAAACCACAGGGAGAATGGAGGAGCCACTGTCTCATCCCTGGTCCCCTTTCTGCTGAACATTTTTCTTGTGTTGCTATGGAATGACTTCCTTGCTATACTCTGTTTCTACAGTAGGCACTTGTTAGAACTTCTCTTCTCTACAAAGCAGATAAAATAGTTTTGAAAAATGCAGCTGTGCTTTCACAGGAAGCCTTTACACAGGTAACACGTGCAAGACTGTATGGCACGAACTGTGCCACTCTCTGAGTCTGTTTGAGAAATTTTTGGTTTTTTATCTCAGCAGGGGTGGACTGTTAATCAGTTTTTCTTCCCTAAGAAATATGATCAAAGTTCAGAGTTAATTTCTCCAAGCAGTTGAATGGGTGAGAGCAGTCGTTCTGAAAGGGGCCCACATTTGCTCTCCTTGTACCAATTTCGGGTTCACTGCACAGTGACAGGCTCAAATCTGCATGAGAATGCAGCCTTGGCGGCTTGCCCCAGCCCATCAGGGCTACCTTGCCCTGGCATCATCTTGGCTCTGCAACCAGGACATTCTTCTGGACTGCAAAATCTCTCCCTCCTGCTGAGCAGTGACTTCACAGCTGCCCATGAATATCGTTTCACTGATATTCAAGCTCCCCCTGCAAATGTCAACCTGTGCTACTGTGCTCTCCAAAGGTTTGCAAACCCTGAGAAGTGCATCTGTCTGCCCGTAGCAACCGCTTGAGAATTGCCAGTTTGGACAGAAGTCAACCTGCAACTGGGGATCTGTCATAAAACTTCACATTTTGCCGTTGCTGTGACATGGACAAGAGAGGTTTTCAGAAGATGTTGACTGCTGAATGTGGAGCCATGCAATGCCTCATCTTCACCTCTTTGGAAGTAAAACTTTACATTTAGTCAAGTAATTGTTTATTTCTGCAGTTGGAGGCCCTACAAGGACAGCCTCTTGAATTCTTCTCATATTAGAGTGTAAAGAATCAGACAACTTTGCCACAGCTTGATTTCAAGACAACGCTGCCATTTTTCAGAGATTTATCATGTCATAGGTTTAATTTGAAGAAAATTGAGCATCATTTCACTATTTAATTACAGTTCAATGTTAGTTTCACACTAAGCCTCTGATTTTTAGTTCAGACATACACCGTTATTCAATCCTGCCAAAGGAAAGCAGAAAAACATGAAGCCTATGCATCCTACAGGACTGAAAAAAAAAAACAAAAAACCCTTTATGAATTTTAAAGACAGATAAATGCTTCTCGTGGGGCTGGGTTTTCTTGTCTATTTGCCTCCTTTTAACAGTTACCAAAGTTTTGAGAAATTTTGGTAAATTATCAAGAATAAGCATATTTTAAAAATACACTGGTGTGGTGTGAAGGATTAGAAAGAAAACAAGGTGCTATTATTCAGCTGTCATTAGGTGACGACAATAAGAAGGCGAGAGGAAGAAACTGATGGAGTTTACAGTTTTGGGTTCTTTGAGAATTCCTCTTTTAGGTCACACAGAAAATCTGTACTGCTAGATTTTATATATATATGTATATGTATATGTATATGTATATATATATATATGTATTTGGACATGACTATGTGTATATCTTGATGATCCTTGTGGGTGCCTTCCAGCTCAGGATACTCGATGAGTCTATGGTGTGTGTGTATATATATATATATATATATATGTATATATATGTATATATGTTGATCTGCGTCAGTGTAGAATATTTAGTATGTTTTTTCTCATCAGAGATGGATGCTTGACATAAATGTATAATGCATTCTGTTATGATCCATGTTCATATGCATAAAATGCATAGTTCTTTCCTTGACTGTTTTCCTGGTGAATTAAACTGTTTTTTCCTTTAAAAAAAGCTGAAAGGAATAATTTGATCTTATTTTAAATCTCATTAAGTTCAGTCTTAAAAGCATGACAAATGCCTAGATATCAAATGACCTCAAATAAAACAATGTGGGAAATTTATTATTGATCAAGAATCACTTGCAGAAATAATAGGCTTTCATTTTGTAAAGTAATAAAATGCATCCCACTTTCAAAATGAAGATTGAGCAGAACATAAAGGGTGAAATTGACATGAAAATACTTTTGTCCAGTCTGACCTTTCTGTAGAAAAAAAATTATATGATCCCTTTTTAGTAAGTGCATTCTTTTCCATATTTGCATTCAGAATTGGGAACATAGAATTGACTTTTGCTAATTCTCAGGACACGTTTTTTTTGAAAATGAAATGCCTAATTATTTGCATGGGAAAGATGGTTTAAAGAATGTACAAAGTGATGAATATTTAGCAAATCATAGCTTTATAATGACTTGGGTGCCATCCAGATATTTTTTAATGTTAACATCTTAAATTAAACAGCGCTCTATTAAATTTAAGATAAGTCTGTGCCAGAACTTTTGACTTGAATGTCCTTCACATTTGGAGCTTCAGGAGGCTGAGTTTAATTTTCATATCCAAATGTGATATGACACAGTGAATCTGTCTGTGCAGAACTCTTTATTTCTGTTTGATACCGGAGATGCTCCATGAGTCTCTGTGTCAAGACTGTAAAATGTATTTTGTATCTGGGACGTGTGTCTCTCTGTCATCTTTTTACCTCCTTTTTTTGGAATGTTTTCCATGCTGCAGTTTCATAGAAGGGTGATCCAAGGTGACATCAGAGGGTTGTTTAATAATGATCATCCTCTTTCCAGGTGGAAGCCCCTTTGGACAAAATGTTGACTTCTGTTCAGGACAAAGCAGTTTGTCAAGTCATAACTCCAGGGAGTTGGTAACTAAGCAACAGATCAACTGTTGGAAAACTTTGATCTTCTAATGATGCTCATTTGGGAACCTTCTGACAGGGAATTCTCTGAGGGCTAGTGAGTTATATGGAAGAATCTAACATCAGAAATCTTAAAATAAAATCTGGCAGGAGAGACAAGGGGAAGGGAAGGGTTTTGAGGGTGTTTGGGTTTGTTTTTTTATTTTCTCCTTTTGGTTGTGTATATTTTTGTTGGATGTTTTTATTTGATTGGGTTTGGGTGTATTTTATATTAAAGGCAATCTTTTCAATTGTGTGATCAGACAAGGAAGAAACAAACTAGTTGGACACATTTTAGATAGACTCTATTTTTGAAAAGAAAGCCATATGTAGGATCATGAATCCCTTGGGGAACCTGGCCTTGTGCCCTATTATCATAATTCTTGAAGACCTGGTATGTAATTACATAGTAAATATATATACATATATTTTATAGCTTGAGAGATCAAGCTAAATCCTTGTATATTTGTTTTTCTATCATGAAAGTCCAAATTAATTTTTTATTATCTATTTGATTTATTATATATTTATTAGACATTATTAGACTTTTTTTTTCTAAAATATAACTCATGTTGTTCATTGTTTGACAGCAAGCAGTGCAAAGCCATTGCATGAGACTTAAAATTATCTCAGACTTTTATAGATTTTTTTTGTAGGGATGACACATACCTAAAGAAAAGAGTGAAAAATAAAACCAAAAAGACCTTCAAAACCACAAAACACAAAAAACTTGGAAGATGAAAGCATAGTAGATGGAAATGGATTGACATAGCAAAAACATATTCTCAACACACAGCTTTAAAAGAATATGAAATATTTTAAGTTTCCATGTACAACAGAGACATGAAAACTGAGTGTTGAAGTCCAAATAATAATATTTGTCCCCAAATTATTTTTGTTATTTTTCAGAAATATCAGTGACCTAATGGACATATTGACTCTGAAAAAATTTCTTCTTACCTGTATCCTCAGACTTTCACAACAGTAACAACTGTACAATATTAATCATGTAAATTGAAGATGTGTTGATAATTTCAATATACTATGAAGAATATGAAAGCCAGAGAGAGAAATTTTGGAGTTACAGGACTAAAGGACACTTGATGGCTTTCTATTGCCTAAATAGACTTTAATCAGGAGGGTTGCTAACCATGTTCACTGAAGGCATTAGAAAACATGTTTAAAAATACATGAGGGATGCATATTAGGGAACACTAGAGAAATGCCTCTCTAAGGTTATTGCAATAGCCAGTCTCTAAAACAGTAAGTTATATATCATGACCTCTAGCTTATGCACAAAGGATTTTGTTACCACATATGAAATAGCTTATGAGACTGCTTGTACATTTCTAAATATAAACCAATCTTGCTAAATTTGTGAATAAATATTTTGCTACATGGATTTCATCAGAAGCTAGTGTTTATAGATATAAAGGCCTGAAAAGTCCATTAAAGAAATTAATCTCATTTTTAGTACAATATCAGATGGGGAATTTTACTGAATAAATTTTTGACCATGTCTATAACTTGAGAATGGAATATTTTTATCAGGTTGTGCAGTCTTGATTTAAAATGATAGAGACTTCATCACATCTCTTGATAAGTTATGCCTGGGTTTAATTATCTTCCAGGTGGAAAAATACAACTCTTTCCACTTAGTCTGATTGTGTGCAGTATGAAAATCTGATTTTATTGTGCCGTTTTATTTCACATGAGAACTCCCTCTTACCTTAATACAATCTTTTGATATAAACCTTTTGGGGGGGGTTGGGGGGCAAATAGAATAGACTGTTTTTTAAGTGTTATGCTTTAAGTCATGTTTTATTTGAGTTCTATATTCTTGTCAAGTTTTGCTGATTTTTATATCATATTTGCTCTGAATTTATTCATAATTTCTGCTTTTTGTTGTAGTTTCTCTGTTTTGAAATGAATCTTTAAGCCTACACCAGCTGCTTAGATGCTTCTATTAATACTCACTAATTTCATTTACAGAAATAAATGAAAGAATTTCACTATCTGACTATGGAAGTTTGCATTTGCTTTGTAGAAAACCTTTGGTTTGAAAGTGTCTTGTCTATAGACAATGGATATCCTTTAAAGTAGGGTTTCCTTTTCTGCTGCAGATATATACCCATGGCTGCAAAAGAGTCTATTGTTCACAAAGCCTAAGGAATTCAGTTTGGTCTATCAAAATGATCCAAATTCATCATTACTTATCACTCTTTTCTCCTGTCATATATGTTGAGTAACAATATAGCCTATTATTCATCACTAGAGAGTAATGTGCAATTTGACAAGAGAAGGATAGCTGAAAAGTCACTTTCAGAAAGTGGTATTTCCAAAACCTTTGCACTGATGTCTTGAAATTAAATGTCTTTGGTAGATGATCAGATGAGCAGGTAATCAGAAAGGGTAGATTAAATAGAGAAAGATGGATTGTATTTCTTCTTAAATGAGTACAATGCAAGAAGGTCATATGGGATCGTTCTCTTTGCTCCTGAAGGAACAGAGGAATCATGTAGGAAGGAAAGAACACAGTGAGCTTAGGTTCCCTTGCATTATGTGTTAATAAATGTCTCTGGGAGAAACAGAATAATTGTCAGTGAACAAGGGCTACTCATCTCTGTATGACTGAGTTGCTTTAGGAAATGTTTCTGTGTCTCAGCTCAGCCTCAGACAGCTCTAGCTGGTGCAGTGTAATCTTGCTAATTTATTAGCTTCTCTGTTCAGAATCGACTAAACTGTAAAATACAGTAAAACATCCTAATCTCAGCTGTGGCATTCTGCTCTTATATTGATGAAATAATGCATGTGTAAAAACAGGAGAGCATCCTGTTCCAGAGAATACAAGAGAGCAAGAAGTTAAGGAGATGAGAAGTATCCAAGATATATTGTTCTACAGTTTCAAGACCTCAGCTTGGAAATCCTTCCTGAATCTGTTATGACTCTTAAATTCTGCAAACTGTGTGTGAAAGATGAGTGTTCATGGAAAATGTGGTCTTTCACAAGAAAAATGGTTGTAAAAGATCCTTTCTCTCTGGCTTCTAAAAATGGTCAGAATCTCTTTGTGCATATACATTCCAAACAGATATGTTAATTCTCCTTGTTGATGTTACTACTGTGGGATGCTTACCTGTGAAATGCCCCCACCAACCAGGGGAAATCACCAGGGGGATTTAGGTGACTGAACAGTAATAAAGCCACTTCTGAACCCCAGCTTGCTGCAGAGAGTTTCAGCTTCATATCTCTAATGTGTCAATAGCATCAGTGTCTGCTCAATGGCTCATTCAACACCAGGCCACAGCGGGATCAGAAAAGGCAGAAGACCCAGGATGGAAAGTTGTCCTGCAAAGACACATTAATCCTCCCAGCAAGGCAGCCCAATGCATCCATGGCTTTCCAGCTGTGACACAAGAGGAATGTCCAAGTATCTGTTGTACAGCTGTTTCACTCTTTCATTGTGAGTAACACAACTAAAATTTATATGGATGTCTAGTAATGTTGCCCTGTGGGATTTTTAATGGTTTGTTTCCCAACAGTCCTCCAGCTGTGACAGTGAATAACTGAATCTTGCGGAGGTCCAGAATATGCTTGAAACACTTTTTGCTTCTACCTTAGAAAAGATACTAAAATTCTTTATGAATGCAGAGTTCCACAACTGAACAATTTTCTCAGCTAAATTTTGGTTACAGAAGATGACCTTGCTTTCTAGGTCCTGTTGAATTTGGACTAGACACCGCTTACATCTTCGGTGGCACCCTGCCTTTTCATTGTTCTCTTTGTTTATTTTACTCATATTTGCTTGTTTTGCTGAAGAACTGCTCTGCATTTCTGTTGCATGCTGTAATTCTTCCTTACTTTATTGCTAACCCCAGCACTACATGTAAAGAACTACTGCACAATGAATAATTAATCTGACAAATTTAGCCTCTTCAGAAAGATTTCTGTTAATGCCTTCGTTTCATAGAAGTATTTTTGTAATGTGGCTGAATTTTTCTCTGTATTAATCATGCACCTATGTGACAATTTGCTATTTGTAATCAGGACATGTGGGTTACTTGTGAGAGCTTAGCTAAGTTACGTGTTATTGCTTCTATTCTACATTTGGCTGTACACACAAAGCCTGGCATACAACTGCATGTATGTACATGTATAGAGCCAAATTTCTGTACTGGCAAAAGTCCATGATTGCACCACCAGAGAATTAGGCCCTCTACTTTCAATTTCTGTAATTCTTTGAAAAGAGTGGAACATTTACTCTCCAGTAATGTTTATGCCAGATCAGCAGGAGTGGAAAGAGATACAAGCAGAGCCAAAAACATTTGTCTAAAAATTTGGTTAAGTAGTCATGGACAATTGCTTGAAATAATAACCCTGAGCACCATTTGTCATCACTGATCATTAGTAGTTTTATTATTAGAATTGTTACTGTTTCTTGTGTCCAGGATTTATTATGTAGTGAGGCCTCTTAACTTTTATTGAAACAATAATGTGTAAAATGGTGTTTAAACCTATACTTTTCACTTTTCCTGGCATTCTTGTAAAGATAATGACTGGCTGTGGATATGTACTTGAGTTCAACAATAACCACTAAAGCTTTCAGCTGTAACTGATTTTCTTTTAACAGTAACACATACCATTTAACATTGGGTTTTTTTTTTAATATTCAGTGGTCCTTTCAAATACTAATTACTCTATAAAAAACAATATTACCAGCTGGATCAATCATTGTCCCTACCTTTCAGGCAAGAATAGAAAGGAATCTTCAGGCTAAGCTTTTAATTTTGGATTCTTCACATTAAGGATTGTTTCATAAAATCTGGGTGACATCATGGGGTGCAAACTATTTGTTTATGCCCAAAAGGAATTCCTCCATGCATGCAATGTCCTCTGTGTTCTGTTACCCTGATGAGGTGAATGCGAGTCAGTTCAAAAATATTAAGGCATTTTCCCTAAGGATCAGCAAAGACAACCAAACTTAGATGTTCATAATTGTCACTTTTGGGCTGAGTTCTTGGATAATATATATATATAGCCCCATAATGCTGTCTCTCTATTTTATGCAATGATTGTTCTGTAGGGTATTCAACAAATTATGTAATGTATGTATATATCAAAGGAATTTAAAGCATTGCATTGTACGACATTTCCAAATTACACATGGCACGGCAGGAGGTTACTCTGTTTGTCCATTTCATTGCTCTGTTTAAAGCACATGTCTTCTTATAAATTCAGTGACTATTTATACTCAAATATTTTGACAATGGTAAATTGTTACTAGCAAATTACATGTGCTAATATGTACATAAAAGAATAAAAGATTGGCTAAGATTTAAAGAAGTGACTAGCGTTTTCAGACGTAGTTGGAGGAGCTTGGTTCTCACTGCATGAAAGCTTAACATTTCCTGAAGAGCTCTAGAAGTTTCTTTAACAGAATCTCCAGAATAAAACCAGTCCTCTTAACCACAACCACTAGTAATTTTAGAAGTATATGGCACTGAGCTACACTATTTATTTACTCTACCTATCTGCCTGACTGGGATCTACAGACCCCATCCCATCCACTGTAGTCTGTCTGGCTGCCCTTACACAGCCACAGTAAGAAGATCTCCTTGACCTACCAATATGAGGGACTGGGAAATGCATATTTAATAAGCTGTAATGGTGCAAGGCTTTATATTATTTTAATTGCTTGACGTGGAATGCTGTTCTTAAGGCAAACCATTCACATTTTTTGAGTTCTTTCATTTCTGTAGAAAATAAATCCATTCTGCAACTCAGGGTGGGAATGGAGGGTCTGGCACTAGCTGGGTATCTCTGAGGTAACCTGAGCATCTGGAAACACTGACTCACATTCATGCAAGCAGAAGTTCCAGCTGCAGTACTGTTAGGGCAGGTATTAGAATGATTCCCACAAATTTTCTTAGTAGAAATGTGCAGATGATTTGGTAAATTCTAATATAAGAAATGAGTACTTACTGCAAGTGTAGAGTATCTATACTTTTTTCATATAAAATTTGGATTTTTTCAGTTTTCATTAACCAAAATGTACATTTCAGCAGCATTCTTTGTTTATTGCTTGAAATAATTAAATGTTCTTATTAAATATTTATTAATATAACACACACTTATCTACACAACTCAACTTGTAGACATACTCGAAACTTAGCAGGTCATCCTGCCTTTAACACATCCCATCCCTCCTGCATTCCTCAGCACAACGTAGCAATTTTTTGGTGTTATTTACCTTATATATGGGAAAACTTGCACTATTAAAGAAAAATATTTCCCCAAACTGAACACAGACATACACATAAAGTTTTGGTTGATTGGTTAGATAGTTGGTGCATTGTTTGGGTTTTTTTTAAGTCAAAAACTATTCATGTCTCTCCTTCAGAATGATATTTGGTAACATCATTATATATTTATGATAAGAGATGTCTCATCCCTTTGGTCAGCTTTTCCCCTCAAACCCAGAGTTCAGAATCAGTAGCAGAAATACTCCCCAGTTCCTATATGTGTTGTTTTAGAAGTGGTAAGTTACTTCTTTTGAGATATTGTATGTGTTTGGAGACAAGATATCTGTTTTCTCACAGCTAACAGGTTCTTTTAGTGGAACAGCGATATCTAGAACAAAAATTTGACCCAAATTGTCCTCAATGCACTCACTAATCTTGTATCAACAGATAAATCATGACCACTACGAAATCAATACTGTGGTTGCATCCTGCTATATATGAGGTGCAATCTCCACCAGAAGCTTCTGAGCAGTTTGATTTCCATAGCTTCTCTTTCCTCTGTGGAGTCTGAGAGCCTGTGCTTTCCCCTCTTTGCCCGTGCATTAATCATGTCTTTATTTTCCTTGGCAACCTAGGAACAGAATAGCTTTGAGAACCCTACATGGTTGGTTAGATTTTTTTTTTCTCCTGAGTAAGGTACTTGGAGACCCTCACATGCTTAAACACAAGTATATTATGTGGATAGAATCCTCATATCCTTGGGATATCAAGCTACAAAGCACCTGCCCCATGGAATTTAACACAAAGTCTTTACCAGCTTGGACAATTAAAGACATTAAGAAACTCTCTCCTGAAATGAAAGTCTTCAAACTTATCATAATCATAAAGGAAATCCTCAGTGCTTTTTAATACACTACACAGGAAGTTAACACCATTTCTGAAGCTTTTATTATGAACTCAGATGAACTACAGAAAATTTGCATGTACAGGTTCTTTACTGTTTTATACATATCCTTCCTTTCTGTTGGCAGGACATGGATACTAAGCCAAGTAATACCAGTAATCACAGTAATTGCACAGTTCAGTGGTCAGACCAGTCTGTAGGTGGCTTGAAATGCTGCTAAGGCTTTATAACGTGTGACTAGTTTCATGAAATTGTTTAAACACTACTGGTTTGTGCTTTTGCATGTAAATATCAGTTCCTGATGGAGGATGATGCTGACAAGAATTAGAAGTTCCGCAGGAGTGACAAAAAGCACAGAACACTTTTTTCTCTAACTTCTGATCTGCATGTATTAAAGGTCCAAATAATTGGGAGTACATATTCAGTTGTTGAAAAAAATTATGTATTTATTGGCATAAAACATTGAAAATTTTAGATGGACTAATTTAAAGACACACAAACAAATGCCTGAGGCTTCTTTCCAAAGTGGCCCTATTATTTATAGGAACCTGCAATGCTGCACACATTACTATAAACTCAGATCTGGAACTTCAGGAAAGGTAATTGCAGATTGGCACTGGTTTTACTTTCCTAATTAGCAGAAGAATGTCAGAAACATATATTTTTAAAACTGTAACAGAATGCAATATTTAGTTACTTATTACTTTATGTTCTTCACAGTTGCAAAAAAATGTTCTTCCTGCAAATTAGCTTATTCATTTTCATTTTTAGGTTTCCCGTGCTGGAGTTGGTCTGTGAATTCTGTCGTGCTTATTCAAATACGAAATCCTAGATGTTGCTCTATTTGCAATAACCCCTGGTCACTTGAAAAAATAATCAACATTCTTTTTTAAATAATAGTTTAGCAAAAAATGATAGGAATTTTTCTCAGTGAATGAGGTGTATTGGTACTCAAAAAAGTGATTAGATTTTCATTTTTGCTTCCTACCTAGCAGTATAATGTTAATTTGAAGCTAATAATTTCAAGGTCTTTTTGGAACTGAATCTTACAAATATTACACCTCTGAAGACTTGTACACCAGTGGTCACAGCATGTTGAAAGGCTTCACACTTCAGGAATGTTGCCAAGGATTTGTCATATCAAACGTCATGCAAGCTGCAACACTGCAAGACACTGCAAACTGCAACAGGCACCTCAAGGAAGATTCTCAGTAGTTTATAAATGAAGGTATTGATTTATTCATTTTAACTGTTTTTTTTTGCTTTTTGCTAGCCTGCTGCAAATCCATATATAGGATGCATATGACAGAGAATGGCACCATCAGCTTTTATTTTCTCTTTGTTTGGGATCCTCTTCTGACTGACATTCATGCACTCAAAGACTTCCCAAAAACAGGAGAAGAGAATCAACTATTTTCTTCATCCTGCATGTCTGCTTATTACTTTTACTGCAAGTAAGTAGAGGCAGAGTTACACTGCAGCCTACTTTCCCCCCTCATTTGAAATTCTTTGGTTTCTATGGAAACAATGAGTTCTATTGTTGCAGTTGTAACTTGGGGGATGGTAGTGCTCCAGCATCTCATAAAAAGCAGTAGCACAAGTTCTCTGTGACTAGTTAGAAAAGTTGGTTTGATCCACGGTGGTTCTATATGGAAATGTATTCTGTACCAATATCAGAAGTCATCTACCAGCTTGATATTTAACACCAATATACACATTTTCTTAAAACATTTTTTTTCTCTACTCAGGATTACCTAACTCATGAAATCTTCAAATATGTATTTGCACTATATGCACAGTATATACAGCACATATTTCCCATATATGCCAGCATTTAATGACCCAAAAATTCATGTCCATGATTCATCAAATCCATTGATCTATATTTGTCAGCTACATTATTGTCAAAGGTTTTAAAGGTTTTATTCAGAATTTCTGGAAATAATTTCTGTACTATTTTTACAAATCTCTTTTAGAAATCTTTAAAAGGAAAAAAAATAAACAAATCATAGGACCTTAAACTGTGGATCGTGTTATATTGACATTTTTGCAACAAACTTACTTTCTTCATTTAAAACATGAAAGTATACAATTCATTCCTATTTACTGGACAAATAGTGCAAAGATGTCATCATTGTCCAACTGTTTTTCCATACAGTATGAATGATTAATGAAAAATTAACTTTAAAAAAATAGCATTTCAGTGAACAGATTGATTAAAAATAAAGTATAATTATAAACACAGAGCTATGATCAAGTGATACATGACCCTGTACTCTAACTTTTATTTAGAGAAGGTAGGAAAAGGATATTGCACTAATGTCAATACAGGTGCAACCAATACAGTCATGGGAGAAGTTGTCAGTAATTGTGATCTAGATCAATTTGTTACCCTGCTAAACCCATCAATTTTATTAATGTATAAGAAACTATATTTGAAAAAAATACATGAAATTCATCCTTCTTCAAGAAAAATAACTTTATTCTGGGAAATAATATCTGAAAATGTGATGGTACTATAATGGAACCAAAAAGACTAATATAATCGTGGTGTATATAATGATGACAGTAACACGAAACAGACTATATATTCCTTCTGACCTTGATAATGGCACAGATAGTCCAGGATTTCTGTGTTTCTGCTTTATATTTATATGGGAAACATATTGAAATATCGGATAAAATTTAGGAAAGCACCATGAAATATACCTAAGCAGAAAGCCAGAAAACATTTTTGTAAAAATAAAAATTATTTATTTATGAAGAAAATAATTCCAAATAATTTTTTGGCAAAATATAAAATAACGATCTTAGTTTAGATATACCTATAAGGAGAAACAACAATATAACAAGATCCTGGGTGCTGGAACTAGAGGCCAGGTGTGTTCAGTACCAAGAAACAAGGAAAATATTTCCTGAAGTAAAAATAATTAACCCGTAAAACAACTTGTCAGGGCTGGAGATGGATTATTCACATCACTGAAAATATTTATATGAAGACTGAGAGGAATATGATTTTTTTTTTAAATATAGGCTATAGTTCAATTTAAAGAAATTAATTCAGGGGACATCTTTATGAGGAAGAACTGAGAAAGTTGTGAAATATAACCTCAACAGTCTCTTTTCAGCTCTTAAATGAATCTTGATTTTCTTCGAAGTCGTTGCTTCATGCTTTTTTCTCTTTAATTTGCAATATTATCAGTGAGTATGAGCATATGTATATGTGTATGTCATGAGTGCAGGTTTTGGATCTGGCACTGTCCAGCATTCTCTTACATATGGGTGTATTCTGTTTGAAGAGCAGTATTTTTAATCCTCAGTTTCTGAAAGAAGTTCCTGAAGAATATGAAGGTGGGTCAGGAAGAAAAGACACTTCAGAATACTCAACAGATAAACAAAAACTCTCCTCTGAAAGGTCCTCACAAGGAAAATGCAATATCAGGTGGACAGATTCAGAGGAGTAAAGGAAGTTGTGGTAAATGGGTACAGGATTCCTTAAGCTCTGATTTTTTATCTATATATGTGCTCTAGGTACATACAGATGTAAATAATAATCAGATGTAAACCACAGTGCATTTGTGATGAGCCACCCAGGCCTCTGCAGTGCTCATGGCTTGGTCCAGTCCCACAGGCTCTGGTGGAAAGCTGGAGCTGTCAGCAGCTCCCAGGGTGGCGTGCTTAAATGTGCTGAGTCCTTATTGTGTCATGTGGACACTTCATACCATCATGGACAATAATAACATCCAGTCTCACTCATGGTTATCGACTGGGCCTGGGTGCAAGTGCGTCCTCTATTTGGGGAAAATAGCCTCTCCCTAGCAGCAGCTAGTTAATCTGAACTAGATATATGTGCTACTGTTTTGGTGATCTAGCTATTTCCTCCTCTTTCCCCTAAATAAAAAGACAACTTCTATGCACAAATGCTTAAATATTTATAAATGTATTAAATTCTTCAATGCTCTGTTACCTGCCTTCAGAATATTTTATTGATGTTACCACCATGTTTACCATTTCATGGAATGCTCTACAAATAATCTATGGGGTTACTGTTACTGCCATGTTTCTGCATTATCTCAAAAGATAATCTTGCTGTTTCAATCCCAACCCTTCTCCTGCTGTCCTTTTCATCTTAGGGTTTTTAAATAGTAAAATCAAAACTTCATGGCATGTAACTACTCAGAAACAGGCTCCATTAGGTGAAATTTAAAGGAGTTCTCATTTTCCAAGCTGGTGCTTTTATCTCTCCGAGAGCTGTCGTTTACCAACAGTCCAAACCCATTCATATAACACTGTGGTCAGAAATCATCTTTAAACTCTTGACAGATGAGTTGAATTGAAGATATATTCTTCTGATTTCCTTCTGCAGGCAATTTATATGTCATGGCTATCAGAAAGGTTGTGTATTACAGGAACCTTGACTATGATGGAGGGCTTACTTGAAATTTCAGCAGAGTCATTAAAAGTGGCATTTGTGGAGTGGTTACAAGATTTCTTTAAAAGAGGACAGCTAAAGAAATACTGGTATTTGAACAGTAGTCTGAAAAGTTTAAACAGCAAAACAGTCCTGGGGCCCTTTCCTAGGATTTCACAGTTTTTAGAATAGAACTGTTCTGTTACATAATTGTATGAGTGTTACTCACTCATAAAAAATATTCACGCAATACACTTTTTCATGTCTTTATGAACATTACTGCTACTAATATCGTGAGGGGAAAAGAAAGCATTTTACTTATTTTTTAATATAACCAAAATGTAAATCCAGTGTGAACAATGACAACTGAGGAAAGTAAAAAAAAGACAAGAACACATTGCCCTTGAATCTTTTATCTGTATCTTGCAGTGTTGGTGTGAAGAACATCTATCCCATGTTACATATCTAATGTCAGAAATCTAACATTTAACATAATCTGAGTGCAACATATTCAACTGGACCCCTTAGCTCCGATTAAAATCACTTTTCAGCTCAGCCCTAGCATTCTATAGCGTGAAAGGCAAGGATAAGGTTTTTAAATAAATATTTAAGTGCAGTTATGTTATTTCTCTAATTTATTTTCTATGTGTGTGGTGTTATGAACTTTACTGTTAGAATTCCACTTGATGCAGGCAAGAATGTACTGAAACAAGACGAAAATATGCATCAGCACTCCAAATCGCATAATGATAATTCCTTTTCTCCTTACAGTGCAGACTATTCAAAGAAGGACCCTCTGCAGAATCTTGCACTAAGAATTTTCTTCAGTAACTAAATCTTGCTGTGCTGGTGGGCCCTTTCCTGGGGAAGCACAAGGACAGAAGAGATTTCTGAAATGACCACTTGTTTAGAGCATTAGCCAAGCACTTTCTCCTCCTTTCAGGTCAGGGCTGCTCATAACAGTTTTCTTTCTCAGACGTCTTCTGTTGAGCCCAGTCCTATAAAAGCAATTCCTTTGGAAAATAACAAATAAATGCCATTTTTGCGTTGTAAGCTTCATTCTTTCAGTACAGTTCATATACCTCATGCTCTCCCCTTACTAGTTTCAGATACTGATGTGTAATGTTGCTTCTTTGATGTGTATTTTCAGCCAGGTTATAGATGATGTATTCTGTTGTTCTTTGTCCATAAAATATATTGTAACTGTGCTTAGCCCTACAAACTTTATCAGCCTCGCAGAAGCTAAAAGCAAAATGTCAAGTACAGACATATTTGGGTTTAGTAGTAAATGTTTGTTAGTTATCTTAAATTCATCCTTTATCCACCAAATGTTCTTCTTTACTTGAAGTTCTGGTAGTTTGAAATCATGTGTTCTATGCTGATATACGTTAACCAAAGATCAAGATGAGCCACTTGCCATGTCCCCAGTAACAGGATGTCTTCGAAATAGTGTTAGCTTTGTACTAATCTGACATAATTAAGTTTACTTTCTGCTATAACCCATACATGCTCTATTGTTTCAAAAACTAGAAAGATAATTCAGATTTTTCAGATAAATCAACAGCCTTAAGTCATCAACTGGAAAAGCTGCTTTAATGGAATCTACAGGAAAAGGGGTTGTGTAGGACAGTGGTGTGCAAAGAATAGGTCTTGGAACACCATCTGAAGACAGATGACATTTGTTAGTCTCGGTCTGAAACACTGGAACCAACTATGTTTGTCACTTCCTGAAATGCAATTCTGTGATTTGGCTACAAAGAAAAAAATGTGCTCCATATAAGCGACAAATTCACCACTTCCAAATCTTTATAAGTGCCAAGATTTCAATGGAAAAAAAAGCCTTAAGGCTTGCTCAATCACTGGTTCCATAGAAATTAAGGCTAAGCTAAGGTACAGACATATCTGTTGTCTTCCAACCTAAGAGAAGTACAGTAACTCTTCATGATGACAATTTTATCTTGATTTGCATATATCCTGAGTTGGAAATAACAGACAATGAAAAACTATCACTAAAACTTACTTCTAGCTATGGAAATGTTGCTGTATACCAGAACACAATTTTTATATAAAGAGTTCATACTTAAACTGCAAAAAATGCAAATAATGTTGGAGGAATATTTTAATATGTTACAATCTTATATTCTTAAGAGAAAGGGGATTGGTTTTTAGAGAAAAAATATTCAAAATCACATATTTCTTTGTGGCCTCATGAGGGAAAAAATACAACTTTTGCAGATACATTCTGCAGCTCACAATAATTAAAACTCAACTTCAAAAAAATCCAATAAATATTCAGAAGAACCATACACCTGTACTTGCCGTGTCATAATCTTCTCCTTTATAGCCCATTGCTTTATAGCCCACAGTGCTGTCTTTTTTCATTCACACAGAGTCCAGGCCCCTAGTTCTGCAAAGATTAATGGATGTGTACACTCTTTGTGCTCTCCGAGGTGTTTCATTGATGCCAATGGAGCTGGTTGCAGCACAGAAAGTTAAGACAGGCATTAGTCTTTTCAGGATCAGCCTCTAAGCCTATTATATCAGAGCACAAAATTAGGTTAGATTTCACTCTTAGTCAGGTTAGTGAAGCCCTGTTGCCTAAACCATTGTCGTACAGATGAAAAAAATAGTGGAATTCAATACAAAGGATAAAATACTTTAAAGGGAAGAGTGCACTGAGACTTACAATGTTATTCTGTAGTTTAGGCAATTAAATCATCTAATTTTTGGTGAAAGTCATTACTCTTTTGAATGATCCTGTGCCAGAACTAAATTTTAATGGCTTATACTGTTGTCTTGAAAATGGTCTGGCTTGTTTCAGCCAAGAACATTCAGTTTATTTTCTTAGTTCTAACATTATCTGATACAGAAAAAATGACCTTTAAGTGGTCCCCAGTGCACTCATACACTTTGTTCTAGGAATACAGGGAATCTTGAGTATTGTCAGCTGAGACAGTTTTTTATATACTTTATTTTTAGCAACAGCTAAAGTTCATCCTGCTCTGACTGAGAGTATTGAGATTACAGGAAGATCAAAAGCTGAGGCAGAGAAGACTTCAGGAGCGAATCAAAACTTGAAATCTAGCTTCATATATAAATTAAGCTGCCATTCAAGCTGCACTTATTTATACTGTTGTTTGTAGAAGTGATTATTATGAAAAAAATTTGCAAATTACTTTGTAGTGCATTTATCTCTGTGAAGTCTGAAGACGAAAGAGGGGATAAGTTATTCTTTAAATATTTTTTTAATGGCATTCTCCTCTAGAGTTTGGAGAAGGACAGTTTTCCCCCAAATGTATTGTTCAAAATAAAACTAGGAATACCCTTGCTTGAATTAGTTTCTCCGCAAACTCTGATCCGGTGTCTTCTCTAAAAACCGTCAGTGTTGTCTGGTGGTGAAGATGGTCCAAGCTGCTGTGGGCCTGGCCGGATCCCTGACCTTGCAGCTGTCATGGGTGCATGATTACTCTTGTCAAAGGCCAAGCTTTCCCAGAGAAAACAAAGGGTGAAAATGTGGGGGTCTGTTTCTTGAATGTCTCAAATAAACTGATGAAATATTTAATACAGGAATTGGGAGGCCTTATACGCTTTAGGACTCACCCAATGTCTTTGCAACACTCCTCAAAATGGGGGTAGCATTTTTCTTATTTCATTCAATTCAAAGGGAATGTAAATAACCAAATCTAAAAGAAATATCTACACAGTCTATCATTAGGTAAACCATCTATCGGTAGACATTATTTGTGCTGTTTTTCAAAGTGGGACTTGGCAAAGTAAGAAGTGCACAACTAGAGTACACCTGGGAAAAAAACAGTGCCCATAATTTGTTTGTCACCACAGGGGATAATCTAAAGGAGATAAAGGATGCAGTTTTTCAGGCCTTTCTCATCACTCACAAACCCATCCTTCCTCTGCCTTCAATTCCTTCTGTTTAGTTACCAAATGAAACCTTTTGTCAGTATTGTCTATTTTATTTTTATTTCATAAAACAGATTTGATTTTTCTGTGCTCAAAGAAAGATTTGCCCTCTCACATGGAAACCCACAGACAGATCAGATACCACAGTTTGTCCCATGCCGTGGGCTGTCCCTGTTTTGTTCAACACCTGGATTTACAGTGAAATTCACAAGAAGATTTTAACTTCCATCGCACAACTCTGAAGCAGCTATTAGCCATGAAGAGGTATCTTGGGGCTGATCAACCACTGCCTAAGAGGTAGCTCCTAGGTAGCACAGATCTGATTAATCTTAATAGGCTGTTTTAAATACAATAAATTTGTTTTATGTTAGCTGAATCTAACCTTTCAGCTCAATAGAACTCAATCCCAACTTTCTCTTTGTGTGTTCCATGAAATATATTTTTATCTATTACCAGTGGAGAAGCTATTAAATAATACTTGCAATGTCTTCACACTTACGAGTTGAAAATAACTGATTTCCTCATTTATCTTTTGTTTTATCTTACCCTGTCTGGCTTTAAGATTTATGTAAATTAGATTTTTTTTTTGTCTTACAGATGGAAAAATAAGATGAAGAGCTATGGTTAATAGACAATTGTTCTTTTTTGCTGTGCATGTCCTTCACCTTTTAGCCAACTAAGTTTTCACGTAAAAAAAACCTAAAATGTTGCAGACAACATTTGTAAAAAAATAAATACTAAATATTTATGATTTTAATACCTTGCTGTTAGTAGAGATTTCACTGGACTTTACTATTGAAACTTATGTTTCTGTTGGTATGTTGCCCATCTTTACCCATTATGAGACATTTAAAGAATAACTTATTATGCTCTGAAGAGCATTAACTTCAAGTAAAGATGTTAATAATATTACTAAGGTGATAGAAGGTGTCAAAATTTAAAAAATGAAAAGGTAAAATGAATATTAGAAACGTATTAGACAGATGTAAACATGTTTTTATAGTAATTTAAAATATTTCAGAAACGAAAAATAGTCTGTTCCTTAATCCAAACTCTAAAGTGGATGTGTTTGTGGCTCATGCAATTAACAAATACCAGGATGTGTATAAGATACTTGTCAAAGTTGGAATATTTTCAGCACATAGATTATGAAATATGTGTACTGGGTTAAAACTGCTCATTTTTTTCTCTAAAAGGAAAGCTCTTCTGGTCAATACTAGGCAAACTTTAATGCATCTGTAATTAATTTGATCTGTAATCAATCAGTAAAATTGCAGATTTTATTCAGTAAAAGCTAAGAGTAACCTCTTGGTTTTCATTTGAGACTTCCCACTTCCTTCTCCCCTTTGCCTCAATGTCTGTTGACAATTGTTGATCTGTTGGGACATTTGGATCTACTTCCATGCACATTCTGTGGAAATGCATTTTCAATGGAAAAAAAATTCTTAAAAACACAAGAAACACGGACTTCAGATGCACAGGTGGCAGATTGCTGTTTGATGGGAGGTCAGTGGCTGGAGGGAAAATCTATGAGAACATTTCACATCTAACAACAGTGCAATAGCACATGTACGGAAAACCCTCACTGAATGCTGTGGATGCTGCTCTTTTCAAGGAGTAACCACAAAAGAATAATTTGAAGGTGGAAGAGCTGACAGTGACAGTAATGGTGTGAGGCTGGAGCACTCGCCAGATCTAAATGGACTGAAACCCACATCCCACTCCACACCTGAGTGCATCAGTAGCTAAGGCAAGATTTAAGTGCTGATGCAGCGCTTAAATTAGTCTACCTTATTTAAGGTCACTTAGGCCCAGGTATTCAGCCTCTGACTTTATTGGTTTTAGTAGATTTTTATATTTGACTGGTTAAGCAACCATAAAATATGGATATATGTCAGACATATATAAAATAAATCAAAGACTTGGCCTACCAATATTGATTTTCACCTGTAAAGTGATAGAGATCCCAGAATTAGAAAGCAACCTTTTCATTTTTATTCTTATTTGTTGTTGAAAGAATTGGCTGCATTTCACCCTAGAGCAATAATGAAAAATAGGTCTTTCTAGGACAATTTCCTCTTATTGATGTTAATCTTTGAATATATTGTATGCAAAAGCAAATAGATAAATAAGGACATTTGATATTGAGACAAAGTGTAGAGAGTGATTGTTTCCTAATATTAATGTTTCTTAATTCCACAGTACCGTAGAAGAGCGTGAAAGCTTGTAGATGGCACACTGGGAATTGTGATAGCAAAGTTAGTTTTATTTGCCTGATTTTGCATCTGTAAAATTAGTTCTTATAAAAAAAGTAAGCTTTTAAACTTATTATAATGCTTATTATTTCAGAGTTTATTAAGAGACACTGCTGGAAATAATGGCATTTCAACTTATCATCAGCAATATTTTTAAATATGAATATTACAACAATTTTGCTCTGACCACATCATGACCATGAAAAATCCTGAATTAATTTTGTTTCCCTATTCTGTAATCTTAGTTTGTGTATGTGAAGAGCATAACCAGACTACATTAATTTAACAGAGTCAAAGTACAACAAAAATACTGTGCTTTCAAAGTGGTTCCATGCTTACTGAGTCAAAGGAAAAATCTGCTGTGTTCACTAAGCTTGAGGCTTATTTTTTATATGACTGAAATAGTTGACTCTATTACACAGAGTGGCCCTTGCTTTAATTTCTCAGCTTGTCTGGGTCTTTTTTTGTTATTCTGATTTTCCTTTCATCTAATGCAATTTCCAGCACTGACAGGAGATGATCTCTACCAATTGTTTAATGAAAAATACTTCCTCCTAGGTTGTTAAAAATGCCAGAGGTTGTCTTTTATTTTTGCTTTTACATGTATACAGGCACAGGTGGAAAAACAACTATTTAGCATTCTTAAAAAGAAGGAAAGAAAAAAAGACAAAACACTACAGTTTATATTATTTACTCCCTACACCTTCACTTCTGGTTTTCAAGTCAATTTCCTATATGTATCTTCCAGTGAAACAGAAAACCTCCTTGCAGCCAGCATTCATTTAGCTCACTACTAATTGCCATTAATTTGAAACCCCATAGGTTAAAACGCTATGAAAACTGATTTGTGACTTTGAAATACAGTAGGTTTAGTCCTATTCTAGTAACAATGACATATTGTTTCACTATGTGATAGCAGAACAAAAATAAAATCTCTTAGAAATTATGTCACTGAGTGTTTGTAGCTGTCATCCCAGACACTGGTCATGCCACTTTTCTACTTCTTAAAAAAATCTGCATCTTATGTCTTCAATGTCAATGTGCTTTGAAACACAGTGTAAATGTTAACAAATAACAGTTTGAATAACTGCACTAAAAGACATTTTAGTCATTAAAAAAATTCTCAAATGTTCTAGGAATTATATTTTAGATTTTCTGTTGGATTTTATTTAATATCTTCTATTTTTAATTATGTCAACTTCTAATGCAATGTCTAAATAAGTATTTTGGTTTCTATAACAGCTCTGTCCCTCTGTTTTGTCCTTATTAAGCCTTACAAGGTCTTCAAGAACATCATCTAACATGAGCACAATATTGCAGAAGTAAACATATACCAAGACAGATGTTTTGCATATGACTTTTAATTAAGAAAATATTTGAGTGATTTTATGACCTCCTCAATGTCAAAAAGGAAAATTTTGCCTGAGGGTTAATTAACATCCTACAGCCTTTATGACATTGCAGATATTCATTGCTGGGTTCTTGCTAACGGTAGGAATGATTTCATATTTAGGTTTATATTCACTGTTTTTTATTAAATTAAGAAGTCTCATGTATTGTTCTCTGCTAAGCTAATGTGTACACTATCGTGGAAGGCACAAAAATACACTAAAGTTAGGGTTACATAATGATTTTCACTCTATATTTTATTAACTCATAATAGCCAGAGAATTTCTTTATTTTTCTAAAATACATTTGTGGACTTGGTTAATGTATGTTCTTTTGCATTTAAAGTTAAGAAATTTTTGTCAGTTACACACTCATGCATTATTCCTCACACAACATTTTCTAAAAATATTTTTGTAAAAGAGTGTTCTTTTATGCCTATGCCAGAAAAAATCTTATAATTTAAATGAAATTATTTAAATATAAATAAAAAAAATAACAATATGTATACAAGAGAATAATATAAACATTCAGAGACAGAAGTAATATTGGCAAATTTTTTTGAATTTATGTATTTGTTATAAATAGTTTAAAAAGTGCTTTATGATAATTCAGACAGATGCACATTGTTCATTCAACATTGAATAACGCACATGTGGAAACAGACATAAAATAAGGTCTATTAGTCTTACTTCAGCCACATAAGAATAGGGTCGAGTGTCTTTAGAAGCCCTAGATGAGGCTGTGGAGCCTCCACCAGCTGCTTCAGAGCTGGGACCTGTGTCATGCCCTCCCTAGCTCTGTGTAGGCACTCCAGGAGTGTTCCAAATGATGCTGGACCCTGAGCGGGAATAAGGAGGCCCCGCTCTCTTCCCAGGCTGGCAAATGACCTGCCTGGCAGTTTGAGTATGTCCTTTAACTCTGACAATAAGACATTTATGAAACCAAGATCCAGTAAGGAAAAGCATTAGATAAATGTCCTAAATTCTTTTATGTAAGACTCAAGGTACTGCTGCGTGGCTAAGATGCTTTTAACAATCAAGCCTTGGTTAGGATACTGGATTAGATGTCCATACAACAGAATATTGTTAAGTGGAAAACCGATAATACATATAATTTTTTATTTTAGTATAGCTACATTATATCTATATACATATTAAGATATAGATTACTCAAAAGTTTTTAAATCCCAAGCTAGGGAACAACCTCTGTACACCAGGTTGAAAACAAGATGATTTTAATTGACAAAAGTTGGGAGTGTTATGTTGCATAGATATCCAGGCTGTGAGGGGTAAATTGAAACTACTTGAGAGGTTCTAGGTTTCCCTAAAAAATTAGCATTTTTATAACTGTTTATAAAAAAGCTTAGTCAAAAAAGAAAAAAAAGAAAGGGTATGTGAACACTCTCACAATAGAAAATATTTGCATTTCATCTGACCCTTGAATGAGGATATTTTCTGCCTGTGGGGCAGGAGATGGGGCAGCATTTCGTGCCATCATTTGGCCTCAATAATTGAGGCTGCTATCAGACTGAATAGTGCCTGACATTCCCTGCAATGTTTCTTGTGGTATTGATGCTCTCTAATGAAAAAGGGCTATAAGGTCAATTTATTTTATGTGGACCAGAAAACAGCTACTAAAGATAACTACTTTTGATCATGTACTCTGAATTTTATAGCTACCTACTAGCAGTCAATGATTCTGTATTCACGGCTCATAAAAAATAACATCATCCTTAACATAGCTGGAGAGGTCAGGTGAACCGTACTTAAGAATGTTTCTCACACATATCTTCAAGAATGCTAATCACTCAACCCTGATTAAAATCAGAGAAGCTGCCCACTTTGGAAAAATTATATATCCTGAGATGCTTTAAGTATGCATACAAAATACTTGCACAAAGATGAACCATTGATAACTGGAGGTGACACAAAAATACTGTCCACATAGTTTTGTCTTTTTTCCATGTCTGTCATACAAATCTTACACTATTTTTTTTATAAATCTTTCAGGTTGTATGATTCAGCACCAAAAAATTAGAAAAGGCCAAAGCAAAATATTCAAATTATGCTTCCATTTAGGCATTTATTATCTCATACCATTATTTTTTTAAAGCAAATTTTGCCTTCATACGCTTTATATTTTATTTCAGTGAGTTGATGAGAAGTCCACAATCCTGACATCAGACACCGTTCTGTAAATGCTCTTCATCCTCAACTTTTTAAATTCTTCTTTCCATGACTGCTTTTCAAACCAATGACACATTTCAGGATGGCTCTGTGTCAGAGCCCTGAGAGCACTAAAATGTCTGAATGGTCCTGACCAGCCCCACTGGGTTTCTCATGGGCACAGGAGCCTCATTTTAGCTCAGCCCAGGACCTCCAATCCCTGCCTAATCTATGTTTAAAGGGTTTCCAGCTCTCACTCCGTATCCTGAATGGACCTGAAATGTATGATGAGGTCATGTCTCCAGCCCTGTCTCCTGCTGCTCCTCACCAGGTTCCCTGGCACTGGTTTATGCCTTGCAGTTGATGCACTCTGTTCCCAGCACCTGGCTCTGCCTGCCATGCTCAGATCCTGTGGGATGATGCCCCACTGCTAAGGTCACAATCTTTCCTTGGATCACCCTCAGTTCCCCTTCTGGTGTGGAGCAGCCAAGAAAAATATTTCCTGGCTTCACCTTTTTCCTTGTAAGACACTACTTTTGAAGTTACTAAGGGACATAGGCCTATGTATATCATGAAGAGTTTAGCAAAGCATTTTCTGCATACATAGACAGCCATTTTAGGCTCAGATTTCAGTGGCAGTTCTTTTATTTACAGGAGGCTGGGAATCACTACTGCTTCCTGTGCAGTAATAATCAAACAAGGGTAGAGGAACAGAAAATATACTCTTTTCTAAATGAAAGGACCAAAGCATCCAGTAATCTTCAAAATGTACAGTGTCCTCTAGAGTGAACTTCTGTACCACTTTAGCAGCCCTTTTCGCAAAGATAGTCTAAAGGAAGAGGGAGCCCTTTAAATTTCTGGCATTCACTCTACTGTAAAGCACACACGCATTAAATCATAAGCCTGCCTAATGGTTTTTTTTTCTACCTGAGATGAACTAGAAAGCAGCAGACTTGCTGACATCAGTTTTCATGTTGCTCAACAGTTCTGACAAGCAGATGTGAAAATTCAAGTGTATCATGATTTACAAAGCCAGCCTCTGACTTGGCCTTAGCAATGCAAAGGGGATGCCTGCCTCGCAGATGCATCCTTTTCCTGCATATGCAATGTCTCTGCACTCAGCTGTTTAAATGCAGTGCAAAAAGAAGTATCATCTGCTACACCCTGCAGTACAAGGTTCCCTTCCATCACCTATAGACTAAACTCAAGAGCTAGCAAAATATAATTTGAAAGTGGAATTAAAGGCTTGTATCTCCTCTTCTTAGAGATAAATGTTACTCAGTATGGGTTTTATTTCCTTTCAAAAGTCAAGCTGAAATTCAGCTGCTGCAACTGTATTCATCTCTTTGCCGTCTCAGCAAGTTTGTCCTGTGTAAATAGTGTGATCTTAATAAATAAATACTGAAGCACAGCTGGTGCTGGCAAGATATCACTGTTAGGTTGCTGCAGCATGCTATCACCAGTGAGTGTTGCTAATTATTCTCAGAACTGGGAAATATAGGGGAAAGGAATGCAGAGGAGAATCAACAGAGTTTGGAAAAAAAAATGAAAGGATGTTTGCCTCAGTCTACAGCAAGGACATCTGAGCACCTTGAAGGCAAGTGTTTCACCAAACTTGGTACTGAATTATTTCCTTACCTAAACAAGATTTAATAGCCACAGTGGTATAAAGGTGTAGCTTCATATTTGCTGCTTAAAATTCATACCATTTTTTGAGAGGAATGCAATGGAATTTGGAGTACTTAAAAAATATAAAAAACAAAACCAAGGCCGAAAAACCAAAAGCTTAAAAAATCCTGGATAAATGAGTGAACTGGAAGATAAATAATTTTTGTTTTCTCCTTTGCTTTGTTGGCATTATGCAATAAGCTATCTTTGGACATAGAAGTTAAACCTTGGTTTAGCTGCCACAAAGAAGAAGATAGTTTCCAATATTTAGTCACGTAACAGAGAAGCAGTGTGTGAGCTGAGATTTTCTAGCTAAAAATAATTCTTGTATCTTTATCTTTTTTCAAAAAGAAGGCAGCTGAAGAGAGTGACCACTGCACTTCCTGTAGATTTTTCTTTTATTTTGTTTTCAGACCTTTGCCTGCCAGTGCTGATGCTTTTCTGGCTTGCAGGTGTGCTGCTGTCTGAGCTGAGCACCAAGTAGCTGATGCAGAATACAGCCCAAGTTTCCTCATCTACTTTTGAATAAAAATTTGTTCCAAAATTAGTGGGTAAAATTACTCAAGTATTAAAAATATTGAGTGTATTTAGTAGACATGATCTTAGCTGTGTGACTGACAGTTTTAGAAGGGGTGAATTAAAATTGGATGTCTGATGGCAGTCTCCAAACACAACTTGCATATCAAAGTAACATCAGCTACTGTAGAAAGAAAATCATAACACATTTTCTGGCTATATCATTTTCTTATAATTTCAAAAGCATTTGAAATAAAATATAAAAAGAAGCTGAACTTGGAGTTTCAATTATTTGAATTAACTTTCCTATCCATTCATAATTTACTAACTTACAGGTGTTCAGAACACAAATTCTACAGACAACAGAAGAAAATATGGGGCAATACTGAGAACAATAAATAGAAAAATGAAAAGGTTCTTAAAAAGTAATGCAGAGGTTAAAGTCTAGGTGTTCAATTATGTGAGGATTAGAAGGAACAAATTTTAGCAGGGTAGGCAGGAAGTGTTTGCACCCTTGTATTTATATGAAGGCTAGTAGGATGGGAATAGAAGAAGGTAATGCAATAAAGATAGAAAAACCTCTTCAATTGCAGGCAGAAGGGAAATGCAGAAGGAGGAACACTGAAGGAAGAATTCAAAATATGAGAGCATATATGTTAGACAACTGAACTTCCCTTATTTAACTTTGAGATTAACATGTTACATTTAATAGAGAACATCTTAATCTGAACACTTGAGGGAAACTAAGAAACCAAGTCTTGAGAACTCTGCTTATGTGTAAATGAAAACCTACAGGGAGCTTGGTCCATTATAAAAGAAAATTCATTAAATTGCTTAGTTTGCTGGGTTTTTTTCCTTTTTCAAGAATTTATTTTAATGTTTGCATCATGCAAAATACTATTGTAAAACATGATACAGAAGTGTGACTTCAGGTGCTACATAATTCCCTTGCTTGCAGGCGTGGAGCTCCTGGTTTGAATACTCCTGTGACTGTTATAAATAAAAAGTTTTGACTAACTGCCTCTCCTCCAGTGAGACATGGAAGATTCCCTCAGGCTCTTAATGTGTTTGGAATAGTTAATGAGTGAATGCCACTCAAAAATCAATCCCAAATCAGTGTTATTTCCTGTTTTACCAGTAATGATTTGAGTTGTTTGCAGTTGGTTGTTTTTTTATTTTCTTTTTTTAAATGGTGTCTGAAGTGAAGCGCTAGGACTGCAGTTTCAGTAATTGATTTGAACATTTTTATTTACTGGTAGGCTATCTCTTTGAATGAGAACACAAACTGGCTAGGGAGTTACCTAGCCAACATAATGTGCATTGCAAGAAAAAATAAAAATGCTTCAAAATAGGCCCAATGAGGAAAGGCTTCATTATGATGCCAGAAGAGCTTAGTCAGAGGGGGCAGTTTTCATGAGAAAAGGAGAAAACAGGCATTTAAATTTTTTCTCAGCTTTAGATGTGTCTGAGAGTTTAAAAAACTTTAATTTACAGCATGTTTTGTAGGTTTTTCTGAAAACATGTGTGCAAACAGCTTTCCAAAGTTTGCTATATTAGGAGTGGGATTTCAAGGGATATTTGAAATGTTACGTGTTCTCTCTAAACATACTTTTGTGTCACGGTGTTGTCTATTTGGTTTAGATTTGTCGTGCTTTCAAACCATGACCATAGCTGATTCTAAGCCAGGGTCTCAGCTGTGACTCGGTAAGCCAAGTTTCTGACAAAGACCATGAAGCCAAAGCTTTCTAACCCTGCCCTCTTATTCCTTACAATACATCAAGAGAGATAAGTCAGTAAACAGATTACAGGGAAAGTTGGAGAGAAAAGGAAAAGCTGATCTTTAACACACAAGAAGCTAGAGTCAATAATTGCAACAGAAAACAAGATGAGAAACACTTCAAAATAGGAGCAGAATATTGAAGAAAAAATGTTAAGCTTAGCATCATTGTTAAGGCTACTGCGAGCAGGACAGAGAGACAGTTCTCCATGCACAGCTTTGATGAGCTTGCAGCTTCACCATGGTGGGCCATTCTTGTCTCTGCATCTCAAGAAGGTCAAAGTGAAGGCAAAGGATAATTAAAATTATGGAGGAGATAGAACAGTTGACATATGAGAAGAGAATAAAATATCAGTGATGCTCCATCTATGAGTGAGGTATGAACAAAGTTTACAAAACCATTAAAGATGGCAGACTTACACCTTACTATATGAACCTGCAATAATAAAACTAGATAGCAGTTGAAGGAAATTGTAGGAGTTTAATTTAAAACAGATAAAGGAACATAGTTCTTCTTGCTGGTAGAAAGCTTTGGAATCCTTTGTTATAAGAGATTGTGATTGCAGACGATATAGACACTTACAAAAAGGAAGTAGATAAATTTTTGGACAGCAGATCCATGAAAATACACTTAAATTAGATGCTGGGCTATACCCTTTAGCATGCTTATTGCAAGAGTTATGGAGGATGGGGGAGTAGGTACAGAACACATGGCAGGGAGTGGCCAGGCTTATGTGCTTTCCTTAAACAGTTTATCTTACCGCTACCAGCTACAGTTTTTATTGGACGCAACTTAGACAACAGTCCAGCAAAATCTTTAAGCCCTGTCTGAGAAGAGATGGGAGAAGGTTATGGAGAAATGGACAGGGAGGAATCACATGACGGCATGTGCCAAGGAAAGGAAAAGGGGAGGGAGTGTGAGATTCAAAGGAGCGAAAAATGTAACAACAGAAGGAAGTGTGGGTGTGGGCACACAACAAGCAATTCCACTGTTTCTGGATGGCATCCGAGGAGCCAGCAGACATTGCCTAAAAAAGCTCTGGCCAGAGGTGCAAGGAAATGAGACAGAAACAGACACCATGGCTTCTGACATCCTCCCTATCAGACCTCCACTGCCTGGTGCTGGAAACAGCCAACATCAGCAGGGCCAGCAGGCTGAGAGAAGGGTACACTGCTTTCAAGACCCTTGGATGGGGAGGAAGTTAAGATGGGAATGACAGTGTAATCTTACAAGGCATATTAAAGAACTGAGTTGCGGAAAGAAAATTTTATAACTCTCTAGGAGGTGAACAGCAGAGAGGAAGGGGACAAAAAAAAAGACATGCAGGGAAAGACCAGGCAAAATGAGGCAATGAAGCAAGAATAAGCACAAGAAAGAGGAGGCGTAGAATTTTACTTTTATTTTAATCAATTTTGCTTGAAATCACTGAATTGAAAAAGGAAAAAAGAAATGTGAAGCAGGGAAAAGTAGAGTAGTGAGGTTGGATTTGTGGAATGCTGCCTGCTCCAGCCTCTTTTCAGGAAACTGTTTTGTGAAAGGGCTGTGGTGCGTACAGGAGAGCAGGATCAGGCTTTCTAGAGGGAAAGCTAATGACACTGCACCATAAAAAGCTACAGCCTTTGGCACCAGCTGCATGAGTAATTCTGGGTGCACTAGTAGTGGTGTTCACAGTGGTGGCAACGGTGCATGGATGTTTTGCAGAGGGACAAACAGGAATATAACCAGGCACCCCAGATAGGTGTTGTCCACTGTGGTGATTACCACCATGGTCACCCCTCTAATGATGCTGACTAGGGCAGTCTGATGTAAAATATGTATTATACCTGCCTACCTCAGCCTCACTTTAAAATTATATAGAATCTACAAGCAAGCAAATATTTTTGTAAGCTCAAAGGTTTTTTTGTGTAATAAACATAAGTCAAATCTTTTTGAAGACTTTCATTGATTTTTTTTTTTTTTTTTAAGCAAGGAGTTGCAGGTGATGGCATAGTAATTATCATACTTGACAGAAATTCCAATCTGAACTTGAGAGAAGGGTTTTCTTTTTAGGAATCAATACTAATTGAAGTTCTGAAGATATTGCACTGTACCCAGCCTAAGCAGAATGCTCCCAAAGCAATCTGTATTTGTATTTATTGAAGAACATACCAGTTTCTTTAACATGTATGTTTACAGATTGCTACGACACCTATCCAGTGTCACAGTTGGTTCTTTACTCTTAAATTTTTATGAGGTCATGAAACCTCATGGAAGGACCTTCTACTATTATTTCCTTTTTTGAGAGCAATGAGGAGTTATTTGTGCAAGTCTTAGTTTCTCACCTTTTTTTCTGCTTTAATCTCCAGAAACTGGAGCATCAGCGTTAGAAAAGCAGCACATCTTATACAGATGTGAGGTAGGATACGCTTTTAGATACTTCTGGATACCGAGAAAAATGAGGTTATTTTGTATTTTAAGAAATGGTTTGTGGGATGGATAAATTTGTGGTTTAAAATTATACTATGTACATATAATATTGTCCTAGTTTGATATTACAACTTTAAAAAAAATATATAAATGTGTCTGAATTACAAAGATTTCCTGTTTTTGAAGGGACTGTTTTGATGACCTAGATAATTACATGGGAGCCTGAAATGGGTCCTGATTTCAATATAATTATCCATGTACTCCTTCAATGTTTTTCCTTCTTACACAACAACTATGGGCCTCAGCTGCTTCAGACTATCTGCCACTGCGTTTAATTAAAATCCTCACTAGCACAGTGTGCATCAAGAAATTCAAAACCGTGGATCATCCTGGCTTGTGCAAATTCCTTCAGGGACCTAAGTCTTCATCCACAAAGCTCCTTTAAAATATGTGGATATTCAAGGGAGAGGATAATAAAAAAATATTAGTGTCCAGGAAGTGAGGAATTCAATGGTTACAGAGAAGAATCTGGTATGTTTTCACTGTATTGCATAACTGCTTCTCTCTTCAGAATTTGTGTTGCCTTCTTTTAAGCTAGTAACTGTGTCAGTACCTTGACTAAAATCTGACAATGTTGAGAGGTAATATCAACGCTTCTGTTTTCCCAAAACTTCTGAGAAAACTGATGGATAAAATGATGGATATGACATCTAGCAGTCCTTAGACTTTTTTCACTGTAGACGGTTTCAGATACAGAAGTTGGTGCAGTCTGTGGGTTTCACTTCATCAAGTCTTGCTGAAGGTAATTCTTTCCTTGGTGTAGTTAAGAGCCATTGACGTGGGTGATTGCAGGCACAGACAGCAGTGCATTCCTGAATGTCTCCACTCCCTCATCAAGAAGCCCCAAGTTATTAGAATGGACAATTTCCTCCTGTTGGGCATTGCAAAATTCTGCACGTGTACAGCTGCCGATATTATAGACAGGGATGCTGGTGATAAAGACTGACGTGAATAGGACCTACAATTTAGTCAGTGGCAAGCCAACAAAAAAAACTGGATTTTCTGAGGGGAGAGAGAGAGAGACAGAGAGCTAGAGAGACAGAGAGAAAACACCTTTGGAAATCACTAAATGAAATTAGATTTAAAGAGAAATCATTGAAATAAAATCACTTAGGTAGAGTAGTTGAACAGATTAATGGAAATGAATAGTGTGGAACACAATTTCTTAAACCACCCTGTAGGTTACAAAACCTTTACTTAAAATGTAAGGTGATTTAACTTAATCTGACATTACACTTTCAGAGAGGAATAAATACAGAATTGGGTTAAAGTGTAGGAGAACATAGTTAGTCTATGTAGTTTTGCAACAATTTAATTAATCTTGATCGAGATATATGAGCATACATGATGGGCAGTGGTCTAAATGTAGATGTGGTTCACAATAAAACTCTACATGGTAAGGGAATAAGCTTGCCTAATATCTATGAAAAACTGTTTCATTCAAGTCTCAGCAGCAGCGGTAAATGCAATAGAAGTTTGCTTTTCTTTATAAATGATTACAGGCAGAAAGAAAGATAGGTATGGTAATAAATGAATTGAAGCTGTAATGGATACTGACAGTTTGGAATAAAAGCTAGAAAGGTGGCTGTGTGCAGTAACTAAGCTATGATTTCACATTCTGCAGATTTTATGCCAGTGCTTGTGTGACTTCTGAGATCTGTAAAATTTATCCTTACCACACAATTTTTTTCCCCTTCACTGAATTTAATCTTGCTATTCTCCTTGTGCTGATTGACTGACATTAGCTATTCAAACAAAAATGAAGCTACTGGGTGAAAGAAGAGAGAGCTAGAAATTCTTCAGAATCCTTCAGAAAAGGATTTGGAATAGTTTCCAGCGCTGATTGTTCTAGTTAGAGATGCACACATGCCCAGAGGGCCACAGGATTGGGGTGGAGACTGTCACACTGAGTATAGTGTTGAGAGAAGACAACAAACTCTGTTTTGGGTTCCTCTGTTTTTTCTACTCTTCTGAAAAAAGCTGAAAACAAGCAGTGAAATATTTATGTTTTATCATTTATATGCATACATACACAAAGGTATATATAACTTACATGTAACACTATAGTATATATAATAATGTGGTACTTAATGGTATTTCTATTAATAAAAAGCAATGAAATTGAATTTTAGGTTGAATAAAAACTCCTTTGATACAAAATCTAATTAAAATTTAAGTGAATTTCAAAATATCATATGATAAAATGTCTGACAAAAAAAATTTAAATGTTCACTTATGTCAGTTGTTTTGAAGTGGTTTAATAAAATTGACAATAATTCATTAACATTTTTGAAAACTTGTTCTTCTGAAGTTTTCTGGTGATTCGTTGTGATTGTCTATGGAGGACAAGGTAGAGGAAGATTGGGCAGAAGGGAAGAGGTTCCATATGAAAAATCTTCCTGATTTGTGGTATTGACTGCTAATTAGAATGTTAATTCATAAACATGGAAGAAAATAAAGTTGTGGTTTGCTTTGTTCTTTGATAGTGGTAAATGTGCATTTTGTAATGTCTGTCAAATATATCCATTGATTTTTGTGATTGTAAATTGCCCATCAGAAGTTCATTACTTCCCTAGCACATCAGTAATTTCTAAACAGAGAGTTTTTAAAGAAGAAACAAACAAATAATTTAATATCTTTATTTTTGTTTTATTTTTCTGTGTGGCAGTTGAATTGTATTACATAATATTCATGTATTCCATAAGGTAAAGTGATGATTTCTGTGATTTGATGGACCTTTCCAAATAGATTGCTGGAACTCAGGAAAACCGTCTGATTATTCAGTACTGGAATATTTCAAGTCATTAGGTGAAAATGTTTTTCTTGGTAAAATGGCTAATTAAATCCAAGCAACTGAGTAGTCATAAAAATTGTGGCTGAAAATAATTCATCCCATAGTTTTGAGAACAACTTACAGGCAACATTTATGCATTCATTATTTCTCTAGTTCAGAGTTAACATTTAATTAAAGTTTATTACAAGCTAAATATTGTTTTCCACACAGCTTTTACAAAACATAAAATATTGTCCCCTACAAAGAAAAGTGGCTTTTGTTATGAATTATGTCTTTGCCTTTCTGTGGGCATCAAATCATTATCTACAAAATAGTCCTCTCCATTTGTACATGTCAGAAACCTGTGCATGCAAAATCAATCAAGATTCCTATCACACTGCCCTGAATCATGTCTTTATTAGATTACTTCAGAGCTGGATGAGTCACACTGCAAGACAATCTCTGCAAGGTGGGAGAGCTGCACGCCATGACATTGGCTGGATGCCCTGTTCAGAGCTGCTCTCACTTCTTTCTCCAGCGGTTGGTATTGGCTACTTCAGGCATTGCTGTCTTCTAGACAGAGCGACAAAGTTACTGAATGGATTCCAATATGGTAAAATTATCTCTTTTTCTTGTCTTTTCACATACTGTAACACCTCGTTAAGACATAGATAACTGCCCATAGGCATCGGTTTCTTGATTTCTCTTTTGAGTGACTTCCAAAAGCGCCTTAGAGCTTTGTATTTCACAACTTGATAAGCTTGTATTTTAATTCTTGAAAACTGTGAGCTGCACAAAAGGTTTTAGAAGATCTAGTTGTGAGCTGACTCATAAACTGAGCCAGACTGCAAATAAAAACCAGGCTGTAAGGAATTGCAGCCACTGAATTTGGTGGAGATCAAATTTCAGCTACATTATATGAAATTAATGCAAATTTTTAGACATGTCAGGTTAAGTGGAATCAATCCTTCCCCTAGAAAATATTTACCCTATTTGATACTTTTTATGTGGTACTTTCTAAGAAGAGAAAAAAAGCACAACAGTGTTATTCAGAAGAACAGAGGTTAACTGTTCTGAGTGCCTACCATCAGAGCATTTACAATTGAACAGCCCAATATTTAGAGTGTGCTATCCTTTTAAATATAAACCAACTAACTAATGTATTTTAATTGTGTTTTTTAAAGATTACTGGCCATGTTCCCAGATTTCACTATGGTAAGTGAGCTACTGATCTTTCACAGTCATCAAATACATGTCATAAAATATTTCTGTCAGTGCTGTAGACTTTACATATTTTTATTGTATGAATATGAGGATGTCTGGTGAATTTAACTTAAAGCCTTGTTTGCATAACATGAATTTACATGCCTTCTATTTATGTCTATTTTGTCTCACTCTTCACAACTGCTTTATTTTGTAATTTTTCTTCAGGAAGGCATTTTTAGGGCTTGAGATGCTCCCTTTAGTTAAACCAGAGCTTGCTTTGGATAAATAGGATTTATTTTTCCTTTCAAACTTAATTACTTTTCAGAATCATGACCAATTTCCCGCCTTGCTTGCTTGAGGGGAGTGACACTGTAGGAGACCCTTCTGCGTTTGCCTTGTAATAAGCCTTTATACATTCACTTCAGGCTATACAATCAGCTCCTCCACTCCAGAGTGTGTGCCCGTGTTTGTGGCTGTAGCCGCAGGCCTGCAGATTGGAATGCTGATAGCATGGACCAAAAGTGCTGAGGAATGAATCTGTGTGGAGGAAAGAAATAATTTGGCTGTGACTGTCCATGGGTCTTGTTATATAAAATTAAGCTACCTCTGATGGCCTCTTTCTATTTTTGCTTTTTAGTGGATATTTCCAACATAATACCTTACTTAAAGAATTTCATTTTGGGGTTCTCTTTTTCACTTGTTTTAAAAATTTTGTATAATGTGAGTAATTTTTTCTCTCATAAAAGATGTACTAATTGGAGATTCTGATAGTCCAAATAGGGTGTTTTCTTGTTAAAGCAACCAGTTTTATGTTACAACTTCTTGTGTGTCATTTTTGTCTGTTTTAAAATAAAGTCAATTTTAAAGCATGAATTTAGTTCCTAGGGAATAAAAGTTTATGGAAAGCTACAAATATGACAGTAATATTTCACACGAGCAAGAATGCAATTATATTAACATTAATAGAAACCCCTTTCTTTTCCCAGGACATGTGTGAAGACTTATTTGGGGCAGGGTGAGGAAGCATTATAGATATTGCAGTCCTACTGGAAAACAATTTAGTTTGCACACTACGGCTTTAAAAGTCAGTTTCTTGTCAATTTTACTTGGTATCTAGAGTGATTTTCATGGTTGGACTTCTTTAAATGGACCATAACATAACCATTTAGCAGAAGGAATAGTCTTTGCCTTTTCACCCAACGGTTATTTAAAAGAAATCTATAAAACAGGGAGGCCCATGTTCAAAGGTTTCTCCTTGAACATAGGAACATTTCTGGCCCTTAACCAAACATGTTATCTTGTAAACTTATTTATTTAAATGTTAGAATTATGGAACGGTTTGGGTTGGAGGGAACCTTAAATGTCATCTATTGCCAACCCCCCTGCCATGGGCAGGGACACTTCCCACTAGACCACGCTGCTGAGACCCCAATCCAGCCTGGCCTTGAACATTTCAGGGGTGTGGCATTTACAGCTTTGGGCAACCTGTTCCAGTGTCTCACTACCGTCATAGTGAAAGAGCTGAAGCAAAAGTAAAAATTTGTAAGAAGATAGAGTAAATGATCCTTCAGTATTTTCCACCCTGTGTCAAAACTATCTTCTGTAATTTTGGCTGCTTGTCTTCACAGTAGGAGAGTAGGATAATAATTTGTCTTTGCTTTATTAGAATTTCAGAAACAGAAAAAAATTTGGACTAAATTCTAGTATTGTGAAAACCAAAAATTTAAAACAAACTTTCGGTTAGACTAAATTTCCATTGGGATTTGCATCTCAAGGACTGTAGTGTTTTAACTACAGGTTGCCAAAAGGCTTGGTTTTGAACATTTCCTGTAATCTGTCTTGAATCTATCCTTGAATAAAAAAAGTAATCAAGAAAGGTCTTCAGGCAATATAGAAATGGAAAGGGAGTATTTATTAATTATAAATGTTTTTTTTTCCTATTGGGCCATTTACACTTATCAAAAGTTTTAAAGCCGAACTTCTTACCTAACAATGTGTCTTCTGTCACTTCCCTTCAACTAACTAAGTGCACTGTGACAGGAAGATTTTCCTGTTGACTTGATCTAAATTTAAATTAGTGCGTGCCTCAAACCACGGGGTGTGCTGTCTCTAAAGATCTGACAATTCAGTCCAGGAATAGGGTGGCACATCTGTGAAAATGGATGAGCTCTTTTGTTCTCCAGAGAAGGGTGAAAGCTGCACAACAACTTTACTAATTGTCCCTTGAAAATCGTGCCAACTTCAAAAGAGCAAGCATTTCTCCAGGAGGATTATACAGAAATAGAAATTAAAGATTAAATTGACTTACTGGCACAACTGTCTACCCATTTCCAGTGCCTGTTAATCTTTGCATAGTTTTAAAGATTAAGAGAGGTCCATTCAGAGTATCTTTTTGTTAGTCAAATACAGTAAGTCCTCTGTATGTGCCAAATCTACTAAAGTTTAGGATGGGCCTTACAGTTTTTAACCTATTAGTCTCTATTTTCATTACAGTTGGGTATGTGAAATCTGGTCTTTACTGAGAACACTCTTATTCTAAAGCAAAAGATCCTGGTCCTTGCATAAAAAACAAGTGGATCTTAGTCCAACAGACACATATAAACAATTATTTATAAATTATGGGGTATTTTTCACTCATATGTAAAGCATGGTAAAGATTCTCATATTTTGGTTAAGAGTTAGTTCTTTTTTACTTTAGTAAAAACTTAAGTATTTTACTTAAAACTAATTAGTATAAGAGACACCAAGGGACTTTTTCATGGAGGTCTTTAAAATATGTTTCCTGGGTATAGCTACATTAATGTTTATATTTGACAAAATTATGTAACTTCACAGGGTTAACTATTCCTTTCTGTGGCATGGTTCAAAAAGCTTTTCATGAAAATAATAGCTACAGAGAGTGGTTTTAAAATATGATAATGAAATAATGGTGCAGATGTCATATTCACAGTGACAACAGGAGAATGAACCAAAACTTGCAAGACAGAATGATGTACAAACAAATTCTTGTGATATGGACATAAAACAGAAATTTGTCTTGCATTGTTTTGCCTTCGTTTGTGCCTGTGACTGAGGCCCCTTTTCCCTTTTAATGCAACTTTTTTAAATTTCTATTAAAGTAAGTCAGGTAAACTATAAAAACATACCAAAAATCAGTTCCAAGAAAAATTAGGTCCTGTTGTTATTGGGAATACATAAATGACATTCACCTCCAATTCTCGTTCAGGGACCAAAAAAAAAAAAAAAAGGAAGAGGGAAAAACAGGAAAAAAGATGGAGAAAGGAAAAAAAAAGGGAAAAAAGCGGGGGGGGAGGGAAGAAAGAAAAATAAAAGAAGGAAAAATGTATTTCCAGCATTTCCAAGAGAAACGGCTCTAAGTGCTCTTGCTTTCCATTTTCAGTCATTTAAACTACTGTCTTGGAACAATGAATCTTGTTATATTTTGAAAAGAAGTTAATTGAACTTGTATAAATGAAATTTCCTGACTGCAATAGTGCCTCAAACTAGCTATGACAGGAAGACTTAAATCATGAGAATTGCAAGCAAATTTCTAAATCAGTATTTCTAAATTTGATACCTTCTATTATTGCAAATATACGGAAATATTAGAAAAAAAATTAGAACTAAACTGAACTCCTTAGTATTTCCATCAAGCAATAATTTCCTCTTGATTTTTGTTTCCAGAGCAGTCATTTTTATTTGCCACTAGTGATTTCATTTTCCCATCTGTGAATTAATGGGGCAAAATATAAAGACAGGGAAAAAGAGATAACTTTATTGCTTCTATCCCATCACTGCAGTGTGGGAATTCATCAAAGTCCCATTTCCTCACGTATGAATATTGTATGTTTAAGCTTACTGCTCACATTATAATTACACAAAGATCTTTTACAACTGTTTCTTAAGTAGAATATCACCTTTTCCTTTGGTATATAACAGGATGCTAAAGTGAGATCCTGAAGGAGAGCTTTTTCTCTGGGCCCTGTCAGTCCAGAATTCTGTACAACAAATTTGTCTAGTGAGGAGGACAGGAAAAAACATGAAGATCTCTATTTTTGCAAAAATGTTGAAAGCGTTGCAATCTGAACACTTATGCATTAGCATGCTCCATGTATATTTGCATTTGAGTTGTGATAATTTGGGCAAATGTGTTTCTATTAAATGCTATAATATAATGGAAGAAACTTCTTGTTGAGTGCTTCCAGTGCATTTGCTTTTATAATATAGTGGGACTGTAAACAACTTATTTTTCTTCTGTGCTTATCTAAATTCTCAAGTGTAGTGCTACCAAAGCAAATAGTTTTCCTCTGTCAGCATTTCTGTCACCAAGCATATTTGACAAACCATCTTCTAACTTCTCCATTTACTTCTCTTTTTTAGTTGTAAGACAAATCACACAGTATTTTGTACAAAAGCAATTGTAGTTAAACCGTATGTCTAACGCATTTTTCTCAGTAAGACCTTTACTTTTATTTATGAATAATGAAGAAGACAAATAGGCGCTTTTGCAGATTATATATAGAAGCAGATGTTTATGTGAAAAATAGGACAAACCTGCACCTCCTTTTAACAGTAAAGAGGAAAATACTTTTAAAATTCCAATTCACAAGTCTCTATTGACAATTTTCAGTGTTTGCATTTTTTCTGTGAAAAACATATGACACATATGTCATATGACACACCTTATTTTTCAGTATTTCTATTTATCAGTATTCAAAGTGATATATCTAAATTATGATGTCTTTTCTCATGCTGAAAACCTCACGCTTATGTTTCAGGACTGGGTATAAGGAAAAAAAATAACAGAACACAATGAACACCACAGCTGGAATTTATCCAGGTCAACTCAAATGTTCAAAAGTTCTTAAACGTTTAAATCTCAGCGAATCATCAGAGTTAATGGAAAGGAACGGGAACCTTTTCAACTGAATAATTTCTTCAATTTTTTATACCTATTTTAGGATGAGATAATCATTCTCCTGAAATTCACACATTTCTGCACACAGAAATGGGATAAAGGCTCTGTCAGATAGCTAATACTAAGACATCTAACTTTTGGAAAACTGAAAATTAGGCACGATGAATTGCATCTATAATTGGCTAGAGTGGGAATTGTTTGGAACTTAAGAGTCAAAATCTGTTCAATTTTCAGTATCCCTATGGGCCACTGTGGGAGAGAATGGCAAAATCTCTCCTTTCAGTAAATTGATCAGACCACTACAGAAGTTTAAATTTAGTCTTTACAGAAATGACAAAAAGGGAACATGAAGGATTGGGCCATTGACTTGTCCGAACTGTTAAAAAGGATTTGATTTGAGTATATCTTGCAATCTCTTCAGTTTGCAGCAACAGAAATATGCATGAGAGAAATTGTCCATCCCCCAATCATACACTACATAAACCAGGAAATGGTATCTGATGGTGTTCCAGAGAAGTATAATCTCCAAGACAATGGAGGGTGTGTTGCACTTTTCTACTCAGAGTTGAACCAAAAGATTGGTCAGATTTTGGGTGTGAATACATATAAAAACTGTACATATATATGTAGAAACTGTATTGTCTCTGAATTTTGGACAATATGCCAAGATTAATGTGTTACTTTAAGCTGGGTTAAATTGCTAATGGCATAACTTGGCCATTATACTGAAAATAAAATTTGCCATTTAAGCCCAGACTGTTAGTCTTGCTGAAAGAGTAGCACACCACTGAAAATAAGCAAATGTCTCCATATGATGTTCAGGAACCAAGTTGGCAATTTCACATGATACTGCAGACTCTTCTCCCATGTTGAGAGGCAGATCAATACCCACAGGTATCTCTTACAGTGGTAAGTGGGCTTTGACATTCTCTGTAGTGAGGTTGAGATGTTTCAAAAGAAAAGTTTTCATCAACTTGTTGAATGTCATTTCAGTCTAAGTCCAAATTAAAATTGTGAGTGTGTCTGTTATAGCAAATTAAAAGTCGCATTTATTTCTTGACCTTTTTTTAATTTGAATAACTTCTATAGCCAGTCTTCTGTTTGAAAAAAATCTGTGTTTTTCATCTTCATGAGAAATTCTGAGATTTGCACATGCTCTGGTTGCCAAAAGAGAACAGCCTTAATTGACCTTTGGAAAAAGCAATATGAAATTGGTTGCAAAATTAAACTCTTTAGTGTGAGAAAGAATGGCTTATGGAAAATATCTGAGAAGAGAGGAAAACCCTGGTCTAAGACAGGAAGGAAAAGGCACAGTCTCTTCTGCAGGTCCAAGCTGGAGTGTGGGCAGGGCACAAGTACACATTATGTGGGAAATGCCCTATTTTAACAAAATTAAATGCTATCTGTCTTCTGTTTCTGTGTCTGTCTGTGTAAACAAGACAGATACAGGGTGAAACAACAACAACACAATCCCACACCAGTCTTGACAGAGAGGTTTTGCTTTTTTTTCTCCTCTATATTATATGCCCTAATTCTCTGCATGCTGTGTGGCATGCAGTTGTCTGTTTAAGGACAGGCAACAGACATATGGGTTGTCAGTAATAAAATATTTTGTGGAGAGGATACAGCTGTTTCTAGTTTAATATCTGCCATCTGAAAGTATCTGTATCAGACAGAAAAGGCAAAAGAGAGAAACATTATCTCTGGGAAGCATACCAACACTGTTTCTAGCAAATCATTTCTAAATCTAGACATGTGCTAAAAACTGATAAACATCCTTTACTTATTGTCCTAACAGACTACTTATTCTCCTTCAATCTTTTCCAGCAGTCTGACTACATGATTTCATCTTTTATAAGTAAACTTAGCACTGATTGACCCAAGAAATCAAAGAGATGCCTAAGGTACTCATGTGAAATACATATTTTGTGTAATCTAATTTTACCTCTGTGATATTTTCCAACTTTATGTCCTTCTCTTGAAGGGACTTTTGGTGCTTCAGATCTGGGATCTTCCCATCAGTAACTGATATATTATAAAGGACATCTGTCGTTCTCTTGATCCTAACCACTGCTAGTGGCTGCTAGCCAAACAGACATCAAAACCAGCAATTTTTCATTACCTCATTATTATCTCAGAATGCTGGAAGTCCTGCTCAAAGGCATGAATTTAAAAGATGTAAAAAAAAAAAAATCATAAATGGAGCATTCCTCATTGCAGAATATTTTATGGCTGCCATATTTGCAGATAATTCTGTTGTCTAGAATTTGGCAGGACTGGGTCAGTAAGGGTCTTTTACTTCCAAAATCTGCAGAAACCTGCCCTCAACTGAGGACTGCAAAAGAGTCTGTAAGATTTTTCTACTCTATAGGAAGACTCAGGTGCTTCAGGGTGAAATGAAAGGAGTTGAAATTCTCATTTTAGTCCTAGCCTAGAGATCAACAAGACAGAGACTCTGGTTGAAAACCCACACAGAGCTGCACCCTTGGCACTTCATTTAGGTGTTAGGGGTAATGTTGCTATCAGGTAATTGTTCAGACATTACAACAATCTCCCATGATGCAAAAAACCTATACTATAAGGCTTGCTCAGCCATGGAGAGCACAAACCAATTTTCCCCATGTTACAGGAATGCATTACATTTTTGAGGTGAATGTATAATTTGAACTGAAAAAGAAAGTGCTGTCCCCACTGAAATTGGATGGCTCTCTCCCTGATTGGACTTGCTGATGGTGGGCCATCACCATTAGGGGTAGGATTGGTAGAGATAAGGTGATGCCACAAGTACAGACACAAAAGTTACAGTGCCTTCCTCACCTGCCATCACAGCTGTGACTTGGGCTCAGCCTCATCCTTGTGTGCTCTGCCTGTACCTGGGAGTTCTGCACAATGCTTGTACTCATTTGATGGCTGTAGAAGTTAAATTATAGAATCACAGAATGGTTTGGGTTGGAAGGGACCTTAAAGATTGTTTAGTTCCATACCCCTTGCCATGAGTAGGGATGCCATCTACTAGACCAGGTTGCTCAAAGCCCCATCCCACCTGACCTCGAGCATTTCAGGGATGGGACATTTACAGCTTCTTTAGGCGACCTGCTCCACTGCCTCACCAAGCTCAGAGTAAAGAATTTCTTCCTAATACCTAACCTAAACGTACTATCTGTCAGTTTAAAACCATCGTCCCTTGTCCTATCACCTTGGAAAAGTCCCTGTCCTTTAATTCTCCTTCACCTGTAAAACCCACTATTTTAAAATGAGATGAAAACTACAGGTTCAGGTGAGCTGGCCCTGCTCTCCACTGATGATGCCCGTTGACAGCTCAGGTAGCAGAACTCAAATGTCCTGACCCCTAAATGGGAGATGGCTGTCTCTCTGAGGAGTCCTGTCATATCAAGAGGCAAGTCCACTGTGGAATGGACATGTCCTTCAGCTGTGGCAAACACCTAAAACAGAAAGAAGGCATCTCTGAACAGGAATTTTTCTGAGATGAGAGAAGAGGTCTTATGTTATTACCTCTTCACACCTGGGCTCTAAGACTCTCCATCAGCTACTTAAATTTCTCTATTAGCAAACATCTTTAAGAAGGTTATTGTTTAAAAATTATTTTGAATAAGTGTAATTTCCTTCCCTGAAAATCTGCCACATTTTGCTTGGCCCTTTGTAATATCATATTATTTTTCTTTTCTTTTCTTCTCTTTTCTTTTTTTTTCCCATTTTTGAATAGTTTCATCAACAGAATTTAGATTTTATGGCACAAGATAACACCAGCTTGTTGCATTCTAATAAAACATATAGTGCTGTCTTTACAGTTGGCTAGTAAAATTAAAACACTTCCTGTCCTGCCTAAAGTCGTCACAGATGTATTCCTATAAAAATGCTGAGACTGATACAGCTGATTAAATACACTGGAATTACATCATTACATACTGGTGTCAAACTGCACCTACACAGATGCATGACTCTTCCAGTGGAAACTCACAGGAGATACTGATTCAGTATGTGCTGAATGCTATAAATAGATAACATCCAGTTTGTATACAGCTCTAAGTGAAGAGAGGAGGGCCTATACAGTGCTTGAAAGAAGATTCAATATCTCTATGTTTATTTGAATTTGCCTCCCTTGGGTAACTGCCAGTTTTGAAAATTAACAAAGAAAATACTTTGGTTTTACATGGTTTACTCTGAAAGCGTGTATATTTCATATCTGCTTGGGGAGTATAATATTCATGAGAAAATGAACTCAGATTTCCCTGTTGAGGCTAAATGGTACTGGTGATGGATATTTTACTGGAAAGAGACATATATAACACCAGTGACCTGAATATTCAATATAGGGTCAATAAATTTTTTTTGTCAAAGATAAAATATTGTTTTAATTCTAAAGGGACATACTGAAATGCAGTTAATAATATTTAATTATTTGAGATTTGCCAAGTGAGTAACAAATTCCTTCTCTCCTTGCACTGCCAGTCAAACTCTCTGTTCCCATAAAGCTCTCATGGACTGATAGGTTTTAAATCTGTGTACTACGTCTTTTGTTCTTAGCTCACAGCTGATGCAGTTGCCAGTAACTTATGTTTGTCTCCAGAATACACGTTGAGAAAAGGTAAACTCCCAGTAGGCAGCTCTTGTTGAACTTGGCCAATCTCTCCTGCTCTCATGCCGGAGGTCATTTCTCCCTCTGTAGGGCCCAGGCAACTGCTGGCAAGGACCAGGCAGGAAATAGGGATATTGGTATTATTTGTCCTCAATTTTCTAACCTGCATAATTCTATTGATTCTTTAGCGAAGAATGTAACCCGAGAGCTGTTTATATATGAGATGGCAGAAAACAGCAGCACAGGCATGGTGAAAAGCTGTTCATAAATGAAAGACAGGAAGAATACTGAAAGTGAGATGAAGAAAAGTTTTTCCTACAGAAAATACAGCACAGAAGGACACCTTTCCATATCCAGGTCTTCTTCTGAAGAATAGGAAAATGGGAAAACTGCACTGTTCTTTTCCTTAACTGCTTCTCAGGTTTATTACTGCCACTGTTAAAGCAGTGTCCTTTCAACACAGGGTAGTGTTTCTGTTGTCTCCAGAGTACAGGGATATTATAAGCTAACAGAAATTAATAATTTTTGGATATTCTTTGACTGCCTCTAACCTAGTGGGAGGACATGCTGTATGAAAGCTTGGACAGGGAAGCAAAGTTATTCCATTTTCAAGCACTTTCTAGCTGTTATGTCAGAAACAGTGACCTATATTTTTATTCTATTCTACGTTTTATACTTTCATTCATATTATATTTATACTGATGCTTATAATGTGCATTTAATTGATTCAAGTTTAATACTGGTGTATTAAAAGCCTTCAGCTTTGCATAACAGATTACCACGTTGTGATAAAACACAAACACAAAAGAGGTAGTGGAAGATATGGCCATACTTCTAATGTGCCCTAAGTAATGAACAGGCACTTAAAATAACTGAAAACAAAAAGTACACAGATAAGCATAAGCATGCAATAGTAATTCACTTTGAGGTACCAGTGAAATGTTATTGAGAAAGTGAATAATTATGGATTTGATGGAAATTTGGATGACGGCCACAAAAGCGGTAAAGGTATTGGAGAGGGGGTTTATTTCCTATTAAACAGGTGCCTATCTGGACTCCTTTGCTTGTGTTCTTGGTTTTGGTCCTACTGAAACATTTCATTTTGACTTTGATTTTTCTTCAAATTATATTGGTTTTGCTTAGTCTAATAGAAATCATGATTTGTGTTCATTATTGAGTAAGGACTTATCTGTATTGATATGTATGAGACTGACCACTATTAAATAAATTCTGCATATACTTAGATGATGGGTTTTGTTTAAGAATTTTAATTCTTCCTTTTATTCTAATGTTAAATCTTTCGATTTAATTGTAGTTCAAAATAAATAGACATTTTAAAGTGTCCTAATTTTCATTTGGAAGAAGACTTTTGTTTTTCTATTGAGCATTAAATAAATTATCAAATGAAAAGGACAGGAAAATAACAACACTTTTCCTGTTGCTTTGAGATTTCACTACTGTGTTGCAAGTCTTTCACAGGAACAAATTAGCACATTGTCATACTATTAAAAATAATTTTGTAATTTTGGAGGTGAGTAAATTTGGACACTTCTTTAAATCTTTAGCACTTTGTTATTGCAGTTATAGTGTTCTTGTTACACAGGACTATTTCATTTTACATTAAGTCTAGAGTGTAATAAATAGCCTGAAAAAGAATGTCATAAATCAAATAATTAGGTGGAAATTAAAGTCAGCATTTACACAAACAGAGGAACTTCTCTGATTCTCATCTGACATACTCTCCAAATTTCATGTTCATTCTCCAAAGTACAGGCAGAAGGTTTCACTTAAAAAATATAATTTCTTTTATAGTGACAGCATGATTCTTACCCTAATGTTATTTTCAGAAACATCTGAGTCATCTTAACAGGAACTATTTCAAAAGTGTACCAGAAACAGGGATCTAACTATTTCTAACAGTTACCAGCAAAGCTGTGTAATTATACAAAGTTAATGATATTATTTGCTGTTTTCCCTTTCTGCTGTTTCCCATAAGAGCCACACATTTGTGCATCAATCAAGTATATTTAGGGGGAAAAAATGTGTCATTCCCACTGCTGTGGTCCTCCTCTACACACTGTGGTTGATAATCTTCTAGGCATTATTCTCCAAAATACCATATCAAATGACTTACACAGGTTGAGTTTGATTATTTATCATTCATCAGTGCACTCAGAGATTGCTGTGAATCACTCCTGGTCTTGCCTGTGCTTGTAGGAGCTGTGTGGTGTTTTTAAGATCTGTCCATGTTTCCTCATTCCCACTCCATGCCAGCCCTGGTCTCAATGTCACTTTTATCCAAATGTCTTTCACAGCAAAGGAATATGAGGACATAGGCATAGATGGCTAATTTTAAATCCTTGTTCTAGGTCACCAATGAAAGGATTTCTAAAGAGTTGACATTTTTCCTCTTTCTCGCCTTAAAAAATTCAGCAAGATTTAGAACCGCTTGATCCCTTAATCTCTTGGTGACAAAAAAATTATATTCCATCTCCCATAATTTTTAAAGCATCCAATTTGCACAAAAGAGAAGTACTGAATAGAAGAGGTAAAGGATTGCTCTCAGAGTAACTTATTCTAATCCTAGGAAGGCTGCATACTAAATATATTGTAAATTGATTAACTATCAGAATGGTCCACATAAATATCCTCCACTAGTTTGAAAATTAAATACGCTTGACCATTGATCTGTCAACACTAGTTTAGATCTAAAATATTCTGTTAGGAATTGCATGACTTAATTTCTTTGGTTTGTTTTGTGTATTCTTATTTATTTACACACTGTAGCAATTTATCATAGAAAAGCCATATGGCAGCCATAAACTTGAGCAGATTATGTTCAAGAATTTTCAACTCCAAACTGAAATAAAGTAAGTTTCTAATTCATGCAGATGTATTCTCCAAGTTGCTAAATTGCTTTCTAGGAAGTGCATGTTGGATCGTCCACAAAATGTATGTTTTTTCCTCTCATTAGATTTATTGGCGAACTTAACAGACACCTTTCTATGCTGCTGTTGAAGAATCTTTTTTCACTTCTCTCTATGAAGTTCTATTCATAACTGAGATAAAGCATAACACCTCAGCCTTCCTCAAACAATGTATTTTGGTTTTATGTATTTACTTTGAGTATGCAGTTTCTCTTGAGCTATAACACACTAACAGCTGCTGATAAAATTTTACGTATGGAAAAGTAAAAATATTCTTTTTCTTATTCCCTTGTATTTTTATTAATTTAGATAATTTGATTTTGTATTGATGTGTCTAATGTAGTCACCTTTGCAAAACAGCCTTGTAGAAATTCCCTAGACTCTTCCCACACTCTTTAAAAATTGAGTTTATTTTCTAGCCACCAAGTAACCTTTTTCATGTGAGCCTGTTCTTACAAGGTCTGCCAAAGCTCTTACCACGGATAAATCTTTCATATTTTTCCAGGTCCTGAATATCATCCTTTTAGCAATCATTAAGCTTGTATATATCCATTTTGATGATGCTTTAGGGATGCCTTTAATTCCCAAAATATCAGACCAAATGCAAACAGAAGGTTCTGAGCATGCTTTGCTTCCAATTATTTGACATTATGGACTTAAATAATTTACTTTTTCATTCTGAGAAGATGGTTATGGCCTTTGCTAGAAGTTAAGCATGTTAGCCCTTTAATGTTTTCTCCAACATATGTACTTTCTTTTCCAGTCTGAGAAGAAAATTCCATAGCAACTTCCAGATGTCAATAACTCCCTAGAAGAGAAACAATACTGATAGAACAATGGCATGAAATTTATGCTGGATTATCTCCATTAATGACATTAGGTTTGGATGGACAACTTAAGTAAAAGTTTAGAAATTTAATGGAAAGTGTAATTATTTTTTGCTTTCTTTTACTATAGTTTTGTTCTAAAGGAAAGGAAGAATCTTCCTTCACAGAACTTTCAGTGTCCCATGAGGAAAAATGTGAGTTATACTTGCTTTGTATAGAAAGGAAATTATTATATTAGGAATTATGTACCTTCTCCTGTGAAAGAGTCTGCAGTATTTTTAACAAGCACAAAGAATGCATTTTACAAAGTATTATAAACTCATTACAATATGCCACATATAAACCATTATTTGATACACTGTAAGGTACTGCTGTTCATACATTGATACTGAACGAAATGATGAAATATATGCTGATGTGGCACAATGCATACACTTTGCCTGGGATTCATCTGACTTCAATGTCTTCAGTGGAGATACAGCAAATATATTTAAGGCCAGTACAATAATGTATTTCACCAGCACACATATCTAAATCAGATCATTCAATCAATCACACACACCCCAGCTGAATCTGACCTGGTTTGTTAGTGCTATAACATACAATAACTTCATCTGTCCTCCAGTTTCCAAGAACAAAAGTAACTATTTGGGAAAGCTTAGGAAAACAACAAAGAAAGTGGAAACAATGAATGATTGGGGAAAACTTCTTGATTAAGAAGCCATGAAGGACAATGAAAATGGAATTGGCCATTAGGAATGACATAAATCTGATTTAAATCTTTTACTAGACAAAATATTAAATTTGCGCTGAAAAGTTCCAGACACTTACTAGGAAGTGGGTCCCTAATTTATCTCTAACTGTTCTGTACCCAAGCAAGAATACGTAAGAGTGTGCTGTCAAGCAGTTTACACATATAATGTCTTAAAGTTCAAGAGAATCAACAGCCCTCAAAATTTATTTCTTGCATTGCAATGTAATTTCTGGTTATGTAATTCTGAACAAGTATCTCTGTCCTCACAAACATTGCAAAAGTTATTGCCTGGAAGTTATAATGAATAAACTTCCTCTAAGAGTCCAGCTTCCCTAAACTTTATACTGCTGGAATGCAACCCTGAACTCTATACTTAAAACAAACAAATTCCTTATAAGCCCAACTTAAAAACCATTTCAATATCCAAGTGAAGCACTATCCAAGTTGTCTACAGTACTTGGAGAAGAATTTTCTCATAAAAGCATGCAAACAAACATTACAAGTGTCATGAAAGCCTGCACATGCAACAAGACTTTTTTTGAAAGGTATGGGAGTATCTGAATGTCTGTCTTTAATGATAAGTCATAAATTAATAGGGATGTTAATACTATGTATTTTATATGCTGATACCTCCACATGTTCTAGCAGTCATGTGGCAAACACTAATTACAACTTTCTCAGCACAAAAGAAGCAGGGAGCTGAAGATTTTCTCATGACAACCAGAAGTAATACTCTGTGTTTTGAAGAACAGAAAGGCTGTAGGACTGCAGAATGTGTTGACACACAATTTAAAAATAAAGAGCCCTATTTTTTCTGACCTGATCACAAGATGTACTCAGCAGATGCATTGAAAATCAGAAATTTAAAGAGAGGAACAGTAAAAAGGTTACAGATGCGGGATTTGAAGTACAGCAATAGAATAGCACCTTCACAGAAACTGCTCTGTTGACACTTAAGCTATTTGTCAGCCAGGATTGTGGGGCTTTCTGACCTCATGGGTTTCAACATTAGGGAAAGAAAAGAAAGAAGCTGACAGGTGGGATATTTTACATCTGTAATGTGATGTATCATTATATCTGAGTTAATTAAAAGTTCTTCTGTTGGAAGAAAGATATGCTTAGAAAGATTTTGGCATTTAATATGATGATGTTTTCTACTGACAAAAGTAACTTAGCTTTGTGTTATAAATAAAAATAAAGTGATTTTTCGCATGTTGGAGTTAATAATTACTGTTGTATTGTTATACCTGTTGAATAAAGTTGAAAGTTTGGATTTTTGATAAAGTTCTAGATTGAAAAGTTAAAAAGAGACTGTTTTAAAGATGTTTTAAGAGTGTAATGTTTCTGGGTAAAAGCATTGGGATATTAAAGTTGTTTGGAGCAAAATAAAAGGGATTGAAGGTACTTTAGATGGAAAAGCAGTTGAACCCATGTAACCCTGAGTTCAGAAGTTATGTACTTTTTTAAAAAATCCTTTATCTTTGTAATTTTATTTATGTAAAACTCAGTTTTTATGTTGTATTGTAAATCTGTAAGCCCATCACCCATCCCAATATTAAAGGCACCCTGCAGCACCCGAGCTAAAAATAGAAGGTTTGCACCTCTCCGCCCACCTCAAGTGGAATACTAATGAGGCCCTTTCCCGCCTTTGCAAATTACCCCTAGACAACGATCCATCTATTGGTGGGGAAGGCCACCTCATTAATTAGTATTCCCAATCACCAGCGAGCGAGAGGGCGGAGAGGCTAATTCGGACCAGCCCATCAAAAACTTTATAAATTCGGCCCTCTTCAGGAGCTGGGGGTTTTTTTCCAGGTGCCTTTACTTCCAACAGCTGCAGACTCTGGTCTGTGCAGGGTGCCTGGTGTCTCTGTCTCTCTGACTAGCAGGGAGTCAGAGACTGGGTCGGGTGCTGGGCCTCTTGCCCATTTTTATGGGCTATACTTAAAATCTTTTTTTTGGACTTAAGATTAGCTTAAGTTCGCCACCCGGCCTGAGGGATCTCCTTGTCCTTGACCACCAACCGGTGGCCAGGAGAGTCTTATTGCCGTCCTGGGACCTTCCTTTTTTTGTGTGCTTTTTTTCTTTCTTTTTCCTTTCATTTCTCCCTCGGGAGATCCTGGACCTCGTGGGTCCAGCAATAAACACCTTTTGCTCTAACCCACGAGTATGAAATTGTCTTTTTTTTTATGACAATTTCTTGGGGGCTCGTTCCGGGATATCCTTTTTTGCCCAAATTTGCCCAAAATCCCGATTTTTTGGTTTTTTTTCCAAATTTTTAATTTTTCCGATTTTTTTCCTCAAATTTGGACTACGGCGGATACCACCTACGGTGAGAGGACTCCAAGACCATCGCAGGAGATCGGTGAGGCCCTACCCCTTTCTAGGGGACTGTAGTTAGGGAAAACCAACTTATAAAAAGAAAATTTCTGTTTAGTTTCTCCCTAGCGCCAGCCCTGATTGAAGTGTGAGTGTGGGGTTGGCCACCCCTGGTGTGATTGCAGAGTGAGTGAGACAGGGCAAGGAGCTGAGAGCCAGAGCTCTCTGACTCAGTTTGGGGCAAGAGCAGAGAGAGTGAGCTTGAAGCGACTGAAAGTGGGAGATTCAAAGAAAATTGAAAATTTTTGTTAAGGGAAAAAGCCCAGCCCCAGAAAGAAAAAAAAAATACCGCGCGGCCTTCATATATATATATTTTCTCCTCAGTTTCTATATTTCTATCTACTCTGTCCCCTTTCTCTAACTGTCCTTTAGCCAGAAGCTTCTCCGGGAAGGGGGGAGCGGCCATTTTGGGTTCTTCTTCTTTAGCCAGAAGCTTCTCCGGGAAGGGGGGAGCGGCCATTTTGGGTTCTTCTTCTTCAGCCAGAAGCTTCTCCGGAAAGGGGGAAGCGGCCATTTTGGTTATCAGCCGGTGGCCATCTTGGTTCCTTATTGTTTAATTGTTCATTGAGTTGTTTAATTGATTAAGTGAATCATTTATAGCGGCCATTTTGGTTTTCAGTCGTCGGCCATCTTGGTTCTTTATTGTTTAATTGTTCATTGCTTTATTTAATTGCTTGAGTGAATTATTTATAGCAGCCATTTTGGTTTTCAGTTGTCGGCCATCTTTGTTCCTTATTGTTTAATTGTCCATTGCATTGTTTAAGTGCTTAAGTGAAGTATTTATTTTTCCCACGGGAAGTTATTATTGTCGGCCATCTTGGTTTCTTATTGTTTAATTATTCAATTGCTTTGTTAATTGTTTAAGTGAATTATTAATTTTTCCCACGGAAAGTTATCAAGTTCCCATCATAGAAAATAATTAAGTTAAGTAAAGAACATCAAAAGATATAAATAAATTAATTAATTAATTAAATTTAAAAAAAAAAAAAAATTGTAAAAAATAAATTAAATCAAAATATTCATATATTATTTATACATATATTATTAAAAAAAAAAAATTAAAAAAAAAGGAGAGAAAATAAAATAGAGAGTGGGTATTTTAAATTCTATATTCTTTTTACTTTCCCATCGTTGCAGTTGAGCCAAAATGGGTCAGTGTGTAAGCAAGAGCCACTCTTCCCTGAAGAATTACAAAGTAGCACCTGACAGTCCCATAGGCATTATGCTCAAAAATTGGGACAGTCATGAATTAACTAAGGGGAAGGATGCAGTGCAAATGATCCAGTACTGTGTCTTTGAGTGGCCTAGAAAGAAAATTCGAGAGGATGGACTCAAGTGGCCCAAACAGGGATCTTCAGAGATATGGCTCTGTAAGGCCCTTTGCTTATATCTACATTATAAGGGCCCAAAGAAATTGGAACAATTGGATTACGCACGAATTTGGTTAAAATATTGGAACAATGTGGAAACAAAAGACGAGAAAATCTTAACAGTAAAAGACAACTCAAAATTAACTAAACATGAAACATCCACCACTGACAAAAAAGATCAAAAAGTAAGGAAAGTTCAACCAAAGCGATGGGACCCTTTAGATGCCCTTCCACCAGTTGCTGCTAACCAAATTGATGGAGATAGTAGTGCCGAATCCTCAATAGAGGAGGAGGACACAAATAATTCCAGTCAGTCAGATGAGGGAGAAGTCTGCACACCAAAAAGAAAACATACCCTCTCTAACTCTCCTCGTCCAAAACATTCAAAAAGCAAAATTACTCCAATTGGAAAAGAAAAATCTCTCTCCTCAACCAGAAAACGAAATGTTAAATTGGCCTGCTCAATTTGTGAGGATTGTTCCAAAACTCCACAAGATAAAACAAAGGCTTTCCCCCTGCGAGAAGTGCCTATGGGTGGAGCACGGGGAGGAATTGGATATGTAGTTGCACCTCTTTCCTCCTCAGAGGTAAGAGACTTCAAAAGAGAAATGAAGTCCTTATTGAGTGACCCGATAGGGTTATCTCAACAATTCGATCAATTCCTCGGGCCAAACATATTCACTTGGCACGAAATGCAGTCCATCCTCCAGTCCCTGTTCTCCCTGGAGGAGCAATGTTTAATAAGGACTGCGGGAATGAAAGTGTGGGAGAGAGAAAATAATGATAATCAGGGCCCTCCTGGAGAACGGAAAATGCCAAATGAAGATCCAAATTGGAACCCAAATGATGAGGAGGATAGGGAAAATATGAAAGATTATAGAAAATTGATAGTAAAAGGGATTAGAGAGGCTGTTCCGAGGGTGAACAACATCAAGAGGGCATTTGGAAGTACCCAAGGTAAAGATGAAACTCCCCATGACTGGCTGGAAAGGTTAAAGAACAATGTGCAATTGTACACCCAATTGGATTTAGACAGCGACAGCGGGCAAACAATGTTGAAAGTACATTTTGTGCTATACTCCTGGCCGGATATTCGTAAAAAACTGGAAAAATTGGACAAGTGGCCAGAGAGAGATTTAAAGGAATTACTCGAGGAAGCTCAGAGGGTCTTTGTTCGAAGAGATGAAGAAAATTGGAAAACAAAAGCAAAAATAATGAAAAATGTTGAAAAAGACCCTCCCAAAGATACTACAATTGGCTCTCCTAAACCCACTCAATTTACTAGAGGTGACTCGAGGTCGAGTGACCCGAGTATGAACAAAGCAAACCACTATTGTACCTATTGTAAGAAACCAGGCCATGGGACCTGGTATTGTTACAGGAAGCAGAAAGACCAAGTAGTGTACCAGGAAACCCAGGCCGAAAGTAACTGAAGGTGTCAGGGGCTCTATCCAGTGGGGACCGATAAACATCAACAAGAGCCCTTGATAACTTTATTAGTAGGTCCCCATCATCAACCTGTAACGTTTCTTGTGGACACTGGAGCTGAAAGGACTTGTATTGCGGAAGTACCAAAAGGACTATACGTTACCAAAAACAACACCATAGAGATCTCAGGAGCGAAGGGTGACACTTTTACCGTCCCAATCATTCCAAATGTGGAGATCAAGGGAAATGGAAGAATTCATATTAATGACATCCTTTTTGTTCCTCAAGCAGGAATAAATCTATTGGGGAGAGACCTGCAGATTCCACTGCAAATTGGGGTAGTCCCCCGTAAAGGTAAAATGGTTACCAAGCTATTTGTATTATCAGTACAAGATGAGAACCAGATAAACCCCATTGTCTGGGCCAAACCGGGCAACCGGGGAAAAATAGACATGACACCACTAACTGTGAACTTACTTCCAGGAACGAATCCTATTCGAGTTCCACAGTATCCCCTAACCAAGGAGAAGCGGAAGAAACTGAAGGTCACCATCGAAGAGCTGCTAGAGGATGGCATCCTAGAGCCTTGCAAGTCTCCCTTCAACACACCGATTCTGGGTGTCAGCAAACCAGACGGGGGCTGCCGACTTGTCCACGACCTGCGTAAGGTAAATGACAAAGTGGAAACCAGGTACCCCCTGGTTCCTAACCCATACACACTTTTAAATCAAATTCCACCATCACATGCCTGGTTCTCTGTTGTTGACCTTAAGGACGCATTCTGGTCATGTCCCCTAGATCCTTCCTGCAGAAACATCTTTGCATTTACTTGGGAGGATCCAGATACAGGGAGAAAGCGGCAGCTTCGATGGACTCGGTTGCCTCAGGGTTACACTGAGTCCCCCACGCTTTTTGGCCAGGCCCTTGAAGGCCTTTTAACTACCTTTGATCCACCAGAGGGCATAAAAATCACGCAGTATGTGGACGACCTGCTGGTGTCTGGGGAGCAGGAGGAGACAGTCAAATTGGCTACTATAAAACTATTAAACTTTCTAGGGCAGAAAGGGTTACGAGTGTCAAAACAAAAATTACAATTCGTACTACAAGAAGTAAAATACCTCGGACATTTAATTGGGCATGGTACAAAAAAACTGAGTGCCGAAAGAGTAAAGGCAATAATTGACCTGTCACCTCCAAAAACAAAACGAGAAATTAGACAGTTACTGGGCCTGTTTGGATATTGTAGGCTCTGGATTGACAAGTACTCGCAATCCGTTCAATTCCTATACGAAAAATTAACTGAGGAGGAGCCAGTGCATTGGACAAAATCAGACGATCAAAAACTAAAAGATTTGAAAGACAAATTAATGCAAGCTCCAGTCCTCAGCTTACCTGCCCTAGATAAGCCCTTTGATTTGTTTGTAAATGTGGACAAAGGAGTTGCCTTTGGGGTGCTGACCCAAACGTGGGGCGGGTCCAGAAAACCTGTAGCTTTCATTTCGAAGATCTTGGACCCTGTATCAAGGGGATGGCCACAATGCATCCAGGCAATCGCAGCGTCGGCAGTTCTGGTTGCTGAGGCTCAGAAGCTGCTGTTTGGAGGGACACTCACAGTGCACACACCTCACTGTGTAAAGGCCATTCTAACTCAGCGGGCCTCAGAGTGGCTCACGGATGCCCGAATTGTGCAATATGAGAGCCTCCTAATTGAATCTAAACATCTTCACTTCGCCACATGTACCTCACAGAACCCAGCACAATTTCTTTATGGCTTACCACAAGATGACTTAGCCCACAATTGCATAAATGTGATCGACCTACAAACAAAGGTGCGGGAAGACCTAACTGACATCGCCATCCTCGAAGGGAAAAAGATCTTTGTAGACGGATCATCCAGGGTGGTACGTGGAAACCGATGCTCCGGGTATGCAGTGGTAGACGGGTTGGAAATGAAAGTAATAGAAAAAGGGAAACTACCAGGACATTGGTCTGCTCAGGTATGCGAGCTTTATGCGTTGGAAAGAGCCCTCCACCACCTAGCCGGGGAAATCGGAACTATATACACAGACTCTAAATATGCCTTCGGGGTGGTCCACACCTTTGGTAAAATATGGATGGAACGTGGGCTATTGAATTCAAAAGGGAAAGACATTTTGCACAAAGAAATGATTGTAAAAATCTTAGAGAGCTTAAAGAGACCAAAAGCCATTGCTGTGGTACATGTACCAGGACACCAAACCGGGCTCAGTCTAGAAGCTAGGGGAAATACTCTAGCAGATAATACAGCTAGAGAGGCAGCTATTGAAGGACTGTTCACAGAGACTGTTTTAAAGGTAACCACACGAGCAGCAGCGAAAAGACAAGAAACAACTGATGCAGAGGAATCGAACAAGACCAAAGAAACCTCCGAGGAGGATGAAGTCCCTAAAACCCTGGAAGCAAATGAGGAAGAGATACCATCAGCACCAGACCAACAAGGGGTAAGTGAGAAAAACTTACCCAGGCCCATTTTCAACAACAAAGAAAAAGAACAATTGGCGGCAATTGGCGGAATAGAAGACCAGGAAGGTAGGTGGCACCTTCCTGATGGTAGGCAAATTCTAAACAAAGCACTGACTCATGAAATTTTATTTGCGATACATAGAAATTACCATTGGGGAACAAAGGCCCTAGTAGATCACTTTTCCCGGGTCTTCTGTTGCCTGGGAGTATACGAAATTGCAAACCAAATTACCAAAAATTGTCTAGTATGCCAAAAAGTCAATAAAAAACAAATGAAAAATGTTCCAAAAGGGGGAATGGACATAGCTTCTCGTCCATTCCAGAGCATCCAGATAGACTTCACAGAGATGCCCCTTGTACAGCGGTGGAAGTACCTATTAGTCATAGTAGATCACCTCACTCACTGGGTGGAAGCTTTTCCTACCACCAATGCCACCGCCCACACAGTGAGTAAGGTGCTCTTAGAACAGATAATTCCCCGCTATGGAGTCCCTCTAAGAATTGACTCAGATAGAGGAACTCATTTTACTTCTCAAATCACTCTAAATTTAATCAATCAATTAGGCTCAGATTGGAAATTGCATACTCCCTGGCACCCGGAGAGTTCGGGAAGAGTAGAACGCATGAATCAGACACTAAAAAGAATACTCACAAAATTAATGATAGAAACAAAGTGGTCCTGGGTTAAGTGCCTCCCACTTGCCCTATTAAGCGTTCGAACACAACCACGAACTGACATTCAAGTCTCAGCATATGAAATGTTGTTTGGACTCCCTTATTTAGCTGGACAGCGAGAAATCGATGTAAAAGAGACTGGAAACATAGCAATAAGGGAGTATGTAAAGATCATTGCACACAACATCCAAGAGTTAAAGGAAAAGGGCCTGCTTGTGCAAACACCACCTCTTGATTTCAATTTACATAATATTCATCCAGGAGAGTGGGTGTTAATCAAATGTTGGAAAGAAAAATCTCTAACCCCCTCTTGGGAAGGCCCCTTCCAGGTTCTTTTAACAACAGAAACAGCGATAAGAACAGCAGAAAAGGGATGGACACACATTCGGAGAGTAAAAGGTCCAGTGACTCCACCAGAGGATGAAAAAGAGCTCCGAGAAAAAGGAAGACCTTGAACCGCAGCAGTATCCTTTAAAACTAAGATCTAGTCAAAGAAATGTTACCAGTTACTGTAAATGTTATTGTTGTTGAAGTTAAAAGACTGTTCAAGTTTCAAATTATCATGTTCAACATTTGTTACATATATAAAACACTAGCCTTGTTTCTCTCACTTCCCACTTTTTGTAGGAAGGAAAACCTGCCTGATAAGATCTGCCTCTTCTTCTAAGACCAAAATAATTTGGCTACAAATTAACGGACACAAGTTCCTCACAGGAACTGACCGAGGCCAAGTAAAAATGAATCTCCTGCGGCCTGAGGGAGAGAACGCGCTTAGCACCAGTCCAGAGACTCCAGGAAAGGAATGCCAACCACCAGCACAAGCAGGAATAGAGCCCAAACCGAGAAAGGTCACCGTACTGCTCTTCCTGGCCGTGGCACTAGTCATCTCTGTGCCGAAGATCCTGGAAGCCAAGGCGGACATAAGGTGCAACAAGTGCTATCACACCATTTACCAGACCGCAGGAAATTCATTCAAAATAAAACACTTTTTCCGTGCACATTCCTATGTAAGCCCAGGTTGCTACAATATTGTTAACTTAGGAAGGTGTACGGAAAAAGGACAGAAGTATTGGATTGGGCAAAACATTGGTACTCAAATTCAAAAGATAAAAGGAGAGTGCCCCTCCGATGATGTTTGGCTTTGTTTCAATTTCAATTATATCACAAAAAAAGGAAGATTTAATAAAAAGAAAAACCTTTGAATTGGACCTGATTCAAGAAACTGTAATCGAAGAAAACCAAAAACAACAGGAAGCTGGCTTATCAAAAGTAGACCAAAATTTATTTATTGATTTGGCGGAGAGGATAAGTCAGCAACTAAATTTAACAAATTGTTGGGTGTGCGGAGGAACTTTAATGTCCGAGTACTGGCCTTGGCGAGGGGTCGGGATTGGACCCCTCGAAATCTTACAGCTGGGCAATCTTCCGCCAAACACCCGAACTGATAATGAAATTTGGCATTTAAGTAACACAGTCTTAGGGGAAGAGTGCATTCGGAGAAAAGCCCCAAGATTCTTCCAGAGGGTGGGAGAAACAACGTGTAAAAGATACCTGGTCACAGACGGGAAAAAGAGCTGGTGGCTGCCCACAACACCAAACGTATACTGGTCAAGTACACAACTACCTCATAAAAACTGTGTTTACAACAAAATCGAGAAGCTGTTCCAATGCTGGGAGGATGGTAATCCTTTTTCCACACTTCCTGCTTTCTCGAGGTATTGGACTCAGGCGAACTCAGTTAAAGACAGTTTCTGGGCAGCTCCAGAAAATTTGTTTTGGATCTGCGGGAATAAAGCATACTCTAGACTCCCAGCTCACTGGGAAGGAAGTTGCACCCTTGGTGCCATTCAGCCTAATTTTTTTCTTTTAGCCGACAAGGCTGGACAACATCTTGGGATCCCCTTATACGATGAACTATCCCGTTCTAAAAGACATGTTATCGGGGGTTCCCAGAGGTGGAAAGATGAGGACTGGCCACCCGAGAGGATTCTTGAAACCTACGGGCCAGCTACCTGGGCACAAGACGGCAGCTGGGGGTACCGTACCCCTATTTATATGCTCAATAGAATCATCCGGTTACAAGCATTAATCGAGGTAATCACTAACAAAACCTCCCTGGCACTAGAACTTCTTTCACAACAACACAGCCAGACTCGGGCAGCAGTATACCAGAATAGGTTGGCTTTGGACTATCTACTCGCTGAAGAAGGAGGCGTATGTGGAAAGTTTAACAACTCTGATTGCTGCCTCCATATCGATGACCATGGAAAAACAATCACCCAAATCACTAAGGACATTAGAAAACTTGCACATGTTCCTGTGCAAACTTGGCAGTCGATCACTTCAACCAAATGGTGGGACAATTTGCTAAATGTCCAATGGTGGAAGAAAGCCCTGCTCATAGTAGGGGGATCCTTAATCGGACTGTTATTCCTGCCATGCTTAATTCCTTGTCTCATTAGGCTGATAACTTCGGTAGTCACTCAGATGCCCGTGATCCAGAACTTACAAAACCATTACCAGCAGCAACGGAACAACACCATAACACCACCGTCTCGGGTCCTTGAGGTCACAGTAGAAAAAACTAAAAATAAACAAAAACATGCATACCGAATTCTTAAAAGTTTTCAAGAGCCACCAGCAATACAAGAAGAAATGACAACTTTTCTGTAGCCGAAAAGACTCTATTTTGTTCCTCCAGTGTTGCGCATGAGTGAAGTGGGTACACTGTGAGAGTAATGCGAAAAATCAAGGTTCCCTAAGAAAAAAGAAAAAGGGGGGAGTTTGTTATAAATAAAAATAAAGTGATTTTTCGCATGTTGGAGTTAATAATTACTGTTGTATTGTTATACCTGTTGAATAAAGTTGAAAGTTTGGATTTTTGATAAAGTTCTAGATTGAAAAGTTAAAAAGAGACTGTTTTAAAGATGTTTTAAGAGTGTAATGTTTCTGGGTAAAAGCATTGGGATATTAAAGTTGTTTGGAGCAAAATAAAAGGGATTGAAGGTACTTTAGATGGAAAAGCAGTTGAACCCATGTAACCCTGAGTTCAGAAGTTATGTACTTTTTTAAAAAATCCTTTATCTTTGTAATTTTATTTATGTAAAACTCAGTTTTTATGTTGTATTGTAAATCTGTAAGCCCATCACCCATCCCAATATTAAAGGCACCCTGCAGCACCCGAGCTAAAAATAGAAGGTTTGCACCTCTCCGCCCACCTCAAGTGGAATACTAATGAGGCCCTTTCCCGCCTTTGCAAATTACCCCTAGGCAACGATCCATCTATTGGTGGGGAAGGCCACCTCATTAATTAGTATTCCCAATCACCAGCGAGCGAGAGGGCGGAGAGGCTAATTCGGACCAGCCCATCAAAAACTTTATAAATTCGGCCCTCTTCAGGAGCTGGGGGTTTTTTTCCAGGTGCCTTTACTTCCAACAGCTGCAGACTCTGGTCTGTGCAGGGTGCCTGGTGTCTCTGTCTCTCTGACTAGCAGGGAGACAGAGACTGGGTCGGGTGCTGGGCCTCTTGCCCATTTTTATGGGCTATACTTAAAATCTTTTTTTTGGACTTAAGATTAGCTTAAGTTCGCCACCCGGCCTGAGGGATCTCCTTGTCCTTGACCACCAACCGGTGGCCAGGAGAGTCTTATTGCCGTCCTGGGACCTTCCTTTTTTTGTGTGCTTTTTTTCTTTCTTTTTCCTTTCATTTCTCCCTCGGGAGATCCTGGACCTCGTGGGTCCAGCAATAAACACCTTTTGCTCTAACCCACGAGTATGAAATTGTCTTTTTTTTTATGACACTTTGTATGATATACTGTATTAAAAAAATTATTTGTGGGCAAAATAAAATGTGAAATTAAATTTGATTTTTTGATTATTCACTCAAGCAAATAAAGATGCTAAGTTATGAAATGGCATGTATGTCTTTTTCACTTGGTATTAAATGAATGGCTTCTGTAAATGGAAAGAAGTGCTTAGCTTTGAAAATGCAGGGTCCAATTCCCGAAAGCCTTTCATATCATTTGTGAAAGTGTACTTAGTCTGCTGAGAAAGTGTAGTGAAAGCAATTGTAGTCACAGTCCTGCAGCTTATGTTCTGATTTCTAGGACTGCATTCAAAAGAGTAGACACAGCCTCACTGTTTATTCCATCTAGAGCCAGATGAAATTTAATGGGATACACTCCTTGCTTCAGAAAACTGCAGGTTTCTGCTCACTTCGCTGTCCCATCTGCTTCCCTTGCGAAATGTCTTAGTCACACTGAAGCCTTTGGTAAGCAATCTTCAGGCAATTAAATGAAGTTCTATGTCTCTACAGCTCTTCCAGGGACTGAGATTCAGTCCTGTGTAATGAGACCTATAATAATCTTAGAGATTAAGCTGCAGACTGTCGGATCCAGATGTGGGGGTACTCAGGATGCATAACAGCTATGCTTTCCCCCTAAAGGAAAAGAATTATGGTTTGTCTTAACTGTCATTTCTGTTTGAGAACTGTGCCTCATCACAAAACTCATAAACTTCACGGATTTCAGCTAAGCATGGATTCCAAATGCATGTCTACATTGTACTTCAAAGGAGCCAGCCTGGACTCAGACCTAAGCCTAGGTGAATGGGGTTTACAAGTGACTGTGCCATTTCTGAGTCAGCACAGTCAGAAAGAGCTGCAATTTGGGGTTATTCGTAAGGGGCAAGCTTGTTTCTAAATACCTGTAAGGAATGAACAATTTTTATTTAATGAGAGGTGATTAGTAGGCTTATAATTATTTTCTGACTGGCATAGTGGTAAATAAAATTTTTACCATAAGCTTAAATCTTGCCTTGTCTTGGATGAAGATATTTTATATTAATTTACAACAGTTCTAGGAAAATACAAGCTTGGTATTTTGTTTTTACTTGGTAGCAATATTGTAACCACCTGATTTTTGCTTGAAATATTAAATGTGTCACAGGGAAGTAGCAAATCAAGTAATTAATTCTGGTTGTTTTTACTTATCTATTTATCTATTTATTTTGATTTTTTTTTCTAATACTGAATCTGGATCTCAGCCATAATGGCTATTTTTATATTAGTCAACTAAGAAGTGTTATGGAACATTTCTAGGAACTGAAACTTGGGCACCTACACTATCAAGTTTTTAGAAAAGTCCTTGAAAGTTTTTCAGTCTATAAAACTAGAACTCTAAAATAGTTACCCAATTTTTTCAGACTTATCAGAGAATATTCAATAGAAAAGTTGTTGGGCTTTTTAAGTCTGAAAATTGATTAGGTAGGACATAGGTGCTTGGCAGATACTGGCCTCAATGACAGTGAATAATCTCAAGCAATTTGCCAGCACAGAAATTGGCAAAATTAGCTAAAAAGACAGCATTATTACTCTTTTACTACTGATAATTATTTATTTTCTTGCAGTTTTAAAGTTATTGCCTTTTAAAATTTGTGTTACAGCATGATGAAAGTAGTGACAATCATGAAGCCTATTATTCTGTTTGCATTTTTCTGTATTTTAGACCTTTATTCAATTTTAAAGCTGGTTGACCAAAACCAGCCATTACTAGCATAATATTGTTTCAATTATTGATTTCCATTGCTTTTGTTATATTTGAAAATATTTGCTTTTAATAGTGTGTCTTTCAAAAATTTCCTTTCATGTCAGCAAATTTATTTAACTTTAATATTACACTGTTCCCTAAGACTACCTGTTGCTCCTACTAACATCTTTGGGCCAGATATTTCCTAGAGGACTTTCAGAAGTTCAACTAAATTACATTTAAGAATTCTTTTTCCATTATTGTTTCAATTTTTTTGAATAAAATGAGGGTTAAGAAGTATAGTTCCCATTTACAGAAGCTTTGTTGATTTCTACTGTCTTATTGTTGTATTTAAAATAATAATGCTGCCTGGCTGTCCTGGCTGTCCTTGTCCAGGGCGCGAGCCTCCGGGCCACCAAAGCCTACTGCGGGGCTCACTCCTGCCGAGATGGGGCTGCCCCTGACGAGTGAGGAACGAGGTGCCAACGGAATAAGGTGAGAAGACGCAAAGGGTTGCGGGAGTGGGGTCTCCCCCGAACTCTTGTTTATTGGGGGTAAGGGTGAAGGGATTCAGGAGGGAGAGTCATGGAGGAGAACACCAGGGAGAAGTCCTCGTGCAGCCAGTTTTAAGGGGAAGTGACAACCAATGGGGAAAGAGACAAGGGGAGGGTACAAGGGTCAGGGATCCAATAGCAACATAGGAGGTAGGGGTACAATAATTCATAACCAATAATACTTCGAACATAACAGAATCTTCGGGAAGAGGGGTTTGGTCCAAGACCCTGGGCATGCCTCTCTTCTAGAACTGGGGTGGATCTTAGGCCCTGGTTCCATCCCCCGAGTCCTCCCCCAAGGAGGAGCCTCCTTCAGAGGAGGAGAAGCTGGAACGAGAGGCAGCTGCAACCAGGGATGGATCTCCCACATCTTATCTCATCTGTGTGTTTTATAAGTCTCTTTAAATATGTTTTCAGCTAATTTACCTAATACTAAAGTTACATTCACTGATCTATAATTTTTAGATTCACCCCTAACATATAATTTAAGATGGTTACAATACTGGCTACCCTCCATTTTACTTGCACAATAGCAGAGATTAATGAGAAACTCTATTTTTTGTTTGCAATTCAGTCACTTTGATAGGGATTTTCGGGGTCGCTAATGCAGTTAGGTTCCAAAATCCCATTAACATTTAGTGAAAAATGCGCATTGTACTCCCAGAGCTCTGGGAAACTCTTAATTTTCAGCCATAAGTGCTCCTCAGTGAATGCTGTTTCATCCTAGTCACACAATGATATGAATTCACAGTTTAGCATAACGCCTTCCTTTTTAGTACAGCATTATTTTGGCTACACCAGTAGTGAAGCTTAATTCAGAAATCCTTCATTTCTTTTTATGTAAAGTGTAAAGTGGTAATAATAGTGGGGTCAGTTTGGCCGTATCCTGAACCAGCCATGGACTTAAATGCTTCCATGTCATGCTAGTTGCTCAGCTTTGTTCAGCATACCTGCAATTCTCATTAACTTTGTTAATCTTTTGCATATTCCTCTTCCTTGTCTTTCAAGGACTTTCTTCCATCCTGTGCAGTTTGTTGCTCCCTGCTCGGTTGTCACCGTGTGATGCTAATATTCCCTGCATGTACCATAGCAGTCCTGGCATGTTGATTTGCACTGTTTGCTTTGAATTCAGTGCTGCTTTGAGTTCAGTTCTGAAGCTTTGGGATAGACCTAGAAACCTGCAGTTCCCATTATCCCTGTAGGTTTTTTAAAGCTTACTGATAGCTGTTGGAGTTCACCTATGTACATCACCTTTTCTAAAATAGTCAAGAGATACTTAAACTGTGTTACTTTACATTGTAAGTCTGTACTGAACAAGGACGTACAGCAGTAGCAGGTAGCTTTTAAACTGCCTTTTACAGTTCAGGGTAAAATTTTTAAGAAAAAGGAAAAAAATTAAAGGAAAAAAACAACAAAACAAAGCTTTCATTTGAAGAGCACCTTGCTTCTGATAATTACAAAGTCATTTGGAGAAATTCTGTTACACAGACAATTGTATGTGACCACTAAAGGTATAAGATACAGAAAATGTTGGTCAAGACATATTGGTAGAGTGGATACTGAAGTTCACATTGACATTCATAAGACCACATGAGAAAAATCTGCTTAGGTTGGCATCTTGCAATCAACACAACATCAGAGGATAAAATTTGGCATGAAATAACCATTATCACTTGTGATAATTTATAAATCACACAAAAATATGTAACCTTGAAAACTCAGGCTGAATAGTCAGAAACAGAATTGGAAAATATATCTTTATTTTTGACAGATTCTGAAGTGTCTTGTCTAGAGGCTAGGAAGAACTGTCACTAGAACAACATACAATAAATAATTCAAAACACAAGATGATGTCCTTGAATATAAAGTTATATAACTATTTGCTCGTTACATAATTAAAAAAACATGTAGAATTACTATTTTCTATCAGCGAATTTTCAGCTTCTTATTCTTTCAACAATCATATCTTGGAGTGTTTGTTAGTTTGGTCAATTATTACTGTGTTCGATCTAGATGGACTAGTGTATGTTCTTTCTTCCAATTTCATCCAGTTTGTTTTGGTGGGAGAAAGGAGCCTCAGGACTTTTTGGCTTTTGATCAGGAATAAAGGACAAGTATTTCTGAATGATAGGGAAGATACTAATTTTCTGCCAGAATCCTTCTTGGAAAGAACTGACCTAATTAAAAGCAAAAAAATTTGGTCTCTAAATGTTTAACATGGATTGTTTGAAAATAAATTCTCAGAGACTTCAGGGCATCTGTAAATATATGTACTTGACCAAAATTTGTGGGTTTAATATCTTTATGTTCTTGTTTAATAGTGCAGTCAAAAGTGACCCTCCAAAAACTGACTTCAGTACAAAGAGGGGAAAAAACCCTCAAGGAAATAACTTCCTGGGATTCCTACTATAATATGACTGGAAGAAACCACAACTGCAGTAATTGCTTGTCTTTCACAGAAAAGCTCTGGACAGCATTTATAAATATTACATGTTAGAAAACTAAAATCCACTGAAATTAAGAGAATGATTTTATATTTTTGAATTTAAGAGAAATAGGACTGGCATCAAATCAAGCTGGAGAACACATAAGATCAACAATGTGCTCTGTTGAGGACGAGAGATTTTGTGGAGTTGGGTTATTCTTTAAATTTGCCCATTTGTTTGACTCAACAACATTTGCATATGGTAAAATTGGATTTGAAACACCATGGGACAGTAGTGGGTGATTTGCAGTGATTTGAGACTTAATCTAAAACTCTTGTTCATCTTAATTTGTTTTATGAATCTTGACAAAAATTCTGTGATCTAGCATATAGTCATTATGTACAGTATTATAACTGCTTTTTTCAAGATTCTTGTGATTTCTAACAGTGGAATATCTAAATTCTACAGAACACCTTTTATTAAAGCAAATGAGGCTTCTAATAGAGTGTTATGGATTTAGAGATGTGAGATGCAAAAGGAGTCTTTGTTTCCTAATTTTTTAATTTATATTTGTTCTGCTCCAACAGGAGCACATTTTAATTTTATGCTAAAGAAAAGAGATACTAAAAACCAACAACTGTGTGCATTCATTACCACTGAAATGAAGGCTTAAGTAGGGACAAAGCACTAAAATGAAATTGAATGTTAAAATGGTATTTCTCTGCATCAGCTTCCCAGTTTCTATTTTAAATATTGGTTGCAGAAGCCAAAGCAAATATACATCTGTTTTGCATTGCAAACTGACTTGACACATTGAACAGAGTATTTAATCTGTTTTGGACACACAGAATGCAAATCACCCTAATACCTAGGTGCTGTTGTAATGCCTAAGAGTATTGAAGATTTGCACTAGGATGTTTAACCTGCTGCATATTGAATTTGTTGTAATGTTATTCCAATGAGTACCAGATTTTGTCATATACAGAAGCATCAGCCCTATGATTTCTATGTCCCACACCTACACAGCCCTTTAAGTCTGTAATTGCATATGCAAGTGCATTATTAATGGCAAAAATTATCTCCTGTTTTGGACATGCAAATAGCATATCATCATGCTAGTTGCTCAGTTCTATTTAGCACACCAGCAAATGTCATTAACTTTTAATCTTTTGCATATTCCTCTTCCAGAAGAAGAGGTCCGAAAAAATGTAAAGGCTTATATAATTTCTCTCCTCTTTTCTTAGTCTGCATGCCTGCAAAACCAGAGAAATCCAGGGATTATCTGGCAGACACAAGGAAGTGTCATTTTGAAAGATACTAAATTTTCTCTCCAGCTGAAAATATTAGTAAAATTTTTTTACTATTTTCCTCTGGAAATTTCCTTCCTTCCTTCCTTCCTTCCTTCCTTCCTTCCTTCCTTCCTTCCTTCCTTCCTTCCTTCCTTCCTTCCTTCCTTCCTTCCTTCCTTCCTTCCTTCCTTCTTCCCTTCCTCTGGAGGAATGCAAGGCCAGTTCATACCTGCTATGCTATGAGAATCTTCTCAACAAAGGGTTCTTCTAGTACAGCTGAGGACAAAGTGCTGCTGAAATCTTTTTATCCCACATTTTAGATTTGTTTCTTACCACTTTCTGCTTATGAAATTTAGAAACATAAAAGCAGAAGGGACCCTCTGGGTTGGCAAGTCCAGACATCCTGCTGGTAAACAAGCATCTCAGCAATATTATCCATCTAATGATATTTATTTGTTTTTTCTCTGATACCTCTTTTGCATTTTTACTATCAACCTCTTAGAAAAATAAGCACCTCCTTCCACTGTTTTATGTTGCTTTCTCTTTCCTCCATTGTATTAAATGCTTTGGAGTTTTTTTCTGCTATTTTACTGCCTCCTTTTTTAGCCCCTCCAAATCCTATTCTAATATAATCAACCCTGTGAGACATTTAATAATTTCTGTATGTTAGAGTCCTGACAAATGCTTAGCTTAGGTGGTTCACCTTAAGTTTTATTTGCTTTCAGATATTTTCACCTGGCTCTTATTTAATAGCAGTGACAGGCAAAAGGCTGATTCTAAAGGCAGATTTTTTGCCTTGGCAGTTGAACTCTGAAAAGGAAACATAAAATTGAAAGAGTATGTTTCTGTGTTCCCTGTATTTCTGTGAAGTTAGAGGAGGTGTAAAATCAGCTGACAGAGATCAGGTCGGACTCAGAACTGAGTGGAGGTCTCTCCTTTTCCTTCCATCATCATGAGTACAAATAAATGGAAGAGGGAAACTGTGAGCTGATATTACAGCTGACAGTGAATGACTGGATCCCCAACAAAACCCTGGCTCACAGTAAAGATAACTGAGCAGGATGGGGATGAGACATGTGAAACCGGTAGACAGGACACATAACAAATGACAAACAGAGAAACTTCAAAGGCACCTGAAAAGTTGGGTTTTAGGAAAAGAGCCTTGTGAGAGTGACAGCCCCATATAAGGCTGAGATCACTTAGGTAACAGTATCAGAAATACCAATAGATGCAGCAGAAGTAGGAACAATTGGAAGAAAAAAGAGTTTTATTTATTTAGGAGAAGACGGGGTAAAGAAAAGACAGCTAAGAGATAGGTCAAAAACCAGGAGGAGGGGTAACATGGTAAGTTAATAATGCGAGCAGTGCTTTACGGGTACATACGAGCAGCCTCCAGCTTGATTATTGCAATCTAATCAGGACACTAAACCCCTCTGTTCTGACAACACCACAAGGGACAAACTTCCTTAAGAACCTCCTTTAGTGGTGGTGGTTTCCCTGGCTAGAAGGAAACCAATGAAGCACGTGGGTCGAGCACCCTGGCATTACCGTGGTGGTACCCATTCTCGGCCTGGGAGCATGGAAAGATACCTTCTCTCCCACAGAGCAAAATTCAGTGGTTTACTTCACAGCACTGTAATAAACATCCTATATGACCTTTAATATACTGCTATCTGGACTGCTTTCTTTCTCATGCTTCTTCTATTTTGTTTCAATCAACAACACTTGAGTGCGTGAACTGGTCTGTAAGTATACAGTCATATGGGTTATTTATCGCCAGTGCCTTACCAAGCTCAGTTATTTAATGAGTTTATTCAACATGTATATTGATACATTAGATCCTCGCTTATGTCTGCAAATCTCTGCCACTCCAGATCTTGATCTCAAGTGACCTTTTCAACATCATTGTTTTAGATATACTTGTTCAGTTATAATTTGCCAAAATCTAGCAAACAAATTGTCTTCTACAAAACCGGAAAATAAAAACCTATGATTAGGAATTATTCAGTATCTCAATATTTACTGAATTTAGAAATCCAGTATCTCAGATTTTTCTTGAAGGCATATGCCCTTGATAAAAATGTTTTTCTGACTTTGGAAATCATGGCTTTAAATCCATAGCTATAAAAGATGTTTCAAGTTAGTCACCCGAAGTGGAGGTATTTAATCATTAGTTACTTTGTTCTATAATTCAGCTCCATTTCCTAAACAGTACACAAGAAAGAAATAAAATGGTTTAATCCACTCTATTGGTTTTAACTATATTCTCTTTAAATTGTAAACAACATTAAAAAATAATTGAGTGTGTACTTGTAACTAGCATAAAAAGTTATGATCATGATTCTGAAAGCTATACAAAGTTAATTTATTGAGGAAGTCTTGTGACCTTTCTTTTATTCCCACTTTCTATTTTTAAGCTAATTGAGCTTGGTCTAGAATTGAAATCACAAATGAATTATGCTTTAAAATTCAATTTTTTTACTGGAGTGAAAAGAGACATTCCAGGGTCTCAGTAACCAGAAGCAAATAAATCTGGATACTGGTGGTATCACTTGATCTATACAGATATCTGTCTTATTTAGATTAGCTTTTCAGAGGTAATGAAGAAGATCATTAAAATTGTCTGATCTTCTCCATAAGCTTTTTATGGCTCTGATTAAGTTTCTTGGGAGCATTATGCTATGCTTGAGGGGGTAAATTGACTCATTTTTGCAATAGTCTTATTAATTAAGTCTGCTAGAAATCTTGGAGTTCTTTACTATATCCAGATTGTTTCTAAATACTTTAATTCATTTGAATGTGTATATGTTTTCAATGTAAACTTTGTTTCCTTTCCCCTCTTTAATCCTAAAATAGACTTTGCTTCTAGGAAATAAAAAGCAAAAATTAAAAGCCCAGATTTCTGGTTCAATAAATTGTTTGGATAAGTTTATGCAAACTACCCTTCTTCAGTTGGTTAAATTTGGAACACTACTTTGAAACATCTTGAAGGAAATCTGTGGATATTTCCTCTTTGTGTAAAGTCAGATTCAGAAATCTTTAAGCTTAGGTATTTTAACTACTTTTTAACATATTTGATACATGCACGTTTGCAAATTGTCACATAGAAAATGAAAGCTTAAAGCTGAAGTGTCTCCAATGTATTTTATTTTAATTTTTTTGTCCAAAATTCTACTTAAACAGAAAACTTTTAGGAAAGAGACTAACTTCAGAATTAATTAAATTTCTCACTAAACTGAAAGAGTAACCCATCACAGATTTGTTAAAAGTCAATGGGTCTGCGTGCTTGTTTAGGATAAGGGAAAGCAAAATCCAGCTTTCTAATTCTGCCTGGAAATCTGCGCTGTAGTCCTGAACACTTGGTCCTGGTGTGTCTGTGGAGAAGAAAACCATTATGAATATTTTCCATTTGAAGTTTTTGCATGTCTAAGTAATTATTATAGCGGGATCCTTACTTAATATAACTCTCACAGATCATTGTGCATTTGAGAAATGGACAAAGGTTTTTGCTGATTAGGGCAAAACTTTGGGGTTTTTAAGTGTGTGGGAGATTTTTTTTTAACCTGAAAACCTTCATAGATTGGAAAAGCTATATTCTATTGAACTCTAATGACAATATGTTAGTCTTTATAATAAAACAGAATAATATCCTGTGGGTGAAATTATTTTTAAATTATTTTCCTTCATGTCAAATTAGGACCTCTTTGGGGAAATGTGAGTGAAATCATTCATGGAAAATTGCCCTTTAAAATAATTATTAGTATTCCATATAAAATAAAGATAACCAAACAAGGAAAAATACATAGTTAGATGTGAGATTGTGTGGATCAGAATAATATTAAAAAATATATTTACATAGCAAACAGTAGTGTAAGTGATACTCTTAAAGAAAATTGCTGTGATTCCATTCCTATGGGATGTTAAACTTACGTGCCTCCTGTATACGGCTCATATGATATAAAATGCCATATGGTAAATGTTAAGCAGGTGTCTTAGCCAGTAGTTAAAACCCAAAGCTTCTAATAGTGGTTTTAATATTTTTCCTCTTCTCTCCAAGAAATTAACATTAACAACCCTACTTTTAACTTCACTGAAATTGGAAAAAGACGTAGTCCTCTCAGGGAATTATCAATTAAAAAATTAAACCTTGTAAAAAAGGAGAAATGAATCAGGCATTGCTTCAACATCTGGTACTGGTCAAAGATCTCTGCACCAGTTCAAAGGTGATTTGTTCAGTGGCACAGTCAGTGCTATTTTTATTGAGGTCTTTGTATAATTACAGCCTGAATCTTTGGGTTTAGGGCTGTTTTGGTTTTTGGGTTTTTTTGGTTTTTTTTTTTTTTTTTCCTTTATGGGAAGGGTTTTTTGTTGTCATTGCTGTTGTTATTGGGGGGTTGGTGGGGTTGGTTTGTTTGTTTGTTGGTTTCTAGTTTTGTTTTTGTTTACTACTCTAAATATAAAGTGTTTCAAGAGAATTTCCAGGTAAGTTTGGAACTTAATGACTTAGAAGTTCTTTGCATAAAGAGTGAACTAGTTGGGCTGTTGTGGAAGTGAAAAGCATAGGTGAGAGAACTGCTGAAAGTCTCTCTGCTTCACATGACCTCATCCTGGGAACCACTACTTTGGGAACTGAGCCTCATTCAGAGTTGGGTAGAACTGCAGAGTCTCATTTGGACCTGACAGAATGGAGTAGGGCCCAGTTCGTGCTGAGTAGTCAGCCTGATTTGGGATTTTTGTCGATGAAGGTCGGCTGTGTAAGCTGTAGAGACCCCTGTTCTTCTCAGCTTGCTGCTTCTCTTCCGATTTAACAGAAGAGCAAGACATTCTACTAGTTAGGAATGACCACTGGCTCATGAGGTTCCAGTTAGTAAATGGACAAACAATGTTCCTTGTCTTTCTCAGTCTTATTCCAGCGACTTGGGTACTTCAGTATTTACCTTTTTTTTTTTTTTTTTGAACATGCATTGTTATCTCTGTTGTTGCCAGAAATCTGAATAAATGAGTAAAAAAGTTCCATCTCAGGTGCCCCAGGAGCTGAGTTGCTGCAGGATTTATATCTCCTCAGAATAATAACTTGCCAGCTCATCTTTCTCCTCTGTCCTTTGTCTATCTGCTGCCAGACACCTTTTTCTCCCTGTTGTTCTCCCAGAATTTCCTACGGAAAGGTTGGCTGTCCGGATGACAGTAGACTGCTAATAATGGTGAGTCCAATATGATGCTCATGGCCAAAGACAGAACTCACGGAAAAAGGGAAGAGAGAGTAGGGTCTTTACAAGCACTTTACCAGCACATTGATAGAGCTAACCTTGGGCCCTGGAGATAAGTGAAAAATCCTGAATTGAGATGAGCTACTGGTTACAAATGGAATTAAAGTCAGTTATTAAAAGTAAGGTGCTGTCATTTTTTTAGCCATACATTCTATACAGAGATATCTTTTAACTCAATAACAATCAAAATTATTTTTTAATGTATTGAGCCATGTAAGAACAAAGTGTTCTGTATTTTTCCTTTCACTTTTGTCTTTCCTTTGTCTATAATATATAACGTGCTGTTGTTAATTTATATTCCATTTTAAATATGCTATGATCTACTTGATAAAAAGGGACAACTCTATAACCCCCTTAGATATCAACTAAGTACAAGAGGAGAAACAATGTTCAAATCCTGTGTAAGACCTTCTTTTAAGGCAGTGCTCTCCAAATAAAGTTGGTTCTGTATCTATGGTATGTAAGATATAGGTGTTTCTTAGTTGCCCCCTAGCCTGCCCTCCTCCCTGGGTGTCCAGAGGTGATGGGACAGGTCTTGCTCCTCAGGTCCCTGCCTTGTGGCCCCTAAGGAAACCCCTCCACTCCTTCCCCAAATACTCATAAAATCAAAGTAGGTTTGGAAACACGTATTCCAATATAGGAAATGCATTTGCTTTTTATGCACAGATTTAAATCTAAAAGGAAATAAATCTGCAGTTAGCACAATATTTTTGCCTTAATTTAAATCAGAATCTTGTGACCAGAGGCATGGAGTGCATTTTTCTCTTAAGAGTTCTGTTTCAATGAGGTCAGAGGTGATGGCTTCATCATTTGTTTCTTTTTTCGTTGTTTGCATCTTACCTTGCAATAGTACACACTTCAGTAGAAGTCTCAGTCATTTGGAGAGCCAGTCATATGAAGAAAATTCTCCTTTTTTTTAAGGGAGTGAACATTTTCACATCTTGAGTGCTGTTTAAGTGATTGCTGTACTCATTTAATCATGTTGAAATAAATTATAAGAAATGTTCTTCCTATCCCAAATATAATGCTTATTATATGTACAAAAAAAAAAAAAAAAAAAAAGAACTCCATTACTTCCTATTTTAGTTTCCTATTCTTAAGATTTCCATGGATAATAGTGCACTGGGGAAAAAAAAAAAAAAAAAATTGGCTGCGGTTTGTGAGTCTGAAACTAATAAAATGAGAGAAATACATGTATTTACAATGTTACTCACACTGAAAAAAAGCCCCAAACTTAAACTGTAATTTCAACAGCACAGGCAAACCAAACATGAGATATATGTATTCTATTAACATCTCTAATTTTTCTATCAAATTAGGGTTAAAAGGAAGCTAACATTTGCTCTCTGTTAGATTTTGTTTCTTCCCTGAATGGTGTTGGGGGTGTCTTGTCATTTTGGCTTTTGTGACCATCCTTCACCTTGTAAGTGAGATTTATAAACCTTAGAATGAATTTTAAATCAGCACTGACATCTATTAAGTCTTCGTATTTAAAAAATGACCTGGCAGTTAAAGGTGTAATAACAGAAAAAATAAATTAGTTTTATTCTTAGGACTATGAGCAGATCTTCAGAAAGACTTGTTTTCAATCAAAGATTACTTATACAACACCTCATATCCTCAATTCTGAGGTCACTGGTGTTTCGTCCATGACTGCCCCATATTCTTCTCTGGTAAGGAAAAGTCTCTCACTGATTTCAGTTAATGCCAGAAAAGTTTATAAAGCAAGGTTTTACTAGACAAACTCCAAAGAGTCAAAGGAAAGTTGAGAAAAGCATCCTCTAAAATGCAAGCTTCTGTTCATTCACTGCTGTAAACACTCTAGGAGAGTAAAAAATATGCCATGAAAGACCTGACCACCCTAAAACATGTCATAGTAAAATCAGTTTTGATGGAGTACAAAGGGAATGAGTAAAGGGGAAAATCATTGTGATTTTTTTGTGAATAGATGATGATTTTCTTGAATACAGACCACTTGAGAGAACTCTAGCATCAATTGTTCAAGTAAATCATGTTGCTAAAAACATTTTCAATGGGTTGCCTTGGGAACTAAGGAACAATCCGTAAAAGAGTAAATCAGTTCAATTGTTACCTAGTTTTAGGCAATACAGCAGATATATTAAAAGACAAATTCTTCTCCCTTTACTATATACCACAATACCAGAACTTTGCAACAATATTTTATTGTAATTTCAGTAGTGTTATTGTAGTTCAGTCATTTTACTTACTGAATAAAAGAGTGTCTCTTAAAAATAGAATTTATTTAAGAGAAAAAAAAAAAAAGAAAATTAGACAGCAGTGTTTGAATTTATGCACCACCTTATAAAACTTGAATATTTCATGGTAAAGCAAGAAGGACTGACCCAAAAATCTGTAAATGATCTTTCTCTGAAGATCAGATTGTTGTGTGGATGTAGCAGGTATTTTTCTTAAGATTAAGAGATAGAAGATTTTGCACATTTTCTTGCCTTACCATAGCAGCAAAGAATCATTATTTCTTGGGTTTTTTCCCATTATAACCTTTTAACCTTTAAGTCTTCCGCATTACGTCAACAAACAATTTCCAGCAAAGAACTTGATCATACATGAACCTGGGTGGAAAGCTAAATTCAAAATAACTATACTTAGTTCATTACATTTAGCTGCAGAAAAATAATGAACTTTTGTGGCTTTGCAAGAGTAGGGAAGGTTCCCCAGACATGGCTCATATTGGTACTAGCATTTGCTCTGATGACTTGTAGATGCACAACGTATGGTTTCTGAATAGCCAGCTGGTTTCTGTTATATAATTAAAGCTGGCAGAGAATATTTACTAAGTGTCTTTTATATATATACTAAATATATATTGTATATATACTATCAGGGAAAGACTTTTTTTATCCTATTATAATTTGCAGAATTCCAAATAAATCTCATGGATTAAAGAAAGACATAAATAAATTATTCAGAATATTCTGCCAAGGTAAAAAAAATACATTTTATTTAAAATTTTCTCCTTTTATTTCCAATTTTTTTTGTAAATAAATTTTCCATATGTGAAATATTTTTCAGACTAGCTATGAATATTTTTTTACTCTCCAAGTAGCACATCATAAAGCTTCAGGAAATCCATTTTCTCACACTATCCAAAATATGGTTGAAAACAGTATTTTCCTGCAAAATATACATATGTATTTTCATTTATATATGCGTATGTATATACATATATATGAAACATTTTCATTGTTAGGGTAAAGAATGACAAGAAAGGTGATTCTTTTCCTCTGCTTAGCTCATGTAAGGTGCACCTGGAGTCCTGAGCCTAACTCAAGTCTTCCCAGCATCAGAGTAAGCTGGATATATTGGAGCAAGTCCCCTGAAGACCCAAAAAGGTTATCAAGGGCTTGGAGCATCTCTCTTACAAGGAGAAGCTGAGAGAGTCGTGATAGTTCAGCCTGGAGAAGAAAAGGTTCAGAGCAATCCTAGCTGTGCGTAGAAATATCTGATGGGATATTTCAAACTCAACAACTCTGAGATTCTGTGATCTGATCACTGTGAGTTGGTAAGCAAACATTCTGCCAATATGGGTGGTTTAAAAAAAGGTTCTTCTTAATGAAGAATACAATGTTCTTCTTTGATCAAGAATTTGACTAACAAAAAGTTTTTTCCACTCTTTTAATCTTTAGCCAAACATACAAGTTTCTACAATCAAAAGCAATACCAAAATTCTTTTTTTTTTCCTCAAGTTTCCTCTTGTTTTTTTGTAAGCAAGGATAAGCCTTAATCTAGCTTCTTAGCTTCTTGAATCAAAAACAAGGACAATTTTCCTGAACATTCATAAAGGTCATTTAAGTTATTAATTACCTGATTATTTACTAGTGATCTAGTATTTCAACCTTATCTATTAGTCATCTTCTGCCTTTTCCAGGAAATGAAAGTAAAACAGGGTTTAGAAGATCTACAGTGATATGTAGTAATGGCACCAGACCTGCTCTCTTCACCTTAGAAGCCTATGCACATAATTAAACATATGAGATGTGGAAGAGATCTCCCAGAATCATTACCTTAGCGGAGGCTGAGTGATAGACAGAAGTGGATATCTTCAGACAGCAATTTATTCCACCTAAGAATTATCATTTTAGGAGAGCATGTATCACTTCTTCGAGATTTCCATCTCTTTCCACTTGCAATTAAGACTATTTTCTAGTTACTGAGTATATCAGCTTAGGAAAGTTATCTAATCTTATTAGACAAGTTCTATGAACTTACTTGAATTTCATATTACTCAGAAATGTCCACAATCTGACAAGGAGATTGAGAATTCCATGCAGAGAAGCCACTGTATACCTCTCATTACGTTTTAATTCTTCCTTGTGGCCACCTGTGTCAAGGCTTCTAGAAAAGTCATTAGCAGCCAGTTAACACTGGCGACAGACCAGTGCAGGTATAGTCTGTTTCAAGTGCACTAAACACCATTTACGTCTCATTTCTACTTCTTGAATCAAGCCATGACACTGCAGAAGCTTCTTTTCTCCTTCTCTGTTTTTTGCTTCTAGTTCAGGAGAATTCATACAATATTCTTCATAAAGCTTTTGTGCTCTTCAGTTTCCAAGAGCTATACTGTATGTCTGAATGTGTTCAGAGTTAGAAATCCGAGGTAGCTACAGATTATGGAGGCAAAATCTTCTGGTATTTGTACTGACATACTATTCTCAATATTATTTATTTGATGTTTAGTACATCTTACTAAGATATGTGATTTGAAACTGCATTCATTAGAGTTCATTGAACTATTCAGGCATTCATTATGTCTGTGAATCAGTGAATCATTCTGGATTGGACCCTTATTTATTTCTGAATAATATTAAAAACTACTGAACAGGAACCCAGATTGTAAGCTTTGCTTATTCATATACTTCTAGTCAGCAAAGAGACATCATACTGTTTCCATTAATTCTATGAATGTAGTATTTCAAAGAGAGGATTAAAGAACAAATCCATTATGTCTTTCTGGTAAATGCATTGGCCTCAGAATGAGTTCATATGGCACTCAGAAAGCTTCCTGCATTTTGAATATTTTCAAGAGTTCTCAGAGAACATTCGTTTGGTCTTACAAATCTCACAACATATTGGACTGGGAGATTTTATTCGGGGGAAAAAAGAAATCACAAGTACTGTTTCTTCATTCTCTGATAAAGCTACTAGTGAAGCTGTTGGCATTTAGTCTCAGGATTAGAAACAAGCTATCTTTGGTACTCCCCAATGTGGTTTGAGCTCCTTGGCTTGAAACACTCAATCTCTTTGTGTGTTTGCTGAAAATAGCTTTGGCATAGTGGCTAGGTAATTTAAATTCTTCTCTGAATGTTCTGAAGTGTAAATTGGTGTTGGTTCAGAGACTCAAGACAAAAGATGCTTCCCCACTAGCATCCCAGTGAAGAAATCCCACATGGATGGACATGAACTGTAAAGGAGCTGGACTTGCATGTGGTCAGCTGTCTGTAGAAATTAGTATGCCTTCATCAGGATATCCCAAAGGACTAAGCTAGCTGAACATGACGCATGTCATATACATGTAAATATCTTGTGCCAAAATGCACCTTTTCTGACATAACTGTACTTATATCTTTCTTAATCATTTACCCAGGAGAACAGGGAAAATTGATTTCATAGTAGCAATGATCTTTAACTAAAGGTTGAACAAGAATACATTTAAAACCTCAGGGATGATGAAATGCATGGGAAGAGTGTTGCATATTAGATTCTGTCCTTACTGCAGATACCATTGTATTAATAGAAGCTATAATTCAGTGGGGAAAAAATAAAAGACTTTCATCTTGCAGCAACTTCCTGGCAGGTTTGAAAATATATCCTTGATTTGTCTTTGTGTTTTTCACAAAAGTACAACAGACCAAGACAGTGGTGTTCTTATTGATTTTTTTTTTTGCTGTTTGACAGAAGTGCTGAGTTTCAGTAGCTTTTTGCATACACCTTCAATTAATCATTCAGATAGATGGTGTCCAGCTGAATGTAACCTTACATCACTACATTTGTTCACTGTTTCCTGCCATGTGACAGTATTTATCTGATTTGCAGTAAAAGCAGTAAAAACAGGCATAGACCTCAGTGACAATAAAGAGAATCCCGAAAAAGATTAACTGCTGTATATGCAGTAGTGTTAAACTACATAACAAGCATCCAGCTCTATTTCATTAGCATTTCTATTCAAACCATATTTATTAGCTGCTTCTCTTAGCAACTGCATGAGTTACTGTCTCCAAGCAATTTGCTCTGTGTTGTACCATTTTGTTGCTTATTACAGATGCTTCCTTACAGCATTACCATTAAAACGGCAAAGTTTGCAGTGCAGCTCTAACACCAGTTAGATATAAATGTACTCATCTGTCTCATCAATGAAGATGATATTAAGGAGTAAGGAGCCAATTCGATCTGACAGGAAACAGTTTTGACATGTATAGATATGGTGGAAGGCCATGACATGGCCTGTGGTGGAAGCAGAAATCCTTTAAATCCTCTCTTCTGTCACAATCCACAGAATACTTCCAGCTCAGTCAAGTGGACAATGGACACATATGCCTTGTCAGCTCCTTTGAGGCAGTAAGGATTTTGGCCAAAATGGTCAGGAGGATAGCATTTTAAAAAGTTAATATGTCTATAAAGATCAAACTGAGTTTGCCAATTCTTATCTTGAGCCTCTGAATCCTAAAATATTATTCTGAATTCCTCTTCATATCACGTAACCCTTCCTATGCTGAATCACATTTCAACAACCTTTTGGTAAAATATGAGTTTCTTACCAACTCATGCAGAGCTTCCAAATGTACAAAAATTATTTGGTTTTTAATCTGCTTATTAGACAGGTATGTCAGCTTATACCTGAGAGTAATGTGTTACTAGACCAATCACTAGCATGCAGACACTTGATGAGTCTGTGCTGCCCAGACACCTTTTGGGCAGGGGAAGGAATATCAGCTTTTGAACAAAAAGTTATCTTTTCAGTTATCTTACCTTTTCAGTTATCTCCTTCCTTTTCTCAGTATTTTATATTGTTTCACACTGGTTTTCCTCTTTATTCCCTAAGCTAGTAACTAGAATCACGTCAAAAGTTTCACTTCCATCCTTTTTTTTCTCTTTTCTCATCATGCGCATCTTCAGTGTAAGAACTCTAACACAGCTCAGAAATAACTTTTACAGTAAAATCAAGGCAAGTGCACACAGTTGTGTTTCACAGAACTGAGCCTTGGTCTACAAATAGCTGGACCCATGAACTGTGGGTTACAGCAGGTGGATATTTAAAACTGTGGGCATTTGAGAGCTGATTTTGGGGAGGGACAGTTGCTTAAAAACGCTTTACTCACCTTTTAGTCACTATGCCTGTATCCCTGAATCATTCGAGAGCTTCGGTTTCCCAGAGGAGAACTGAATATTTCAAGAGCAAGGTAATGTAATCCTTACTCGTATCTAAAGAGATCCATTTCAGCACTGGGATTTTCAAAGGAGACCAGGCAGAAATTAGAGACCTAATTAACTTGTTTTCAACATCTAGTCCCTTTAGCTTGCTTTTGAAATTGCATTCGGGTTTTTCAGCTATGGCAAACCAAAATAAATGAATAAAACCATTATGAAAATCCCAAGAACCTAAAGCAGGAGTAAATCTTTGAAATTCTTTGATATATTTTTTCACCTTTCAGAAAACTCATTTATTAATAACCTTTATAATCAAAACTATTTGGAGGGGTTTTGTGTCCTATGTTTTCTTATTGGAAGGCTGTGTTCCAGAACCTGACTGCTCTAAGAGTTGGGACATTTCTTTTAATTTCCCGCTAAGTTTATTTCCAGCTGTTGGCATCCATTTGTTCCTGTGACAGCACTGGCGTTTCACTTAAATGGTTCTTTTCTCTCCTGATGTTTACCCTGCTGATGTATTTATAGACTTCCTTCTCAGCCTTTGTTTCATAAAGCTAAACAAACAGAGCTTTTCTAACCTCCTGCTAAATATGCAACCTAGCCTTCATACCATCCAAATACTGCTTCTCTACATAAAACCTTTAGTTTCACAGCAAAACAAAAACCAAACCTGGAGACAGCTTTCAGAGACGAGAAACATAATTAATCTGTATTTTTTTTTTTTTCAGAAGTAGTGCAATAAAAAGTTTTTTTTAAAGTTACAATAATAAATAATATTTCAGAAGAGTGGTAAGAATAGGTGGAAACATATCGGTCCCACATAGAAACTAATGTTAAGACTAAAGTATACTTCACCAGCCTTTTTGCTCCTTTCAATTATTTTTTTATTATTATTATTATTTGAATGCAGACAGAATAGCCCAAGGGTAAACAATCATTTCTGATGGTAGTGCTCAAGGTGACTTTGGAATGCTGACTCCTGCCTTGAAAATAGTGATCCATTTAGCATCAGTCTATACAGTCTTTATCTGTATAGAGACTACCATTAAAAAAGGCTTAACATAGTTAAGCAGTGATCAGGATTGTTTCTCAAACCTGCATATGGGAGAAGAGTCGTTAATTTGGTGGCTGTGTAAGGATGGATGTGTGTGTAGGCAAGAATGAAAGTGCAAAGAGGTGAAATATGGAGGAAGTGACTGATATGTCCAGCCCTTAAGCTGGAAAACACTGATTTCTTTCAAAAGAAGTAGTATAAAAAGTTTTAATCAAAAGTGGGCATGGGAAAAAGATTTTCCAAAAGCATATTCTGTGTAGTCAAGACTCAGGTTCTCTTGCTGCAAATGCTGTGTCTGCTTTTAAGAGTATTGCTTCTGAAGGTCAGTAAAATGAAAAGGAATTTGTTTTTAATTTTCTATTTCTGTCTAAACTTTGTGTGCTCAGAGGACAGAACAATCTTTATGGCCTGGTGATGCCTTGCTACGAGTGTGGGAAATTGCTTTGAGTTATCTCAATGGAAGAAGCAAGCTGACTCCCAGGATCTGTGACAGAACAAAGACCGTGATTGTACTTGAAGACAGAGGTGCATCTAGCCACAGGATTTCATTGGGAATAATATCTTACTTTGTCTTATAAGACCCCCACCATCTTCTCTCAGCGCTGTCATATGATCGCCAGGCGGCTGAATGGGATAAGCATGCCATTTTGCTTTTGGGTTTGACCAATTATTTGCTCTCCAAAGGGGAGTTCAGATAGGCAGCTAATACATAAGTGGAGCCTCTGCCACACAATAAACAGAACATATCCTTAGTCAGGGAAACAGAGGCTCTTGTTAAATGGAGATGGCCAGTGGTGAATGGTCAGGCTCAGAAGAAAAAATTCTAAACCCTAGTCCATGTTTGCCTCTGCAGTGTTTTCTGCAGCCTCCATTGTATCCTTCTCTCTCTGTAGCCAAGTGACCTCTAAACCTTGCAAACAGCACACAGGGCTTTTTTTCTTCCTTTTCTGTGTTGACTATTATCCTTTCATCTTGAAAGGTCATTGGGTATCAGCTGAAGAAATATACCACTTAGCTTTGAGTGTTCTCTCTGTTTGAAGTGATTTGCCTGTTTATTTTATAAATGGGAGTCTGTCCACAAACAAATTGAAAATTAGTTAATCGCCTTTTCCAGTCAGCATACAGTAGGTGTTGTGTCATAGAAAAAGCAGGTTAATCCTAAAGCAGATTGAAATACTTCATCAGCCACACGCAGGGCTCAGTGGGCTGGCATGGTGACGAGGCAGTTGGAGGTTCATTGCAAGCAGTTCCTTCAGGACTGGAGAGAAACTTATATTTAAAGGTTAGAAATACTTGCTTAAATGAGTTAGAGGGGGATTTTTTTACCTGAAAGATCCTGTGCAGATTTTACACATATTTCAAGTATCATACTGCTAAATCTAGACAAGCTGGAAGAAGTCATTACATTTATCACTCATACAGGACAAGACATGACTGTGGAATCTGAAGTATTTGTTGTGTTCCAGTCTTGAGGTGGAATCCTTTTCAAGTATTTTTTTTCCAATTTTCAAAAGATATTTTACATTATTTGCATACAGGTGGTAAAGACAAAATGAAGTTGCACAAAAAAGATCAGTTTTTCATCAGCCCATATTTGTTACATCCCAGAATTTTCAAAGTAAACCCTGGATTTCATGAAATCTTCAGGGAATGGTGGGGGGTTTCTGATGATCCTTTGCAGTATAAGCATGTTCCTATGTTTAATTAACTTGTCATTTCAGTGAATTCAAAGAGCAGAAAAAACAAAAAAAAAAGTGAAAGAAAATAAAACAGATAAAAGCTAAAGGGTTAGATAATTGATGACCATATTTTTAGACTAGTAAAAGCATGCATATCACTTCAGTAAGTGGTTTAGATTGCTGAGGTTGGGCCTGTGTCTGAAAAAGGAGGTGCAGAGCAAAAGTAACATCTTGTTCTCTTTTGGTCTGAATCACAAGAGTTATCTTACTCCTTTTCCTGTGTTGCTTACACCAGCAGAATTATTATCAGTTCATCATATTTATTTCCTCTGAAATGGAAATTGAGCAAAAGAAGACCAACAGCAAAATTGCAATGGACAGTTAAATTTACAAAATATCAGAACAGGACTGTGAGAAGAAAGCAGCTGTGAAAAAGAATTCATCAATATACCAAGGAGAAAAACATGAAATTTGACTGAAGGTGTGTTGGCATTTGTAGTGGTAGAAGTAGGTAAAGTTGTTTTCATCGCCCATCTTTCCAACAGCTTTATCAAGGTAATTAAAAACCAACCAACCAACAAACGTACATTGCTCGGAAATCCTAGCAATTCCTACTATTTATCAAACATTTTTTTCCGGGACATTATCACCACCACGGGTATTAGCTGACAGAGTTTTCTGCAGACGGGGATAAAGAGGGCATATCTGAGGCAAGTCTTTAGAAGTGGTACTTGTCATGTGGAGGAGAGGTGACTTAATAGAAAGAAAGAATCATCCTGGAGTTAGTTCCCTCTGTGGTCTCTATGTTTTATGGCTATGTACAGTTTTTCAGTCTCCTGAAATGTCAGGCTTGGCATCTTTCAAAGCTCTAGGATCATTATGCTTTTCAGAGAATTGGAACATATGCATTGTGTGCACGTTTGCTGTGAAGGAATTAATCCTTCATTTGATGACAAGCACTTAAGTGATTTTGAAGAAATATTGATGTTCCAGCTTGCCATGCTACACACTACAGAAAGCTAAAAAATACTGTTTACTGGAAAGCTCCTGTGTTTATTAATCCCAATTTCATACTGCAACTGAGAGAACATGAAAGAAAAAAATGTCATTGACACTCTTTGTGTTCTCCAGTTATTATTCTGTTTTTTAGAGTACTGGAAATTAAGCATATCTAAGTGTAGGTATGACATCCTTGTCTATTATAAAAAATAATTTAAAAAAAAATCCTTAAAATTGAGAACAGTGTCCTTTATGTCCCTGCTTTTAGTTTATGTTGTTCAGAGAGCCAGAGAATAAAATATTTTGGATCAATCAAAGCATTCATTTCACTCAAGGCTGATGAGCAAAATGATGTATTTCACCACAGACAAAATTATCCTTTAGAATCTTAGACAAATGTGCACTGTTTGCTGTGGTAGTCTGTTTATGGCCAAGAAAAGTAATGATATCTCCATGGAGGAAGAAAATTCCCCTATACCTAACATGTTTTTTTAATAAAAAAGAGTAATGGCAGTGAAGTGGAACTCCTGCTACTATTTATTTTGATAAAGATTTATTTGTGATTTCCATAACTGCTTTACAAAAAGGTAAATTTTTTTTTCTGGTTTTATTTCCTTGGAATGATAGCCATAATTTATATTATTTAGTAGTAATGAGTTTGCTGCAATATGAGGAAGTAGGAATATGAAGTAAACGCCAGGTGTTGCCCCAAGTCACCACCTGCCTAGGTCGACAGAAAAACATGGCATCAAGGAACCATAATTGCTCCAGTTTTGCCAGAGAAGAACCGAACCACAGATGATAATTTGGATCAATTTGCACAGTCCAGCCAAGGTCATGATCTGGTAGCAGGAATACATTGAAACAACGTATAAAATGTGTTTTTACATGGACTGCTCATTGTTACCAGTTAGGAAGGATCATGGAAGCAAGGAGCAGTACTTATCTTCCAAATATCACTGTAGAATGAAGAAGACCAAGGGATTTCTATCAATATATAGCCTTCATATTGGGAAAGATGATTTATTGAAACTGAGACTGCAACTGAGAAACGGTCATTTCTAAAAATTGTATTTTACATAAAGAAATCATGACTTCTTACAGTTATTGAAGTGCTCATATGATATTTTTCAAAAGGTAATATTTTATTTTTTTGTTACATTGTTTGGACAAGTATGTTTGGAAATTAAGCTAATTTATAACAAAATGCTTTAAAGATTGAAATTCAAATAAATCAAACTTTTCCTAGTTATTGGAATGGCATTCCATTTCAGTCATGAATTGAAAAAGACTTAGCTTCAGATTTTTTGAAATATTTACACTCCTTTTGGATAGGTGCAATCACTGAAGGATTTATTCACTGGTTAAAATAGATATTAAAAATCCACCAGTCTTCAAATCTGCTCCTGTGACTGACTAAATCAAATAATAGAAAAATCCTATTTATTTGTTCAAAAATCACTGTCTCTTAATTAAGTTATATAAGCTCTTTATTCTGCTTGCAATAATTCCTCCTTTTTTTTTTTCTTTTAATTTTCTTTTTTTCATTCATAGAAATACTGTGTAGATTCTGGCATGTATCAAAATGGAGGAACTATAATTTAATGAGAGGTTCTTCCCTAAAATTATTTTTAATGCATGTGAAAGCAGGAAGAGCCATCCCAAAAAAGCTTCTTTGTTTCCACAAAAGTTCTGACTCAGCTGGCAAGCTCAATCACTTGTCACATTATGAAGCTGCAATCTCATTTTTGGATATATATTCACATTTTGACTAAATTCACATAACCACTGACAATGATTTCATTTTTAACATTTTCACTCCAGGGTGGGGAGGTTGGGTCATGGCAGGGTGGAGCATGAAGAGTAGCAATTACATTCCAAACCTCTTGTCTTAAAAGGCATGTGGGTTTGGATTCAATGAAGGTGTATAGTCAGGAGAATGTCAGTTATTGTTAGAAGTCCCAGAAACGTCAGGATTAAGGGAGATTTCAGTAGACACCTACTGAAAAAGAAATTTGTATCTGAACAAATGCAATGCAGGGATTGGCAGACCAATCCTCTTGGCACTCTTAGATGTGCTTCCTGATTACTGTGCATGACACATTGAGAAATGAACAGTTGAATTTTTTTGTAATCTTCATAGTAAATAATATAATTTTTCTGGGGAAAAGTTGATTTTGATAAAACAGCGTTTTCCATCAGAAACCGCTCTAATGGCAATTTCCTGTCACAGCTCTACCTCTCAGATACATTAGGTAAGACATTCCAACAAGGACTGGAGGCTGCCAGTGCCACAGGTCAGAAATGACCCAGGACCACCAGAACAGGTCTGAGGTTGCTCTGCTGTGTCCAGTGCCTCACAAGCACAGCTGCTGACATCAGGTCCTGTGCAGCAGGATAACCACATGGCTCTCCTGGGAACCACAGCAGGATGTATTTCCCACTCAGTCTGTAGTATAGGTGTAGTCAGGAAAGAGGAAAGTTCTATCACAAGGACTTAGAAAGATCTGAGACATTAAGAAAAATGACACAAAGCTAGAAAAGCTGTGCAAAGTTATTACTGCACAAGAACATAACTATGTAGATCATCAATGGGTATATTCAGTCTGAACATTAGAGGCTGTCAGAGGACTGAGATTTTGAAACAGTCTTTCTGCAGGACCTTCCGGAAACCTTTAAGATCAGTATTATAGCTTTATGAACACAACTAGTTCATTATCATAGTAAGGGAATGAGCTCTGGCCTAAGAGTTTCCTGGAGAGCATGGGGTGCATGTTTTCAGTGGAAGTATTATGATAAGAAGCCAAATGGGTGGGAATACAGCTATAAGTAAGGTCTAGAAATCATGTGATCGTGTTTTCCTGAATATGTTACATCTTGGCCATCAAATTGTGAAGGAAGAATAAAGTTAGTGGACAAAACATGAAAAATTACTGTCTGGTTTAATGAAAGACAGATTCACCACTCCTCAAGACAAAGCAGGGGTTAATTGGACTTGTAAAAGACCATACACATTAAGGAAGACATTATTAACATTTGCGTGCTTTGGATCTGAAGAAAAGCAAACTTAAAATAGTATGACTGGTAAGATGTCCAAGGATTTTACACTATTGTAACACTACTAATAACATTGTGTAAGGCAGCTAAGCTTAAATATTAAAACAATAGCCATAACAAAGAGAGGTTTCCAGTACAGTTGTACGGGCAGAGGGAAGAAAAATATGCACAAGCAGTAAAATATGGCAGAGGAGAGTTAAGGAAGAGGAACAGGCAGGAAGAGTGTCTGTTAAAACCAGGATCCTGCAGAATAAGCTAAGCCAGACTGAGTCCTGATCCCAAAATTAAGTTGCCAAGACTAGAGGAGATCACCTTATTTCTTTCAGGGAATTGGACAGAGCAATGAGAAAAAGAAGATGGGGAGGAAAGAAGTGAGTCCACTCTGCAGCTGCCTTCCCCTGGGAATAACCTTGACTGACTGATCTTGGTCAGGTGGAGGACAGCCCTCAGTGGCACCCAAAAACACATCAATTCCAGGGTACTGCACACTCATAGCTGGTTTAGGTTAAGGTTGTTAAGGTCTCTATGCTTTGCATATGCAGTGTTAATGATAGTGTTTAAGAAGTAGCCACTGGCAACACAATGTTCATTGTTAACAAGTATCAATCCAGAAAAGAATCATCCTAAAATTATAATCTGGTCTGATTTGTTGGTCTTTTAAACATCCTTATCATAGTAAAATCCAATTCTCTGATATATATGGATTTTCTTATACCTAGTTGTGTTGCAGTTAAAAAGCTTCTTTGCTTTTAACATTTGTGTGGGAATTTATATCAAAACTTCTTACAATTCATCTAATCTAATAGAGTGTGTTTCCATTAAAGAGGTAGTTTCACTTTTAAAATCAGGGGAAATTGATTTGCCAAAGGTTAAACTTGCATAAATCATCAATTCAATTTCTGGTGGTCTTTCTTCCCTATTTTATCTTCCCATTAATTTTTTCTTTCTGAAGATTTCTGAAACATTCAAAGCTGTGTTGATGTAAGATAGACAGTTGTAGCTGTGTTATAAAATAATTATTTCCTTGGGAAATATAAAAACCATTCACCAAAGCTCTTCTAAACCAGCTTTTATGAACCTGATTCTCTGTTCATGTACTTTGCTAACTCTGTTAAATTCTGAGAGCTATGTAATCTCTATTTCTGACCCTACAAGCTCAAAAATCCATTTTAGTGTGGCATAGCTAACGTTTTCTATCTAAGAGAAGTCATTAACTGAAGCTAGTGTGTCAGATTGATATTTCAGGATGCATTTTGGGCTGAAGAACTGTTTCTCAATAAAAATGGCAAGGAAAGTAGTTGTGCTGAATTTATAAAGAATAACAATACAGGCAAATGGTTCCTGAACTATTTTATGTGCTATATGTTTGAAAACAAATTATGTAAATTAAAAAGAGAATATACAGATAGGTCTTTTAGACATCTGCTAAAAACTGAATTTATTGAATTTACTAGAAAACAAGAAAATGTACAACAATATTCTCAGTTTTCACTCTTTTTTGTCCCTCTTAATTCTCATATGCCAGGAAATCGATGAGATCACACTTAAACTAAGCTGCATGTGGTGCAAGACTCCTATACTAAATTATGAGACAGCCATGACAGTAATAGTATTTTATTTTAATTTTATAGCATCATGAAAATACTGTGATCAGGATAAGAACTCATTGTACCAGGTTACACACACATTAAAAATTATTATTTCTTCTCCACAGAAGACATAATAAGACATCAATGAATAAATATTCAGAATATTTTTGTTATTTACTTTGCAGTGTGCTTTAGACAGTCAGTAAGGGAAGAGGAGAATGCAACAGCATATCAGGGAGGGAATAGAGGGGTTAATTTTGGAGGGGTAGAGGAAGGTTGTTATCACCAGGAACCTCTGGCACGTGTAGGAGAAAAACCTTTGGGGGCTGTGGGAAAGAAAGGAAGCAGAATAACTGAAGAAAGAACAAGAACAGAGAAGTTAGAAAATTAGCTGTTTAGTAAATTTTATTCTCATTGTCAAATGCATAGTCTTAGGATTTATGTAGAGCACAATCATTCTGAACACAGGATGATTAATTTTCTCATGGGCTTCTCTATAATGCCCAAATAGCAATATCAGAGTGCTTCACAAGAATTATTTAATCTTCATAGCACTCTAGTGATATGAAGAGATGGTGTAATTCTCTATTTTATAGGTACTAGAAAGAGACAAAGAGGTCAAGTGCACTCATGGATTTTTAGAGTCGAAGTTGAGGACATAGAATAAGATTTTCCAGTATGCATTACAGAGCATTTTAAAGGTTCAAAGCACTTTTATGTGAGATCCATGAAAGTTGAACACTTCTGCAGACCAGACCCCATGATCTCAGGTCAAGCCCAGAATATGATAAATGCACAGTTATTGACTACTCATGAGAGGATGCTTAAATTCATGCAGAAATTCTTTATCAGATAAGAATAATTTTGTAGGATGATACTCAATTTAAAAATAGAGCCATCCCATTTTCTTTTCCCTTTCCTTGACTCATCCTCCATCCCAATCTCATCTTCTGCAATGATAAAAATTAAAAAAGCCTTCCTCTTTAACAATCTGATCCATCTTGCATGATGAATAAGCTCTGCATCCAGTGCAAAATATCCTAAACACACATAAATATACATAAACTTCCATAATTCCAAAAAAGAATTTTTGCATGTTATCTTCAGTTAAAATGTGTGTCTCTTTGTCCAAGCTGGAAGAAAACAGGTCTGCATATTTTAAAAATCCCTGCAAAATGAAAGCTTTGAGATTCCTCCCAACCCAAACCATGCTTTACTGAATAGGATCCACTTGGTCAGAGAGAGAGTACTCACAACCAGCTATTGTATTTTGCAGATTTTGCTCTTTATCTTCCCAAGAGTCTGTTTATATATCTATAGCTTCTTTGATTTGTCTCATTACCTCCATGTCAAAAACGTCTTACAACCCAAGTGGTGCTTTCTAGAGTCTCTGCTATCTGGTTTTCGTTACTAGTGGATTGTACCTCTTTGCTGTCAGTTTAACTCGCCGCAATACCTAAACAGCTCCCAACTATTTGAAGGGCCATTCATACAAGAATTTTTCAGATCGATAATTCAAGAAAAACTACCATAATTATAAGTAATTTATTAACTCATGTATTTCCCCTGCCTTCCAATAGCTGTTTGTACTGGGTGAAACTCTCTAGCACAGAGTTATGACTTGTAGTACTTGAAAAATATAGATGGACTTGAAAAGTTTGAAGTTTTCTGTTCTTCTGTCCCCAGGCCTGGGAGATTAATTAATGGCATCTTAAAGATCTGTTTTTTAAAATTCCAGAAAGACATTTTGAATCCCAGGGGAGTTCTACAATATGTGTAAATGTGGCTCAGATTTTTCAGTGTTGAATAGCTTTTAAAAAAACCTCAGTTCTCGGTACCTGATCTACTGTATATTAAATATAACTCATGAACTATTTAGTAATATATTGCCCCACTTCATTCATCTATCACAATAATAATCTGAAATATTGCTCTGCAGGAAACTACAAGCAATTTCTGATTTTCTGAAAGCAATTACCTGAGAAGTTTCTTTTTCCAGTTTAGCTTTTAGGAGCACATGGAAAGCGATGATTTGGAGATCTCTGTATAGGATCTTCCAAGTGAGCATGGGTTTCTGGATGTAATATTTCATATTTATTTGACAGCAAACCTGTTAAAAATATTGCTGTGATTTATTTTTTGTTTTTACAGAAATTGAGAAAAGTGTCCACAAGCAAGTTCTGGGTTCTTTAAAAAATTACTTCAAACAGCAGATTCACCCAGTCAGCCACTTCTCTTTACCAAATCAGCAGAGAAGAACCTTCACATAGATGGGTAAGAGTAAAGCACTGATATTTCCTTCCTCAAAGCAAGGTGGGATGAGAGGGTCTCACCCATATGTTAGCAAATACAACATTTTTGTTGGAACATGCAATTTCAGAGCCCATAGTTTTATGTGGGGTTTTTGCTTGTCTATCATACCAAGCTGTGAAAGATTCTACTTTATTGAATACTCTACAACATCAAGCTGCTGTCATGCATCTTGCCATTGACAGTGGGGAAGGGCAGGTTGCTTCAAGTCTGGGTAGTGCTGAGCTTTTGTTCTTGTGCCATTAATGCTGTTGGAAATCATGTCCGTTGCCAGAGTCTGTAATATCGTACATCACCGAATTGACAAAGAGAAACATTTACTTAATGCAGTAACATTGTTGGGTATAGCAATTCTGTGGGGCAAAATGTCCATCTATGCGAGGAACTTTCTATGGCAGGGTTAAATAGACTGAACTCCTGAAACTACTGGAAACAGTTTACAGAATTTCTGTGTGTGGTAACATATATGAATGTCAGATTGGTCTTCAGCATGGGAAAAAAGTGTGCAAGACTGTGATAGTAACTGAAAAAAAAAATTCCAGGGGATAACCTTCATTTGTCAGAATGGTTAAAATAAGACTGCAGAAAAACTTAAAACATTGCCTGATGGAAACAGCTGATTTTCAGGCAAATTGGGGTCTTTTACTGGCTCTGACATCACCTACACTTTACCTTGGATTACTTGTGCTCCATTCATTTGAAAAAAAAAAAAAAGGCAAAATGAAACGAGAAAAAAAAAAGCTATGTTCTTTTAGGTCCCCTAACTGACAATAATACCTAGGAATGAGTAATATTCCTAATGTTTATTGATACAATTCATAACCATCTTCTTTTGCTTACAGGGTTAAGTTAGAATGAGCTCATGTTCTTCATATTAGTCCTTACAGGCATGACATTTTTATACCACCACATAAGCACTTCCCCCCACCCCCCAAAGGTATTGCATCCATATGTTCTTCTCAAAAGCTTTCCACTTTCTAAAAATATTGTTGAAAATTGTTATTCTAATAAAATACATTAAAAAATACTGAACTCAGCTGAAATATTTTAAGTGAATCTTCTTTCAAAGATAAGAAAGCCAAATAAGAAAAACAAATATTTTGACCTTCTGTTTGCCTTCAACCAGCCCAATGAAACATAATATAACAGTTAATAACAACTGACATGATCTCTTACAAAACAGATTCAGGCTGTTTACTCATTCCCTTTCCCTTCTTTGCCTTTGGCTAAATGGAAGAAGTGAAGATATATAGAAAAGACAGTGTGTAAAATGATTTTTAAATGGTTTAAGTTCTCATTATTTTAGCCTTTAATTTTTTAGTTTACAAACAAAAAGTCGGATTTTTTTAAATTGCTGTTTATGCTTGTGCTGACTGCATTCTGAGACAAGCTACATTCTTGCCTTCTCTCACATTATGGTAATAACTATTTGCAGGACAAACATTACCCTCAATTATAGATGTACATAAATGACAACTTAATTTGAAAACTAGGAGGTCACGCAAATTGCAGTCAGTGAATATTTTTGCACTGTTGAATCTTTGTCACTGTATTAATATAGACAAGAGAAACAACTTGGTTCCAAGGATGACAGGTGAACATGAAGCCTTAACTGTGCAAACAGTAGATGGATTTCTCAGCTTGCTCAAGGAACGAGAAAAAAATAATTGAAAAAACATAAACTGCATTAATCTGAAAAGAAATTATCCTCAAAAGAAAACAATCTGCATTGTTTTGATTGTCATATCCCTTTTTTAACCAAAACCTAAAAATTTAGAGCATAGAATCCTCAGAGAATAAATGCTGAAGTTCTGAATAAGTATGGAAAAACATTGGTTTCATGGAAAGCATACAGCATAAAATTATAACTTTTTTTAAAGTTTTTTTCAGTTTTTCTTTGTTAAAACTGTTGGCTAAAGTTGCATTAAACTCAGAGATGATTTTGGTATTACTGAAGCTATTGCAGATTTTTTAGCAAAATAAAATAAATGAAATAATCCAAAGAATCTCCTTATTTTCTCCACTACCTACTTGTCAGATACCCAACTCTACTTTGAACTGAAGACCGGGACCCATACTGAAGCAACACCAAAAGGCTGAACTCAAAAGAAAATTATAAAGAAATATACAAATAATATTCTGAGCATTTGGAAACATGGCCAACTTTCACTTGAAGTATCCTGAAAAAAATTTGCAATTCTTGTATATAGAACGTTTCTCTTTTGAGAGCTCCATGTTGAACAAACTAATTCTCTAAACTACTACTGCTTGACCATTCCAGGGCCTGATGTAGCATTCTGTTTCTAGGACTTCATATATAGTTCATTAAGGGAATGAGTTAATTCTGTAAATTGAATGTAAGATTATGAAGCAAACCAGGAAGGAAAACAATACATACAATCCTAGAGAACTAAATAGCTCTTGAGGATGTCAGCTGCACTATTTGGGGATAAGAATGAAAATGCTACCGAAGTTAAAAGTATCCTAAACATTTTTTACCACAGAGAAGAGAAGGGCAGTGGTCTGTCATTTTTGTTGTTCACACTGTTTTAGCATAAGGCAATGAAAGCTTTTTACTTCTGGAATCTGATTCTCTGTACTGTTTTGTACTAGTCAACAATAAGTGCAGTTTGAGAGCCTGTCCTTCCTTCCTTCCACTGCCATAGACATACCTGAACTACACCAAATCACAAAGAAACATAGAGAAGAAATGTCCTTGTGATTTTCTCTGTAAGATCATTACAGAGTGTTTCTAGAGCCAGTGAACTCCTCATGACTTTCAAGGAGAGTGTATGATGCATACACAGCACTGCCTGCAATTTCCCATACTAAGTATCTTGTTTGTCTCTTAGAACAAGAAATGTCTTTCACTTTTCATCTGTTTTTAATTCAGTGTGCTTCTCTGTATAGATATTTAAATTCAATCCATATTACATGGAAATTCCTAGAAGGAAAGGACTTGATTGATTTCAGGCCATTTTAATATACAGTACTGCCTAGTATGAAAACAAGACTTCCTAAGCCAAATTTGACTACTACATACTGAAGTCAGCTGAAGTCAGCTGAAATATTTTAAGTGAATCTTCTTTCAAAGATAAGAAAGTCAACATGAACATGGAACATGAATCAAACTCTCTTTGCATGGCAGGTGGCTGGGATAGTCAATAAACTGCTGACTCAGCAACAAAGATAAGTTGAATGCAATGACAAACAATTTAGCAGACAATCTGGAAATACCTTTAAATGAGGAAGGGATAGAGTTTACTTATTTTTCCCAAATAAGGAGATAAGAATTAAGTGGTTATGTACTTCCAGAATGTATAAAATAAAGTGTCGGTTCTGATTCAATTCATTTTAGATTCAGCTTCTCTCTGGGATAAGTTTAAAGCAGAAGTTATCTCCTTTAGTAATACTCAAACTGCTCTGTTTTTCCTTTTTGAATGCAACAGGAAGCCTAGTGTTTGTATATGATTCCTAATTTGAATGCAATTTATTAAAGTTATCCTTCAGCTTTGACATGGGAGCAAGCAAATTCATTGGTTTTAAGGACTACATTCTGATTTAAAGTTTACCATTGAATAGACCATTTCCTTTAACAATATTATTTTAAATGGCAATAGACTTATTTCTTAAGACACTTTGGGTCACCCCAATTGTGTAACTTAAGTGATACCTCAGATGAAAAAAAAAACCAGTATGGCAAGAAAACTAATGAAAAGAAGAAATTAAAGAGTATAAAAATTAGGCTACATGTATTTTTGACATATGCAATCTCAAATCTTACATTCCATCAGAATTTCTGTTACATCAGCTTTGTTTTTGTTATGCACTATGTGCCTGCTCTGTTTTTTATGTACTCAGCCCATTTAATGTAAAACACTCATTATTACTGAGTTTGCTTAAAGGTATTTTTAGAATCCCTTAGTCATAGGTATAGACGCTGTTCCATCACAGTATATAAGGATTACATAGACCATCATCTGCATTTGTTAAGCACTGCCCCACCTACGCAGAACTCGCTCTGTCCCTCACACACACTTTCCACCTGGTTGCTTTGATCCAGTCAATCATTCTTCCTCTCCTACAGCACTGGCATAAAATATTGTGAAATATTTTATTAAGACAGGAAGTAAAGCTGCATTTTCACATTCAGTCTGCGCAGTGTATCTGCAACTAATGGTGACAGACAAAAATAATTTGCTCTCTGTATCTCATTTGCTGTTCAATTTAAAAAAACTAAAATATAACAATTTCTACAGCCATATAAGAACATGGAATATATTTTCACTCATATTCCTTCTGGTAATAAATTGCCCGTTTGACAGGTCTCCATCCCATCCATGACATTTACAGTGGTTAGACTATTAAAACACCAGTTTTATTCAGGTCACACCAGACTGAGTTGTCTCAGTGTCTGTATGCTGCAATAATAATGCCAGCAATATCACCAGTCCTGCTAGAAGAGTAGATAAATCCTTTTCAGAAATATCACACCTCTATTATGTATTTATTTTATCCAATAAGGGATTTTGCTTAAAAGTACCCCAAAACAACTCAGTATCCCCATCTCTTGAGTACAAGGGGATTCAAGCAAGTTAAGATAAAGTCCTTGCATAGAAAAAAGTATCTTCCAGCCTTGATCGCAAGTTTGAACCTTTGTAACATGGTTAAATTCTTTGGATTTTTGTGAAGTTTTAGCTTTTGATTTTCAATTTAAGCAAACACTACTTGTACTAGGAGTCCCCTTGGAGCACTATGTATAGTGCCACTCTGGCAGGAGCATGCAGATCCACAGACATCCAGCACTTTCTCTGTTATACAGGTGCTTCAGTAAAGAGTGTTTCAGCTGTTTTAATGAAAACAGGTTTTCCATATTTGTGGTAGAGCACTCAAATGGCAGAACTGATGGAAATATATTGTGCATCCCAGAAAAGATGAACATATCTAGTGAATATTAACAAATAATGTAATTTTCCAAATGAATGTATATTTGTTTAATTGTTATGTATATGTAAAATTCCTGCATTTTTCAAGCATCATAATATCCTTACAGCCTTCCACAACAAAAGAAGCAGGACCTTAAAAAATATTAAGAAATATCTGAAAATGCACCGAGGTTAGCTTGCTACAAGCTCTGTGCTAGATTTGCAGTTGAGTTACGAGCAGAACAAAATGCTGATATGAGTATGACATAACAGGACAGCATAACCTCTTTCTCCTTTTCTGCACATACTTACATATTTTTCAGTTGAGCCTTTTTTTTTTTTTTTTTTTAAATCCAGGTACAAGATTAGTCTGTATTAGCTTGCCATCACATGGAAATAGTTATGAGCTTCCATATAAAGCAGTGCCCATCCATATTATGAAGAATATTAAGTGTTTTAAATAGTCAGATCAGGTTAGATTGCTATAAACTGAGGCAGCTTACAGTCTAAATTTGGAAGACAGAGGATGAGGAATAGGACTACTATGAAGAAGATGGTAAAAAGAGACACAATAAAATTACACAAGACTATAGCATCCTGGCCTGCATCATCAGCATTGCAGCCATCAGGACCAGGGCAGTGATTATGCCCCTGTACTCCACACTGTGTGAGGTCATACCTCAAGCCCTGTGTCCAGTTTTGCACCCCTTGTTACAGTAGACATTGATGTGCTGGAGTGAGTCCAGAGAAAGGCAATGGAGCTGGTGAAGGGTCTGGAGCACAAGTCTGATTGAGGAGTGGCTGAGGGAATGGGGGGTTTTAGCCTGGAAAGGGGGCTCAGGGAGACTTTATTACTCACTACAGCTGCTTGAAAGGAGGGTGTAGCCAGCTGGGGATCAGCCTCTTTTTCCAGGGAACCAGTGACAGGACAAGAGGAAAAGCCTTCAAGTTGTGCTAGGAAATGCTTAGACTCGATATTAGGAAAAATGTCTTCATCAAAAGAGTTTTCAAGGACTGGGAAGAGTTTGAGTCACCATCCCTGGAGTCATTAAAAGATGGGTAGTCGTAGCACTTTAAGGACATGGTTTAGTGGTGGATTTGTCAGCACTGGGTTAATGGTTGGAGTTGATCTTAAAAGTCTTTTCCACGTGAACAATTCTATAATTCTAAATTTGGGTCAAGAGTCTGCACTTTCAGGCACATGGTGCGATTTTTCGAGTGTCCTCCACAAGCCCAGGACTTGGACTTGGTGATCCTGACAAGTCCCTTCCAAGTCAGTATATTCAGTGATTCTCTGATTCTATGGACTCAATTCTCTTTTCAAAGACTGTTTTGTCCTTCTTATTCTTTTAAATATATCATTTACTCATTTTGCAAGACAGCCTAGTCAATAGCTCTCATTCAAAAAACCCTAGCACTACCTGTTACTACTCAAAATTAGTCACCATTTGCTTCTTCATTTTGCAAATAGTAACTACTTTTTGTCTTCTAAATTGTATATTTTTTAAAAATAGTTAGTGCTATAAGGATTAACTTTCCCCATCTAAGAAAATGAATATTCTATAAAAATATTATCACACTTTAAAAAAATCTACTGACTGGCATTTTGCTGGTATTGAAATGTTTAAAGTCTCTTTCTTTCTCTTAATGTTAGAATAAAGTTAATAAGCAACCAGTGACATAGACTGTAGCTTCTGAAGCTAAACTTCTAAGTAATCTTAAAAGGAAGGAGGAAAATTGTTCCTGACAAGCTGAAATTACATTATAAAGCCTCCCATATTTTGAAGAGCCATGAGCTGTCCCAGGCATGAAGCTTATTTCAGTGTTTAACAAAACTTGTTTATAAAGCAAATATCTTCCCCAATATCAGTTTTCCAAAAGCATGCCCTTTAACCCCTCCTTTTTGTTTCTATTCATTGTTGGCATGGAGACGAAGAGGCACTCCACTAGATTGATCAATGCATGGTAACATCAACACAACATTTTCAGTCAGGTTCCCAGGAGCCTTCCTCCTGAATCTGTCATTTTGATTCAGATAACTAAATCAGGCTAAGCACTGCAATGATAACGGATGACTTGCCTCATTAGCTGTCTCCTGCTGCTTTACTCTGTCAGGAAGCACCACAGTGGCTGTCTGGGTTCCTGTGAGAGAGAACTTGTTTCCCTTATAATATTTTGCTGTATATATATATTTTTTTCATTTCTATCCATTCTTTTCTATACATTCATGTACATAGAGAGACAAATGCAAGCAGTGTTTAATGGATATTTCATTAGGAGGAAATAGAGTTGAAAAATTCTATATCAAGGTCCAAAATTTAATCATATAGACAGACACGTTTCATAGCATCCTAATAATAAAGTTATATTCTTTTATATTCACTGTCTCAAACTCTGTTTCCTTTAAAATGAATCCTTTTTTGTTAACACATTTGCTTATCTGAACATTCAATGAATCAATTACCCTAATTGCACTAGCATAAAATAATTAAAATCTTACGAATCATTCCTAGACTAGTAGTTTGAATTTTAAATACGCTGTTGAATAAATAAACTGCATAAAATAAAACCGGCAAATTATAGGACAGATTTTCACTTGTAGCTATTAAAAAGACCACAGGCATATCCCAGTATGAATATATGTTCAGGTAAAGAAAATTAATCCTAGTGTATATTTAGTCAAGCTGCCAATGCGCACATGAAGGTAGTAGTAGCTGCATTGGTTTCTTTTCAGTTGTGTTTATTGGCAGGTGTTTAAATACAGAAAAAGACTACATTTATTAAATAAGTCCCAAACCATAGTCTTCTAACTTCTACTACCACTACTTTATTCTTCATGTATTTGCACCATATACTGACCATAACCTAATCCAAATTAGTGAAATGATAATATGCTTAAATCACAGTCTCTGTCATATCTCTGCTTGAAAATAGATAATTTGCTTAGAATTTCAAAGGCAGAGATTTATTTTATTAACTGAGAAGTTTTGCCCTGGCATTGAAATAATAACATTCTTCGTCAGCTAAGCACCTCAACTACCTTGAGCTGGCAAGTTGGTTATACAAGTGAGAAAATGGTGACATTAGCCATTTAACTCCCTTCCCTGGCACTTCAACTTTTAAACTCAAAGAGCTTTTAAACTCAAAAATGTTTAAGTTGGGTTGGAGAAACCCAGTTTCTTTTCCATGTTCAATCCTGGGATGTTTGCACATTCTTGTCAAGGTATCTGGGTTATATTGGCTGGGCAGCCTCCGAGGGTTACACTGCAATATTTGGAGGACTCTGTCCTTGCCTACCAGAGCACTGTCAGAATTCTCAGTTACCTGTGTAAGTAGGAGCCAGAAATGGACAAAGAAGTCCCAGCATTCCTCTTCCGTTGCTGCCTAGTTCTTGATATCACCTGCCAGCCTGACATATATGAACTCAAATTCTATTGGGATTCATAAAGTGTCTAATCTCTGGCTAGCTAACTCAAAAAGCTCAATAAAGCTTTTATGGAGTATACTTAATATTTAGGGGGGGGGGAAGAAAAGAAAATTCTCAGCATTTGGTGTAACTCAGTAATTTCTTCTTCACTAAGCAGTTTTTCTCTTTTACAATGTCTCCACAAGTAATAAATTATTCCTTGTTTTTGAGAATATAAGGAAGTGGTTTGAGCTGGTATAATTTCATATGTCTGTCCTGATTTCAGTGAAGGACAAAGTCAGTTTTTTCAGTGGCCATGAGGGGGTGGAGCCTGCATTCATGTGGGCATAGCCACAATCCTAATGTTATTCAATACCATCTTACATCATTGTCAAGAGTGGGGGAAAGAGATTCTTTCTTGCTTACAGGGAGAAAGGGGGTCGTTTTCCACTGGTGGGAAAGCATGGCAGGTGGAGGGTCTGTCTGCCATTGTTTTTTATATGGTCCTAGGCTTTGGTGAGCATTTTGCATGTAAATCACCCTCTCTTTGCACATTTTTTCTCATTAGTATTGTTGCTGTAACTGTTCATTTTCTTATCTCATTGCTGTTTCCAGTAAATCATTCTTATCTCAACCTGTGATCTTTGCCTTTTGTGCAGCCAACTCTCCCTGCCATCAACCCTAAGGCAGAAGCAGGTGGGCCAGGGAGAGGGAGGGAGTGCCAGCACGGTTTGGGTGGGAGCACAAAATTGGGGAACACCTCTCCTAAACCACAAAGGTGGCATAACAAATAGAATGTGTTACTGTTAAGTTTAAATCTCTTTCTAGCTTTCAGTCATTAAATGCCTTTAAGAAAAATCAATACAGACAGAAATCATGAGCCAAAGACCACTTATCGTATTTATTAGGGGAAGAAAGTCAAAACGCATTTTCTTCAATTTTTTACTGGATAGGACTGAATTACTTTAATTATGTAATGCATGTGATTCACATTTTTAAATATTTGAACATTTAAAAACTACCTCACAGAATTAATCTGATAAGTTATTTATGGTTAAGGATGAAAGATTCTTGATTATAAATATTCTGGACTTTTACATATCTGTGAGTGCTATGCCATTTCCCCTTCAAATTACTCAGATATAAACAAGTAGAATGGAAATTAATCCTCTTACCACTATTTCGCTTTAGGATACAGAAAACATGGAGCAAAATTTTGTCAAGATCTATATGTAGGTTTTTATTCATTATATATTAGATTGTTTATATCAGTCATTATTGAATCATAAAATATAAAACATTAATAAGATGGTTTTAGAGGAAGGAAAAAACCTCATAAAGCTGAGGTTTTGAGACACCAAAGCTATTCATCTTTCTCAGCAAATTTTGTGAGTTTTATGGTTTTTTTATCTTTAGCATGTTACAAGTTTTTCCATTTCCTTTTTTCTTGGCAAAATTCCATCTGAATACATGCTCGCCAATTTAATCACTTTCCTCTCTGACCAACTCAATACTAGGAACACACCTTGGAAAACAGAAAAAAATTGTCTCGAAGAAAACATGACTCCAGGGATCTGGGCTATATAAACAATGGCAGGACAAATTATCTCCATGTCATTCAGTTGGAGACATGCAATTCAGGCTTGGGTTTTTCCCAGTTGTATCAGTCTTTTACATTTTTGAAGCCCGTTTTTGTTTCTTCCTGTCCTCTATTCCCTTGTTCAGACTACACTGTTCAGAGTCTTCTGTTCTCTCATTCTAAAACAAAGTTATTCGAGACCTCAGATCATTTTCACTGCTCTCTGGAAGCTCTTCAAAGGATCTTACTTTTTCTAGAGGGGTGGTGTTCTAATCTGTTTGCAATACACTTGTGGTACTGCCAGTGCTGCATAAAACAAAGAACTATGTCAAGTGTCATGCAGGCTTAATTCCTGCCACAAATACTTTCATCAGATTGGCACATTTATTGACTTTTCTTCTATGATCAGACTTTACTTTCTCATCCTATCCTTAAAGAGTCTTTATTTTCTTCATTCTCAAAAGCTTCCACTTGTCCCCATTTTTCCGGTTTTTATTTCTGTTCTATGTTTGTTTGTTTGTTTTTCCAGGACATTTGTCTTATTTGACACAAATACATGTGTCTAATCAAATCCCTTCAATTTTCATACTGACTTAATATAAAAAGTATCACTTGTGTTCTATCACATAGATTATTTATGGGACACTGCAAAGGTCAAGACCAAGGCTAGATCTCTGCTGAATTACATTCAACACACCTCTGCATTTTACTAATGATTCTAACCTCTCTAGGCATACTTCATCAACCATATTTGCGTTCTCTATTCAAAAGCAGGCCGTACTAAGGCCAAGATACAGAATATTATTCCTTCTCCACATATCAACAGCTCCCTTTAGCGCATGGAAGGAACTTTGATTGTTTAACATAATACTGCTTCAAACTGCTGTAGCAGAGGTAGATGAGAGCTGAAAGCTGTATAAATTTGTGCTCCACTTCACCTGTATCAATAAACTGTTTTGCAATGAGTTTGAGTCTGCATGTTAACATTGACATGTCCTAAGGTAGTTCCCTCTAATATTTCTTGGGGTAATAAATCCCTGATTTCATATTTCTGCCATGATGTTTAATGGTCCATTTCTTCCCTTGCCTGGTGTTTGAAATCTGATGCTCCTTCCCCTTTGAAAGAGAATTATTAGATGGGACACAGAAGTAATTTGCTAGATGGCGTGTGTGTGAAGTTACCATCTTCTTCACTTTTGATAGCAATATTTCCTTTCCCAATCAAGGTGTCCTCTATCACTGTCCTCATCTGACCTACTGCTTACATACCAGTTCCTAACAGTGCCAGACCCTGAGTTTGAACCCCTTGAAGCCAGAGGTTTGATTTTTAAATTAATGAGGTTTGAAATAGTAAATGGTAAGTCTCCATACTTACTTTTGAACTTGAATATTGTTCCAGCTTCTCTTGTAGGTAGGAAAGATCAATATATTCTCATTTTTTCCAATGAAAGCTGAGGTGTTTCTTTAATCTCTTGTTTTCAGGAATCACGATTTTAAGAGATACTGCCTCCATCATGAAACTAGTCATGCAACAGAACCAAGTTTATAATTTCACAGTGAATCTTTCTCCTTGTGGTTAAGGCAGTTTCCTAGCAAAAAAACCCTACTTTCCTTTTAAAAAAGAAAATAATCCCCAAGCTGTCATCCTCCCACCACTGGATTTACCAGCATAGAGTAGAGGATTTCTTGCACAATATTCTGAGCAGTTCCTGGAACTGATATTTTGCAATTGCTTTAACCTCTCTACAAAGTGACTTCTTAATGCATATTTCCCCCACACATTCACATAAGATTAGTATTCTCTTTTAGCTAAAGAAAGATTAAGATGATCACTGTCTTAAAGTCTTTGATTCCTTCTTTTCAGCTGTAGTTCCTCCTACAGTAAATAATACTTAGTGAATTGAATAAAGCTCCATTATTCTTTGTCAAGACACCATAGTAAATTGAGCCACAGTCATTTTCTTGACTCAAAACACCTGTTACTTATATCCTGGGCAAACTGGGAAATACCTATAGTTAAAAAGACTTTATCTTTCAAATAGGAGGTGTTATAATTCTGGTGTCTCCTTCCAAATTTAATCAGAGCAAAAAAAAGAATCTGTTTACTCTTTATGAAGCTTTTTAGAGTGAAGTGTTTATGAAACCTCTGAGCCTCTTTGTCTAACATATATTTAGAATAGAATAGAATAGAATAGAATAGAATAGAATAGAATAGAATAGAATAGAATAGAATAGAATAGAATAGAATGGAATGGAATAGAACAGATGCTTTTAAATTTAACAGCTCACAGAGTGTTCAATTTATGGTTCTTTTCTTTAAATAAAATCTCTGTCTCTATAGGCATAGGCCTGCTAGTTTAAATATAGCTACTATTTCCAAAATAGTAATATATCTATTAATACTTAATATATCTCCTAATGTGATTATTTAGTATCCATCTCAAAATATCGATATGGTGGTGTGTGCTTCAGAATAATCTACTGGCTGCTGCTTTTACAGTGCTGACTCTATTTTTTCTTCCCAAATAATTGACTCTAAACTCCAAAATTATACTGTAGGGTAAATGACTCATATTCCTGTAACTCGCATGTTATTTGATTAAAATATTTGTAGCATAGAAATGTATGTATATGCACTATAAACACAAAGAGTGCATTTTTGTATTCAAATAATATAGAAATTGTGGCTGGAATGCTTGAGATGGCTCTAAGCTTGTGCTTCCAAGTGTTCATGGTCTGAAAACAGGTTCCTATTCTAAATCCAATTCTGTTTTTTTCTGCTGTCTTAAAATTGTCAACCTTTGTCTCTGTCCTCAAAGAAACTTTATTAGAAATTCTTTGAAAAATCAGTTTCTTGGGCTTGTTATCAAGGGCAAGGATATATAGTCACTATTAAAATCACTTTTGTAACTAATTTTTCACAATAAGGGCACCAACCTAGCTGATGGCGAAAACCTGACACTGCATAGAGAAAAAAAGCTGTGATTAGCATATCATGCTTTTGAATTAAAATTGCTTTTCAGTTTGGCTGGATTGGGAGATTTGCTGTTCTGGGCAAGGTCTGAAGGAGTCACATTTTCCTCTACACATTTTGGAAGTGTGCTTTAGACTGCAATTACCAGAGCTGAATATTGAAAATCATCAACAACTGCAGAGCAGTTTACAACATTTGCAAGACTCTGTTGACTGCAAGGAAGAATACTTAGCTCATTTCATTTGTATACTTTAGACTGTATATTAAAAGAGAGTAATTTGGGGAATTCAAGAAAAACCATGAGAGTGGGTTTTGTTAAGGGCTCAAAAATTCTTTAGAGATATAAGCAAGCTTAATTCCGAGTCCAGTGGTGAGAGGAAAAAGGTGTGGAAGTCATACAGGACAAAATGAATACTGTGAATAATGTGCCCTCTTAAACACTTACTGTGATATTCTTTGTTTCCATCTTCAACTCCTTTACAACTAGAAAGTGTAGAGACACATGAAATGTAAAATTATTTCATTGTTTTATTCAGATAAGCTTCCAGAAGAAATGTTTTACTTATGTCTTCCTTTATTCAAAACTGTTTTGCCCAAGATTGACACTAATTAAAACAGCAAAATGTATGTTGTGAATTAGTAAAAAACAGTTATTAAGAATATGCATGCCATATGTCTATATGTCCTTGCACCGTCCCCCTGAATGCTGGAATAATATTTCAAATTAAAGAGCACAGAAAAATTTACATGTAAAGTTTTGCAGTGGTACTTATTAAATATATTGAGTACAGAAAATAAACACCAAACACATGATCATGGGTGAAAGTGCTCCCCAATGCTTTCAAGTCCAGCACAAGCAGGACCATGTATGTATCATACATTCTTCATCTCAAACTGGTTTCACTAACCAGGGAAGTTAAGGTCCATTTTTCTTAACCTGTGCCTCATTAGGTCTAGACTGAGACTGTTTACTCTTACTGATTATTTTTTTAAGCTTGGTATCCATGTGGTCCTCCACTTGGTGCATCACGTGTCAACTCTACTCCTTTATCACTTGTGAATACTAAGCAGAACACAAGGCAAAATAGTACCTACAAGTACCTAAGTTTGTGACAGGGTTGCGTTTGAGGCCACTCTGTTGTTTATAGATAATTGACATATTTTGTAAAATTTGAATATAAATAATTTCTTCCCCACATCAGAATTTCTGCATGAGTTCAGAGAAGGGAAACAGCCTGTGGGAATAGCCATTAAGCAATTAAATTCTTACTAGGACTGAAGTAGGCCTAGAATACAAGCAACCACCACAACAAGTCAAGTTGGGAGATACCTTGGCAGGCGTAATTGAACGCGTTTGTAGACACATAGTTCCAGGGACAAATATCATGATAGCTTTGATAATTTCTATTTTTTCTGTATTAATATTTTTGTTTGTTTGTTTGTTTTTGGGAGGGGAACATTGGTAATTGATAAAGACATAAGATGATATAGTGATGACCGGGTACAGTGAATGTAGAGTTATCAATTCACTAAAACTGATGATTTTCATCCCTAGAAACACTCTGCTAACAGAGTATTAATGGCGACTAGATTATGACAAAAATTATTCAAAAGACATTTATTATAATGCTGCTACTTAATCTATTACCTCCTTAAACTTTTGTTCCTTTGGACATACTTGCTTCAAGCACAAGGGGTCTAGGATAACACAGAAATTACCTTTCCTTTTGTATCACACAGCACTGACTTGAACACATTTTGTTGAAAAATAAAAAACACAGTGTGCCTAGCTTGCTGTCTTTACAATCCAAACAAACTGTGTGAACAGTTTTTTTAAAGGTAGAACATTAAAGATGAATGGATTTGCTTTCAGAGATTTGCAGGTATTGTATTTGCCAGTAAAGCTAATCAATAAATCAAAAAGGAGGAAAGTAGTAGGCAGCAAAAGTATTAGCATTTCCATTTTACCTTAAAATTATTTTGTAGTTTGTAAACCTATGCAAAGCAAATTGCAGTGGTAGTAAGGCCTCTAAAGATTCATAGTATTGTACTATTATATTACTTCATCTCAAAAGACCTAATTTTCCTGATATTTTGGGGCTAGACATAAACATTACAACATCAGAAAATCTGGGTTGCGGGTAACATGCATTGAAACATTATTTTGTCCTGCTTTTAGCTTCCAAACATCAATTCTAATAATACTTATAGATAATATTGTATTTATATGTATATATGTGTGTGTGTGTGTGTGTATATATATGTGTGTGTGTGTGTGTGTGTGTGTATCTTAACAATAAAAAAGGTTTGAACCATTTTGTCAATGGGGGTTGGGGTTACTTGGTTAGCAAGCTTGATTTAAGCCCTTTTTCCAGATGACATTTTACGAGGAAAAGGATTTTGTCAAAATTATCTAAGTTTGAAGACAGAAGATTTTATATTCTGTAATCAAATATATAAAGTTTAGTAGTTATTCTGGACTGTAGATATGCAAATATAAAAGGGCTGAAATACTTTATTTGATAGTGGTCATAATAAACTAAGACACCAACCAAATATTATTCTTTGTGTAGGATGATGAACACTATTTTTGTTGTTTGGTTTTGAGATATTACTGTGACACTCAACTCCAAAACTATATTATTTTTGGAACACATGAAAAAAAAGGTCAGAAAAGCAACAATATTTCTTTTAATAGCCCAAGTGTTTTATAATTTGGCACAGAGGATAAAATGGAGATAAGTCTGCAATTCTTTGTTGCTTGGTCTGCAGCTAATTAAGTTTCTTCTTGCTCATAATTATTAATCTATTTTCTTGCAGCTCTCAGAACTTTCTATCCACTTGGATCCATACCATATGTAATTCTTCTTGCTTTATACCCTCAGTTATAGAATGGAGTATAATGCTTCAGTCAGTCTTTAACGTCTTTACCTGTTTGGCCTTCTTTCCTTCTGATAGCAATAAAATAAGTTTGTTCTTTGACCTTACGTGTATGATTGTTTTCCCATTTTAAAGTTTAAAAAGCAATGTGATTACATGTTTTTTTCTGTGAAAGCACATGTTTATTTGTTGTTTGAGAAGAGCTTGTGCATTCTGGATGATATTATCTCTAACAGTAGCTACAGCAACATCAGTTTTGTAGGACAGACACACGCTAGCTTGTCACTTGTCTTAGTCCTGGTATCCCTTGGGGGTATTTTGGATCATATTGACGTTTATTTCAGGGGCTCATTCTGATCATCTTTAACAAGGTCATATATAACTAAGTTACTCGGCTGTCTTACTCCTCTTTCAATTGCATTCTATTGCAGACAAAATTTTTTATGGTTAAATGTTTTGGCCTTTCTTTTCTGCTCTCCTGTATCATGCTGTATTTGTATACATTTTTGACAAAATTGAACTGTCATTCTATTCTCCTATATTTCTCCATAATTACACTCCTGTGCTAAACAAATTGGAAATGTACAAATAATGGATGGAAACTAGCTACATAAGCCCCCTGTGCTGAAAGATATTGCACTGTAAAGGTCTTTATTATTACACATAATTGGATTCTAACATTTGAAATAAATGTTAGACATTAAAAGGATGTTATTTAACACAATGAATAATTATGATTTCCATTTCTTTTTCTATGGACATTTGAGAACAGATAGTATTGCTCATCCATTTAATTTTTTTCTCTATTGCTCTCTGGAGCTTGTTCCATGAAAAGCAATGAATAGACAAATGAGTCAAGTAGAAAACCACATGATAATGCTCAAAACTTGTTCAACAAACATGTAAGTGAAAATAAGGCTATCCATTGCTTTTACTCAGCAAATACCAAGGCTTTAGATAACACTTTTCTTAAAAAGCTTCACTGTGCTCTGAAAATACCATCGGTCTTTGCAGTACTGCTACAAAATATCTTTGGTATGTATTGTTCCTATTTGGAAAAATAGAACATTTTTGCAGAAATGTCAATTACATTTGAAAAAAATTAATCTGGCCTCTCCCAGAAGTTTATGTGTTGCTGAATAGTGTATGGTTGCTCTCATTAACTGTCCTAGATGTCCTCAGCTATTCAAAACAGGTTGCAAAGCAAGGATGAAAAGAAAGAATTACTAGCTGAAAAATGAATTTACATAGATGTCATAAACATTATCTGTTGCATTTAGTGAAAAGCAGATATTGCAGTAGACATTGGGAATCTCTCCAGAAGTTCAATTTAAGTGCTCTGGATAAGTTCATTTTTGTCAAACTTTTTATGAGGTAGGAACTATTTTGTTATCAAGCTAGACTTGAAATTCATACTTCATCTCTACCTACACTCAAGCTAACATTGCATGGATTGTAGCAATACTACTATTTTTAGAATTAAAACATTAAAAAAAAATTGAAAGATTCTCTATCCTCCTGAAGATATAATAATGATTTCAGATGCTGCTTACAAAAGAGCAACCTTCAAAAAAGAGAAGCCAAATACTTGCAAAAAGTTGCTTTAGCTAAACAAACTTTTACACTTTTTGTTGTTTTTTTTGCTATCTCAGCTGTAAGCTGCATCCTTGATTGTCTGATGAATACATACAATGAATTCGGCATGAATTTTGGAGAGTTGAAGTTACATTTTCAAATGCCACAGCATTCTGTTTTATGTAGCAGAAACTTTGCAAAGGACAAGATATCAAGACTTCAAACCATACCTTGCATGAAGAGAGCACAGTGATGTGAAAAAAATGGCTTTATTGTAATTTTTCTCTTGTTTTTTCTTTTCCTCTTTTATCCTTAGGTATTATCAGTTATTGAAAACAGCAAAAGCTTTACACCTTATCATCTTCCGATTATAAAAGGCTGCCTAGTCCATTTTGGCACCACATTAAATTTAGGACATTTTTCAAAGTAACTTTGAAACCCTAATTAAGTTCTCCACTTAGTATATATCAAAATGCATAAAAGCATTATTTTTAAAAGTAATTTATAAATAACAGTCCATAACCATTTTTACTTGTATTCTAAATAAGTGAGCAAAAGTGGTGAGTAAAATTCCTCGTAAATAAGGGTAAGAATTTAACTCAATATTGCTAAAAATTTCATCTAATTCATACTAAGTGCCACATTTGAACTTCTCTGCTATTAACTTTAAATAAGAATATAGAGTCCATTAAAGCACATTTCAGATACAGGCTTTCAATCCAGAATCCAAAACATTTATGTCATGACCCTATTTTACACAATAAAGAATTGAGAAATGGCATATGAAAAAAAAACCCAAAACCCGTTGTGTTTCTCCTGTGAAAATGTGCCCCCAGCCTGCCTTTGAAAACACCTGAATATTACCGTTAATCTAATGAAACAGGTTAATCTTCGAGATAGTCTCATAAGAGTCTCAAGAGAAGATGAGAAGCATTTTCAACATATGATGACTTCCGCACTTAAAAATACCGATTGATTGATGTCACATTGTCTCACTATCTCTGGGAATTTTTCACAAGATTTTGGATGAATTTTGTTTCACAGTGCTAACTTACACTTTAGTACTGTTTTGTTTTAAAATTATTTTTTTATTACTTGAAAAATTCTATTTTAAGGATACATCTAAAATAAATAAACCAAGAAAACATTTTAAGAGTAAACAGAAGTAAAATTTATCTCATTTAAATTTTCAAAGCAAAAGTTATTTTATACCAAGTGTTATTTTTTTAAAGTGAAAATATGTTTCTAAAGTGAAAATGCATTTTCTAACGCAATTTTTTTTAAAGGAACATATTTTGAAACGTTCACATTTTGAAATTTAACTGCTTCTGAGAAGAAATTACCTGTGCAGCTCTCAATTGGTTCTTGAACATGTGCTTAAACTAGAAACTACTCATGATGGAACAGGGAAAACCCAACCTTGGACACTTAAAAAGCAATTGTTTGCCACTTTTTTACCTATTTGGTCACATTAATAACTTTGGTGTTATGTATGTACTAAGAAAACAAATAGCTTTACCCTCATTTTTCATTGGTTCAGTATTTGTTTTAGTGAAACAATACCAGTGTTTGCTGACTTTATGCTCATTTTGTAAATCTTGTTTCTAATATTTTTTTCTCATTTTCACACTTAGTTTTCCTCAACGTACTTGTGGTGTAATTTAGGAATGTGATATTGACAGTTTTATGCATTCTTCAACATGCAAAGACTATCACATATATTTGTGATTTTTTAATTATTTATATGTTATACTAAGCAGATGCTCTTGACTGTGAAAAAAGTGCTACAGTACTGAATTTTGAAGACACTGGAAATGTCAGTTTTCAGATTAAAAAAATGTTATTCAGATATGCCCTTGGACTTCACAATAGTTTAACTTTTAAAGCACCTTCCAGACTTGAAATAGAATTGTCCCGTTCTTGAAGCAATGGCAGTTGTCAACTGCAAATGAGTCCATACAATGCATTCGTCCTTCTCTCCATTAATTAGAGTATAGAATTTAGGTGGTTATTTTGGAATATATGAACATAAAGTCTCCCAATGGACATTCTTCACAATTTTGTCCAGTGTCCCACGGATCTGCCTGAACATGCTCTTTACTGAAATCCTGCACGCGTTACTGTCACACAAAAGAGTTTCATCGTTTAAATCACAGACTTCAATACCTGGATACTGAAGGAATGACAGGATTTGTGGCTACAACAGATAACCTGCTAGATTAAGGCCAGAAATCTGAGAGGCATATGCAGTTCATTATACACGGAACAGCTGAGAAATGATCACCATCATTGAGAGCAAACAAAGTAGTGCCTTGAAGCTAAGCTGGAAAGATAGCAGTGCTGTTAATAATTAATTCTCCCTGTTGTGTCTGGCATCCTGCCTATGATAGCAAAAAATCCAATAGGATATTGCTATATCCCCCAGCTCATACAAATCCACCAGGGGTGCACTATGGCTGATCTGTTGTTTCCCAACAGTACAAAATTAAATCAAGAAGTGCTGTCAGAGATATCCTCCCTCATCTCACAGAAAGCAATCGAATGCGGGAGATGGGCAAGTGTTGAAAACCAAGCCTAAAGTTGGAAAAATCTATCTATTGCAGCAAGCCTGCTAGCGATTGTTAAATCATTCCAGATAGAAACATAGCTGTGCCTTGCCCTTGAACTTTCATCCTTTTCTGTTTTGGTTTTGTTTGTTTGTTTTTAATTTAAATCAAATTTATCCCAAGCCCTTTTCAAATGGGGGGTCAGGCTATACTACAGTCCTGTTAAAACAATCATATATCCAAAAGCAGAAAAATTTAATCTGTTTACATAGCTCGCATCCTTTGATCTCTTTCTATAAAAGTTTACATAAAGTGTCATTTCAACAGAAATACTGCAAAATGTACAGATATGGCCCCACTCTCCACGAAGTTAAGTTCTTCATGATCTTTAATGTGTTTAGACCTAAAACGTGTATCTAATTGCTGTTATCTAGATTTGTAGGAGCGCATTAGAGAAGAAATCACAGAAATAGTAAGTGACAGCAAAGAAATTTCACAGAGTCCTAGAACCAAGTAATAGTTTGAGTCTAAAAGAACCTTTAAAGATCACCTATTCCTAACAGGCTGCCATGACAGGAAGATCTTTTACTGGACCAGATTTCTCAAAGCCCCATCCAACCTGACCTTAAACACTTCCAGGAACGACACATTCAGAATTTCTCTGGGCAGCTTGCTCTAAAGCCTCACTATGCTTATCATAAAAAATTTCTTCCTTATGTCAAATCTAAATACACCCTCTTTATGCTTAAAACAGTTGTCCCTTGTCCTGTTCCTACAGGCCTTGCTAGGAAAATGTCTCTTCAGATGACAGAATTTTTTTAAGCTTAGATCCACAAAATATGCATCAAAGACCCAGAAACAATTTTTCATTTAGTGTTATACCTCTCTCAAGTTTAGTTCAAATATTTGGTCTCCTAGAGGAGACTCAATGTCTTGATCATAGGATGCTTGTGTGTTTTAAGTTGCTGCCTCAAATTTTATCCCTGAGCAGAACATTATCAAAAATTGCTGGTATCAGAAATGTCACTTATTCTCGCTGTGTGGTTTAATTTAAAATTGATTATGAATCTTCTTCATCTAATCCCTAATCCATCATAATTCAATTTAAGGAATTAGTTCAGAGGTTTAATATTAGCCAAAAATAATTGTTCCACTGTATTGATTGTTCCAAAAAATTATATATTTTTATTGTCTTTTTAAATTCTGCAGCTGTCTTGCTGTAGAAGCCTTCTTTCTCTATGAGTGCACTTTTATAAAACAAAATTTATTAATTTCTAGGCACTAATCAACTTTCTTATGCCTATGATCAATAGCCAGTGATTTCTACTTTCTTCTTGAGAAACAAATATCTACTTTCCATTGCTTACACTCCATTGCTTTCATTACTTTCCTGAAAAGTTTCTAGTCAATATCACTTATATAGATTAATATTGAAGCCTTATGCTAATAGAAAACATATTAGTCAAACCTTGAAGATAATTGCTATACACAACATAACACAAGTGATACATAAAGATGTTTATGCCTTATGAAATCAGTTTTATCATAGTAATCTCAAATTTAAAAATTTAAAATAATTGTACAGATCAGTTTCAGGTTGGACATTTTTTCATATTTCTATCTTTGAACAGGTACTTAATGCATTTTATTTTATTTAGACTCATGAAACTCTCCTAGTACCAGTGACTATATGTTTGTTTCTCTTATAGTGCTTGGAAAATCCTTAAAAGTGTGCACAATAAAAAAATAGTTTGAGATAATTTAAGGAAGAAATACTGCATACTGTTCTGGTGCTTTTTGAGACTGACGGGTGTAATCAGTCCTATTCTATACAGTGCTATTAAGAGCAAAAACATCTAACATATAAAAAGATGGATATTTTTCTGTAATTATTATAAAACTCACAGCTATTCAGGGTACTTCTCTTACTGTTTATGGAGAAGGTACTTGCAACTGAATTCATGATAATTTTCTGAACACAACTTTTGTCTGCAGATTTTTTTTTCTTGAAAAAATTGCTCACTTGTCAGATTTAATCTCATAATTTTATTGTATTGCCTAGACTGGAATGTACATTAAACACTCAAAAGGTTGCCAGACACAGCACTGAGAGTGAATGAAAATGCTGTGCCTATTCAGGTAGGTGCAAGCTGATATTGCGGCATGCTACGCTCTAGTTGTCTTTAGTAGTTATTGTTAAATGAAGGAAATCAAGCCACTCAGCTGTGGCTTTCCTCTAAGTTGAGTGAGCACAAGCACAGTGTATAAACCATGTGTACCAGTTTCTGACCATGAGTATGGAAATCTACATGCTTAACATGCATTTTCAGTTTCAAAAGAGATACTGAAAGTTGATTTTTTCCTTCAATTGCATTTAAAATTTAGTGTTCTTAGTATTACTCAGTGGTGTTCAGAATCTTTCAGGATTGTCCCCTAATTTATAAAGTCACAATTAACAGCACTTGTTAATAATGACTAGCAAATCATTTGAATATGGAGCTCAGGCATTAGGTCAGTGAAGTTCGATCTCTTAGAATTAAGGGACACCTTCTATTTCTTGTGACAGTAAACTCAAATCTCATCAATTAGTTCTCTGGTATTTCCAGAAGACTTGACTGATGAGTTTCCAAAGCATCAGTGCTGCTTCATCAGGTTAATTTTTCAGGTTAAACATTCTGTTTAATAAGTACAGCATCATACAGGTTCTCTAGCTTTTAAAAGAATGATAGGCGTAGTAGACATTAATTTTCATATAAGTGTTCTCTGAATGTTATTTTTTAAACGCAAATTTCTCTTCATTAATAACATCTCTTGTTTGATTCTTCTTGAAAATTTCTTTACAAAACATTTTCTTAGTCATATTAAATCCATAAACCCCTCTGAAACCCTACCCCTACCTTTTATTTTAATAGGTACAGGATACTCTCATTTCCAAATAATTTTTTTAACATTGTTGATTGAAGATAATTTTCTGTAATGACAATATGATAATTATATATGAAAATGCAATTATAAATTTCTTGTTTTCCTGAAATTCAACTTTAGTGAAAACCTTAGTGAGATTTTAAGACATAATATCTGCAAAAATTTAAATTGGCCAGTATTTTGTGATCTACGTGGTGTCATCACATATGCAAGGAACTACCCTAAAAAAATATTGTTAAATTCTGTAATGCACTGTTATTTTTTTGCTAGTACCTTGCTTTGGAAAGTTTCTATTCTGAAACAATATTGCATGCAATACAGAATTAGAAAATAAAGTACTTTCTGTCAGCGTTCTTTACTAAGCAGAGTTTTTTTGGTTTTTTTCTAGTTTCTTCAATTTCCTCTTTCCATCACTGGGTACATTGTCTTTTTTTTTTTTTAATTAATTTTTCTGCTGTTTTTTCTGTCATCCTCCACCTAATTCACAAGTGTTTTGGGAAGAACAACACTGCCCATTTATCCCTACCAGTGTAAGAGAAATCTTACTCTTATATGAGTGTTAAAGTCTTTGTGTCTCTAATCTTTTTCCTTTTTTCAGAAAGAAAAAAGCTGATCTAGGGTAATCACTAGACTGAATATTATGTCTGATGCCTAGCTCTGCAGCAAAAACTTACAGGGCCTTAAGATTCTCTCTCCATATGCTTTCTGTATGCTTATTTTATATTGAATTGCTAGTTTTACCAGAATTTATCAAGAGCCCAATGGATTATCAGAGTGGGAAGCTCGCTCTGCATCCACACTTTTCCCATAAAGCTCAATACCTGGACATGCCAGCCAAAATATTGGTCTTTGTCAAACCAAAGGTCTAGAAAACTTGGCACAGTAATTCAGCTTGGGAGGTTCTTCATGACCACTGCTGCTGTGAAAAGCATCACTTATTTTTTCCATGCATCCTCTAATGGCCCAAACAGTGTGGTGGTGTTACAGTTGTCAGTTTGGGAAGTTTTTGAGGAGATGAAACACATTTGGCAGTGTTATCATTCTTGGTCTACACTGACATATTACTGATGTTATATCGTATAAGAAGCAAATATATTTGTATCTTTTTGAATTGTCTTTCTTTAAGTTTCGCTTTGTTGATCCCCAGGGTGATCTATTAACTCAATAAATGACAGGAATCAAGAGCTTGAGCTAAACTGAAGCCTACAGTTAGGATTAGGGATTCTGGCAATCAGAGTATTTTTGCTTCTCTAGAATGCCTTAGATATCTTTAGGCTGTCTTTGTATGCAATACCAGGAATATAGCAGGCATACATTATTTTTATTAACAGTGGACACTAAGAAAGTGGTCAGCTTCCTTTGAGCCTGTTCCAACATCCTAATTCTAGGCACCCCTAAAATAAATGAAACCTTTTCCTCCTAAAACCTTGTAAAGTTAAAGACCACATGGCTACACAGTTTCTGAACTAAGGTTATTTGTTTCCAGACAGAATGAAAGTTGAGAAACCTCAAAAGAGTTACTACCTGTCTGAGAAAACACACCAATCAGCATATGTACACAAGTTCAGATAGAAGCATTGAAGTTCAGTTTCCCTTTGGGCATAGAGGTGATCAGGCATGTAGGAAGGCCCCAACACAAAGCAGACAGACAAATTTCAGAACTGTAACCTGAAGTCACAGAATTAATCCAATTTCTAGGAAAGCCGTCTCTGTTTCCCTCAGTAATTTCATTAAGAACTCATTGGCCTAATGTCCAAGACATTGTTGCCATAGCCACTGTATAAAAACTGGAATTTCCTTGCTTTTTCTGAATTTGACTTGGAGGAACAAGTTTGAGTTTCTAGCCTCTGGAATCATTAGGAAAACCTGTTGTGCACAAGTTTTTCCTCTGTGTAAGGTAACATGGGCAGCTAATGGCTATGACCACAATACCTTTTGTCTGATGGTCAATTACTTCTCTCCCATTTGAGCTGTTGTCGCTGTTGTTGTTAAGTGACAATGTGATTACTGACAGGCAAGTGAGTTTAACAGTCTGCTAAAAAATTGTGACTGAATTGACAGAGTGGGCAGGAAGAAGCTAAAAATTATTTAAGCAAACTAATAATAATACAGAGAGCAGGTTAGAATAATGTTTTGTAGACGCTCTTGAACTGAATTCGCAGACATAACATCTTGCCCTGGTGATGATACCTAAAATCTGTTTAACATTTTGGCCATATACGGAGCAACCTTCCAAAAAACTAGCTCTCTAAATGAAGAAGCAACTTGGAGAACAGGTGTCTTTGAGATCTGCAGGCAATGCTGTCTACAGGAGTTTGACATCAAAGTTTGCTTCGTGTGTATGCATTTATCATATATACAGAATTTCTTTAAAAATGCGTTAGAGCTTTTCCTGTCTTTGCAATGCCCAAGGGATTAGCATATGTCCAGGCTTCTATAAAAATACCAAAGTATTTACTTCTAGTTAACTGAGTAGAATTTGCACAACCTTAGACCTAAATGCCAGCGCATTCATTTACTTTCAAAAGAAGAAGAAGGCATTAAAAGAAAGAAAAAAAGAATAACAACAAATAGAAAATTGTATCACATATTAAAGGTTATGCAAAGCCTGAGATAAAAGACAAAGTATCTACTGCTTAATGCAGAACTTATGTCTTACATGTTGAGGTAAAGAACCATTTTTACTCCTATTGGATCAGTCTGCTGTGTATAACTCACAGCACCATGTTTTGTTTGCACTGCAAGCACACTTTCTTTGTTCCTTAAATATATTTTCCTGCTACAGTACTTCCAATGCTGGCTCTAAGCCACAATAATAGATTTTTTTGCTCTGGTCTGACATGAAAATCAGGAATTGTCACAAGACTGTAAAGCACATGGCCAAGAAAATTATCAGGTGCTCAGTGTACAGAGTATGTCAAGAATAACACAAGCAAAGGTTGCTTTCTGTTTCCTGGCAGAATGCACTTTTGTCACTTTCCTGCATAGAGCCACTTTATTACAGCTATTAAGAAACATTGCATGAGATGATAAAGTTGTAAAGAAGATGAAATGAAATGGTGCTGTACAAGCCAGATGTATTTGTAGAGACATTTCAAGTCCTAAATACCAATCTTCTGAATGGCAAAGGCCATTTATATGTGTATATGGTTCAAAGAAAAGATATTGACAAAACAAAAATACTGGTAATTTTATAATATCATATACCCAGTTCATGTGAAGCAATGAAATAGTTTTATGCTCTCATTTTTGTTTTAGATACTAAAATTCTCATTAGGGCCTTGACAATCATTGTTTGTCCCCCTGCTTCTGATTCTGACAATGCAATTCCAAGGACTGGGAAGAATATTTGCTGTTGAGACCAACACATATCAGCCCAAATGCATCACCATCATTTGGCTTCTGTTGCCACTCAATTAGAAAGGTTTGCAGTGCTTAGATTGAAAATAATTTCAGCATTTTCATGGGTTTTTTTCCAGATAATTGTAATAAATGCTTTTCTTCTAAGGGGCTGTTGTGGTTGAACCTTAACTGCCACTCAGCTCCACACATTCACTCACTCACTCACTCACTCACTCACTCACTCACTCACTCACTCACTCACTCTCCCTGGGTAGGATGGAGAGAACCAGAAGACTAAAAGTGAGAAAAGTCATGAGTTGAGTTAGGGAAAGCAAAAGCCTTGCATGAAAACAAAAAGCAAAACGAAGCAAATAAGTTACTTGGGGAGACAAAACACCATCACCCCTTCCTTCTTCTTCCTCCAGCTTTGTACGCTGAGTGTGACATCATACGGTATGAGATCAGCTGTCCTGACTGTCCCCTTCCAATTCCTTGTGCACTGCCAGCATCCTGCTGGTGCAGTGGTGTGAGAAGCAGAAAAGGCCTTGACATTGTGCAAGTGCTGCTCAGCAGTAACTAAAACATCCCTGAAATATCAACGGAGTTTTCAGCACAATTCCAAAACACAGCCCCATACCAGCTACTCTGAAGAAAATTAACTCTATCCCAGCCCAAACCAACACAACAGCATCCTTAGTTCTCTTCTACAGCACCTGGGGGACAAAGAGAGCATAGCCTTCTCATATGTTTACTCCTTCAAAAGCAATAAATTTCTTGAATACAGTACTGCATTTCTTAAAAGATTATATGTAAATATTTTTTTTTTTAAATGCTGCTGTTCTGATACCTGATTTGTGTGTTTTTCAAGTGCAGTTTACTTGCACAACAGTTAATACTTGGATATTTGGCCTTCATAAGCAGCTGCTTATCAGTGTTCTGTCAGAGAAGGACTAGCACTGTATGGCATGAAATTCTGTTTCCACTGACTTAGCAGAAATTTTTATCACTTCTTGAAGCAGATCCTAACTTCACCTATGTGTCTTGCACCTTGGATAAATTTTACAGTTTCATTGAGGTAGCTAACATCTACAATATCTGGATGTTTCATACATCCCTGAGTCTCCTTTCCAGATTAAAACCACAAATTCTGCTTGTTTTGCATGACATAGTTTATATGAGAAAGTACTCAAGGAAGAGTCCACTTATATATCATGATGAGAAGGTCTGTACTAAGCTGTTCCACTTCCGAAATCTCTTGATTTTCTGGGACGTTGTTGAAATAAATATAAACTGCCCCAGAATAACTGCATGAGGACAAGAATAATACATTGCACATAGCAGTGGTCTTGCTGTGATGAATTTTGAAAAGCAGTGCAGGGTAGAGGTCTGGTCAGGCATGGACTCAAGACCTACGTTCTGATGTTTCTGTACATGTTCATTTTCCAGAAATCTTTTTCTGTGATTCAACACATGAAGTTACCTTAATCTCTACAGTCCTTTAAGTCATCTGGGTCTTATCTTTCTCATGCATTTTCCATTTCCAGAATCAAAGCTTTTCTTTTGATATTTTTGATTTCATGAATGAGTAGAAAATTATTCTGTCTCAGACAAGTTCAAGTTACTGCATTATTTATGGCAATTTCTCTTTCCCATCACTTTTCTTAAGACTTAGCTCATTTCAGAGACCATTTCATATTTTTTTGGCAATATACATGAGATTCTTTCTGTATACTATAATTTTACTTTTATTTCAAATAGAAACAGGGTTTTTTGGGGTTTTTTTTTGTTTGGGTTTTTTTTTTGTACTGTTAGCCATAGAATAGTAAGGCAAAAAAAACCCAAGAAAACCCCAACTTGGTTAACTGAGAATCCACCAGAGCAATATTAGAACTAAACATAATTTCTGGTTTGTAGCAAATTCTTTAATATATTGTGCTCTGCTTTGAACCCTTTAGTTGTCTATATGTGTACATCAATATTTAATTTTATTCAGTTAAATTTTTGGTGTCCCATATAAGGCTGTATGGGTGTCTTTGAAACACATTCCTACTATCTGACTGACTGAGTGCCTCTTATAGATTAGCTCAATTGGTTAGAGTCTGGTGCTAAAAACTCCAGGGTTTTGAGTTCAATCCCTGTATGGGCCATTCACTTAAGGACTGGACTTGATGATCCTCATGGGTCCCTTTGACTCAGAATATTCTGTGATTCTATATTTTAAGACCAAACTTTAATAATTGCTACATTTTAAATTTTCTCTTCTTATTCTGTAACACATACTTAGAGTTCCCATGATTTGTATAATTTCTGAATCCTTCAAATTTAAGTGAGGAATATATCTTGCTCCTTCATAACCCCTTGTGAATGCTATGCCCCATCAAAATTTCCATACCCTCCTCAGTGTAAGAATAGCCTTAATTCTAGTGCTGCTTGAAAACAAGGCAAATGGGTTTTGGTTTTTTTTTTTAATGTCTTACTCACATATGATAAATTCCTCTGCAGCTTTTGTGAGAATATAGTTTCTGTTGTGCACTTGTATGTGTGTGCCACTACACAGATGATACAAATGTATTGGACATCTGTTTCATGAACAATGTCTTGTGCTTGACAGAATGCAATATTATGGACATATTCTTTCAAATAGCTTCAAAGTAAAAATAAAATTCAGCAAGGAATGAAGACTGTCTTTAGTTCATTAATCTTCTGCCTCTATGCCCTTGTGGATTAATCTTGAGCTGTGAGCTTGGATAAATATGCCTGGCAAGAAAATGCTCTCGCTCACTCTTTCTTGCTTTCTTTTCTTGCTTTTTTTTTTTTTTTTTTTTACTTTTAAGCTCTCCAGACTCTGCTGCCTAGAGTGCACAGCCTAAAGTGCACATAATTATTTTCACTGAAGGACTCTCAAGTGAGATTTTCAATTGTTGGTGGTTGCTTGGAATTGCTGGTGGTTCTGTCAGTCATGCATTGGCACTATATGCTTTTAATTTACTCATGGTATGGAAGTCTGATTTGCAAAGTTAACTCAAAGGCGACTTTTATTTATCAAATTTTCAAGGAAATGGGGAGATATTCTGGTCATTTAAGGGAACAGGGCTCAGTCTTGACAAATAGTGAATTGCATTTGCTCTTCATTCACTTTCTTTTTATCTGAGCAAATTTTTGACTGTAATAAGTGCTCTAAGCTGTAAAGTGGATGCTATCTGGTACATATCACATCATTATTTTCAAACATAATTTCCCACATGTGCATGGTCACTTAAAAGGAACTGATGCAAACAGAATCACAGGATCACAGAATGACACACACCTTCCAGTCAGGATAAACACTTCTGTTATTCACCCTACTGGCCATGAGAGAAGCCTTCCTCATCCTAATATCCACCAGCTAAACAGAGTACCTAAATGTTCTTGGTATTGCCTTGAGATGACAAAAATTAAAAGACAGTTAAAAGGGATTAATCATTATGTTTGCTTTTCTGAGTGTGTGACAGGCATTTTGTTAATCTTCAAGAAATGCAGTACTTATGTAGGGAGGTAGATCATAAAGAATATATTTAAATTTAAATACATACATTTTCAGACCTGCTATGGAAATTTCCTATGAAATAACACATTGTTACATGTACATTAACTTATCTTGTTCAAATGTGGAAGCAAAACTGGTGATTGCTTGGACAACAAAAAAAGACAGTATTTGGTGCCACTTAACGAAGGAAAGTAATGTGAACAAGAAATGTGAAAATCATGTTTCTTTTCCTATGTTTTCTGAATCAATTAGAGCTCTTTGGCTTTGTCAACAGCCAAAGATTACTGAACCAACTTTTCCATTAAGAAGGAGATCATAACCTCTTTTAAGGAAGATGGGGTTATATATAAACATTTTGCTTAAGAGAAATAAGGTAGGTTTTTTAGGCTAAGACCGCTTTATTTCTTTTATAGTTTTCTTTTATTTTGTCCAGAATGTCTCTACACGTATCATGTTACTTCCATTTTCTTTTTTTCAGCCTCCCAAAGCAACTTTTGTTCTAGAAATTTATACAAGTTCTGTATAGATGAATCTTTCATCCTGAATTTGTAACATTTATTGAATTAAATTATAAAAAATTATGGCAATTAGGTGAAAAATTATATTAACACCTGTTTAATATCCAAATTGAATTATGGAATAATTACAGCACAATACTTACAAACCCTCAGAGTTTAAAACAGAGAACTTCTCTTTATTCCCCAGTGAAATGGAATAAGGGGTATGTTTTTATCTATTTGTGGGCATTTCACAAAGAGGAAAATGAGGTTGAATTCATGGAATAAGTTATTCACTGCTAATTATACACTGCTGTAGCATCAATGGAAAAATCAACCACAAATGTACTGCAATAACTTAGCAACGTGAATGGGAAGTGTAGCTGTTCGATGATGCACATGAATACAAGATGCTAAATTGTATGAAAATGGCCTCAGGATATTGTTTCAGATTCTGTATTGGTTTCTGTATGAAAAACATTGCTGCAGTGGAAAACAAAAGAAAACAAACAACTCAGAGTTTTTCTACTGGTAAAAAATAGATAAAATCCAATATTCTTACGGATCAGGAGCTCAGGTTAAATTACAAAAATTCACTTGGGCAGTTGCTTTCTTTTTTGCTCCATTATCCTGGATATTTGTTTGCTTTTAAAAAATACTCTTCACTTCTCTTTTTGCTTTGATCCTTCAAGTGGGCCTAATCCCATGTTTGTAATAGCCTAATCCTCTGCTATGGAAATTAATGTGGTGTCACACATATTCAGTGTTATGTAGTTCCAGTGCCAGAAGGGACAATGAGCCTTGAAAAGAGCAAGATATTCTAAAAATAAAATAAATAATAATTTTTAAAAATACCCAAGCAGACAAATAGGCAATCTTTTCTATAAATATGTAACATGTGGTCAAAATTGCATAATGTTACTGAAAGCATAATTTGCTCCTCTGGGTTTGAAAGATCACACTTCTTTTTACTTTCTTGGGCTAATCACAAAGGCATATATTTTGATTTCAGAGCACTAAAAAGGCATAATCTTCTCAGTGAAAAGCTATCAAGGGATGGATTTTTTCCCAAAATAGTCACATGAATCTTTGGGAGGTTTTTGGAAACAAATCCTTCTAACATTTCCAACAGCTTCTTCCACTGGGAAAACACATAAGAAAAGGAGAGAGCAAAGGAAATGCATCTTATCTTTTGGGAGGATGGGGTGAAGTTCTCAGGCAAATCCCATAGTAGATTCAATATTTCCATGACTTGTGCAAATGTGAAGGGGTAGCCATCTCTGTCTTGTCAAAGGTCTCTTGGACTCTTCACAGGCTCATAACCTTCAGGTCACAGATGTATTTATGGAGACCTTTTAACAAATGATGCCTGATGATTTTTTGTCTTTTTTATACCCTTTTTATACATTTTTATATACTTTCCCTTTCCTTGTACCCTTTACACACAGTCTTTGTACCTTAGCCTCACATATTTATGATTCTTGCAGTCTGATATTTAACTTAGTTTGGGGGTTTTGCAAAGCAGGAAGACCAAACATTCACAATAGGAGACCAAGAGCTCGATACTATCTCAGAACTAGAGGCTCCAAGCTTGGATGGAGTCTCTCTCTCTGGAACATATTTTGTAAACTAGGCTGTAGTCTCATTTAAGGGAGAATAATTAGAATAGGGGGACAATTACTTCATTTATTAAGTTTTTTATTGGAGGATTTTAAGTAGATATACTAATTTGCGAAGTCCACAAAATTGTATACTCATTGTATGGGGTGTACTGTTCGGTGTGTTTTCACCTTTCACGAGTTGTGCACCTTGGATCCTATTAAAACTGAGGTAATACCCTTTTTCCTTTTACAACTGTGTCCACTTCCTATTTCTACCAGCCGAAAGGCAACACTTGGGCTGACAGTTACGGTAGTAGCCCCAATAACCCTCTTGAAAATGACTTTCAACTGTGCATGTTTGCCTCTAGGTGTTCAACACATCCTCATGAAACTCCCTTATTTTCCTCTATGCTTTTCTTTTCCTTGTGAATAAAATATTTTTTTTCCACCCACCCTGTCTTAAATGCTGATATTGAGGCAAGGAAAAAAAACAAAGAACCCTAAATCCCTAATCTTTTTAATGTGCATTTCATTTGAGAAAAGTGTCAATAATTGTTTTGCTGATACTATGAATCTACAAAGAGATGGAAAGTAACTTTAAGATTCATTTTATGGGGACGCTCAGGGGAACTGAACCGTAAAATCATTGTCTGTAAGTCCATTTAAGAACTTGTCCCTTCCTTCCACATCTCTCTTTCCCAACAGCATTTAGAAATGTGTTTTTAATTATCTTGAACATCTGATTAATTTCTGCATTGCAAACTGCAGTCCTGGTGGGAAGATACTTGTCAAGACATAGCAGGAATAAAATACATCCTGTCTGAGAAGTATGGAATATGTTTAGTCCAGTTTTCAACTCTTTCATTACTGTTCTTAAGACTAATTTTTTCAAGCATTAATCTCAAAATATTGCTGGCGAGCAGTTTATTTGGTAGTTCATTATACTGCCCAGCAGGCAGTGAAATCAGCAAGAGCATGGGCTTGTTGGGCTACTCCATATGTTTATTTGCTAGCATGTACAGAAAACAATCTCACACAATGATCCTGAAAATGCTGAATCCAATAAATATAGACAGAGAGGCTGGAAGAGAGAGAGAGTGGAGGATGGGAACTGTAATGTGGATGGGAAAGTTCTTTCCTGACAGAGGAGAAAGACATCAGGTTTCTGAGTGTACTCACAAGTGTTATTGGACCAGCCCTACCCGAGTCCCCTTAAGCTACCCTCTCTGCATGGCACAGAGGTGCCATTTCAACCTTGGTTGGAGTTTGGCCCCCAGTCTGTCCCACAACTATAGGCTGACCTTGGAAACCCACAGAAACCCAAGGCAACAATATCCAAAGACAGGTAAGCCCTCCAGCCTTCTCTAACACTCCAGCATCCAGAACAGCCCCTGCCCCGCTGCTTCCCATAGCACTCAGTGGGCTAAGGTGAAGGTGTGGGGTTTTCTGGATGACAGGATGACTGCTGTCCCTTCTAAGACTCCTCATTCCCATTCAGTTCCACCTCAGTGATAAATTTTATCAGTAAAGAGAGGCAAAAAAATGATGAGCACTGCCAAATTGGAGGAGTCATCTGGGAAGATTTTTAATACCGTGTACATTGTGACTGTTTTGGTTTTATTTCATTTTCAGAGGGCAGCTTCAGGGGCTTCCCCTTTTTAAACCAAGGGCATAATCCTTCCTGTTACACAAACACAGAAGAGAATAGCTGAGCTAAAGTTTGTAGTCTCAGAATTCACATGAAAAGCCTCCAGGCAGCTCTTCTGCCAGACAAAGTGATCAATTAGAGGATGCTTCAGACCCAACAGATAGCCTGCTCTTGTTTTTCCCTTACTGAATATCATAGACTATTGCATCAGTACATTGAGAAACATGATGGACCTCTGTAGCTTTAGTTGTTCTTCCAAGCTCCTTCAACTAAAGAAAACTTTCTTCAGTGAACTGTGTTGTTGTGGTAGGACTTTCTAATATGTTTGTAGAAGAAGTCAGGTATACCTTGTGCATAGAAAGGATTGGTGGAGACTACAGTAGATCCATGGTCTAAACCCTAAACTCCCAGAAGATTTCATTAGTTATCTTGTACTGACTGCTGACCCCAGAAAATTTTTGACCTCTAAATACATGGGCTTTCTATGCAAGTGGCAAATAAGGAAAAAGGAAGAAAACAAGTTTTTAGAGGCATATAAAAAACTACGGAAAATTATCTGTCTAAAGTACAAATTCCTGGAAAAACACAGTGCTAGTAAATAGTGCAAAAGAATCTAAAGAAACGTTTATCTACCAATAGAAACACAAAGATTATCTCTCCCTTGGATTTATCCCTCAAATTCCTCCAATAAAGAGGACATATTTGTGAGAAAATTTCAATTGAAAACTTTCCTTTAGTAAAGCACATAACCTGGACAGTTACTCCTTCATACTTAGAAATTTCTAATGCTTTGGTATGCTAGTGGTGAAGCACCAAAATATTTTACTAAATAATAATCCTCCAGTAAAATGAAGCTCATTGCCTTTGATATCCCAACCGAATGGCTCTGGGTATTGTTAGAATAAAATATTTCTGTGCATAAAGAAATTCAGGAATCCCCAAAAACTTAGGACATTAGCAAATAATAAAGGCAACTTGTAACACCTTTATATTTTAAAGCCTTTAAACTGGTATATTTCTTGGCATAACTCAAGGAATGATCTGGTGTAATAGATGCTTTAAGACATAAATTAGTCAGGTGTGTCATAAGTTTTATTCTGCCCAAAATACTTAAAGGAATATTTAGCAATTTCCATTACACTTTCCCAGCACCAGATATAAGTCTTGAAAAGTTTTCTTAATGTATAACAGATATTATAGCCAATTGTATTATTTTATTCCTTAGGTGATTTCATTGACTTCAGATGATTTTACAGACTAGAGTAATACTCAGGTTAAAAATTAAAGGTCTCTTTTTTACTCTTCTATATTGTAAATGTCAGCCCAACCTTTGGATATGCCACAAATTAAAATAAGTCCCATTACTTAAATTCCCCAATCAAACTTTTTAAAGTAGCTTTCTTTGTGAAATGTCTGCTAACAATAAGATCTAAATGACAGAACACTGAAAATAAATCCTACATTTTTGTACAACTCCCCATTCATCTAAATTACAGAGTAGGACAGGCTGCTTTTCATACAGGTCAGGACAAATGAAATCAAATACATTATTTCACAAAATAATTTGAGCAAAATAAATAATTCAATATTAGTCGATTATTGTATAATAGCTCCAATGAAACTATTGGAAAGAACAGACTTCCGTGAAGTCAGTTCTGGCACTTAGTTTAATTCATGGAGGTCAGGAAGACAAGTCTATCTGCTTGGATAGTACATCATTCTTGCACACTACAGAAGAGTCTTTGAAGAAATGGGTGCTGAGCACAAAGGTTTAATACTCCTGTGTTCTTTCAAATACAGCCCAGTGTCAGTTTGACTATTTGAATGTGCCAGTGTCTGTAATTGTTCTGCCTAGCAATGTGGGAAAGTGCGTAAGACTAAAGTAGATTAGAAGAAACAGTCTGTAACTTTCATGCTACCCTATACCCTGAGCAACCCGATCCAGTTGTGTGGCATTCCTGCCCATGACAGGAGGGTTGGAACTAGATGATCTTTAAGTTCCCCTCCAAACCAAACCTACAACCCTATGGTACTGCAGATTTGCCAATCCAAGCAGGATAGCAGTAAAGGTTTCTATGAAATTTGCTGTAAACCAAAAAGCGTAAGGTTTATACCCACTATTTCCTTTACATCCAGGTCGCAAAAGTTAATTCCTCAGGAAGCAAAGACATTGCATGTCAGCTCTGTCCTGACTCAGAGTAGGATATTTTCTAAAAATAGTACAGTGCGCTACAACATAATATCAAAATTATGCATTATAGTACCTAATTTCTCTCCTCCAAGATACTCAAAAGCAAGACTGATAGAAGATGTTGCTTTAGCAAAGCGACAATGTCAGCAGCAAGAAAGATGCTCAAAGGAACTAATAATTTTCAATTTCATAAGAAGCGCTAAAAAAATAAGGTGAATTCTTCAAAGATATTGCAGTAAAGAGATGGAGATGCTTCAGTCACTCAGAATAACCCTAAGAAGTTCTTATTTAGATTCATAGCTAGTTTTATTGAACAATTTTATTTATGCTCTTTTCCCATATAATTCTTTGTTTCAATTGTGGAATTGGTGATTATTAGTAAATCAGAATGCAGGAACACCCATGATAGAATAAGGACAGAGATATCAAAATGACATAGACCTCTGAGCCTTTTTTGAATACTTGACTCTGTTTACTTCTCATCACAAATGAATAAAAAAATAAAGAAAATGTAAAATGCAGATATCCCATGGGTTAGGAATATTTTTTCTCTTTTGTAATATTTTATCTTAACAGTTCATAAAAATCTCACTTATAATGCAGAGCGTTTTATTCACACTCAATATCCTTAACTTAATAAAAGATACTGTCCTATGTTTTTAAAGAAAGTTTGTCTGCTTTAATATGGATATTGAATTAAAGAGCCTTAAAAGGAGGCTATTTCCAGGGGTAGACAATTACTCTTTCTGAGAATTGGTCCTCTTTTGCATGCCACAGATTTACTAGTCATATTAAGAAAAACTTGACCCTGGGTCTTCAAATGTTTTCAGAACGAGTGTTGCTGATTCCATTGTCTGTATTTATTAATCCTGGCTACAATTATTAGCCCCATATAAGATAAGTATTTTCAGATTATGATTTTAATAATAGTAATTCTGGGTGAAGCTTTAGCTAAACTGTCCAACTGAAATCAAGGTTATGATCCCTTCATAGCTGAGGTTAATACTGAAAATACCAGTTATGACCCTTGCTGAAGGACTGCTTCAGTAATTCACTGGAGTGAAATTACCTCAGTCTGTGGAAATGAAGATCCTCTAAAGACTCTGGGAAGAATGCATATAAAGCAATAGTCAGGAGTCAGTGCCACAGAATGGGATAATGTAATCTTCAGTCTTACTCAATTTTGGGAATATAAAGATTTCTTCCTTTCTAAAAATTCAGATTAAAGGGAGATATAAATTTTGTAATTTACACCTCTGACATTAAGCTGAAAAGCAGCACTGCAGACACCTGCTTCAGAATTGTCATTGTTTCCATGGTGCTACTTTCCATCACCTATTTTTAATAGTTTACACAACAAGATCAAGGGTGTCCCAGCTGTTACTGCCACTGTTGCTAAGCAACCTTTAAATCAGAGTTCAAGAAGACAAAGAATCATGCTTGAAAAATTTCTCAAGTGTCTGCTTTCCCCTTTCTTCTTCTGTCTACACTATTTTTCAGATGCCATGTTTTCTGTTCCTTTTTTTTCCCCTTTCAAATTCTGTGTGAATCAATTATAGTCTCCAAAAAGAATAAGCCACCTTCTAGCTACAGTAATCACTGTTTTATGCCAGAGAGGAAGCTGGGGTATTAAATAAAGGGCTTAAAATATTTACTTTTTTTTTCTTCCCAATTAAATCCAAATATTTTTAGAGCTCTGCAACCTGCTGCTGCTGTTGTGCAACATCTGTGCATGACTGCAGCATGGACTGACACACCGATCAATGGAGAGAGATTCAAAGCTTGCAGGGAATTTCAATGCCCCCCCTGTGCCTTCTGGAATCTTAATGTTGTCACCTGCAAAAACCTCAGAGGTCAAAAACACACAGCAAGAAGGAAAAGATAGCATAGGTGAATCTGGAGAAGTCTGGGGCTGGATCTCTGTACTAGAATGTCATTATTTTTCAAACTTTGCTGCTCAGCCATCAGCATCCCACCCCCTGCGCTACTAATTGTACGATGAACAACAGCATGTCTTTTTAATTAGATATATTAGCTGTGCTAATATTGTAAATAAAGCAGTGCTGTGGAATGCAAGGGTCAAGGAAAATGTTGAATCAAGAGATCCTGTATTTCATTTAAAATCTTTGTTTGGCCCAATGGCCTTCCTCTTATATAACCCATCAATCTTTCATATATCCACATTTTTTTTCTGTTATTTCCTAGATCCTCCCTTTTCTGCTCTTGCTATTCTAAATGCTTCATCCCATATGATACCTGTTCAATCTCTTTCTCCTCTTTGCATCTCTCACTGCAAGCCACTAGGGCAGTGTTTGTTTCTTAGCTTCTTCTCTTGCAAATTTATTCTACAGAATTTTTTTTCTTAATTTGCAAAATGTTGTTTTAATAAATTCTCTTTCAAATTCTGCAAATTAGATAAATTTTCTGTCATTGTTCATCACCTGTTCACATTTCCAAAACCACCATTCTCACAAATTATGCTGTTTCTGGATTTTTAATCTTCATACTAGTCCATAGTTTTCCAACCCAGTAAACAATTCACTAACATCATATAGGCATTTCAAATAGCTCTTTTCAATCACTTCTAAAATTTCTTTCTTCTCAGTTTCCAGTTTGAAAAAAATTTCCTTGCAAATTCAATGTCCATAAATTTTGTTCGTTATAGAGGCAAAACTGTGGGCAGCTCCATCACCTTCCCTGCCACACTGCTGCCTCAAAACCAGCACTCAACTTCAGAAGCTGCCTAGAAGGTAAAATAGCTTGTTCTGTGTGTTCCTTCAGCCCTCAGCCTTACTGTTTGACCCCTTCATAGAGAATTCCTCAGCAAGACTGTCAGTTGTGATGGCACTACTTTATTTGTTTACTTGTTTATTTGTTTGCTTATTGTCAGGGAACAGGAACAGGGAGAGCTCACCTCTAGGAGAGGTTGTTGATCTGCTGGATGATGCAACCTTTGGTCTCTATCTTCTTGGTCTGACACTGAAGCTGCCACAGGGAAATAAGTTACACAATCTGTGAAAACATTTGACCTTTATTTTCATTTCATCTGTGTTGGTATAAATTAGGAGGAACCTCATCACATTACTACTTCTGTAAGTAGAAGAGTTGACATTTAAAGCTTTTATCCAAAAAGTAACTCCACTGCCAGTACTTAATGTGCTCACTAAAGTCGGTACCACTGTTCTGAGTAAATTAATAGATCGTGCTTCAGATTTATTTCATTGATTTCTATGAATCCTGCCAAGGAAAGATAGTCTTTTAAAACTCCGATGTAGAAACTTACAGATGGCAGTGTGTCTGTCCTCATTAATACTCTGAAAATACTTTATGGTGTTGTCTAGATCCTAAAATCTAGATTTTGCTACACCAAAATTCTGAAGGAATATACTCCATTTAAATGAATACTGTTACAAGGTTATTTTCTATATGAAGCCCAAAACTGTGAATTGGAAATTTTCTGGCAGACTCATTTGGAAGTTGTGAAGTCTGATTTTTTTGAAGAAGACATATAAGAGCTGCAGCTCCTTATTATTCTGCAAGGTGTTTTTAGTACCTTTGCAATTAAATATGTTCTTCAGAGTGTCTGTGTTTAGCAGAATTTTCTTTAAAACCATTCCATGAACAAGCTAATTTAAGAATGAGCAGAATACAGGTCCAGGTCTGTGACCCTGGCATTTAACTTAAGGGCTGAAGGCACACAAGCCCTGAGGACTGAGGAAGAGAAGTTAAGACTGTGATGAGGAGGTGGTAGGTCATAGGTTGGACTTGATGATCTCAAAGGTCTTTTCCAACCTAGTTCATTCTGTGATTCTGTGATTCTATGATTCTGTGATTCTGTGATTAAGACACACTTGCTGCAAGAGTCTGTGCCTTGACTTACCCTCCGGAGGTGAGCAGAGTTTTACAGAGTGCAGCTGGATGTTAACATGGGAAGAACATGGGAGTGCTCAGGCACCAGCAGCTGCCACCCCTGCCAGAGCAGGAGCCTCTCCAGCAGCAGCACAGTGCAGCAGGCGCAGAGCTGCTCCTGAACAGCTCCAAGAGCTGTTAGCATGGTTGTCTCAAGAGTCAGCTGCATGGCAGTAATTCCTCAGGATTCAAATTACTGATCAGGTCCTCTCTGGACTAAGTGCTGTGCGAGCACACAGTGAGAGTGGGGTTGTTTTTCACCCTGAATAGCTGTGTAGGTGACTGCAACACACACTCACAGGAGCATTTCTCACTCTGAGTGAACATTCCCTCACACTAACAAGAGGTCATGGGGAATATTGCTACAAATACGTATGCTTTGCTTTCCCGCCTCGAATCCTGTGTAAATTAGGATCCAAATCATGTAATGAGAGATTAAATTTACAGTGCAGCACAAGATAAACAAATGAATCAAGGGTGATTTAATTGAACACCGCACCATTTTACATGCTCAAAACAGTTCAGCACAGCTATCACTCCTAGCATTTCAATTTCTGTCACTGTGTAAAACTAAATCAATATTAACAACACTGCCATAATGCAAATGATAATAGCTTAAAACTCATATTTTCCTGCCAGAATTAAAATTTGATCTCATGATTTGGATTGCAAAGTTTTTTCCCACAGTCTGTTAGTTGTGCTGTGTGACAGACACAACTTTTCAACTCCTACTCTTTTCATGGTAATGTCAACAAAAAGAAAGTGATCATATTAGAACACAGGTGTATCTCAAAAGCTCTTCAAAGGACAAGGAATCTGAAGACTTCTGGCCTCTCATGGGACAAATGCTTATCAATATTAGTAAGTCTGCAATTTCATTGATGGGCTTCAGCTTTTTTCATTTAGCAAGTCTTCTGTTATGAAACCATCAAAGAGTAATTTATAAGCATTTTTTCAACTCTTCTTTCATGAATCACAAGTCATCATCTTAAAGAACTCTGTAAAAGAGATTTTTATGACTAGATTGGATTGCAATATAATTAGGACAATCAAAGAATTTTCAAAGTGGTCCTGAAGCAACTAAAAGATAGCTAGCACAAATAAGTGGAGAAATGTTAAAACAGTAAGCAAAGAAACAATTATTTGCTCTTTTCAAAGATGTCATATTGCATTCTTTATTCTAATTTTGGAAAATAAGCCACTGATGACCAGGAACAATTGATTTTCCTTCACAGCTGTTTTCTAATTACATCTGAACACTGAACATTCTAATGCTGCCACTCAGTTTTACAAGGAGTCTCTTCAACTGGTTTTCTTATTGCAGCAAGTATCTTGTTGTCCTGCTACCCACACATGTATCAAAGGTCTGTGGTGCTCTCATTGTGGTGCTGTCTTTAAGGTGTGCTGAATGAGCGAGACATTTTACATTGCATCAGACTGCAATGAAACACACAAGTCATTAGCACGGACGCACTTGCAAGACCTTTTCTTGCCTGCACCCTTTGGTTCAGTATTCCTAAATTGCAGCTGTCATTCATTAATGTCTGAGAGTTTCAACTTCCTATATATTCATATAAATATACATCCACATACATGTGTATGTGTATACTTTGGAGAGAGATAAATGCACATGTGCATTTATGCCTATATATACTGTAAGGTCAAGGATTCACAAATCACATTAAGAAGGACTGAGAGAATCTGATCACTTCGTGTTCTGAATACTTTTTAAGTAAAACATGCAAAAAATAGACAGGGAGAGCCACACCTAAAGTTAAGAAAAGGAACCTTAGAGCTACTATGGACTTCCTCAGGTGTCATATACAATTACAAAAGAAGGGTAGCAAGGAGGGTTGTTTGGTTCTGCATTTTTCTTACTTGTGTCTCTTTAATTCTGGTGATTCAGCAACTATTTTGTGCTCAGAGATCTTTTACCCCTTTTCTCAAGTAGAGAGTAATGCCATATCTCTGCAGTTTCATACATAATGTGTCTTATATTCTATTGTCAATCCTGGTATTCAAACAGTAAAATTCGGTTCTCATTTTGACCCACTCCCACAATCCTTAAATTATACACAAATACCTGATGAATTAGATAGAAATATAAAGACTCAGGTCTCACTTTACTGTAAACTGTTCCTGAAATCTTGAAGAAGCAGCTTCCAGCAGATTCTCAAAAGCTCAGGCTGCACTGACTGGATTTCCTACAGTTCAGGAATGTATTGGGGTGAGGGTTGAGGCACATAGCTTTAAAGCCCAGGGTTCAGCTGGAGTGAGATGAGAAAGGACCTGAAAAAAAAGTATTAGGATTCTTAGAGCTTTATTCTATTAATTCTACTTGAAAAAAAAGGAGAGTATATTTTTGCCAGCTAATGAGCAATTCTATTGCTCATGACCACAATACTAAGTGATAAGTGTTTTGTGAAATTTTGGATATAAATACAATCATTTTATTATTTGTTGACCCATAACAGAGAAAAGGTTAAGCAGATGTTCTTATTTTCTTCTACATACAATCAGGAATAAAACTGTTATCAGAAATGTTATGTTGTGCTAACTGCTGGGATATTTTTAATACAAAGTGATTAATATTGTTAACAAAATTGGAGAATATTTCTTTAGGTTCTATGTAAGTTTAAGAGTGAATTTGTGGTAACATGTTCAACCTCCTACAAAACACTGTATTCAATAGGCTAGATTTAAAATTTAGCCGTAACTTTATGCTCTGTTTTGCTATTTTTCCCTTTTCTATGAAATTAACTCACATGGGTTAGGAATTGCAATTGGAGGTATGCTTCTTCTATGAAGCATATTCTTCTATGAAGAAGCATACCTCCAAATGCAATTCCTAACCCAACACGTGAATTAATCATCTATTCCAGTCCTTATCCCATATGATATATACTACTTTGACAGCATTTGTAATTTCTTGTAGTCTTGTCGTCTGTTCAATACATGCTATTGTAAGGATCAAATAATCTTGTTTCTCCTCAACCATATGGTTCAAATAAAAGCGTGCATTTCAGTCGAAGGAAACAATTGTTCTTGTTAGTCCTTGCTGGATTTGAGCAAATAGTATATATTTCCACCAAAAAAAAGGTTTTCCTTCAGAAGAAATCACAGTATTTTGTTTTCTATCCTCATTACCTACTTCCAATTGAATTTTATTTCTTTTTACCTTTCTTTCTTTGGAATCAAAAATAGACCAGAAAGTTCCAAGGATCCAAACAATTATTTTGATACCTCAACCTGCTATGTTTAATGACCAGGAGTCTGGAAGTTATGATGCCTCTCTCGTTTGGCTATACCCAGCAGCTACTTTGAGTCTGACAGGATCAACCATCCAAAAATGAAGGTGGGACTGGAGTGTATTTGAGTATGGAGGCAAATTTCATTGAATGCTATTGCAAAGCTCTAAGAGTACTAGAAGAATTTGAACCAACCATTCCAGAATAATGTTGCAGTAGAAGCTTTGAACAAGACCTTTGAAATCAGTTTCTAGATTGGCACATGGATTAAAGTAAAGCCTTAAATGAAATGAGTTCAGAAAATACATTGAATATATTGAATGTATTGAATGCAGTGAATTTCAATTTCTAACGAGTAGAAAAATGACAAACCTAGTCAAATCAAAGTGACTATTTGATATTGTCCACAGTACTCTATAGAGGAAATTGAAGTTGTAACTTTGTTCTGTATCACAAATATCTCTATTTCAATCCTTTTCCCTTCATGCTCATTCTCTGCTCTATAGTGAGTCACACTTATATAATATAAATATTTCAATCACCCAGCTATGATTATTTTTAAAGCCATTGCTGAAACAGAAACTAGTATCTCCCAGCACTGTGTATTTCTATCAGGCTCTTATAATCAGGATGATCACTTAATTAGCATGTTTGTTTCCACTAGGGTATACCAATTAAGAGATATAACCACACTGCTGTACATTCCTATTAATGCTTTTCTACATTTAAAGTAAGATCACACATTTCAGCAGGTGTAGCTTTTAATGGTAATGGAAGATTTTCCAAAGGATATTGAGCTATTTTGCCATCTGTTTCTTATGCTGGTATTCTTCAATTACTAGAAACTAGACATTAGGTGGGGGTTTTTTTAGAGCTTCCAGAATATTAACTTTATTTTATAGTTTTCACAGATGCATTCAAGCTAATATTTTAATAAAAATACAACTGTCCTGTCTAATGATTCCTCAGAAATGCTACTTCCACAGAACTGACATCCCAAGTAATTTTGTGTGCATATTATGCTAGGTGGTTACAGTAGAAATATTTTTCTGAAAAATTATTATGTTACATCCTTTGTTTCTCTCTACTCTGGACATAAAGCTCAAAGCTTCTTCTGCCTTTTCTATTTTTAATGCTGTAAAACATGATTGATTCTGTTCATTATGACCTTGCTAAAAAAAGAGACAAATAATGCAAAGTTTTCATTTATTTCCAATGGATATTGAGCAGAGCAGAGTTATCTAAAATTGTTATGCTGTCTTCACTACTATTTAAACTTATTTCGTCGCATTCTTATGTCTCACTTTAAAATCCGCTTTGTACTGTGAGACTTGGTTCTTTTCTAGGACAAAATTTCAAAAAAGGAGCTTTATGTACACCAAAGTGTTTAATACATAAAGTATTCACAAAGGTGTCCATTACCAATCTCTAACTATTCTGAAACCTGTATTCACAAAAGTAACCGTAATTTACTTCTAAAAATTGCTTTTAAATATATGTGTACATTTTCCCAGTGTAGCACTATAAAGAATCTCCGTGATTTTCAACTAGATTTCAGTTAATTGATCTGTTATACACTTAATTAATTCATTTAGGATTATTAAGCTTGCAGAAGACATCATTAAAAGCAGAATATTGCAAGTCTCAAGCACAATTTCTACAATATCTGTGTGTCTCGTGTCTCCCATTTCAGGTCTGAGTCTTAAGCAATCACAGCACGTTTTATAGTCTTATTTTTTAGCAATTGCAGTGTTACAACTGCTAGAAGGCTTTCCAAACCATTCTCTTCAATAATAACAGCTTAGTTAGGGGCAGTTCTGGCCACTCTTCTATTTTTATAATGGGTATGATGCTGACTTAAAGGTAGTAGCCATTTTCACAAATTCAAAACTCCTGGAGCTGATATTTCAAGAAACATGAAATAAAGAATTGTGTGACACAACTGAATCAGTTTCTCTGTTCATAGAAGTTTTAGACTGAAACAACCTTATAAAAATGAGATTTCCTTTCACATTTCATTTCCCAATAATTTTTAATTTATTTTACTTTTTTAATGAAGTACATATATGTACTGATGGCTATATAGTAATTTTTCTGTGAAGCCTTTCATTGTAAAACTGGTTTCTTTTTGCTGTTTTGTCAAACTAAAAACATTAATTTTGGACCAGGAGTTTTCCCTTAAAATTGCCTTACATTGATTTCTCTCAGATATTAAAAATGAATGTGATTTCTCACAACAAAATGAAGTAAAGGTTTTTGGGGGGATTTTTTGGTGGGTTCAGGAGCTTTTGGTTTTTTGATTTTGTTTTGGTTTCTTTTGTGCAAGAATTTCACTAAAACGCTCTAGTACAGGTATAGAAGCAAAGACTGTTTACTGTTTTGTTGGTGGGAATACTGAAACCAAGGTGTACCTTCTGCATCACATCAGACTCTCTCCAAACAGAGAGGGATTTTCCTTCCAAAGCATCCACATGTGAATGCTCACTAGGGCCTTGACACAATTAGACAGGCTTACTCCAGGAGGTTTCCTTTTTCATCAGGAGCTCAGTTTCAGGGCTGCAAGACCTGGATAAGTCTTTGCCTACAGGTAATGCTCAGACAGTCAATCTTCTGTCTACTTCCCAAACCCTGACATTTTGGGACTTGTTGAAGAAATTAGTATGTATCAAAAATGCTTCACCTCTTACACATTTAATTTAAACAAGATGGCAATTTCATTGCAACAGTGATTTGAATTGGTATTAATTTCCAAATTAAGATTCCTAAATGTAGGCAACTTTTGGTAAGGATACTCATGTGCAGTGAGTGATTGACCTTCAGTTAACAGAATTAACAGAGATCTCGGGCTCAGCTCAGTTGCTTAGGCATCGTTGTCTAGTGCCAATGGAGGCAGTCAATGTTATCATAAAAAGCATCCAAATCCCACAACCACAGATTTCTGAAACTTTCTTAAATCCTGTGTTATCACTCTCATCCCCATATCAAATGTTGCTGTCAGTTGAATGGTGCCTCTGATCTTTATGTGTGTCAGAGCATGAAAACTGCTTCAGGTCATCCTAAAGGAGACACCCGGCAGCAGCCTGTCTATGCTCAGGCTTGCCCTAGTTCTTGGTTTCTGCTTCTCCAGGATACATTGTCATGCAAATAATTCTATTTTAAAAAACAGGCATAGAATCCTTTATAATTATGCTTTTTCATTCAGTTTCTGCTCATCATGTCAAACATAGGCCAAAAATGTAGGATAACAGACACTAAATGGGAAAGAGCCAGCACATATTCTCTAGGAAGAATGCATTGAACAGCATGGACAGTAAAAAAACCAAAAAAATGCAAAACACCATCCTTGTAGACAAATAATTTTTTATTCTGAAAATTTTCAAGAGTGGTTTTCAAACGCAATCCATAATGAAAATAACACAGGGAGATGTGCTCATTCTGATGGTTTCAAAGTGCATCCAATTCCGAAGTTCTCAGAAATCATACATGTCACAGGCTTCAAAAAAGCCCCAAACAAAGCCACACAGAAAAGGCATACTGGACCACAGAAGAGTTTCTAGTATTTAGTAATATGGGAAAGAAACACAGGCAGCTTCTATTAATGAATTAGATGAGAATCTGAGTTCTGTATCCTCAGTTTTCCACAAGTCTAATTCCTCTCACTATAAAATTTTTGAGATGAGAGACTCACTATAATCAGAAATTACATATGGAAAATAAGATAATATCTCCAGCTAAGGACTGCTTTCTTCACTCTCATGACCAGTGATAGGACTTAAGGCAATGGCATGAAGCTGAGTCAGGAGAGGTCAGGTTGGATATCAGGAAAACGTTTTTCCCCAAAGACGTTGGCTGAACACTTCCCCAGGGAAGTGGTCACAGCACCAAGCCTGACAGAGTTCCAGTGTTTGGACAATGCTCTAAGCACATGGTGTGACTCTTGGGGTGTTCTGCTTGGGCCAGGAGTCAGACTCAATGACGCTGATTGGTCCCTTCCAACTCAGCATATTCGGTGATTCTATGAATATTTCTCCAAAACAGAGAAAGATTTCTGTGTCTTTAATAGTAAACACATGAAAAAGGACTACCTGTCTGACTGACAAAAAATGCTATGCTAATGGTGATGTTTTTTGAAGAGTCACTTCTAGAGACCATTGCTCTTTATGAAGTCACAGTCAATGTTTCAGTATGGATTTGTAACCTGAAATTAAATATTCACAGGATACGAGGATGATCTATCTGTATAATTGCCACTTCTAAGAATGGAAATTTTGGGGGTTTTCTCAAGCAGTTGTAAACAATTCATAGTGTAATAGAAATGCAGTTTTGTCTTCCCTTTTAAACAGAAATTTTTAAAAAAGTGATATTTTCACCTTTTTACTATACCAAAGCATCCACTAAGTATTCATCTTCTTGATTAATTCTGTTGTGAATTCACATGTTGATGTCTTTCAATTGTTTTAAATGGCACGTTGATTTTACATTTGTCACCATCAACTCCAACATTTGCATGAGTTGCAGAAGTTTACCTTAAATACTGGTTTTATTTTGCTTTTTAGGTAACTTTGGTTTTCTATTATTTCAATAAAGATGGAAAAACTAATATCTGTCCAGATAGAACATTTCAAGCAAACTATGAGGAAGAAAAGGAAAAAAAAATAGATGAAATTGAGCCAAGACATATATTATTCGTAGTAAGGCAATTCCTATTAAGACTCTGTAAATACAATTCCTACAATAGCTATTAAATATTTTGCCTTGTTCCTTACTCAGATTTGCTGGTTTCAGCTTCTGGGCACTGGCTCTGGATATAATACCAAATGCCTTCACCTGTTAAGGAGCCTGATAATCCCTTCTATTTTTTCCCTTGGAAATACAGCTACACGGTAATCAGCTCACATCTCCATCTTCTTCTTACAAGCACTTAAGCCTGCTTTGCAAAAGCTTGAAGAATTCCACCATTCACAGGTGTTTTCATGGCATTTTGCTGAATTCTGTGCACATAGTTCATTTTTGCAGCATTATTTTAAAAAGTGAAAACACAGGAATTGTGAATGGCATTCCTAGATTAAAGCCTCTCTAATCTCACAACAAAGAAAAAATTCAGTGTCTTGCTTCTGCTTTTCCTGTTAGTCTTTTTGCCACAGCATCGCACTGACAAGAGACATTAAGTTATTTGTCCACTCTGGCTCTTATTTTCTCTCTGGAATCTTGACTTTTATTATACAGCCCTGTCTTCTGCATAAATTTCCTGCGCTGCTTGCTACAAGACATTTGACTTCTTATTTGACTCTGTTGAATCTGGCTGTGTGTAACTGGTCCCATTTTACTCAGAAATCATGCATCAATCCCATTTCCGCATCTTCATCTTTGTTACTAATTGTCCCAATCCGTTCAACATCCATCAGTTTTATCCATGATTTCTGCTTTTTTCTGAACCATTTATAGGTATGCTGCGTAAAAATTGGATGTCAAATAACCTAATCTTTGTGCAGTTCCACTGGAAACACATAGTGCTTGTTCCCCATTGGCACAGACTCTTTTGAGATCCATCTGTTGGATCAATTCCTTATGTGATCTGTTGATATTGAGTAGTGTTAATCAGAGTTCTGGGTCACATTATGTTATATGCCTGTCATGGTCAGAGTATACGATATCTGCACTTTTACCTTTTCTAGACAATATTTTTATCTCATCAAACACTAGAATCAGGTTTATTTGACTAGATCTAAGTTACGTAAAATTATTTTGGCTGCCATTGATTGCATTCCTATCACTGAATTTCTTATCAGTGAATTTTATACCAGCATTGCCATTATTGCTTAGGACTGATATAAGGCTTACCAGCAACTGACTATGACAGATTAACAATTCCTCAAGCTGCTGGAATTTTCTTGTTTGGAGATTTATTAAAATGAACATCAGAGAAGCAGACATTTCCTCAGCCAATTTTTAAGGACTCTTGAATATTATCTTAATTGAATATATTTATTCATGGTAGATGGTGCTTGAAGTTTAGCAGCATGCAGTGCTGTGATTTTCCATCACTTTTATATCCTAAAATGTAAAATATACTCTCTTTCTTTTTTTTTTCCTGAGAAATGAAGTCACTGCCTCACAGGGAGACAAGATAAAGGCATCAGGTCCTCTCAGCAGGAACCAGGCTCTGTTCTGCCACAAAGATGAGAATTTAACTTGACTGGAGTAGAACAGCAGTTTTAAGTTACTCTGAAAGAATCTCTGGAAACAACAAGGAGTCTGTTTTTCAGCAGTATCTTGTTTCAGTATTACCATTTTGCTGAGTTTGGAGCCATAACCTCACTCCCTTTCCTCACTTGGCTCTTTGTGAATTGATTATAGACAGTCCCTGACATTTTGCTGTCACTATAGAGCTAGTTTATCCTTTAGTTTTCATGTTTCATTTTCTTGGCTGGTATACTTAGCAGGGGTGCTTATAATGAATATATTCTCTTTTTCATTTATTGAATAACTGTTAGTAATAATTTTGTCAGATGAGTGAAAGCAATGAATATTGCTTTAAGATTGTTCTCTCAGTCAAAGAATTAGTATAGTATCCTTACACTTCCTTATCAGTTTTCAAAATTTCATCCTTTCTAATTATTATTATGCTCGCTTTTTTCTGTTCTCATCTATGTTTCTCATATATATGAGAAACATATGTATAGATAGAATTATATTTATGTACATCTAATATCTTACATCTATAAAATAAATATCGATAGAGAAATAGATATAGATACACATAATTTTTATTTCTGTCTCCTGTCTTGCCTTGTTTCACTAACGAACTTTTACAAAACATTGTTCTTCATGATTATGGAACCATACTGTTTTGTGCACCAGCTCATTCTTTTCAAAAGCTATGAAGAGTATGTTCATTCATATTTCTCTCATAACCATCTTCTAATTCCTTACAAATAATTCCTGTCATACTTTTCATATTCTTTAAAATATAATCTATCTATAGTGTCTGCCAGAAGACCTTGAATGCTGGAAGGTGATCATATATAAATACTAGTGCTACTAATAGTATAAACTATCATCCTTTTTCCGCTAGAGTACACTTCCCAGGATCACTTAAACAGGTTATTTCTGATGAAAAGCCCCAAAACACAATCTGAAGATGCTTTCCTGCTTCTGTAAGTTTATGTGCAATAATAAATAAATTAATAGACAGTCATTTTGGACTGGGAACCCCAAGCAATCCAGACTTTATTTCAGCTTTATGACGTGATACAGGCCCTGATGAGTTATTTGCACCATGACTTCTCTGTTACATAGTGCATCAAATGATAAAGGCATAAGTGCAAGAGCTCAATAACTCCCAGTTTTGCTAAGAGTCTAAATTCTTGAATATTTTTCCAAGTTTTAATATATTGGAGGAGGAAAATAATATGGAAAAAGTAAAAAAAGACAGTAGCTGGACTTATTAATAAAATGTATGGGTTTGGAAAAATAAACAATTTTACCCTTTTTGTCCATGTATTGCCACCTGAGAAAAAGATTTGACATGGACTGTCCTCTTTTGAGGGGCTGATTCTAATGATGGAAATTAATTTAGTTTTTGAGAAGTATTGTGTTGTTGAGTAATTGGTTTACATTTTGTTTAAGTTATAAAGAAATCCATTTTACATAGGCTTGTGCAGATATATTTAGAATAGAATGTATAACCTTGATGGCCATTTAAGAAAATGTAATCAAGTTGTTACATTCTGATAATTTTCTGTACTGAATTGATGGATCAGTAGATAAAGCTTCAATTACAGTCACAGAACTATAATTTTAATTGGAAAATTGCATAGGCAGTGTTCACTATGACCAGAAAAAATTAGACTAATGAAAGCAATAACTAAGCCATTTTTGAGATTATGCACATGTATTAATTAAAGAAAGCATCTTTTTCATTATAGCTGTTAAAATGTCTTTCAGGGGCTGCATTATAAAGACTACCATTGGATGGTCTGTGAAATATATCCTAGAGGCAGGAAGCTAGTATTTGGCCCACATTCTGGGTTGTATCTATTACTTGACATGGGAATTTTAGTACTGTCAGCGAGTAAGCATGACTGCTTGAGTTAGATGCTTTACAAATTTAGAAGAGCAGAACTGTAATACCTTACTGCAATAATGAATATTTGAACACTGTAGGAGTAAAAAAATGGTTTCGATTTTCCAAAAGCATATAAGAATTTTGTAAAAAAACTCCCATAAAAGTTGGTGTCCCTAGGCAACCTTGAAGAATATCCAGCATACTAGTAGTAGTATTACATCTTTTAGAAATTTTAAGAGAAAGTGAGACTCACTAAAACAAGTAAGATCCTCTTATGGCACGTGGATTGGTTATTTGTGCTTACAGGTTTGGCATAGCCCAACTACATCAAGACTGTTTGCAGTCTTTGAGACATCACTTTTGTGGTTTTAGCGCCTACAGTACAGAAATTGAAGCTTGGGAAACTGTAAATATTGGCAATTTGATCTAAAATTATAAAATATATAGGTGACTTTGGTGACCTCACTCAATTTAATGTCTGAGTGGAAATTACACTGTCTTTGGTGAAACAGTTATACACATGCATTCCAAATTGCATAATATTGATATAAGTCAAATCATACTCCAAAACTCGGAGTCTGGGATGATAGATGAAAATAAGATGACATTTAGAGACGTATGGTATTTCCATTTGGAAACCTTTATGTTTTGGGAATATTTTGATTTAAGAAAAATTCTGAAATACAAACAGAAGATGAATTAAAGATGGCCAATGCAACTTAAAATTGGGACACCAGATGAGGCTTTCTGCCTACCAAGGAGGTAAGGATCCCTGAACAGTACCTCCCTGTTATTACCATGTGAGCTTCATAGTCAATGTTATAATTTGAGCTGTGTGGTCAACTGCTTACTTTTACTTGCTCAGATTGGGACTTTATCTGGCTTTCTGAACAGAAGGTAAAATAAGGTTGTGATCCACAGAGCACCTAGTTACTCTTTGTACATTTTTAACACTACAATCAATAGCTGCTACAGACCTGTGTGTGTGTCTGCTCTTTATCATGCAAAGAATGTCAGCAACATAGTGTAGAGTGTTAGCTAATGATAATTGTAGCAGTAAAAGTGTTTAACACTAAAAAGTCTTCGGGAAAGAGATTCTATTTTAGTGTAAAAACACTGCTAGATGGATGTTCAGGAGCGGTAAGAGGCAGGTTTTCGTACTGAAAATGTGAAGAATGCATCCCTTGTGGTTTTGTTGTAAGAGAAAGAAGGTTCTTCTTTTGTGAGTGTCGGTGAAAGCAGCTTCTTTTCTGTGTGCTTCTCATTCCAGTTTTGTTTTCTTAGCATAGATGACAACAAATATAATGGACCTTGTAAGCTTATCATTTCCTTTTTTGCCATTCTTTTTTCTGCATCGTAAAGTTCATGATGCTTCTCTTGGAAATACTGTATTTGTACTTTTTAATTTTCTCATCTTCTTCTCCTCAGCCTAAAAGTTCTACTTCAGTTCTCTGTGATATTCTAGAATTGCTATGAGTAGGACTTTGTCATAGGAATTCTTCCCCTTACACTATTTATTGCATAAACAGAAAGCAAGAATTCTAGTAAAAGAAAGTATGATTAATTGTTTAGACAACTAGGACGGCCTATGGGAAATTAATTTATCCCAATCTACATGAGAATGTCCTAACATAGTGTTAGATAAGCCACATAGAACTTTCAAATGCTTGTTTTATTTTTAGTCTCCACAAAAATTTCATATCTGTTTTTCAGAAATACCGTGTCCCTATGTCTGTTATTGAATTGCACTCAAGTTGTGCTTTGGATAAATAATGCTATGATGCAATAAGATGTGAAACAAATCAGGCCATCTTCAGTTGGACATTCAAAATGCCAGCAATCTTTAAACAAAAAAAAAATACATGGATCTTACCTCCTTGTCTATTGAAAGTGAATAATTGTATTTCATGTCACAAAAATACCAAGAAGATGAATAAATTATTCCTTTGATACATTCAAATACTATAGCAGTGTCATGAAAAAACTCATGAGTATATTAATAATTCTGTATTCAGAGACTCAATTAAATCATATGCAGTAAACAAAGCATGGTGCTGAGCCCTGAACAAAGGGAGTGGAATGAAAGCCTGAGCTGTGATGAGTATAAGCTTTCCCGAGCAATAAAAAATCTGGGAGATGGTCAGAAATAGTACAGTGTTTAATGAACAAATGATGTATATCTTGAATTAAGTATTATCAACATTAATTCTGGTATTTCCTAAGTTAAGACCTCTTGGCTTTTAACCCCAGTATTTTCTAACATATTTTTGGATGCATTCTATCAATAGTAATCTTGAATGCTTCAGTCAGTGTGGTCCTATTGTACCAGGCTGCACAAAAATATTGAGACAATAAACACCCTTAAAATGTTTTCTGTATAAACAGGTGCAGTTTTTTGAGAGTGCTTTGCATATTTAGGATTTTTTTTAATAACAACGTTTTTTTTTCTCTTGCTGAGGCTTCCAAAGTGGCATGGAGATGAGGGCAGCCAAGTGTCTCCACCAAAACAGCGCTCTAAAGGATTGGCTTACAGTGGGGTTCTCAGCCAGAGGTCAGGGTGTTACAGCCACCCTGCCCTGACCACATTGTTGAAAGGGAAATGACTCTCCTCTAAATCCTAGATAGACAGGGCAGGCTCCTGGCAGTGGAAGAGAAGGTTCTGGTGTAAAAAACCCAACCTTTAAACAATTGAATCTCACGTTTTAGTGCACACATTTGAATGTTGCTGGAGAAATATTTTATCTAGGATCCAGAAATTCTACCTAGCCCTTACAGACAGACCTTAGGCGAATATTTTGTGCACACAAACTGAACAGTTTTATTCTTGCTGATTGATTTTCAAATTGATATTGACTTTCCAATTCACATTCCCCTCACTGAGTACCTTCCATTCATCCATCTATCCTATTTCTAGCATGCTCATCACTGTAGCCTGTCAAGGCCTTACATAAATCATCAGAGGCATAATCATATGTCAGATACCTATGCAAATGATCATTCTGTCTGCCAGTCCCTATAATCTACTAACTTTCAAAAGCAAAAAGAGCTGTAATCCCTTCCTTTCTCTTGGCACTGTGCTATACAATCTATTCATCTTGATCTGCTTGCTTATTTTAACCTTCCTGTTTTCTTTACTGGAAATAAAAATCACATTTTAGCTGAAACAGAGCTGACGGACATTATAACAGTCCTCATGAAATCCAAAGCAAAACATCATGTGTTACAATACTGTATTGCAGAGCAATATATAGAGCAGTGCGTCTTGACTGAATTTATATAATTCAAGCTAAAATATGCTTTTGGGAAAAAAAAACCAAAACCACAAACCAAACTAAACCAAACCAACAGAACAATCTATCACTTCTATTCCAGACTTTCAATTACTAATATTTTTTTCCTGTAACGAATTAAACTTGCAACAAAAAGAATGCCACGTTATTGCAGTATTTGTGGTAAATTGCCACAAATTGAATTTCAAGAAGAAAACATTAAAGATACAAGAAAAACATTGACTTGAATCATGGTGTATTGCTTACATTAGAATGACATTAAAAAATGGAATTAAGTATTTTCTGGTGTGGAAGAATTTTCCTCAGCATTTTTCTGTTTATTAACTAACATTAATAAATAAATAAAAACATTCATTTGAAAAATAAAATTAGTTAATTAAGAAAAACATCTGTGTTGTCAGTATGATAGGTAACTATAAATATTTGGTATTTTTCTGTTTCTTTTAACAAATAAGTGTTACATTTTAATACAGATATTTTTCTTACTTTTCTTTCTCTTGGAGAAAAAAGAAGTGTGTCCCAATAATTCATTTTGCCCATTTTTGCAGAATCGTTACACCAAATTGTTTATGTTTTACATAATAGTTTAAATTATTTTCCTGACCCAATAGGTACTTATGAGTATTTTATACTACAAGGAAATTTAGTAAACATTTCAGAAAACTCAATATACTTTTTGCAAACAGGAATAAAGACCCACTTATGTAAAAGAAAATGTGTAGATTTTAACATAACCATTTAAAATTCTGTTGTATTCTCTCATCCTTATAAAAGGAGACCATCTAAAAAAGAAAGTAAGCTATAGCAGTGATAGTTGTATTAGTCAACAAAAAATGTAATTGCAATTATACTTAATAGTCACCTATACTTGAACAAAAAAAGAAAGAAAGAAATAAAGAGAGAGAAAGAAAGAGAAAGAGAGAGAGAGAAAGAAAGAGAAAGAAAGAAAGAAAGAAGGAAAGAAAGAATGGGTGAGAAAAGACACCATTTTTACTTAATTATTTTCTTTGTTAAATTTACTAACAAGAAATAACCAAAATATCTACAGATGGCCTGAAACTGATTCTTTGGTCAGCACATGAAAGCTGAAAAATTTCTTCATTTTTTAACTGTTTGTCAAGTTTTTAACAAAAGGTGGTGATTTTTTTGTCATCAAGTAACCATTCTGAAACCCAATAGCAGAACACTTGTAAATTGTTAAAACTTCTTTTCCATCACAGATAGAATTACCTAATTTGAGATATAATTTTTGATTCAATTAAAAGTAGAGTCATTCTTATGTTTTGTACACAACAGACCCTGTCTTCAGAGGATGCCTGGAGGATACTGGTTGCATGGGTCCTAGAGATAGAGTAAAAAGCCGCTGTCTAATTAATTACCAACTGTTACAGCAACAAAATGATCACAACTCCTCTCTGTGCTTTGCCTTTCACCAAACTCTAAAATCTGGCTGGGTCACACTTGTGCCTCCTAGATGGACTGAGGTGTGTGGGAACATGACAGCCCCTGTACAGTAGAACTGGTGCAGGACAGAGAGAGACTGCACTAGAAGGGTCAGTCTCTGGTCTCTGCCCTGGGAATTATCCCACATTGCTTTAATCTGCCAACTACCAACAGGAATCAGTGGGAAGGGAAACCTGCCCCGTGTGGCACATCTATTCTTTCTCTTTTCATTTATGTGACAGAATCAACCCTGACTTGGCTTTTTATCCTGAAGTGGAAAAATTCCATTTTCGCCTACTTTTCTGGTAAGTTTTAACCCAGAGAACTGGGTTAAACTTGGGAAGGAACTGTTGCTCCAGGAACCGAAGGGATGAAAGTTTCAGACACTTCTTCTTAGAGCTGTTTCATCTAGGAGAGCCCAAACTTGCCTCCTGCTCAGCAGCCTGATCTTTAGATTCATGATTTTAGGTGTGTAATTTCGCTTGTAGCTTTTTAAAGGGTCTTCACAAAGGTCCTACCTCAAGCTGGATACCTTTATCCTTGAGCAGACCTCATTTGTATGGACTAGCTATGTCAAAAACAAAGCAGTGATGGATAAAGTGTTCTTATGCCAGCCATGTTTATTAACTTCTAATAAAAATATTCATTCAACTACAGTCAGTTCTACCTGACTACTCAGTGGGACTTCTCTGACGGTGTACTTAAGGCTCTGGAAGATCAGGACTCACCTTCAGGAAATGAGTGAAATTCTTCTCCTGATAACACAGGGCTTTTTTTGGATAACAATTTCTTAGTTGCAACTTCAAGTATTTTTATTTCTGTCTTTGTACATTTTTAATATTTGTCACTTTCATTCCAGTTGAAGGACACTTTTTCAATGATTTTGCTAAACTTGTTAGGTAGGTGCATTTTTGATATGTGGTGTTCTTGTGTATAGTAAATTTATCTATATTCAGTATGCATTTCTGACATGCAGCATCACAGATACTGACAAATGATTGATTAGATTTGACAGAGGAAAATGAAGTATACTTGACATAAAGCACCTATACTGCACTGTCAATACTTTACTGTGCAGCTGGGAAGATAATTTATCTATTTTCAACCTTCTTCATTTGTTTCCTGTTTACAATTATAAATAAACTTCAAGTGTTTCTCTTTGTTTTGTTTCACCTTGCTCTGCTCCTACCATGCCATCCTACCATGCTCTGCACTGTGGTTTTTGAAATGTATGTTCAGGAACACTCAGAATTTACTAATCCCACACAAAATTTATTCCCTAATACAGTGAGAAATGGAAAATATTTTGTTAAATTCCAAAATACTCAACATTTCATGAATAAAGAAAAAAAAAAGTCTAGCTGAAAAAAATATTCACAATATTTGCAAGAATCTTACTTAAAGGAGGCAAAATATTTTTATTATACACATGAAGATCAGCAGGATGTTAAACAGGTTCAACGCACAAATGTGGTAGGTACATATTTAGGTAGAACTGTTTCAATCAATAAACATTAACTTTGTATCAGACACTGCCCAATATTTCACCTGTGGAAATGAACTGCTCAAGACAATATATTTGTCAAGAATTATGTCCAATATTAACAGTGTGGCACTAACAGTGTGTGGGCACTAGGAACTTAAAGCACATTGTATTTCTCTCTGAATTTCCCAAGCTTATTGCAGTAACAGTACCTCACACCTTGTTTTATTGGCAAGTTCTGTTGCAGAGCACAATTAAATTGATTAGCATATGGTCATGACACAATGTTCTGGTACGTTTTAAGCTGAGGAAATGTAAATTGACTTCAAGCTATTTGCAGAAAAAGAGAAAACTTTTCCTAAGGCCACAACACTCATAGCTTCAAAAGCTATCACCAAGTTTATCTTGAGTATGGATGGCTGCATCTGTAATGGTTTACTCCCTTCAAAAAAGATCCTAAGGTTTAGATTTCTGACTTTAAATGTTTAAAACAGATTCATTCCCATATTTGCATCAAAATAAATTAATTTAGATTTTTCTTTTTTTTTCTTTTCATAGAGAAAGTTCAGTTGAAAGGCCTTTCTTTTCCTTTGCCCCTTTTTTTTTTTTTTTTTTGGTTAATCTTTTTTTTTTTCCTTTTTAAATGCATATAATCTTTCATGAGATATTTCTTGGGCATGATACAACAAGATTTAGATGCAGAACTGCCACTAAGCTAGTGGGAATTGCCAATTAAATCTAAGGCATAATATTGAGAGTCTATGTATCTAAGCACAGCTTCAAGTGTTTCCATATGGTGGAAAAACCTCCCTGAACCTGAGTGATATTTAAATTTGTACAATATAGCACTAGGAAAATACAGATAAAACTTAGTTGCTTTATATAGAACATCATTATCCCCAGCAGGATGGCTGCCTGTTCTCTTGGGACCAGAGTTTAAGATCAAGTCTGAGCATTCAGCTTTCCTAGGTAAACGGAGCTCATGTATAATTGATGTTGATAGCATTAAATGAAGCACTCATTGTCTCTTTTTTTTACTACCTGACTTCAGAATCACACTGACTGCAAACAATGAGAAAATCGAGCAACCAACTCCCCTAGATTGGTTAATTGCTTCAATGGAGGATGTGAATGGAAAAGCAAAGGCACTTCCAGTAGCATTAACAAATCTAATTCAGGTTGGCACCAACTGGAAATAGTAATTTGACAAAATGAAGACTTTTTCACTTAGACTTTTTCATTTTCCACTTATGAAGAGCAAAGCATCCCATGTATTCATCCAGGGAATTAGTTCTAAGAAATTCAACAGAACGTCTGATAGGCTCTTGCCATAACAAAATTACTGAAGTGTGCAGTTGACTTGGATTTCTGTGAAAACCAAAAAACGTTTACATTTGTTTTTGTTAAATAATACTCCAGGATATTAGGTAAAATAGCTGATGGCCCTACATAAAAGTCAGTTTGAATTAATTTTTGTCATTAAAACTTTTTTGTAACTGTCAAGAATTTACATTTGACAGTTTTAAAAAGTGATTCTGATTTTCCATTTTTTGGAAAAAAATTTAGCTTAGAATCTGTAGTATAACCATTGATAATAAGTGGTGTGGAATAAAATATTTCAGAATTATTTAGATTTTGGAAAAAATACCTTTTTTTTTTTTACTTTCTATTACACTTCAGTTAGAAAATGTTCCAATACCCTTCTCTTTTCACTGGATGGAAAATTGTTTCCTTGTAATTTTGTATGCAGTGACAGCAACTGAATATAAACTAAAAACATTCTCAAAAAATGTTACATTACCTTCAGATCAGCATTTCCAGTCCCTCTTAATGGTAAAACCATAAATATACATTATCAGCTGCAAACTAACTTAAGCATTATTCAATCTGAAAATAAGTCCAAAAGGACTATGAGAGCTTTCTGGATGCATAACAGCATAAAATTAAACTGAGGAAGCCTCTTCAGATTTCCATGTAAAAAGAATCATTAAATATAAAATCATTAAGGAAGTTTCTTCTCCCAGCCATTGCTGCTTGAATACTAAAATAAGAAAATTTTCTTGTACATCTCTACATACTTCATGCATAGTGCAACAGTGTGGCAAGTAAATCTCACATGTTTTTGTACTGCAGAGAATTCCTGTTAATTACACATAGTTCAAGTGTTAATTGAAGTACTTTTGTGCTTCATTTGTACTCTAGAGTCTCTGACTACATCCATTTGAATGCCCTGACTACTAACTGTAAGCGTTGAAGCCTTCAATGAAAACTAGAAGTCTAAAGGTAAGACTAGAAACAAATAGTAAAGAAAAATAAAAGAAAATATAAAGGGGAAAAACAGGCAAATGAAAGACTTCAAAAAAAAAAAAAAAAAAGGAAAAAAAAGTGCCCTGGTCTCTTTAGTTGGTGAAAACTTTGGAATCTATCAATCACCAGGAAGCTAAACTTCAAACTCTGATCATGAAATATCAAAGCAGCAAAGTTGTTGCTCAAGATACCACAAGGGAATTATTATATTCTCAGCTGTAATGAATAATACTTTCATACTATAAGGAATAGATGGAAAAAATGTACAGTGTTTTGAGAAACTTTCTTCACACTGCCTCTTCTCCCAGTTATACCAATAGATTTAATTTTTTTTTTTTTTAAATTACCTCCACCTATACATTCTGCCTTGACTCTGTCCTTAGAATACCACAGCTAAAAACACACTGTTACTACTGAAGGATAGCAGTAAGAAATGTGACCCAAGATTCTCTATAATTCCAGTGGTACCACTTATAATATGAAGCCCAAGATATTAAAAATGCAACTATATCAGAAGTTCAGAAAATCAGTTTTATTTAAATGTAAATTAACAACTCTCCTTTCCTCCAATCTAACAGAATTGCATAGTCCACTGATTTTAATTAAGATGGGAAAACTGTTTTGATAAAAGAAGAAATGACCCCAACATGTGCCCAAAACTTCAAATGAAACTACGTATGAAGTGAATAGAAGAGAAAAATTAGAGCTAAAGTGAACTTTTCCTCTGTGCTCTTTTTATACTTTTTTCTCTTTCTTACCTTTCTTCTTCTTTTTTTTTTTTTTGGTATGAACTGGAAAGCCCAAACTTCACTAAACCTCCTTCTATGAGTATGAATATCGACAGTATGGGTGTACAAAATCATAGAAACATTAATTGTAGATAAAGAATATTTTCTGACCGTTTTGAATGAACATTTCATTCAAAATTATGCTTAGCACATACAAAACCAGAACCCCAAAGACACATCTCATTTGTGTTTAAGAGCTCTAAATAATAAAAAAAGCGAAAAGCTACATATAGTAGTTGACAAGCAACCCCAAAGTTCTCAGAATATAAGCAAAGTTGTGTCAACGTGGTTTTCACTGGAATAACCAAATACAGCCAGGACTTCAGCAGTCAGACTTCTTGATTACCAGGGTCTTAATACATGCTATGGATGCAAGGGCAATCTAGACCATGGACATCTTTGTACTGTTCCTCAGGTTTTTCAAATTATCTGAGAAAGTTTTGCTTTAAAATTTATTGGGTTGTAATTTCACTCAGAAAAACAGCCCATGACAGAAAATAGCAACTTAAAATACGTTTGAGGATGATGGCTGCAGAGAAAATAGCATTCTTCTTATGCAGGTGATGACTCAGATAAGAATACAAACCTTTTCCTCTCTTTTGTATACAGTTCATGCCAGTACATGTGTATTTTTTATTAGAAGAATTAAATACTATATTTTGAAGAAATATATGAAAAAACAAACTATTTTTTTAAATTAGTCAATTAGTAAAAAGAGATCTGGGTGTGAAAGACACACACAGCTGCATTGTTTGTAATGCCAGTGGATAATATTCTCTGCATATCACAAAAATGAGAAACATAGGTCTTACTTTCCTAATATATTTATGAGTAGTGAAATTGTAGAAGCCTGAATTATCAGGGATGAATTAAAGTACAAAGGTCTTACTGAAAATATACACACTGAGCTTGTACTTGAAAGTATTGTGGTATGTACTTCCCGCAAATTGATTTAATGATCCATTTTCATAAGATTCAAAACAAGTATCAGATAACTACCTACTTTAGCAAATGACTAGAGTATCCAAGATTGCACTACTGGTAGCTGCACTATAATGCAACTAGTGTTGTATATAAATCTATTAAAATGCTAATTGCTTCATCAAGCTATTACTATCACTAGTTGTCTCTGTCAATTCAATATTATAATCTCTATTTGAGTCTTTCTTAGAATTAGGGAGTCAATTATAATACCCTTAGCATCCTTCAAAGGTAATTGAATGAGGTATATTTAATTGACACGTATTCTGAAGAACATAAAAGAATACTGGGATTCAGGTTTTTAGGAATCTGTTTCCTTTGGATTGAACATTGCCCTTTCAGGATATCTCTAAAAGTGTTTCCTTGGGAAAGCCTTGTGCAGAACAGGAATGTAGTATAGTCTTCTACAATGTCTGCAGTCTTTCCAGGACTCAGTGATGTGTATCTAAATCTCTCTAACACTCCTTCTGTACAGTCACTGATGTATTTGCAGTTCTGTACAGCAGCTGCTGACACATAACCAGTTATTTCACAATGAAACCTATAATAACTGTTTCTTTCCCAGTGAAATTTTGTCAAAACTGGTACCTAGATACTGTGATTGCTGTGATACAAACAGCTGAGAGAGGGAAAGCTAGCCTGAGCACTACACTCATTCTTCTGTAGAAGAATGTGTGCACAACCATGAATGGCTAAAATTCATGGTGCTTTCTCACACATTTTAATTTTTCTTTTTAAATCCTGAGCAGTGTTATATTTACATCATTTCACAGTTCAGTCTTTTCTAGTCTAATACCAAATGACTTTTCTCTAAAAAGCAAGGAAAGTAGACTACAGCTATATGCTTTAACCTCAACAAGAACGCCTAATGTAAACACAAATGTTGGCTGGAAGCAGATGCTAAACCTCAGTCAAGTAACTGCATTTTCCCGTTATGGCAACCCTTCTGCAGTCTATTATGCTCAGTGATTTTGTCGTGTCTGAAATAGCTGTATAATTTGTGCACATGCATCTTCTTCGAACCAGAAGCATAACCTGTGGCTGCATGTTTTGAATAGATGGATCTGTTACAGAACATAGGTCCAGATAGAGCATTTTAAGCAAATAAGAGCATACCGTGCATGTACTACCAAATGGATACTCTTTTTGACATTAACTTTGCTCCAAATGCAGGCTTATATAATAAATCGTCTCTGGTGAGAATGCAACCAAACCCATGATTGTAATGAAGAAACATCTAAAATCAGGAAGTATAAACCACAGTAGAAATTTTTAAACTGGAAACACAACAAAAACATTTATAGTGCTCAAGAGCTCTGTTACCAGATAGTGGGAATAGGATAAATGATCATAACTGACTTCCCAACTCTGAACTTTGTGGACACAGTAATGTGGTTTGCAACTGGGCAACAAAATGCCTTTGAGTGTTTTTCAACTAGAACTTCAGTGATAAGAAATGTTCTGGTTCATAGGAAGTACTGCGGGTTGAAAAACATAAGCTATACAAAACATTTGGGAACATAGATATTTTCTCTGCATGAATGTTTCCTTTACGTATGTGTTCTCCATCACTTACTCAATTCCTGTAGTGCTGGCCAAGTTCAGAAGGACTAAACATTACCCAAGTCTCAACATGTAGTTCATCCTCGTGCCTGCACAGCTCTACAAGGCTATTTACAGACATCTGCAGCTTTTAATCCTTTTTCTCCAGTTCTGGTCATTTACATTCCTTGAGGATTTTTCAGTCCATTAAATATGACCTTTCAATGTTCTGTTGGAGTTTTATAATACAGTTAATGCATGACTTTGTCCTCAGGGACAAAGTGTATGGAAGCAGCCCATGTTCTACCCAAAACAATGTTTTTCCTCCTTTAACTGGAATGATATTAAACTGTGGCTCAGTAACTAAAGGTACTATGTTTCAAGAAGCTATTCAACCGCTCAAGACTCAATACCCAAATCTGTGGCTTTCTTATCCTCAAACACAGCATTTTCCCCTCAATGGTTGTTTATAGGTACATTGTCACTTTGTACTTCTCCCATTGATAATCTTTGTTGTTCTAATATCAGTAATAAGCAATTACAAATAATAAGACTAATTATAACAGTGAATATATCAATCAATGTATGTTAAATACCAGGTTATATCTGTAGTATTTGAGTAACTGGAATAATGCTTACGGCGTGCCACCAGAGCTAATAGCAAGAGATGCAGAAAGAGGCACTGAAGCTCATAGTGAAATGTTGTTTGTACTTCACTGCCTGCTTGGCTGGTGTGGTTTTTGGAAATGTGTGTTTAAGAAAAAAGTGTCCACAAACTGTTTGTGTAAGGGGTGTGGTGACTTATTGAGCCCACTTTTATAGATGATAATTTTCCACAAAATGAAAACATAAGTCACCCATGACTGTATCTGATTCTAAAATCAAGGAGTACCTTTTGAAATTTTTCATATAGTAGGGCAATCTTTCCTTTCAGAATCTGACATTGAAGACCCTGCTAAAATTCAGGACTTTCTCTAATTTGCAAGACAGAATGTCAAAAGCAAACAGGCAACAGTTTCTCCTGGAAAATAATAAAACTTAATTGTTGTTATCTTCTGTTTCCAGTGTAGTTTATCAGGTTTTAAAAAATTGTCCTTGATTTAAGGCCCTAGACAATGTCTGTGAAATGCAGCCTGTAGGCTAAGCAGGAGAACATCTGTCTCCCAGGAGAGCTGGGCAGGATGCTTACTACAAGGTGCAAGTTGTACTCAGTGTGCCTTCAGCTGGGTGCATTGTGCCAGCAGCAAACTCCTGGGAGCTGGAACAGTGCATTAGTTAACTGCCATAATTTTTTTTCTCCTTTTTTAATCTTGCAGTCTCCTGTTGTGCTTCTGTGCATAATAAGCATTCCTCAAGCTCTTGGCTCTGTCTGACAGCAGTGGCTGCACGGCACACAGATGGCTCATGAAGACTTTAGCCCCCTGTTTCTGTTGACTTTTGCAGGCACTGAGAGTTTTGTCTATGACTAAGCAAATCTAAAAGTAACTTTCTTTATATGAGCTGTTGTCAAGGATATTCATTTGTTTCTGAGCCACTGCAGAATGTTTTCAGGACTACCTCAACTGGGAACAGCTAGGAGAGCAATTCCTTCTTATTTCCAGTAGCGTGATCATACTTACTCTGCAGAAAAGAGAAACGCTGACTCTGTGAGTGGTTGGATTGGCAACAGTTGTCCAATAAGCACAGTTCAGCACTGCATTTTGTAGTGCCAGGTCTGTAACTAGAACAGTTGATGCCAAATGTATTGACTAGGTCAGGACATTCTTTTCCTTTGCACAAAAAGAGCTACATAAACATTATTTCCAGTATGCAGAATGCAATTCCTGATCTAATGGCTGTGCATGTCTACAATATGCTGCTGCTAGTGAGAACAAAATGGACAAGGTAGAACTGCATGTCTGAAAGAGGCTGTGATGTTCCAGTGGGTCCCAGTAGGCAGAGTATGATCTACATGTGGTGCTCTATGAAGCTTGCAAATGTCTCCAAAACATCATGTTGGTGATGTGTCTGGTTTCTAAATGAACAAACAAGCAGAAATTCAGTATGGATGTAGTGTCAAGTACTTATTAATAACCATAGTTATCTGAAATATGAAAGGGCAGCTGCAAATGCTGTTGTTAAGGAGTTGCGTGTTTTTATCCATTAAAGAAGCAAATCTCTTTCCAGTGCCATTTGTTACATGAGTCACATTGTGTCTGGTTAGATCAGCCTGTGTTGTATCAAAAATGCACACTGTGTGTGCTGACAAAGCCCAAAGCAATACAGTACAGGATACATTTTCAGCCTAATAAGTGGGAAGCTACAGCTGTGTCTTCTACCAACAATGACACGCATTGTGTTTGCTTTCCAACATGCAGCTTTTCACTACGGGCTAAATGTGCTGTAGGCAGAAGTCACCTGAGTAGAATGCAATAGGCCTTGAAATTAAGTGTGTCACCTCAAACCTGTAATATGGTCAGGAGAAAAGGCATATCCTCATTATATTCACTATTGGCATAATTATTATAGGTGTTCAATACACTATTTTTTCACAGTGATCCTGATGTAGCTGTTAGATTCCTGCAAGCTCTCTGATACAGGAAGATATAAGAGCTGAAATTCTCACATACTAGATAACATTGTAAATCCTGCTCCAGAAATAATTCTTAGTTAACAGGATTGAAGAGGGACATAGTCCAGTGAACTCCAGCCACAAAAGGTGGTTTATTCCCCCCATTTATACATGTGTTCTCCCCCTACCTATCCCACAAATCCCCTTTCTCTTTCCCCTCTTAATATTTCCAACATTCTCTGTACTTGTTACTTAAATGTTTTTCCTCGCATTTCTCAATTTTACTTCACGTGTCATCCAACCTCATAATAATCCCTCTTTACAAAGGAGACTTTATGGAATACAGAATTGAAAAGATTTTAATTTCTTTTTTCCTAGACTTGAGTAGGCAATAGTGATACTGTAATTCTTGTTTATCTATGAAATATTAAGCTATTACTAAGGAAGAAAGTGAGCTTAAAGCCCCACGACATTGTGTTGGTTTTGCTTGGCCCAGTTTTTGCTAGTGAGTAGGGGGGGTTACAAAGATATCTCCTGTGTGTCCTGTGTGAAGGTTCTGGAAGTTTTTCACCATGTCCAGCAGAGCAAATCTCTGGTGGCTCTGAAGATGATGGACATGCTGCTGGTCAAGTCTGGGCCAATTAGGGATGTTAGTTACGCCTCTGTGAAAACATATTTAAGAAAAAATCAAAACAATGTGAGTATGCACTTCTTTTTAGCCAAAGGAGAAGGAGGAGGTAAAAATATGTGAGGGAAACAACATGGAGGCACCAAGGTCAGTGGAGAAGGTAGGGAAGGAGGTGCTCTGGGCAGTAGAGCTGAAAACCCTCTGTCAGCCGTGGTGAAGACCATGGGGGGAACAGGTGGTCCCCCTGCAGCCCATGGGGTCCATGGGAGTGCAGAGAACCACCTACAGCCTGTGGGGAGGTGCCCACACCAGAGGAGCAGGTGGATGCCTGGAGGAAGCTGCGATCTCTCTCGTCTCTGGGAGTCCCAGAGATGGAGAGTTGCAAAGGCCTTGCAGGAGAGAGGGAGGCCTTGCTCCCGGGATGGAAACTGCCTGACCTCGGCTTGGAAGTCTGCAACTTATGGACAAGAACTGGTGTTGCAGCAGATTTCAGGTGGGTTGTTGCTTGGACCCACGCCAAAGAAGTTTGCAGAGGACTGTCTCTCATGGGAGGGACCCCATGGCTAAGTAGAGGACTCTTCTCCCTGGTGGACTGACCCTGACCAAAGGAAAACCTCATGCCCTGTCCCCACCTGGAGCTGTTGGTTGAAAGGAGGGAGGGGGGTGAGCGGAAAAACAGTGTCTTAATAGGGAGAGGGGTGAGTAGAGAAACAGTGTTTATAGCAGAAGAATTGTGGTGATGGACTGACTAAGAGAAAAAAAACCATATCCCCCCTGCCACGGAGTTATTGGTTGGAAGGAGGGAGGAGGGTGAGCCAAGAAATGGCGCCTTGAGAGGGAAGAGGGGTGAGTGAAGAAACAGTGTCTTAAGATCTTATTTTTAGCTCTGATTTATCCTCTGACTCTGTTAGGTTAATAAATCACTGTGTAACTCTAAGTTGTCCATCTGTTTGTACCCTGTGTCTGTGCATCCTTCCACCAGTGGCTTATCTCAACTCATGAGTCCAGTGTGTTTGTGTTAGCTTTTCTTCTCCTCTGCACAGTTGCAGCAGGAGAGGGTAGAGAGAGTAGACATTGTAGGTGCCTGGCATTTAGCCAGGGTCAAATCTCGAAAAACACAAATTGTACTTAATAGTAATCATCTTCCTTCTATTTCCTGCTTACCCCCCTTTCCTATTTCTTTCCTATGCTTCGACTACAAACACTTTAGGGAAGGAACTATATTTTTATTCTTTTCAGTTACATCTAGCACATATGTGCTGTATCTAATAAATAATGTCAAATAGTTCTTGTCCTACCACCACCCTTCCAGTCATCTTCCAACGCATAAGTCTCACACACAGGTTTCTGAGGTCAGAAGCAGTAAAAGACACTCACATATAGGCACAGCTTAATTAGAGCATGTGTCTAGGGAGAAGCTGCCATGTCCTTCCAATACTTCTGCAGAATGCAGTGAAAGAAAGGGATAGCCCTGCATGACGGCAAAGCAAACTGTGAAATGCAGCACAGGTACACCAATAAGAAAACACACATAGATGGAATCAGCTGCTTTTGCACCTCTTGTGACCAATGGCTACTTATCATTGCTTTAGATGTTTTGGATGGCTCTTCCCTGAGCAAATCCAGTACTGAGGGCCATTTAGGAAAACAGCTTTTGTCCAGAATAACTTTGCATGGTATAGAGTTCCATCCTTTTCCAACCTATTTTTAGGCAATTTCTGAAACATTTGCTTTCTTCATCATCAGGGTATTTTCTACCTATAAAGGAGAAATTTCAGCATGTGAGAGTTAAACTTTGGCCATCCATATGAATTTGCAACCTTTATGCTAATCATCAAGTAAAGACAACATAATTCCTTGATTGATATTAAATGAGTGTTCTCTGCTAACAAAGCCTTTTCATCTCAGAAAATGGACACAGTTCTGAGGCTTACAGTGTACAAATGTTGTTTCCTGGTCTTCATGAAAAGCAATATTCTTTTTTTAGTAAGCACTTCTTAGTTGCTATTAAAAACATTATTTTGTTTAAAAGCTCTAGCAATTTCATTTTAAAAATAGCACTATTCTTGCAACATGTTGCATTTGGAAAATTTTGTCATCATATTCCAAATTCCAATAATTAATATGGATAAATTGAATCCATCATTGTAAGACTATTTGTTTCCTTCCAAGAGGAAAAAAATTTCGTGTATGTATATTTACGACTACATTTGAACTTGCTTTGTGAAATTTCTTTACATGAATGCCTAATTATTTCTGGATTATGCAGGCTAGTAGTTAGGAAAGAAATCAGATTTTAAGAGACTGTAACACTTGTGTTAAGTTTCATTAGAACGCCTGCACTGTCTGTGAAAGAGAATGGTCAATAAAATCAATTGCATCTATCTTTAAATAAAATAGAGAGGCAAAATGAATTTATGATGTACCTGATAAAGGTCATGTGCTAGGGACGTTCAATATCTTAAAACCATAGAATAAGAGGAAAAAGTCAGTCTCAGAAGAAAAATCAAGACCTGTTTTTTCTTCTATACCATGGCTTCCTTTCTCTGTCTTTACTGACCTTGATATTTTTAAATTACATGTAGTTTGCTGTGTTCGAGGAGGTTTCTGCACAGTGTCACAACTATGCAAGATTTGTAGGTGCCGTTTTTCTGTCTCTAAAAGACAAACATGCATTTGCTTGTGATACTGAGGCTGAATTAACTCTGTTTTGCACTCAACATTAGAGTTACTTGGAATCTATAAACTGAGTATGAGGAAGAAAAATCAAGAAGGAAAGGGGAAGGAGATATGAGCCTGTATAACTTTTTGTCCAAATTCTCGTTCTTCTCTGGTACAAGAGGATTTTTTCACAAGTGGAAAGTAGCATGATCCAGTCATCTGCAAGATGAATACAGCACATTGCTTTTTCTTTAAGAGGCAAAAGACAACAACCTTTGGATCAGCAGATGCTGCAGGAAGAGCAAAGTATTACCTTCTACCCACCAGAGCTTCCTGTGGGAGGTGCAGAAACCAGTGTGTTTGGCAGCTGCCACTCTGTGTGAAGGGAGCACTATTGGATGAAGACAGGTAGAGCAGTCCCAAATACCAGGTGTAACCTCATTTTGCTTGGATCACCCATGCTTTGGAGGCATGACACCAATTTCTCACAGTGCAAGAGAAATACAATCATTGTTGAAATAGCTCAACGCACAGTGAAAACAAATCAACCTATACATTTGTGAAACTGATAGAGGAGGAAATGTCTTCCTATCCCTCAGTGGAAAGTTAACCGAAAACACTAGCTATGTTCATTGGCACAAGAAGGATGCTTCCAATAACATAAAATCCGAGGTCTGGCAAAGTAAAGACTTACTTTTAATTATGAGGCAGATGTCCCAGCCCAGATTAGTAGTAACATCAAAGGTAGTCAACTACATCAAGGCATAAAGTATCTTGATTTCCCTTGTAGCATATGTTCTGACAAGATATCACAGTATAAAATGCATAGCCTTTTGTATGGGGTTACATTGCCTTAGTACTGTACAATGGTGTCTTTTTTTTTCAATAGGTAGTTATTCCTTATGAACCGTGGTCCATACTGCAATATATTGGGGACATGGTGTAGTAGTGGACTTCACATTGCTAGGTTAGCAGTTGAACTCCATGATCTTAGAGGTCTTTTCTAATCTAAATGATTCTATGATTCAATATTGTGCAAAATTGCTAAGCTGTTAGGAGCGAAGAGCCAACTGGTAGTTATTAAATTAAAGTGGTCTCCAGGTCAATTTTTTTTGCAGATAAATATATGTAAATCATTTTTATTTTAAGTTATAGAATCAAAGGATCACAGAATCATTCAAACTGGAAGTGACCTTGAGCAATATCTGTTCCAATCTCCTCCTCAAAACAGGGTCAGCTGCTCAGGATTTCATCCAGTTAGATTTTGAACACCCCTGAGGTGGGGAATTCAAAATCTGTTCCACTGCTTGACTGTTGTCATGATGAAAAAAGTGTTTTCTGATATCCAGTCAAGGCTGTTTTTTCAACTCCCATCTGTTGTCTCTTATCCTCCAACCCAGCCCCACTGTAAAGAGCTCAACACCGTCTTCTTGCTGAATCTCCCTCCTAACCCAGCTGGGGGTTGCTGTCAGGTCCTTCTGAATCTGTCTCTGCCCCAGGCTGAACCACCTCTGGTCCCTCAGCCTCTCCTCAACAGCTGTGCGCTCCATCCCTGACCATCTTGGTAAACCTTGCTTTAGTTTATCAAAGTCTTTCCTTTACTGGGGCGCCTAAAACCAGACCAGTCTTCCAGATGCAGTTTAAGAGGTGCTAAGTAGAGCAGGATGTAGCAGAAAACAAAAATATCTCCAGGCTGTGGTTCCAAGCACTGTGTCAAGGCTATCCTTATTTCTGACTGGTGAGCATGCAGATAAGATTATCAAGCTAATAAAATTTTGGCTCACTTTCTAAAACTGATACTCTCAGTATTGTCTCACTCTTAAAACATCTACTTTCATAATGGTTCAGCACAATCAAGTGCTTCACTTTTGCTTTGCTACAATTACAGATTCTGGAAATGAGGTAAAAAATAATGAATGAAAAATTAAGCTTTGCAATAATGACATAACTGAGAGGGAAACTGTTCCGAGAGAACTGGCCATGCTGAAGGTGTAGGGTGTTTCCCTGGTAATACAGATATTGAGGCTTTATTCTTTCTTTCTACAAGACACACCCAATCCTTGGAAGCACATCTACAAATACTATTTTAATAAACCCTTGTTCCAGAACAACTGTGTCATTATAGAATATCTTCAGTTACAAAGAAAAAGTAACATGACCTAAAACATGAACACTCTCAAGTTTATACTAATGTATGACATTTATATAAGAAGTTAGATAAGCACTTAGTTTAGACCCTGATATTTTTGTGAAGTAGCATCCTGCACTTATAGACAGAGGCACACACAGATGTTGTAGCTCTCTGGAAAAATGATACAATTCACAAAATTGCTGTGAATCTCTATACTGTAAATATCCCTGTCTAGTGATTAAATTTGATTCCAAAATTTTAGTGTCTTCACTGCGGACAATAAATGAGGAAATAATTTTGGTTACGAAGAGAGTAAGAAATTCTCTAAATTGTGGGTATGTAGCTAATTTTGGTGCAGAGTGTCGAGTTATTGAATGGAAGACAAAAGTTCTTGGTATCCAAAACTTTTTTTCAGGGCTGAAAAAGGCTCTAACAATTCACAGGTTTTAGCAATTTTCTTTCACACTTGGTCTTAAAGCTACTGAGGACATTTCTGCAACTTCAAAATTTGATTAAAAATTTGATCTGTGACTAAAGTAATCTAAATCATTTTGTTGCTCATATTCCACTTTTTCACTTACAAATTCCTCTCAATTATCATTTGATACAATCCAAATAACATTTTGTAGAGATTCAGCTTCTGAGTTTGCATTAAGACATGCTTATATTAAAAATTAACTATATTAAAAAACAGTAGAGCATATCATACTCAGACACCTTGACAGATGAAAGGGTTCATTTGGTCAGCTTAAAAATATATGTCTATGCTTGTGTTTTTCAGGCAGTTTTATCACACCATAACCAAATAAGCATTTAATTTCTTATTAAACATATGAAATGTGACAAACAAAATACCAATGAACAATTATAACAAATGGTGACAAAATAAGAATGACAGCCTCCTCCAAAAGCTTCCTCCAAATTGATTTCCCCAAAAATTCTGTATCTAACTACTCTTTGGACACTCCTTGTTTATTTTATGTGTTGTACTTATAACTGGAAACAACTGCTTCCAGAAAGTATCAAATAACAGAATGCAAATTTTTTATTGTCCTTAGTCTTCTACAGCCATTCTCATTCTTCACACGTGGCAACAAATCTTATTCAGGATGTTGCCAAAGATTAGGGTGACATCTTGGTAATGAAGGTGATTATTGGCCTACCAGTTTGGGGACCACATGAGCGTAGGAACAGCATAAAAGGGGGCGCAGCTAAAGGCTCCTTTTTATAGCTACAGATAAAAATCTTATATTGATAAAGGATTCCAATTGGAGAAGGACTCAGCTCTTAGTCAAACCTATGATTCCAATGTCTACAATCTACTTACGGTCTATGTAAAAATGGTGGTGACCCTCTAAGGGTGCATCATGCAGAGAGTAAAATAGATGTCATGACTGCTTGTGCAAAGTGAAGTAAAAGTGTTGGAGAACCCCTGGACTGCCCGACCAGTCCAAGTGACAGAACAGCTCAAGCAAGTTTTGGCCTGTGTGGACTACTCCTCACCTAAACTCTTCCCAGGCACATTTGGGAGCAAGCATGGGCCAGCAACTGTTCCCAGCAGGCATCTAGCTTGGGTGCTGCAAGAGGTTTCCATGGTTTGGGCACAGGCTGTTCCCTGACAGCTCATCCCAGTGGGTGAGTTGGTGGTCCTGGGATCATTTGGTTGACTAGTACAGGTTTCACCTCTTCTGGGCTGCCTGTGCAGCACTTGCAGGTCAGCATGCCCTGCTCCAAACTTGTGGAGCACAGGCCAGCACACTTGGCCTGCCTTTCACAAAAGCTTTCCAATGTGAGCTCAGCCCTGCCACGACACAGCCGTGGCTTTGGGTTGTTTCCTAGAATGTTCAGGGTGTGTCCAGGACTTACTTTGTCATGCCATGTGTAAAGCTTATTATCAGATCACTTCCCAGGCAGTAGGATCACCTGTAAAATACTTAAGTATGTTTGATTGTTAATAAATTAAAATCAGAGATATGCTTTGTTCATGCCATGTCTGATGACTTTTCCTAAACTCTGACCATTTAAGAACTATTAGTTTCTCTGTAGAAACATATGCTTTGAATTTGCGCTAGTGTGTGTTCAAGTGATTTACTGTAGACTAATTAGATAATTTAATTGACACAATTAGGAGCAATATTTGTGGAAACAGCACATAATGCCTCACTTCTTGTGTCCTTGTTTTTGTCATGCCAATTATCCTCTGCTTTTCTAATCAAATGATTTTATAGGAGACTCACAATGAGATACAGAGTGTGACATGAGACTTTATCATTAAAGAGGAAAATTCAACTCCTTGCTTTTCAAGGAGGTGTTTTGAGACTATTCACTCTTTCTTATGCAAATCATTTATTACACCATCCCAGCACATAGAACCCCTTGTGAGTTTTTTTGGTTTAAAAGAAAAAGCCTAGTGTTCATCAGAAAGAGAGATGCTGATAGCATTGAATAGAGAGAACAATAGTGCAGCAGGTACTCTGGAAGCTTCCCCACTGGGCTCTGCTGATAGAGTTGAAGTTTGACCTGCAGTACTCTCTGTTATTTTATTGTCACTGGATGCCAATTAAGTTCATCACTAAAACTGCAGCAACCTGTTCACCACAGTTTGATATCTCTGCTGAACAAATCATCTCATTCCCGTGCAGTAGTTCATGAATGAGTGGACCAATATTCACCTGCTCAGCACACAATAAAATTGATTTTGAGATCAAGTAGATGTATCTTTTATCAGAAAAGTCCATTTGTTCTATAAACGGAAACTAATACGTCTGTTTAAACTGGTGTGACAGTCAGAACATGATGCCACCCCAAAATGTTTGTGCACTGAATAGGTTTTCTAGGACAGAAATAGACATCTGTGCCTCTGGAGGCAGGAGCAGCCCAGCTTTGGAATGTAAACTGGAGCTTGCTCCTGTTGTATGTGGTTTTCAGAGTTGTCCTCCGCAGTAAGCCTCCACATCTGGCAATGACAATGGGAGTGGTGAGTATACACACACTGGTCATGTGATAATTCAGGCATTTATGGGTTTGGAAAATACCATGAGAGGGAAGGTGCTGTATATCTACTCATGATATTTCTGCAGTGCACATGTGTGCGTCAGATCATGGGGCAAGGGAGGGGCAAGGGACAAATTGCTGGGGAGAAGTTACAGCATGAGACACTGACTTGGTCCCGTCACAGACTCTGTGGCTAGCACTGCCTGAAAGATTAGGCATCTCTGTTTTGAGTTGATTCTCACAAGGAAGCAGAGCACTGAATACACAATACACAAATTCTTCCCTTACCACAAAGATTTTATTCTTATGGGAAAATAGTTGAGATGATGAAGCTAAATGCATCTTATTTTGTACCACTGGTTTTGTAACACAGCACTAACTCTTAGTGTGCACCACATAACACAACTGTAAAATAGAAATTCTAAATTCTATAGCACTCTTCAAGTAAGACAACTCAAATGTATTAGTTTAGTTTAAATGTAAAACCAAAATTCTTTTATGTCCGTGTGTTTTCTTTTCAACATCTGGACCTCAATTAAGAAGAGAAAATAATGTGTTTATAAGTCTGCAGAGTTTTCTTTATGGTTTTTTTTTTCTGTGCTGCTGCAGTACTTTTCAGTTGTAGCAGCTATTTTATGAACTCATGAGCTAAGCAGTTCCAAATTGGAAATGTACCAACCACTCCTACTATTCAACAAAATGTTTTCAAGAGCAGTTAAAAATACCAAGGAAAAAGATCCAACCCTCATTCTACATCAGATTCAAGCTTAGTAGTAACAAAAATAATTCTTTTGGGATCTAACTTGTCAAATAGTAAGTTTAGCATTCTAAATCCACAGTCAGATCTTGTTTACACTGAGAATTTCTTAGAAATAAATTTTGATGATTCTCCTATCTTGTTATTGTCATCAGAGAGGGAGCATGTGTAGGCAAGAGTCCATTCTCCACATCTATTGTCACCTCCATCTTTCACCTTTCTATGCTTTTTGATCTGGTGGTAAAACCAGACTTGTTGGAAGGAGCACAGTCTTCAACATAGCTCATTCTCAAGCAAGTATAGAGGTTGACTTAACTGGTCCAAACAGTCAACAACCTTTTTATGATTTCCAAGTCAAACACAAGGACAGCAATTTTCAGATGAGGTCTCCAGGTGTTGCTGGAGATGGAAGACTGTAATGACCCTGGTGAAAATGATCTTTCCCATACCTGAAAAAAATCGTTAGGCAATAAAGTTTTTCACTGTGATGCAACTAGTTGTTTTATGGTGAAACACACAAAAATGAAACCAGTTTGGTAACCTCTTAGAAAAAGCCTGTAGGTCTCCACCAGATCTTTAGTTTGATTTTCTCTGAGACAGGCACTTACAGTTCATACCTGTGTAGTAAGAAATATATGAGAAAAAAAGATGGTGGGACTGAGAGCAGTACTATTTCAGCACTCTTTTAACTCTTTCATAGCTGTCTCCACTTGAGGGTCTGAATTATGTGTCTAATATCAACACACTCTTTCAGGCCCACAGCATTTTTGTGCTGTGATAATTATGATTCCCACCATATAATATCCCCCCACATCTCAGAAAGAATGATGTTATAGATACCAGGACTAGGTTGGACCTTTCCCTCTTCTCTGAAACTTATTCATAACTCTGAAATTCATAGCAGCATCTATATGCTAATGTATTTGGTGTCCTACTTAAATTCATTAACTGTAATAAACAGCGAAGTTATAGCCCTAGGTCCAATGCAGGACTTCAGCATCTCTAAAGAGAGAGACAGCAATGACTTTCAGGCACTGCTATCCAATTTGGTATACACAAGGACTTAAGCAGTATACAGTGCAATGTGATCTCTCCCAAAATTACCAGGTATCACTGAAAAACACTAAGCAAGGGAAACCTCAGCTCCCATGCTTCACTTGAACAAAGGAAACCTGAGCTGATGAAATGTTTGCTTTCATGTACCTTTACAAGGAGCAGAGTTCACTGCATTGCTTTTAGAAGTCGGATGATTTATAAGACTTGTACCCACCATTTACAGAGAAGTTTAGTTGTCAGAGAATTCCTCTGGAACTCAGAGACCTGCTCAGGCTTGGGTAACAAAAGGTGGAAAGAGGGCTGAGGTTTTCCTCACTCAAGTGCCCTATGCTGTAGGCTGATCTCTACTAGCTCTGTGTAGAAACGGGATTAAAGCAAAACTCTGTATAAAAGTAGGTATCTCACCCACTTAAAAGTGGGATTTAGAGCTCCTCTTTTCTTCATGAATCTTCAAACAGTTAAACCAGAGATATCCAACCTACTTAGCTGTATATTAAAAAAATAGAAATGAAAAAAAAAATCTTCATTTGGTGGAAATCCATATGATAACTTAGAGAGCCAAGGAAGTGACCAGGAGTGGCTATGACTAGAAGGTGACAAGTATTCTTCAGGGGAGACACTGTCCCACTGCAGATCAGACCCGGCTCTAGCAGTTCCCACTGGCCAGAACTGAGATGTACCAACAATCCTCATACACACTTAATCTGATGCCGCTAAAATTGTCCTCTCACTTTGGATCTTTAGGATATTATATTGAGTGGCCACAGGCACAATCCCTTACTCTGTTTAAACCTGAAGTAAGAGAAAGTGTATCATTAGGGCCAGATCCTGTCAATGTAACTTGTCCATACTTAAATAAATTGAACAAATTGTGACTTTCTGCAGCATTCTACCTATCTTAAATTCCCACTGGGATTTAAGCAAGAGTTGTTTACCTATGCCCCCAAGCCAAAACAGTACAAGTAAGCATCTGGAGAACTGAAAAGAGGAGTGATCTGAGCTTTCAGGGTTCCTGTTCTTAGGATACCTTTGCAGTATCATATTTAAGCATCACCATTTTAGGTCTAGGCAGAATTTCAGACTCTGCCTAAGTCATGTTTTAGCAAATATTGTTGTTTGTTTTCTTGATATTTTTGTGCTGCTCCTTTCAGCCAGGTCATCTTCTGTTTTAAGTAAGTCTATTATTCTTCCTCAATGTTTAGAGGTGAAAAGCCAAGAGGGGAAGAGAATAATTCCTGTCCTCTGTCTTCCTCTTCTTGAAAACTCCTTCTCTGTTATGTCTTTTGGGAAGTCAGATGTTGCACTGAGGGCAAAATCTGATCTTAGTCAAATCAAAGGGAGGTTTGCATTGACTTCTCTGGAAATAGTATCGAGTCCTTAACATGATTTAACCCAGAAAGAACAGCTTTCTGAATCTGATTAAGCACATTCTGTAATAATTGTTCTGACAACTTGTACCTTCCTTTCCATGAGCTGACACGGAGCTCTGGGGTAATGTGGCTCCCAGTTAGATGGGGATTAAGTGATGCAGGAGATGTTATCTCATCTTTGACCTTCAGTACCACCTCCATAGTGAGATACATTACTCTGATCTCTGGAAGGGGAAATCAGTCATGTTTTGCTGACTAAAACTGCCTTTTTCTTAGCAAAATTACAAAAATACCTCAAGGAAAAAGTGTATGTTATTGCTTTGCACCAGAGTTGGCAAAACTGCACATTTTGCCTGTTTGGATTTGAGATTTAACACACATCTCTGCACAGCCCTCCCCCTCCTCAGTGTTCTTCTGAACAGAATATCAATGTCACCAGAGAGGAGTCATCTTTCCTTTTTTTTTTTTTTATTCCTCCTTTTCTGCTGTTACTCCTCAGTGAGTTTAAATTTCATTTACTTTGGCAAGAGGGCTTTTTTTCTTTTTTCCTTTAAAAGTTTTAATCCACCTTGTAACACCACCCAAAAAGAAGCGAAATTAGGCTGCAGTGTGTACTAGGAGAGAAAACCTACTTTATTTATCACCCAGTCCTACTTCACCATACACTGACCTAATTACAGCCCACACCACGCGGGGTAGGAGGAGCAGCAGAAGGAGTGCTTCTGCCACCTAGTGATTCCTGTCCCCCCGCAGTCCCCAGCAGCATCTCTTTTTGGGGTTGGCATTTTCCTGTCCCTGGCGCTCGACAGCAAATGACCTTCCCCAGCCTGCCTGCCTGGGTGCAGGGTTTGTCTGCATACTGCTCTCTTCTCTTCTACTGTTCCAAAACAGCTTTCACGGGTGAAGCCTGAACTACAGCTGGCAACACTCAGTAAGGCAGGTGGGGGTTTAAAAAATCACTTGAAATGATGCAAAGTACAGCAAAAAAACCCCAGAATGTTCGAACAGTGCTAATACGTGTCTGAAAACAGAATATATTTTGTATGCACAGATGCAGGCTGGGGTTTTCAAAGGGAGCACAGAGAGCTGGGTGCCACTGTGGCTGTCACAAATTGGATGCACAAATAATTTGGGTCTTAAGCATTTGTACAAGATTTTGCTTCTCATTCTCCTGCAATTACATTTTTGGTAATCTTAATCCTGTAAAATGACAGGTGATCGTGCACCGATTAGCCTACTTATCTATGATAACATTTTCAACATGACTATCTTGGACTGAAAATGAAAAACATAAATATTTTCCTACTGCTGTAGACATAAAAATATTACACAGCAGACCCAAATTTGACTGTTGGAAAATTAAGGTGTTTTTTTCCATCATTTGTCTTTCAAAGCATGTCAATATTTTTGTTCAGAACTGCTCTGAAGGTCCTTTTTCTTAATTGGGATGCTGCTGTTAAATTAAATGTACATCATTGACACCACTTGCGATGCATAAGTGAGAGTAGGTGAGCTCTTAAGGATCCTGTAAGCAAATTCGAACGTTCTTCCTCAACATGTGCAGATCAAGGGACACATCAGCTATTATTTTAAACTCTGTTTATTAAAAAATTTCATCCTTTTTCAGTTGTTCTAGTGAAAAGGTCCAATACAGCCAATTTTTATACTTTACTTATATTTTCAGGCAAATTCTAGTGAATGAAAATTAAGGTTTCAGGATGCAGCATTAAATAATCAAAAAATACTCTGACAATTGCCTCCACAATGTCCAGTCATTTCCAGTCATGTTTTTTGGGCACCCAAGGTAGTACGACCAGGGGTCTTTTAAAAACTGTGAAAACTATTCTGCAAATTTGCCTTCTCGTTGTAAGGCATATTATCACTATCTTTCACAAAGATTTCATAGTGAGCCACTGATGTTAAACAGAGGATTAGTAACACTCACTCTGCTCTCATGAATGCTCAGGTCATCCAGAAAGTTGCCTGGTTTGAAGGTGGCATGGTTTCCTTCCAGTCCATCTTCCTCCGCTGCCTGCCCAGAGTGGCCAGGATGCTGAGGCAAGGAGGGAAAGAAGGCTCTTGCCACAGAGCCAAAGTGCAGCCAAAGGGTTTGCGTGTCCCCACAGGCTTAGGAACACTTTTTGCCTGTCTTAGCATCCAACTCCACCTTGCAATCTGCTTTGCAGAAATGCTGAACACTCTTGTTTGTAACTAAAGTTGTGCTTCATGTTTAAATAGACTTCTGTGTCATGCCTTAAGATGCAAATAATCACATTTTAAACATCTCAGATTAGCCACTCCACATTCAAGTACACTTTTCACCTTTGTATCTGTGTTCCTCAGTTCTCTGTGCAGAAAAAGGAGGCAGCACTCTCAACAGAGGTGCTATGATGATAAAGGAATTGTTTATGAAGCACTCATATATATCTGGTAAGCACTGTAGAAAAAACAACATGAAGAAGAGGTCAAAATTGCATATAGTAGATAACTTGCAGGAGTACACACTGAATAGGAACAGAAAGATGTTGAAAAATGTTGGCTAAGGGAGCATTATGTATCCTGTATGTTGACTGGAACAGGAATACTACAGAAATATATGATGTAAATAATACATTTGTGCACTATATAATATTCACACCATAGAAATCCTACCCAAAATGATTAAAACTTTACAAGTGGTTTCACTTCTGTCCCACATAGTTACAGATCTTACTAATATTCTGGGACCTTAAACATGTTTCTATGTTGCTTGTCATACCATAACCACTGTTGTGATCTCACAGGTCCAGTAGAATCAGAAACTTCTTGTTCTTTCTATAGAAATCAATGGATAGAGATTATCTGATACTGTAGTCTAAAAACCTTGCTTTGATACATTTTTGAATGCCTTAATATGCATCATTTTTACACTGTTTGTTTCCCTGGAATCTTAGTTCTTTTTAGAATGTATTTTTGATATCTCATTTGGGTTTTCTGGTATGACAGATCTGTCTATGATGCCAGACGTTTTATAAATATATCTAAAACAAATAAAACATCTCCTCTCTCCCATAGAAGTTAGATCAGGAATGTTTCCACTTGTTGGATTTTGAGTGTCCTTCATTAAAGAAAGGTAGCATGATAAAAGTTGAAAGGGGTGATATTTTCCATTGTGTTATGGAGGCAACCAAAGAGAACATTACTCAAAAATTATTTAAGAGCCATCCTCTTAATAATAATTAATAATAATGTGCCTCTTAATCTGTTCCTGGGAAGGGTTCATTCTTGGTTTCATTTACATGACTGTTCAGTACAAATCCTTAAATGGATTTAGGGTGAAAATTACATCCTCAGAAAAAAGTGTTTTACTCTATTTTCTGTTTCAGACAGCTACCAACTACCCATCCATACAGTTCTTATTGGCTTTGATATTATTGCTTTAGTGGAAAAAATATGGATAACTTTCCAAGTACAGAGATGCTTTTAGAAAAGCAGGAAAGGCTTCAAACCTAATTTGATATTCAACATAAAAAAAAGGGAGGCAACAAAATGAAATTAGTTTTTAAGTCATGGGATAAAGCAAATAATTGAGACAGAAATTAAAACCTGCCACACAAATTCAAATTTAACTGGAATTGGGGCCTCAAAGGTTCAAATATTAATGCCTGATTTCTTCCCATATTACCTAAAATTTTCTGAGACCTGTTGGGGTCATTATTTTGTACAAAATATGTATTAAATATAAATATATATATATACACACACATATATTATCTATACATAGATATACATATATATACACATATATACATGGACATATATGCACATATATATAGATATAGATATATAGATATATATGTTATATATATGTTATTTGGGAAAAACAATTTTCCTTATCCCAAAAGTGTCATAGACATAATCAATAAAAGACTTCAATGCTTATAAGTTAGGCACAATAAAGTCCTCCAGAACACCTGCTGGTAACCATCAGTACCATGAGTACATCTTGCCAAAACACAGTACAATGATTGCATCCTCAGCAAAAGCAATTTTCTCCAGGCCCACGGCAGGGAACTTGGCCTAGGGAGTAAAAAAGTCCATAGATGAAGGGAAAGAAAAAGCAGATAGATGTGCTAAGTGTCTGAAAACAAAATAGCTGAGAAGGGGAACTTGTAGGTGAATTCATTGGAGAGCGTGTCTTGTGTATGAAGATGTCTGCTGATTGCTGGCCCAGATATGCAAAGGGGTGTTGCCTTCAGATAGGAAACTATGGGTAAAGCAAAGGTCCTTATCTAATCACTCCTGAAAAAAAAAAAAAGTATATGCACTCCTAACCACTATTTTGCTGAAATTTGCTTTTATCTCAGTGATTGAGAACACCGAATGAAAGAAACAGTCAGTAGATGCTTATTGGTGTTGCCTCTACTATTTTCTGGGTTACCCAAACTGAAGAAATGTTGGTTTAGAAGTCTCTCGAAAAGTTTGCATCTCCTTTTTTTCACGACATGAACTCAAACAGTATGGCGTCCCAAACTGTCAGAGAATAAAAAGCATGTGGTCCTTTTCATAGAGTTTTAAGTTATACTAGAGTGTTAAAACCATCTACGCTGACCTCAATGCCAGGTGTGGATCCAAGAAAGAACCAAGCTAAGCTTTTTCAGGATGTAGAGGGTCCCATAGGGGACTCAGAGCTGTTTTTATAGCTAGAGATCCATTTCCAAAAAGTGATAGCAGACAAAGATCCTCTGCCCTGGAAGTATATTCTGCAAGCTGGAGCCAAAGAATGGGGCTGGAGCCTTGTAAAACCTAGAGTAACATAGTGAAACCAGATGGGCTTGGCATATCAGTGTAAGCAGCAAAGCGGGGTTTAGTCCAGGAGGAGCACACTAGGACAATGCTCCTTGGAGTAACAGTCTGGGTCACATTTCTTCCTGCAGACTGTTCTACAGAAACCTCTTGGGAAATTGTCCCGGCACAGTAAGCAGTTAGGTAGACTGGATTTCCCTGCCTTAACTGGCAGATCTAATGGCTATCCTGGCTGTGGAGAAAACACTCTTATCTTTAAAATCACTTGTCCTTGAAGCTCACAAAGTAAATTACTATTCCTATGGTGAGAGCACCTCTTGTCTCACATCAGATCAGGTCTAACATAAGTGGTACTGTACAAACGGGCTAATCACTGCTTGCAATGAAACCATTGCACATAGCGTCAGAAAGGTACAGGAAAAGCAATCTCAAAGAAAAGTGTCCCTAGATATGCTTAGAAGCTCTTAATTAAGTCATCCTTAGAATCCTACCACACAAACATCTTCTAAATAATGTGCTTTGAAAACTATGACCCGTGATGAAGATAATCAATATATTTCTGGAGCAAAGCATAAATATTTCCACCTGAGTGTAGTTGCTATAAAGTGTGTTTCCAAGTGACAATGAATATTAGCTTACTTGTAGCTACAAGGAAGTAATTGTGTTCATATGGAAAAGAAGAACACCTTTCTCACACCGTCTCTAATGCACAGTCTTACAAAAAAGGTTGATGGTAGATGTGGCAGTGGTTCTGTTTTGTTGCAAAATTTGTTTTAGCATCTGTTGGCTCTAAAATGTTATGCAAAGCTGTATTGTATTTTAATCTGCAGGTGAGTTAGATGAAGAGTGATCCAGGCAAACAGATTTTTTTTCTGATCTTTAAGAGGAAAATTGTTGGAGGCAAAGTTTCAGCAACAGAGGTAACTTGCTTAAATCAACAATAAGCTACTATATGGAGCAATATGTCAGAAGCACTAACCCAAAGTGAAGCACAGATCCAGCGTAAATCCCATGATCACCAAATGAATCCACTCATTGCTCACAGCATCTGTGACCTGCTGCTCTTCACCTTTCTCAGTTACAGAGAGACTCTGTTTTCTTCAGTTGTGTCCCTCCACACACTGTGTCCTTTAGCTGCTCCTGCAATGGGCAGCAAGCGTATATGTAGAAAAGAAGCTGAGAAAAGAATATTTAGACAGAATAGAGTTTCTGGTACAGAAACCACAATACCGACTCAGAAGAAGAAGAAAGAAGTTGGGGAGGTATCTGATAATTTTAGATTTGGCTGACACACAATCAAATTCAAGCAATTCTATTGTACATTTGTATTACATGCTACACGAACTTTAAATTTTTCATAGGGTGTCAAAATGCACTTCTCTTAATTTTGTGTTTGGTCATTCTTGATCAGTAGAGAATATTTTTGTTATATATATGAGTCTTCTAAAGCACCAAGTAACATGTCACATTCACTTTTCCTTTATCACATCTCGTTGGGCACTTTTGGATTTCTCCCTTTTGGAAAGATGATATTTGATATCTTACGATGTCTGTGCAATTCATTGACTGAAGACACAGCCTGATGCAATAACAATTAAACATCTTCATAATATTTCCAACTTCAGGCAAATGTGGAAATGAGAAGGCTTATCCTTTTTTTCCTCTACGAGCTTACAATATTTTTATGGGTAATTTGGCCTATATTTTAATCTGAAAGGTCTTTCTAGAAAATGCATAAAATTCTGTGATCTAAAGACTACAGAATACATACTTATAAAATGTTTTCAGATCTGTCTAAACAGTGCTGAATGTTGCATCTATTTTAATGTTTTATCATTTTTGAATGACAATGACAGATGATGATTTATTTTAAAGAATGCCTGCAATTAAACTAAAGTCTACATTGGCAACATACAGCTGGGACAACTGAAACAAACATCTCACTTAGGCACTAGCTTTCTGCCATTCAAATTACACCACAATTCCACTTTATAAAAATGTGCTGCTTTTTTCCTTTTTATTTCTTTTGCAGATGTACGCTGAAAAATATAAAAAGATCTTCACTACAAACCTATTCTAATACTTCTCACACACTTCCTATTTTGAAAGGTTTCTTCAGAGCATCAAAAAAATGCTGAGACTACAGTGCACAGCTAGAACGATTTGTGCTTGTTTCCAGTGTTTCGGTGGGATTATCTTATCTCATTTAGATATTTCTGTTCCAGTGTGTTTGAGGTTTCTAAAACATCCTTGTAAGTGTATAATTTCTGAGTTGGTGTTATATTGACTCATGTCATGCAGTAGGGATAGTGGGCTCTCTAAACCACTTTTTGTCCAAGCATGATAATCATTCCAGCATTCCTGTGAGTCACAATTTTATTGTGTCTCCACAGAACACACATTTTGTTATTCTTCATTCTGCAGGCTGAAAAAGAATTGCATTGTAATTCACCTTAGTCTAAATTATTCCAAGCCATGTGAATCTTCATGAAGGGCAGGTTTCTCCATTTGTTGATGTGGCCAAATAATTTCTATTGAGAACAATCTTCTGACTGTTCTGTAGACATGATTGCCATGATCTTGTAGCAGCCTCAGAGGACAGCAAAAACAGGACTTGGACCCCTTGGTCAGGATAAATTTTATTGAATGAACCATTGATAAAGTTACTCAAGAGACGTTATTAGAAATAACTTACTATCATAGAAGTCTGTTTCAGGAAAATATATTTAAAATTTATTTTTTATTTTTGTATAATAGCATTACAATGTTGGAAAATTATGAGGGTTTGAGTACAATTTTTTATAGTTTACTATATTTATATTTTATGCTAACATTTTCACCTTGCACTGTGTCATATATCGTTGCTTCGAAACTTAACTGAAATGTTCTTACTTAAGATTCGTTTGAGTAATGAGGCCAAGCTGCTATTTAGTACTGTTCCAAACAGTACCTTTTCTGTACTAAAATATTTTATTAGAAAATAAACAAAATACAATAGTTATTTAAGAATACTTCTTACTTCAAAGGAGATGCTCTCTTGTTTATCTAGAATGAAGAAGGGGGGGGGGGGGGGGGCGGGAAGCTGACTGTCTTAAGCCTCGTCTTCATATTAATAGTATCTCAGGTTTTCATTTAGTTTCAAATCTTTCCCTTGCAAGGACTGTGGAGAGTCTGGGGAAGGAACACACCTACAGTCTTTCCCTTGTTTAGATATGCCATCATTTTGATTGCCATTTGCCAATGAGATAAGAAGATAGCTATTCCCAGGAAGTCAGATATTTTTACAGGTATCAAATAAGGAGGAGAAGGTCTCAGACCAAGGCACTCCCTTTTCTCTGTAGAGGTGGAATCCTACCAAATCCTAGAGTCAAGCAGACAAATAAGTCTTTTGCCTAACTGGAAAACAAAAAGTCCCAATATGTTCAAATCCCAAACAGAATGAATTAAAGCATAGTACAAGACCAGTAAAATAAATCAGCCAGCCAGGAGAATGAAAGTAGCTAAAACTTGTTAAGGGAAATCACATCAAAGCAGGAAAAAAAAGTAATAAAAGGAGTATTCTGCTGCACAGAGAGAGACATAGTTAAATTAGCATGGAATCATTAAGGCATAATAGGAAAAATATATTTTAATACACATGAAATGGAACAATATTATATTCTCACAGGTAAATTTACAACGTAAGAAAGGAATGAGTCAAGTGCAGAGCTTAGTTCAAAATTTTATTATCACTGTGTCCATGATAATAATGTATTTACATCTAACATCCCTAACAAAGCAACAAAAGTCAAAATATGCTTTGCAGTAGTTTTTGCTACAAGAGAACAAAATAAAAAAGTGAAAAAAACTATTAAATGAGAAATTAAAAGATACAGTCAAATGTGTGAAATCTATACCAGCAATATGGAAGGGGTTAAAGTATGTAAGTATTGCTGTCTCAGGTAAAATATATGCAGTCTTAACAAAAAGACAAGGAAAGCTAAAAAAGTATTCATCTTTAGAAGAAGGGTGAAATGGAGTCTATTCCGTTGAGAATATATTCTTCATAAAACTGAAGGTGTGGCCATGTAGGAAAATGAAAAATAAGATCCAGTCATAGCAGAACAAGAAGGCTGATTCCAATATCATTGAAACACCTCAGGAGCAGGAAGCCTGAGAAAGAGTTAACAACGTCAAAGTACAGAAGCACTTAGAAAGCATAGAGCTGCAGTGGAAAATTTGAAACATATTTGTCTTGTGTTCACCCCTTTGGGAACTGGTTTGTTTTTTTCTGAGAGGTTATGCAGATGAGGCAGAAAAGGCCTTTGCAGTGAAGCAGCAGTGTCTGAAACCACCTTAAAAATGAACACCAAATGAACAATAAAATGAACACCATAGGGCCAGGTAATATTTATGTAAGACTTCTTAGGGGAATTGAAATAAGATTTTACTTCAGTAAATCATTTGATACTAATTGCCATTGTATTCTCCTGTAAAAGCTGGCAGCCCATAGCTTGGACAGGTGCAGCCTTTGAACTAAAAACTGGCTGCATGACCAGGCCCAGAGAGTGAGAGTGAATGGTGCTGGTTGACAGCTGGTAATTTGTGGGGTTCTCCAGGCACAGTACTGGGACCAGTCCAGATAGTCTTTGTTGATGATCTGGACGAGGGGATCAAGTACATCCTCACTAAGCTCAGAGATGACACTTATCTGAGCAGGAGTGTTGATGTGCTGGAGGGCAGGAAGGCTCTGCAGAGGGATCTGGACAGGCTGGATCGATGGGCTGAGGCCAGTAGTTTGGGGTTCAATAAGGCCAAGTGCCAGGTCCTGCCCCTGGGTCACAACAAGCCCAGGCAGCACCACAGGCTGGGGGCAGAGTGGCTGGAAAGTGGCCTGGCAGAAAAGATCCTGGGGGTGCTGACCAACAGCAGCTGACCAAGGCAATGGCATCCTGACCATTATCAATGATAATGTGGCCAGCAGCACCAGGGCAGTGATTGTTTATCATGAGTTTTCAATATTGATCTTTATTGATTCATTCTTTTAGCCTCACATTTCCTTGACCCTATCCTATCTGTATCAACATTCAGTGGTGCCTTTCTTTCACCACCAGCATTAAGTGCTTATGTCGTATGGGAGACGTGGCTTTAAGAAATAAAGATTTGATATCATTACAAAATTTTCCAGTGAGAATGCCACCATTTGTACTGACTGGGTCTGAGACTTTGGAGATTGAATGACTTCAGACCTGAGATGAATACTCTGACTATGAGAGTTTTTGACTATGGCTTTTGTTATGTGCAAAGAAACAAAATTGCAAGTGACATACAATAAGGAAGTCACAGTATTGCTGTCTTTCCACCTTTAATAAAGTATATTAATTAATGTGTACAGTATTTGTAAGCTAAATGCATTTCTAAAACATATTACATATTACATATTAAAATAATACTTTAAATTCATTATAACCCACTTATTCACACTTAACAACAAAATCTAAATACAAATAAGAATTAAAGTACCTCTATATGTTAAATTTAGTAATTATATTTTGATTTGTGAGACAATTAAAAAATCTCAAGACATTACTTATAAATTTGAACATGAGCATAAGGAAATGGAAACAAAATATTTCTCTATCAGCATGTAAGATTCACAGCGGAGGCAGTTTCATAGAAATTTGTTTTCATAGAATATTTTGTTTTGCTTCTTGAACAAAACAATATTTTAACATTTTTAGGTTGATGAATATAATTATCCATTGAACATTTATTCATTCTTTTGCTATTGAGAGAAATACCATTTTGAATTGAAAGACACCTCCCACTGAGCTTGAACTTCCTATCTCTAAATCATATGGTGTTATCAGTACCATTTTCTCATTTGATCTAAACCCTTACAATGAGACTCAATATTTTTCAAGTATCTATAATTGCTTAAGGGAAACAGAACACTTTAAAACATAATAAAACATAATTTGAAATAAGCAGTTTTAAATAATGGCTCTTATTTGTCACAGAGTGATGATAATTGGAAGACAAGTTAAGCTAAAGCAGATGAATCTCTGTTTCTCCTTCCTGTGCAACAAGACAAAAGGGAAATCTTGAATTATGGTGGTGATTTAAGAAGGAGATAGAGATCTTTTTTAATAACTTCACAGAAAGATATTATTTTAAATTCCCTTGGTCTGATTTTGACTACTTTATAGTGCCCATGTACCATAGGGTGTCTCTCTCCCTGTTCTTCTGAAACATCTGGTCAGTGACAGTTTTCCAGAAAAAATGGATAACCAGTCTGATCTGAGGGTGCAATTTCTCTCTTCTAATCCCCAGCAGCCTACTTGATTGATCCTAGAGCTATGCTGCATAAAGATTAATACTCTATTTGTTGAGTATCAAACAGCAGTAGCTGATATCCAGCAGGCATCACAGATGATTTCAGGAGCATCCTCAATCTTGAGTTGTCAAGTTGTGTATGCAACTCTTCTACATAATAGTGAGAGGAAAAACTGCAGGAGAAGGGAAGAAATAGAGCCCAAGACACCTAAGGCCTTGTGTAAAGGGCTGTCTTGTGGGATAGGCAGCCGTTCAAAACATCTTCGCAATTCCAAACCACATTTGCAAAATCCAATGCTCGGAACTCTGACTCACGCAATTGTCACATTCTTGACCCCTCTAAGCACTTTTTAACTTAGTGGTCCTTATTTGTTGCTCTGTGCCCACTAGACTCCCTCAGCCTAAATGAAGATTTAAAGTCTGCTGCTTTCTAATTAGGGCTGTCTGAGCAGATGTACTTGAAGAAAGTTACTCAGCCTCAGTACTGTACGTTGCACTGTGTCATTCTTTGGAGTGAAGTAATACAGTGTTAATGGTAACAGGTTATTTTGTGCTATAGCTGCATAAGCAGAACTAACAAATATTGAAAATGAAAGCTAACAGCAGGGTCTTTATATCTGGAAATTCTACACAGTTTTGATCAGTGGATTTCTTATAAGTTGTAAACAGCTTGTCATGTCTCAGTGACTGAGCAGCCTATTATATTCTGAATTTAGTTCTGATTTCTTTGCAGATGAAAGTGAGTTGATCTGAATTGTGTTTTTGTTGGTGTAGGATAGAGTTTCAATGCAATAAACACTTTTACAGCACTCATAGATATACTCCTCCTGGCACTAGATGCATTAATACCTATTAATTTTAATGATTCCCTACAGTATTGTATATTAAATAAATTAAAATAAAATACTAGGGTGTAACATAAAACCAAGTTTCAGTTGGGAAGCAGACTGCTCAAAAATATACTCAGCCTCATTTATTTCAATATCTGAAAAACTACATTACCTCTTCCAAGGAAAAATAATAAATGCTTCTTATTCTGTGAATTTGGGATAGTTTGAAGGTAGCAGTTTGAATGTCTCTTTTCGATTCAAGTTGCGCATTCAGAATATTAATGTGAGGCAAATGCTTGACATCCTTTGATAATCTGCCCCTGGAGTTCCTTGTGCCACCAGTGGTCTCACCTCTGTTTAAAGCCCTGAGAATACTATTGCTATTGGTAGTCTAACTTTATTCTTTCTTATCCACATCTATTTCTTCCTTGATTAGCCATGACATATCTGGTCATTTGGTAAAGCTTGGATGAAACTGAGAAAAGACTGTGAGCTAGCTGTTTAAAATACAGAATTCATATTTCATGGAGATAAAAGGATGCCTATGCTGTGGCTATGTTTTGGCAGTATAGTTAGTACTCTCATTGAGAACATTTTGATATTGTTAAGTGACTGAAATCTTTTCTTTGGGTTAGGACAAGTACTTGATCTTTCCAGCACAGAGTCCTAGAATCATAGAAACATAGCTACCAGCAACTGTATTTTCACAGCGAATACTTCACCTCGACATTTGCATCACACACTGGTGTCTCTTGCAGAACTTGCCACCCCACTCAGCTTCTTGCAGCAAAAATCTGTATGTACTTATTTCTGCCCTGCTTCTTACAGATATTACTGTGACCCTATTGTCTCAAATCCTGCTCTGTTCCCACGGCTCTGACTCATGGGTTGCATGATTTGAACTGTTGAATAATGATCTTTTCAGCATAACATAGGTTGCAATATTACTTCAAGATCGGAGCACTATAAGAGTGGAAAAAGGAAAATGTGATGCTGAAGTTTACAAAAGGATTGTAGAGTTACCTTGGAAACTATTATTTAATTTTTTTTAAAGTGGTAAAACTGATATTGCAAACCATTCATGGTTAAGTGTAATATACCAGTGAAGATTCAAAGTGTTTTCTGTAAACATAAGTCATCCCTCCAAGAAATGGGTTTTTTTTATCTCAAAAAACCCCCCAACATGTTAGATTTCTTTGGAGGCACCAATGAACATGTGGTTTATAGTGATCCGGTTGCTTTAGTATGCACAGCTTTCAAAATATTTCGAAAATCTTCAACATTATTTGTTGAATTTCCTAGGGGTAAAAGCATACAGACCATAGAAATTAAAAAATCACAGTAAATTCCACAATTAAGGGAGGTCTGTAAAATAACTATGTGACAACCTACTCTATTCCATCATATTTTAAACAAGCTCATAAAGAAATATGAATAAGTGGAATGACAAATTTTGAAGCCAATATCTAGTTAATGTCAATTGCTAAAGCTAAAGCAGACATTGAAAATTCAGACAGGCATCATTAATGACTGGATAATAAAATAAAACATGAGATTCAGGTCTTAAAAAAAATTTCCTTTATACTGTCCACTGTGGGTGTCTACACTTAAGCTATAGCCACATAAGGAAGAGAACTGTGATGTCATCATGGGTCTTTTTTGTTTCACTGGGTCCAATGTCAGAAGCAATCGGAAAAATAAATAAAACATTATCAATTAATAACTTGTCCAAAGTCCAATGTAAAATAAAACTGAGGAAATAAAGTTCACTCACTGAAATTATCCAGCAGAAGTTTTAACCCCAAGTTTTCATTGAAAGCATAGCTTTCAGTCTGGAATTGATTGATAGATGATACTGTAGAGGTAAAAACTGTGAATTGTTTCAGAATACGACGAGGTCATATTTTGGAGTATGATTAGGGGACCAGCCAAATTCTCTCAAACATAATGATGTATCTTATCCCTCCTAGTTCAACAAGTGCTGAAAATGTGCATTGCTGGAAGGAAAAAGACTATGCAAATCTCCTATATCTTCTGCCTAGAATTTGTTACTGATTATCGACAGAGATATACAGCATATGGCCCTAGCGGCCATTTTTATTCCAATTTTTATATAGGGCCATAGATTTTCCCTGAAGCTATCTCTCAAACTGATCCACAAAGCAAATGCTGTCGCAGCACCCAGTGTCCCACTGTGCAAGCAGATTGTTGAAAAGGAAGAACTTGGTCCTCTGAAGTGCACACTACATTTCTGCCTGCTGGTGGTTTAAGTGGACAAAAATATCCTTGAAGATGTTGTGAATTCCTTTATGCTCTGCAACTGCTGCACCTGAATGTCTTCAGCTGAAACTGGCACTCTCCAGGGTGTGCATTAGTGAGGGGTTTGATCTTAGCAGACAACACTTGAGCACACACACGAGCATACACACACTATTTCCTTGGTTTTTGATTATTTTCTTGAAACCACCTGATTCTGCCAGTCCCTGGACCGTGCAAGTGCTGATGGAGTGGTTGAGTCATTGACATGTAAACTACAGTAAACTGAAAAGTACTGATGATGTAATCCCAAATTTCATTATGTTTGATAGAGTTCAGGGAACAAAACTGCTGGGGTTTCTGGGTCTGTTTAGTTAATACAAAATAGTGCTACTCTAAAGAGTTAAACTGTCCAATTCAAAATGCAGTCCTCTTGTGGAGGTAAGAGCTTTGTTAAACTTCAGCTCTTATTACCTAGCTGTTTTTAATTGTGTGGGGTTTCTGCTGCATATTCATTCATTCTAGGTAGCATTCTGCAGGATACATCTATCCTTATTCCAAGTCTTCCCTTCTTTGAAGTAGCCTTCTTTGATATGATGATGGAAACACATGTGCATTTGCTCAGACCAGTCTCCCTTTGCAGAGCAGACATATGGTTTCCTTTTTTTCCTTCTGTGGCAGTATATTTGTAGATTTGACTTTTAATATTTTCCCTTTCAACATGGATAACTATGTATCTATCTTAGGAACAATCCCTCTGAATTAATTCATTTTTTGTGACTGAAAATTGCTTTTTAACACTTTCCTGAATGAGCCACCAATTAATATGCAGATCAGAATTGATCACAATTTCCTTGGAGTACAGCTCTTTTACTCGGTTAGTGATTAATTCACATTGGTGACCTCCCCAAGCTCTTGGGGATACGGATTTTAATTTTACCTTATTAAAGAATAAATGCTATACAAATAATAGATTCAGCTATATGAAGTATAGCAAGATTAATAGAGTACAGGATGATCACCTGTGCTGCATGGCATGCATTTGAAACAATCTTTTGTTTGCAAGTTATCTCTGTTTATTAATTTGTTTTTTAGAAGAGCAACACCAAGTAGAGGAAATACCCCTTAACTCTTCACATTCTACTGACAGTACTTCAGATAGTAACATGAATCAGTAAAATAATTTAAACATAAGACCAGAGGAAGTTTCTTGGATTATTTTGTTTTTTTCCTGGATGGTGAAGTTGGTGCTGTCTTTACACCCAGGCCCCTTCAGTTTTTAGCTTTCTTAGGATATCTACTGTTCTTCCTTCTGCATTGTATTCTTCTACCAGCTGTCTCTTGGGTCAGAATCCCTAGTCTAACAGTTTATTTTCCCTTGATATACGGGTGTGATGTCACTGAGTAAAAGCAATGACTTCCATGCTGCTCATTCAGTCTGTGTACTGGGTCCTCAGTTACTGAATATTTCAGTTTGGATTTCTCATATTGCACTCTGCTCTAAATACTCAAGCTGGTGCATTACTCACTTATTTCTCTGTGTGCCAGAATTTTCTTTTCATCTCAAGGATGTGCTACATTCCCAGATTTTCACCTAGCTGAACTGGCAGGAATTTCACATGGTACATCTGATAGCAATTAACCAGTGTAGCAGCCTCTGAAATGACTCTGCAATAACTGAGGCTTTGCGAAAGCAGCAGGGTTTCATGTGAACAGTAACCAACATGTGTGTGAGTTTCAACAGATGAGATATGAATCACATATTTTCATGGTAGCCCCTTATCATTGAATGTCTGCTTCAAGCTCCACCTCTGGTGTTTTTTCATCCCTCAGACCAGCCCTTGGCAAGATCACTCATTCCATTGACCTGCTCACAGTAGCTCTTACCACTGGAGGAATACTATTCCTCTACATTTTTAATCCTTCTATACCTTAACTGGCCCCTCCCTTTCCCTTCTGCAACTGTACTGAAATGCTTTAAAAATCCACATGGAAAATGTGCAGGAAAAGGACCACAATGGTCATGATCAATTCATGACCACTAACTAAAAGTAGCAAACTAAAGGCATTAATTAAAGGAGTGATCAGGAATATTTTATTCGCATATACCACTTCCTGAAAATATTTCCTGTTCCAAAATGCACTTTCTGTTGAAGTTTCTTAGCTACAGAGTGGAATTTCTGGTCTGATCCTGACAAATATCCACAGCAAATCTGTTTGAGATGGACTCAAATTCCTGTTCTGCAGCTGGGATTCAAACCATGTATTTTCTATTTTGGAGGATTCCCTTTTTGCCGATGCTGTTGCATACAAAACTGTTAGTGTGGTAGGTGCAATAACCTGTCCACTTACCTGGTTTCTTTATTCTTTTATTTCCAGAAAGTCCATGAAGCTCTGTTTTCTGACACAGAACCAAACATTTGAGCTTTTTTCTCTTTAACAGAACACAAAATTGTGCAGAAGGACTTACATCCTGCTAGGACAACCTTCTACGTCTTCTGGATGCAGGTTGATGTAGGATATTAACTACGTCCTGAAACTCATGGAATTTGTCAGACTGAGTGGTGGATTATAACTGAAGTAAAACATTTGCCCAAGAAGTATTTCCGTCTCATGTTATTAGTGGCATTCAGTTTCTCGCTGTAATATGCACCCTTCTCATGTTTTTCAAAAAGTTTCTTTGCGTATGCAATTCATTTTTGATCTATGTGGAGTTTGTTTTGGTGGGGCTAAACAGCATGGTAAGTGAAGGCATAGTCTTGTGGATACCCATTTACAAGTTTGAAGTAAGTTGTTATCAGTCCCTATTGAGTGATTCACTCCATTAATATTATATTACAGTATTAGTGGTGAACTCCTGCTGATCTAGGCAGCAGCAAGCAAATTCCTGTCTAGCCTGTCTCTGGCTGGACCTCAGAGCAGTTGCTTTTGGAAGCAATGCCAGTGCAAAGCAGTTCATTCCCTGGCGCCCCGTGCCAGGAAGCAGCACCCATCGGTTCAGGGATTCACTGAAGGTCAGCTACACACACCGAGTTTACGTCGCTAATGAATCCATTCACCACCACTGCCTGTTCCCTTTTAGGAACCATTTGTAATTTGCCTATTCCAACTCCAGCATGTGGCATGCCAGGACATAGCTGGCAATGTCCTGATCTAGTCAAAACCAGCACTAGAGACCAGGAGTGTAAATCAAGCATGTTGAAGTTCACCACTAGTATCTGAAAAAGGAATGTCCTGAAAACAGTTTTCAACCTATTCTTCCACCTATTGCCCCTAGGTTAAGCATGTTCTGACATGCCATATCCAGCATTTGCCTTTGGAGTTAAAATATATTTTTAAATAAAATTGTAAGGCTAATCTTATCCTCCTCTTATAATAACACAAAATTCTAGCAATGTAATTTCTTTCCAAAGCTTATTTTCCCTCCTGTGTGCTGTGACATGCCAGGGTAAATTTCCATTCCTTCCAAATGAATGAAATATGCAACAGGTAAATAACTGAACATTTTCTGATTTATGGAATCATAATTTTTTACTGGAGAAAAATATTTGAGTCTCTAGGGGTATAAATCAATTCTTCTACTACTTCATATTATTATTATCACCCAAACAGTAATTCTCATTAAGTAAAATTGTCTGTTATCTCATTAAGCATTTTTCAAGAATAGAACAGAAGAATAGAGAGGTCAGATACAAAGTATTTTGCTCAGATGGTTTGGTTGTTTTTTTTAAATCAGGGCTGTGTACCAAGATCCTGGAAGTTCCTGTGGTTGATAAGCTAGAGAGCAGTGCCATACAGACTGATTTCCTGACAGAACTTCGGGATTATATGTCAAAACTGACATTTGCCTTTGAAAAATATTAATTTTAAGGAAAGTGATTAGCTCATTGAGACATAGTTTCATTTTTAAGCTCCCAGCCAATTCTGGTTATGACTTTCATCTAATTTTGTGTCTGGCACAAGCATTAATTGTGAATTTTGTAATTGTAAAATTACTTCTGTATTAAGATTTCAATGGGAATAAAAGTATTATACTTACTTTGAAGTACAGACTGTCTGTCTGTGATAGCCTCAAGGATCAATTCTCACCTGAATTAGACTTCCCTTTAGGAATGGAACTTATCTGCCCATATGTAGAAGGCTGCAGCAATCTGACCCACTTAATCTGGACTCCCTCTATGATTGGTAAAAAAAAGCTCAACAATTAGAGATATGGTGGAAGAATCAGTGTAGAAAATAATCTCACTCCTCAAGTTGAATTAATGGTTTGAGGTTTTTTCCTTATCCTTATAAATGGGCACAATTTTCCACTTCTTTTTTAATACGATTTCATATTTAACAACAGTAAAGGTGATTTCACTTTCTACTGCTGCTAGTCCAGTTAACACAAAATAGAGTGTGGAATGAAGCAGAGGGGAAGAGAAAATAAATCTCAACCCAGAAGTTAGCATGGGGCTGAGCTGTGTGTTGTTTGGTGTTTTGGTGTGATGTGTTCCATTTCTCAGCTGCAACTTCAGCTCTGCACATTGCCCAGAAAAAGGAGCTTCATAAATTCATGACAAGGACAGAAAGAAATCTCAACAGTGGGCTCATCTTCCCAGGCTATGACAGGGGAAGTTGAAAATAAAAATAAACACTAGAAGACAGCAACTGATATATGCCATAACTTAATCTAGAGATTATTGTATTCAGCTGCAGCAGTGATATTGGCCCAGATGTCAGAATACTCTTGCACTGCCGCTAAAAGCCTTCAAACATTTGAAGGTGTCGTTTGTCTTGGTTCTTTTTCTATAAACTTAGTACAATATTTAGTATAACTCTAAAGCATTATCAATTTTTACTGAGTAAATTATGAGGTACTAATCTACAATTAGTCAACGATGTTAAATATAAATCTAGAGGCTGATGAATCTATTTCCAGTCTCTCAATGAAATTCAACCTCATCTGTTGGAGAGCAGAAATTTCCCAGGTCAGTGTAATTGTTAAGGTAAAGCAGTGCCACTTCCTGTCAACTTCCCCTGCCCTAGACTTCTGGATCCACCTAACTGAAAACTTTATTTTTTCCCTTTTTATTCTGTCCCTGTCCCCCCATGTTCCCTCCTCCTTCCTTCCTCTCTGCTTCAACCCCTCAATTTGTCACAAATTTCCTCCAAGTATATAATTTTTTTGGTCCAATATCTTCACTTTAACACAGTCATGAAAGTTAGCCAATATCAGAACAATTCTGACAGATGCTGACAGGTTGTAGTTTAATGATAAACTATCACAACATGAGAAAACCTTCCGCAAACAGTTCGTGCCGTGTAGCTGCTCACAATACAGCTCTAGCTTCATCTATAACTGAAATGTTTTCCTCTCACCACTGAGCTTTCAATGAGAATTTATTCTTGGCACAGTTTAAAGATCCTGGACGAGATTAAATCTGGCACAAGACCACTGGCATTAGCAGAATTATATCAAAGATGCATTTTTACCTCTTCTGCATTGAACAGCCTGGTAAATTTCTGGATAAGAGAAAGGTACCTCAGCAAGAAACTGAAGTTATTTTACAGTACCCATTAGAAAAATTTTTAAAAATCAAAGTCTAAGTAGGCAAATTTGAATATGAAGGCTTATTCTTCACCAAGGTAATTCAGTTGGCTCCTTTCCCCTTAAAGGAGACATGTGAATTTATACCAGTAAAATGTTTCACTCTGACTGGTGATGACAAGAATGTACTATGCAAGAGCCTGAATTATGGGCAAGGACTGCACTGTGCACAAATAGAGAAGGGGGAAAAATGACCTTTTTGAAAGGTCTTTACAGTATAAACATTAGAAAGCAGACAAAAGAATGATGATGACGGGGTATCAGAGAAAAAACTTTAGGAAACGACAGCATAATAAATTAAAGAAAAAGCGAATAAATTTTGACATGTCACAAAGTTTACTATTTGTTTTAAAGTGATGGTAATATTGTGCTCTTTTTTAAAATACTAGGAGTAGAATCCAGGCCCACTGATACTCTGGGAGGCTTACCACTGGTTTCTGTGGGAGCATGGTGATTCTTTTTCTCTTCTTATTTAAAAGAAGACTAATTTAAATAATAGCCTTATAAAAATGTATGTTTTCTTTTCTCTCCCTCTGGCTTTCCTATCCCTCTTCTTTGTTCAGAATAAGATGTTCATTATTTGTCCAGCAAATGAATAATCTGCTAATTAACTGCACTTGTTATGTGATGAATATTCAATTACCATAATGGGAAGGGGAAGAAGATGTATCATACCTACGCAAATTAATTTGTTGTTGGGCAATGAATTTGCATCCACCTGGTTGCAATTGCTCACTCAGGAAAGCTATCCAGGTTTGCTATGTTTGAGAATTAAAGGCGCACACAACCCCTTTGCAACCATAAACAAAAGGTGGATACCTTTGTCTCTTTAAACAGTATTATTCAAACAAATTGAATTCAGAGATAACTTGTGTTCTGTCTATTGATAAGAGAAAGGAATTATCAAGTGGATTTCATTTATTCCTGTCTTTGAAAAATGGTATTCCTCTCAGTTCATGTTAACCAAGAAGTGAGAGCCTCCCTAATGGAAAAACAGCTCAAACTCTTCCTGCTCTAAACACTACAAAGTATAGTTAAGTATGTAAATACAAATCTCATTGTTCCACTCTTCTTGCTGGTGTCTAAAACAATATCAAATGTATCTAGTGTGAAATGCTACAAAGTCAACACAATAGTCCATGCTCTAATCATCAAAGTTTATCCAATTAACACAGTGAAGGACGAAAGGGAACCAAGTCCTGTTCATAGAAGAGAATGGTCTCATTTCTGTCCGAGGGAGAAACTGTCTGCCACTCCTGCCCATCCTGTTCCCTCAAATTTAGAGTGGAGTTGTTATTCGTGCAGTATGACAAAGTCCTCCATCTATGCTATCTGTGACCTGGAACATTCCCACCACAGTTTCCACACTAGTGTAATACCATATATTCATAGAACAGCTGCTTTACAAGGATGACTGATTTTTCTCTATTTACTGCCAATTAAGGATCATTGTGGTATAGTATGGGACAGAAAAGTAAGACTGGAAATGATCCAAATGCAATCCATAACATTTCTTTAACCTAAAGAGAAAGAAAAAAAGGGGGGAAAAACCCCACAGCAAAAAAAATTATGCAGTGTTAGGGTGAAGAATAGAATTACTGATGGTATATATCATCAAGCCTTGTGGCCAGGTGCTGGGGAGGAATTATCTCGTTTGTCCTTTGGGAGGGGGAGAAATCTAAACAAAACCAAACCTGCTGACATAGATTAATTTGCATAAAAATACTATTCATAAATCCTAGAGAATCTCTCCACAGGCTTATATTTTCTCAGTGGTAACCAGCAAGTGTTAAAAGAGGAAAAAGAGTGAGGAAAGAGATTGAGGTTTACGACCAAAGTTTATTTCTTGTCAGTTGTAGTTCAGCACAATGGTTTTCAACTCTTAAAACATGGAATGGTGCTTTGGGTTTATGCTCTAAGGTATGATACAGAGGGGGTTCTGTGGATGTGTTGACCAGAAATTTTTTATAGACATCTTGTTATTTTCTGAAAATAAGACTCAGAATAAGACAAAGGATGAGAGAAGCTGGTAGATCCTAATGCATTTTTGATGTAAAGAAAAATTAAAGGAAGTGTCAGTAGCTGATTAGTTTTTTTGACTTTGTTTTTTCAATGCAAAATATTTAGATCTATTTCTTATACACTGTTCATATTTTTACAAGTCTTCACTAGTAGTTTTTTTAATTTCTGTTTTTTATTAAATAAAAATATAGAAATATAATGAAAAAATATTGTTATTTTAAACAATACAAACTTTTTTTAGAATGCTTTCAATTTTAAAAAAGTATTCTCAGGGAGGATAAAGGGCTTTTGTCTTCCTTTTTGTCTTTATGAAAGATTTTCTATTCAGAAAAATGTCTGCCAGCTCTAATGGCAATAAATGTCATTGACTGAGAAGTATAAAGGTCCCCTAGACAGTTCTGACTCTGTCCCTGACAGAGGTTAAGTTCTTTGTCAAGAAGTCATTGAGTTTACGTGCTATTAAAACAGCATGCTTCCCAGCCTATATTTAGCAGTTTGAGTGTAGGTTATGTATGTTAGGATGAGGGTGATAAAGCAGCCGTAGACTGCAACATAAGGTGATTTTCTTTACTGCACAATTACGGTTTATGTTACCATAAAGCTTTTGCCAGGGATGAAAAGTTGGGGAGGATTAAAGGAAATGCTATAAAACATATCAAAGTGGATTGCATAAACAGTTACCATGCTCTGGGAAATGGCTGATTAATTGACTGAAGTGAGACATCTGCAGGATGTAGGCACTATGGATATATCAAAGGATCTGAACTGCCTTGTTTGCTTTAATAAAAGTGGCTTAATTTGTTCGAACAGTACAAAACCTCCTGCTATGCCTGGTTTGTCCTCCTCATTGTTAAGGGAAAGACCCCTACACCTCTAAGTACTAGAGTCTTCCCACAGCCAGACCTGCTTGCACATTCCTCACTGCAGAGACAAGGGTACAGGATTTTGTTAGACTTATTAAATTAAGAGAGAGGCAAGATTTTAAAAACAAAATGTGAGTGTCTGTATGTTTGGAAAAAACTTTACCTGTTTCTTTGACCTCTGGCTTCTCTTTGACCAATGTTAGGAAAACAAAGCTCTTACTGTCCTTTCATCTGTCTTCCAAGCTTATTCTTCCCTTGTGACAATAATGCTTTGCAATCTTCAGTGAACATTTTCAGCTAGACACTGCTATCCCATTCCCTGTGAAGAAACTTACAGATGAAAATGAGGCCCATAATGCAAAGAGAGCAATCTCCTGTGAAAGTGCCTAGCTCTGACTAAAAACTGTACACAGTTTAAATGCTCTGACCAGAAAATTTTTCTGCAGAGAGTTTTTTTTATAGTCATTTGACATTGTCTTGGAGAAGACAATGGCTTATTCTTTCTTCTTAAATCCCAACTATCATGCATATATGTAAGTGTATATATGTGTGTGAGTATATGCATATATTTGTGTATATAACCTAGGGACCTCTGACCATTTCACACCAGTCAAGCATATAAGTAATGCAAAATCTGAGAAAGACAAACCACCACTATCTTGAAAATGAAAAAGCTTGATCCTAATCACAGTCCCAAACTGAGATGCTGAATCTCTTCTACATTTTCATTTTGTGTATAAACATGGGAGAAAGGGAATTGCACATTTATTTCCTATCCTGTAAGGATCACTAGGAGGGATAAAAGATTTTCTATGAGAGTTTAAAATGCAGTAAATATTTCTGTTAAGAAAGGAAAATGAAAATAGAAGTGTAGGGAATTCTTCCTGGCTAGAAAGACATCTATAGTTGCTAAATTTTTGCAGGATTATTTAGCAAATCATCTTGAATAAAGAGAAAAATAAAACAACTGAAAAAGTATGGAGAAGATTTAGTAACATGAATTCATTTCTATACAATTATGTGAAAAGAGTAATGTGCTTAATCTTTCCAAACCCTGCTGATTGCAAGGTTTTAACTTAGCTGCTTCCTTAAAACAACAGAAAATTATTAAGATTCTCCTGTTAGTATTTTGTAAATTACTTAATTTCTGCACAATTCCAGCTTCTCTACTACTTCCCTTCTATCTGCTGTGGTTTCAAGAAACATTCAAAAAGTGCATATACAAATGAATATTTTCATATTATAACTTGTTAAAATGGCATGGCTGAAAATAATTCTAAATATTTTATTAATTCCAGTTACTGTTAGGAAAATTTAAAACTTTAGGATGCAATTAGCGAATGTGACATATTATAAATGATAATCAAGAAATTAAACCGCTGACCTAGAAAACCAGCTCCTAATGATAGATGTTGGTGTAGTGCAGATACTCCAGAGACAAAGTAAGAAAAAAAAGCCAACACCCATAATGTAGAATTAATTTTTCATTTTAGAAGTAAGATGTTGTGATTGTGATTGGCAAATTTTGACTAGTGCTAAGGAAGTATTCACAGAGGTTTAAAATATCCACAACTATTTCTTCTACCATGGTTAAATTTCCACTGCCCAAGATGCAGGACTTATATTGCAAATATAATTATGCTAATATATCCATACTGGTTTAGCTGTGGCAACAAGATCCTTTTCTTTAGAAGTATTGTCGACAGAAGGAGTTTTCTGCCTGCATAGTTGTGTAACTTCCCCAAGCACCCAGAGGTCATCCCTGAAAGCTCTTCTTTGTCAGCATAGCTGTGTCCACATGGGTGTTTTTGGCTGGCATAGCTATTTTGGCAAAGAATATGTGAGTCTTTTCACACTCTTCACTGACATAGCTGTGTGGATAAAACATTGTAGAGCAGAAGAATCATGTACACACAATATGTCTCTCCCTCCTCAGCCTGCCTTTGCTTTTCACCTCTTCACAAATTAATAACTTGAGGCATGGTTTGCTGAAGCAAGGAATAAACACAAGGAGTTTAAATTATCACATCACTGTTACCCTCAGATACTACTAGAAGAACACGGGATAAAGGAAATAGATGAATTGGTAGCACAAGCAAAATTTCAAGAAAGATCCCTTTTTTGTTTTGGGGGTTTTTTTGTTATAATGATGTTAGACACTAATAAAAAAATGCAACATAAAGGCTTACCACTAGAAATTTTTTGAGAACAGGCTCACCATACAAGGATGTGAAAAAGAATCAGCAATGTACTAATGGTCCATTAAAGCATGTTGAAGAGTACAATTTGAATGAACTGGGAGCCTCACGACTGGGTTCACTAAGATTGGGTTCAGTTTGGGTTTCTGTGCCAGCATTCGGGAAACTCTAACAAGAGGAGAAAAATTAATGTGTAGACTCTGCATCCAGGGTACCCTGCCAGCCCCAATTGGCTCCTAGCATCCCATAGCCAGCTTGACACCTAAGGAAGGGGTTTTCAAAGCACTGCTTCTTAGGACAAGGCCACTGAAATTTGATGCTCTCTCGTAGAGCCAAGTGGTTGTCACAACCTGTAACAGCAGGAGGAAAAATAGCAGTATCTTGTCTTAAGCTCCCATTTACCCATGAGAAGTGGCAAAAAATTCTAGCTTTTCTGGTCCACATACCAAATGTTCATGTGTCACCAAAGTACTGTCCCAAGTGTTCAGCGACTGAAAGATCTAGGTATTGTATTTGTCTTTTTTATGCTTGTCTGCTCCATTCTGCCTCCAGCTGAGAGGCCCTTTTTCCAGTGCTATGTGGGCTGAGTCACAGTGAGCAGCTGAAATGATTCTACAGAGTGACAGAAAGTCATAGATACTTATTCCTAGGACAAGCTATGCCTCTCTAGGAACACTTTATTTTATCCAGCATGTTACTAAGTAGCAAGTGGTAGGTAGAAATAAAATAACTGTGATACTTGTGTGTTGCTAGATATACTCTTTTCCTCCTCCCATTTTTTTATTTCCTCTCTCATCCATTAATGCCATACTTGAACTTCTCTCAAGTGGGTCAATGAATAGTAAGTAGTTTCAATATCAATGAAACAGAGCTGTACTCCAGATGAGGTTTTACCTGTTTCCTTAAAAAGGCAAGCTTTCATTTCTTTTCTACAAAAAATCCTAAGAACAGGAATGTTCTGGTATGAACGAAAAAGTGTTCTCTTATTACACAGTAATAAGTGTTTTCTGAAGAGGTTGAAGGATAAGAATTTACATAGAATACGTTTCCATGTAAACCAGGCAGCTAGAAAATAACTCAAATCTATGCCAACAGTTCTGTGTAAATCCTTTTGCTTGGACTAGCTGACCAGCCTGGGGCAGAAGGAAGCAGGAACATTCATTATTGTATTTATTCATTAGAAATAATTCTCCTCCCGAAGAAGGCCAGTTATAAATGTGTGTGTCATGAACAAAATAGGTTCAAGAATAACAACTGGCAGAAAAAATAGAACATCATGAAACAGATTTTGCAATGTTTCATCTTGCATACTATTTGCATCTCTTACCAAAAAAAAAAAAAAAAAAAGTAGTATGACGAACCTGGAAAAAAAGAGTCTCAGATTCAAAGATAATCTTTTACCACAATAGGACAATTTCTAAGAGAGGAGTGGAGGAAAAGAACAAAAAGAATGACAAAGCAAGTCCACAAATACTGGTGTAAAAATATATAATTTATTCAAGTTATGAGTAATGCATTCCTCTAATCAGACTGTGGTAACTGAAATCAAATTCCAGTGGATTATTGAGGTTATACAGGTCTGCTGCTGTTATTGTAACTGTATCACTTGATAGACACTTCAGCAAACCTGGAAAAAATGGCCTGAGCTGTTTTCCATTTTACCTCAACTGATTTGGTCAGACCAATCTGATTAAACTAGCAGGATTATTTGTCTTATGGTCCACAGAAAGCAGGGTTTCAGTAGTAGGAACTGGGGCTTACGGTATTGATCTCACCAACAGGATTGACTGTGATTGCCTTCCAAGCTTGTAGCTTGATAGGAGAGAAAAATAAAGGACAAATTCTTCAGTCAGCTAGAAAATGTCAGTTAACAGTCCTGGTGACAAAACTGTTACCTTCCTGGATTGTTTTACACTGACACAGTGTAAAATGAGCAAGGAGTGGAGGACCATTTGTTTGCTATCTAACACCACAGTCAGCCCCTGAAGGTACTATTGCAACTTATTTATTTAAGAATGGCAAGTTGATACCTTTGTCAAGCATGGAAAAAAAAATTACTAACCAGAGTGAGTTACTCAAATTTTAGTGAACTTTGGACAGTGAAGAATCCAGAAAACATGACATCATCTAGTCCACTAGCAAATGTTAGTGTTTGAAAGTGCTCATTTTCATTTAACTGCAATAGCACTTAATTTATTTTATACTCTGGCACACAACCTGTGAAATACTTGCATGTTTATGCACTCATGTTTAGAAAATATCCTTGGAAATTTTTATCATTTAACCAACCTAGTGGCCTTCTGTGATGGAATGACTATGTCAGTGGAGAAGACAAGGGTTACCTGTGTAGTTTACCTGGACTTCTGTAAAGTCTTTGACATGGACCCTTCTCCAAAAATTAGAGAGAAATGGATTTGATGGGTGGACTGTTAGATGAATAAGAAATTGATTGGACAGTTGCATCCCGAGGGTAGTGGTCAATGGCTCAGAGTCCTGATGAACATCAGTGACAAGTAGTGTCTCTCAAGGGTCTGTACGGGGCCAGTGTTATTTAATATCTTCATTAATAACATTGATATTTGCCAATGACACCAAACAGAGTGGTGTAGTTGACACACATGGAGGATGGGATGTCATCCATGGGGACCTGAAAAAGCTGAAGAAACAGGCCCACAGGAATCTCATGAGGTCTAACAAGACAAGGTACCACATGCTACACCTGGGTTGTGGCAACCTCCAGTACCAGCACAGGCTGGGGATGAACAGATGGAGAGCAGCCCTGTCAAGAAGGACTTGGGGGTGCTGGTGGATGAGAGCTGGCAATGCGTGCTCGTAGCCCAAAAAGCCCAGAAAATCCGAAGTGAGCTTACAAGAGATCTGGAGAGAGATAATTTGCAAGGCCATGTAGTGACAGGACAAATGGGAATGGTTTCAAACAGAAAGAGGGAAGGTTTAGATTAGCTGTTAGGAGAAAATTCTTTACTGTGAGGGTAGTGACTCACTGGAACAGGGTGCCCAGAGAAGTTATGGATGCTCCATTCCTGGAACTGCTCAAGGTCAGGTTGGATTGGGCTCTGAGCAACCTGGTGTCGTGAAAGGTGTCCCTGCTACTGACATAGGCTGTACATAACCACTGACTTCACCCTGAAATATTGTACACCAGCCCACTGCCTGTTCACACAACTGTCCATGCCTTCTTTCACTCCTGGAATTATTACTTTATGTTTCCTTGTCAGTTCCTAAGCCTAGAGCTTAATTTAGCATACAAGATTCTTTTATATTGAACAGCTATCCTTTATCATGAGTGATATTTTATCATTTGTTTTCCAGGTAGCATTTCCAAATTCTGCAAACGAAATGATTAAAACTAAGAAATAGGTCACAACCTTGGCAACCATCTGATGTGAGACAGTGTAATCTGCTAGCACACTGGTTGTCATGGCAACTGACAATATTGGATTTTTCCTTCAATGCAACCTGTTTTAAGCATAAATTATTAGCATATTATTAACATATTAAATCTAAGGCACTGACACTTCAAAGCAGACCACCCATGTGTTTTATGTGTGTCCAGGAGTAACTTAAGCCCATTCTTGTTGGCACTGAGCAGAGGGTTCATCAGTTGAGGACTCTGACAGAGGAAAGAGTTTTTAGATTGGACAGTATAGACTGGTGCTTTTGAGCTGAAGAGATCTCAGGCTCCATCCCATTTACCTAATGACCCACCCCAGTGTGTTGTTGTACTGCAATGTTCATTTGCTTTGCTGCCTTTTTTTTTTTTTTTTTTTTTTTTGCTGTCAGTCATCTCAGGGCTAAAAGCTTGTTTGATGTAATACTAATGTTATGAGATATGTTGAAAATTTATATATGGTTTGTTTTACTTTCATCTCAGCTGGAATAAAAACAAGATCTTCTGGACTCTTTGAGAGAAAGCAAACAATTCTTTCACTCCTGAGCCCTTTATTTCTTCCCCAGCCCTTCCCCAAACAGCCAGGAGTTAAAATTCCATTTTTAAACTCGAGGACTACTGCTCAGCTCTTTCTCCCATCTTGCTCAATTAGCAAATTTCTAAACTGTAGCTTCTCTTCCTGTGTTGGCTTCCTTCATCTGCTCCATATTAAACTACAGTTACATATTGGTTGCAAAGAAGTAGCATTTCTGAATGAAAAAAGATTCACTTCATCTTTTTTTTTTTAATTATTATTTTCCCCAGCCTGAAGCTGTGTGTGTAGTAACTTGAGCTGCAGGAAAATCCAGAGGCATGAAATGAGCCAATTAACCCATTGCCAAAGAACAACTGTCATACAACATATCATCTGAGCTGACATCCATGTCTCTTTCTTCTGTAAAGAACATCTTGCCCTTAAGAAAAAAGTTTGAAAGTTGAGAACAAAGGACTGAGCAATGAACTGCATTTCATCTGTAAACCTTTGAAAGGAGACAGGGTGACAGCCCATCACTTCTTCCTTCCTGCAAACCCTTGGTATGGCAATAAAACCTCATGACCTGGAAGGTTTTTCTCATCGTGTTCATAACCCAGTTTGCTTTCCCAATAAGAATTGTATTTCCCATTATTTACAGAATTCAAATTCGAGCTGCAAGAGAAAATTACTATAAAATGTATGTCAGGAGATAGAGGAGGGGTTAGTCTAAATCACAAAATGGAACATGAATGTAGGTACAAACGAAAGTTTGTCTGAAATTTATAGTGGATTCACAAGTAATGCAAGAACCTTTTCTCAATGGAAATGAAAAACCAGCAATTCTTGCATTTCTGGATCATATTTCTGTGTTTTCTCTTAAAAGGTTGTGCAAAGTCAGTACAGAGACCAAAGAATGTCTATCTTCCTCAAATGTCTCCTGTTGCATTCTCAAATTTTTATGAAATCTGCAAAATCAGCTGTACAAATTTGGTTCTTACATTATATGCCCTTGGGACATGGCTAATTTACAGAAATTTCGTTCACGATCATAGTTATGTACAATTCCTTACCTCGAAGATGTTCCATGCTTTGTCTCTTCATGTCACCTGTTTCCTACACATGATCTCAAGCACTTGTCCTGAGCAGCTCCCTTCAGCCTAGTTGTACTGCTGCTGGTGTCAGAGGAAATAGTCAGTATTTGCAAGTTTCATCAAAACTTTCTCTTCCTCCACAGTACTTTGGTATGAAAAATAAATCTGCATTAGCCAGAAAAAAAGCTTCTTGCTACAATAATTATTATTCTTTTTCAAAAAAGAAAACACAGAAGATGCATTCTCTTGCTATTCACCGTAAGGATTAAATTAGGTAAATATATCTGCTTTTTAGCTATGACATTTTAGTGGTCACTTTTTCTGATTTCTCTCTATAATGTCAAATATTAAGGCTCATATACATAAGATTTCTCAATGGAAAGTAGAACCTCTCTTGAATGTATTGAATCTGTTTTGATGACGTATCAGGTAATGTGTGAGAGGGTTTTAGTTTTCTTTTAATCTCTTTGGTTTTCCTCCGAAATAAGCTAAAGAATAGCTGTTTAAAAGTTCCAGTTGTGAAAGCTAAAGACAATTAATTCTTTGTTCTTGATTCTTTTCAAGAATCTTGTTTTCCCTTTTTCTATTTTCTCTCTAAAGTGGCAGGAGAATGTTGCCTTCATTTCTAAGATTTCCAGTTTATCACTACAACTCAACATGCAGAAGCTGCAATTCTAGAAACTGCATTAATAAAGTGGAACAGGATTTCCTATAATCTTTTGATATGTCACTATAGCCCTTTCTGATATTGATTTTTGTAATGTAATTAACAGAGGTGAAAAGAGTTTTACTGTGGAATCAACAAAGCGCCCAGATTCTATTTGCGATCCAGAAACACAAGATTGTCTTCCCCATGTTTACATTTAGAAACAGCCAAGAAGAATAGCGAGACTTCAAACCATAGTTCTGTAAGCATTTTGGGAACCTCTTTTTTCTGATCCATCCTGTAAACTACATCACAGAGCAGATTTTTCAACTGACAAAGGGGGTCAGGGAGGTTTTCATTTCCAAATTTTAGTCTTGGCAAAGCAAGCACAGATATATTAAATAAGCAAGCAACTGTATTTTACTACTTATGGAGATGCCTCTTAGCTAGATTATTGTGTAGCTTCTCAAGTGTAGCTCCCTTTAGATCTAATCACCACAGAAAGTAATTCATCATAAACACACAGAGGCACAGGCCACAGTCGTAACAAAAGAATACTGTTTTGTTTTGTTTAATTTTGTTTTGTTTTTCCATAGTTCTCACAGTAACTTTCAAAGCTTTCTTTATTGTCATTTTGTTTTATCAGCATTGATCAGAGACCCTGGTGGCAAGCGGGAACAAAGAGGATTGATCTCAGGTTCAAATAAGAGAGAATTAGAAATGGGTAAAGCACAATGTATTTACAGGGATTTTGGCTGAATCAAATTCCCAAGTTTTTTCAGTTAACTGCTTTTGATATGTTATTATAAATGGCTTTTTCTATGCATTTTGGAGGGGAAAACTTTGATTTTATTTGTTTTTAATAATTGGAGAAGGTCGTATAGAAGAAATTCAACTTATATCAGCAAGTGAGAGGACAACTCTCAAAACTAATCATTGCCTCTGGACAAGAGTAAAGGGATGAGTTCTTGCATTGCTTTCTGTTCCTGAAGTTGTTATCCTTGATGAAATCTTAGTCACTGTAACTTCAGACCCTTCCACTAAAATATTCTTAGTCACCTGTCACTTTTTCTGCTATTCCATGCTTTTCCCACCAGATGGTAGGCAATAAAAGCAAGAAACAGAAGCTTATCTGTTACTGTATACTTAAATGGAATCAAACAAAATTAAATAAAGTGCAACTGTGAAACAATTCTCCATATGCTGGTCTGCTTTTTATGCTTGCAACTAAAAGGCAGCACTGGAAGAGATCTGGTCAGTGTTTGCAGGTAGTTGATTAATGGCATAAGTAAGGCCTACATAAGCATATGCTACATATGTTATTACATATTGAGAAGATGCTATTGTGTCTTCTATTCTGTTGTTCTCTAGTTGTAAACAAAACTAATTATTATCAGGATATGCATTTTCCGTCAATTCCTTTAAGGAAAACCATTTATTCCACTTATCCTGCTGTAACCAGATAAATGAAATTGTCTCCCCAATGTGTAAATTTCTTCTCCTGCCTTGTTAGTGCTGTCTTGTACATGAAGTACTCATTTAGTTGCAAAAACCAATTATCATCCCTGTCTGGATACATTAAGAATTTTCCTACAAGTCTTTTTCTCTCTATCACATTTTAAGCAACATTGTACATGAATTATTCATATTGCCCATCTTGCAGGCAGGTTTTTTTATTATTAAATTCGATCATAATAATAGTTATTACCACAGTCATGGCAGTTTTATGAGTATTCTTCAATGCCATTACCTGGAAAGTTTTCAATCAAGACATATAAAAGATGCAAATCAATTTCCATAATAAAATTAAACTGTACCATCTACTCTTTCATCCTTGCAATAGAGTTGATTGACAACTTCTCCCTGATAGTTGCAGCTGATAACTTGCAGGCATGGTAATGGAGAATGGCAGATTCATTTACTCCAATATTCTAAGAAATTCAGTATTTTTCTTGTCTTATCACTATTTAATGCTCATGTCTTCATGCAAACACAGTGTTTAAGATGCAAACATTTAGTTTACAAATATTTCTCCCAAACAAGAGAACTTTTTCTCTCTAGCAATATAAGATTTGCCTTTACTAACCAATGGCACTGCTGAATCAATTAAATTCTTTAATGAATTTTGGGAACAAATGAAATATTTATTATGTTCTGTATAGTGTTGCTCTCCACAAAGGGATCTTTTCCCAAGGAGGATGTTTTCCAGGTGATTCCTATAACTTCATCCTGCACTTTTCTTTTAAGTCTTTCTCTCTTCCTTGTTTTAACACTGTTTTAACACAGGTTTTAATGGCCACTTGATGGTTCTTCTTTGATCCTTTTCTGCACAAGCACCTGCTAACTTGTTCCTACTTTCTTGTTTGTTTACCACTTCTGTTTATCTGTTTGCTCCCCATTTATCATTTCCTTGTGCTTTAGATCAAAGGTGCTGTCTAAATAAGACATAAAATGCAATGTCCACTGGTCCTGGTATTAACTGCAGTATTATTTTACCTTTACTCTGGAGGCGGATTAACTCTTAATAAAAGTTTCAAATCAGGACCCTTGACTTCAGATCCATTTATATCAACTGCAAGGCCGAGAAATGCATTCATATTCAGGAAGTTACTTTGGAATTATATTGGAGTAATTAAGATGAGAATATCAACAGCATTAATAGGGATAAATGTGTCTTCTCTCTTCAATTAAGCTTCAAGTAAGACCAAACAATACAAAGCATCAATCAACCCTAATACCTTGGGAAAGAAAGTGATCACCATTTAGAATCAAGAAAAAAATTATTTTCATGATACAGATTTAGACAATTCTATGCATTATGTAAATGTTAATGTTCCCATTGAAGTTTCTGGGTGGTGTCTGTTCAAAGGAGATTCCTGGAGTAGAGATGCTCTTGCTCTATTCCAGTATAAAATCCTTATACTCCTAAGAACTTCCTCTTTCATGTTCAAAAACACTTAAAAAGATAGATTACATCACACTTCAAGAAACTAAATCATGCAAGACTGAACTGATGTCTGTTATGTAATTCAATTTATTATGGCAAGGCTTCAGAATTAATGAGTGAATTATAATTTTTCCCATAAGCAATTTTTTATTTCTGCTAAGGTCATGTTAGGACTATTATTGTGATTTTTGGTGATACATTATGAAAAAGTAAATAAACTGTAAATTTTTAATATAAATTTTCTGTTTTCAAATCTATTTAAATGTTGTTTAGATTGCCATTTAAATTATTCACTGGTTTTTAATGTTACCTGCATATTATGGCATCTGTCAAAATCAATTTCTGCTGAGAAATAATTACTTTCTTCGTCTGCAACATATCCTGAAAAGTTTGTTGATTTTTATCCAGCTCATGTATAGCTAAGTATTAGTGATCTGTAACAGAATTTTAATTTCTACATTCATAACTCTCATTCCCCATGACCATTTTACTGGCTAAAGTAATAACTCATTCCATCAAGTTTTCAAAAATTATTCTAACTCTGAATATAATGTTTAGAATTGACAGTAGCAGTATAGGCCATTGTAAAATATGCAATTCATGTGTACAATGAAACATTAGAACAAATCCTGTCATTATTGCTTTGGGATAAACTGCCTTCTATACCACTAGAAATTCCTGGGGGTGTTGGATGGCATTTTCCGAAGGGCTAGAATTCCATTTGGAATTTGGTACTCTTTGCCTTTGAAAGAAACAGGTCCCTAACAAATGACAGAAGAAGACTGCAATCTACTTACTAGCAGCTTTTTTCTTTAAGTTTAGATTTTGAAACTATTCTCCTATGTTGCCTGAATGCGATATAGGACAAGAAGATTCAAGAGACACCTTTTCAGACTATTCACTCAATTTGATATGCTCAAAGCTCTTTTGCAAACTGTACAAGTAGAGTACATTCATCCTTCATTGCCTCATCTGAAACATGCGAACTCTCCTGGTTGTCACATACCACCCAAAATGGTATCAGTGTTTATCAATGGTAACTATTCACAACTCAGCCAAATTCTTCTCTGTCCTCATTCACGTTGTTGCACCTCCATTGGAAATCTGTCAAGTCTACTGAGAGCTTTACAAAAATATCAGTCAGAAATCATTCGTAATTTACTTTTCTTCTTAAATGAATTTGTTCATTTCCTGCCAGGAAACTTAAATTTAAATAGAATCAATGACTTTCCCAGCACTTTTTCTTAACTGTGTTGTCATAAAAAGGAAAACAGTGTCTGAAGTCTGCATGGGGGAGGAAGTTTTTATAATACGTAATGACCTGGATGTTTTTATAATATGCAGTGACCTTAGCATCTGTGTTGTCACTACACATCCTTACGTAATTTCAACAGGTACAGTGCATTGCCCTGTTACATTTTGGTTCTCAAGAGGCCTTGTCATGTTCACTTTAATCACATTGTCTTTCAGAGACCGGTCCATATCTATCTATCAATCTGACTGACTATCCTTGTACCTATCTGAAGCCTGATAGATGCCTAAAGAGAAGGTAAGGTTTGCCATAATCTGAAAATTCAGCACACAAAAGGTAATTTAATTCTTTAGAAATTTATTTCTTTGGAAAAATAAGAAGTAGAAAGAAGTTGGCCATATTTGTGGCATTGGATTCTAATGAAATAGTTCAACTACCATCCTAAATTGTGCTGGCTTTTTTAAAACACTGTAATCACAAAAAGAATGTGCTTCTAAATGGAATTGCCTTGAGTTCAAAATTGGATTTTAAATTCTATTATTCTAATGTAATATTTTATTCATTGTTTGGTAAAAGATAACTTGAGATCACACACGTTTTCTGAGGCTCTGCCTTATTTTTAAAGCCAGCAACCATTTTCCATGGCCTAATTTCTAACTACTGCCCTATAAATTCTTACACACCAGGTAGGGAAAAATGTATGGAGGAGACTAAATAGTCTGCTCAGGAATTCATTACTAAATTGTGGTTTACCTATATGCGTTTTTTCTCCCATATGCCATTGAATATATTCATCATAAGTTTCATATTTCCAGCTGAACTCCCTTTGCCTGACCTAGTGTAATTGAGATTCTAAGCAGATAGAGACCTCCTGTGCTTTCTTGTCTGAACCATTCCTTCTGATCCTGGTTCCCCCTATTTCCAAATCATTATTTCACTTTTTCTATTAAAACTTGATATGACTAACAATATAGTTTTCAGAACTAGACTCATTTCTCATGAATGACAGATATCTCTTTATTTCTGCTATGAATATTGTAAAAGAGGGAGAAATTAGAGATCTTGAAGCAGTTGCATGATATCAAAAATTGCACTTTGCTTTATAATAGTAATGCTTTGTAGTTATCCATCAGTCTTCAAACACTAATCAATTTTAAGTTATTACAAGGTTTATAATGGAATATATCATTTGTACTTCTCTTATCTTCCCTGGAATTCATTCAAGTAGATTTTTTTTTAATTTAAACTCTCTAACAGCTATTCTTTTGCTCTGACTTAATAACCAGAAAGGTCTGCCCTCATCTTAAAATAGAGTGACAATGGTTATGTCTTCCTGCTCTTACCATCCATTTCACTGTTCCATTTTTAAGTGGAATAGACCACACCTTTTGAGAGATATCAAAGGAAAGCCTCAGAGAAATATTTTTTGAAGATTAAAGGAATGGATTTACAAATGAGTAAAGGTAGTTTGATTTAATAAACCTGATCTGATTGAAGGAGTCTGAGTCCCAAGCAGTGCAATATCCTAAGAAAACCCTTTACAACCAGCTGGGGCAAAGGAAAAGAAAATGCTGAATTTGAGCTTTTGAATATAAGCGTTCAGCTTTGAGGCTACAACTCAAATAAGTCCCACATTAGATCTAATACAAATCTTACATTACTCTTTGGAAGAGAAAGTTACTCATGTATGGGGAAAACCTGGCAATAGGTTGTTAGCTGTGTGCTTTTTCGGATGTTGAGGTAGAAGCCAGAAGAAAATGGGAAGAGTAAAGGTCTGGGTAAAAGAGCAAAATAGGGTATCTCAGTCTGCACATTACTCAATGAAATGCACACCAGTTTTGTGGGGAACTGACTGCGTGTCATTGCTGTGAATTAGGGTTCTAATGTCATTAAAAGGAGTAATTTCATTAATTACTGTAGCAAGCTGGATTGCATACGTTTGAAAAAATAAGTACCAGATTTATTTTGCAATTTTACAAATTTTGCAAATCTCAGATGATAGTTATGGTTAGAGCCAGACAGGGAATTCCAAATCTCAGGACTTCCTGGGATTCTCTCAGTTACCACTGCTTGCTTAAACACTGATCTTTGAAACCTATACTTACATCTGCCCCTAAAACTAAAAATGCCAGTGTTTCTGCTGATAAAATTGCTAAACCCGTCTTCCAAGGCTAAGCTGGTTGGCACCTGAGCATGGATGTTTCGCACTCACCATTTCCACTTGGATGTTTGTGAGGTTTGACCTAGCAAGAGTGATCAGGGTAAACCAGCTGGATTTCTTGTTGCCAAGGGGAGATGTTTCAAGGCTGGGTGGTTTATGAATTTATGATTTAGATAGGAGCCCCATGGAATAATCACTTACATAAGGCATTCATGGCATTTTCTTCTAAGCCTCTTGCTGCTTGATTCAAACAGGTTTTCTTAACTTCCAAGTGCTTCAGTCAGTTTTTTCTGGAGACCTCTCTGTCTGATAAACATTCCACTACCTAAAGCGAAATGCAAGGGTTCTGGTAGGAGGGAATGGCAATGACTGATAATGTAATCCTGCATAGCATGTTTGCTGGGACTATGTACTCCTTTATAAAAGACAGGGAGGTGTGTAAAAATTCCAGCTCTCACTCCAAAAAGGCATGTTTAAGAACATTTCTCGTACCTCTTGCAGAAAAATTCTCTTCCATAAGTATTAGAAGAAGATGCTGTCATGATGTTTGTTCTCTTTTTACTGGGAGGAAAAAGAAAGAAAAAAATTAAAAAAAAAATAATATTTTCTTTTTAAAAGACAAATTCTTACAAATTCTATCTTATTAATAATTATTTACTTACTTTCTTCAGGTTCAATTTAAGGTAAATCTTCCCCTGAACCAGCGATTCTGAGGCAAAGAATTCTGAACAAATCCAACTGGCAGTACATTTTGCAAATTTTTTTTTTTTCAATCTTCCTTGAAGAAGGAAAGCAATTACTTCTTACTTCTCTGTTCATTTACTAAGAGAACTGGGTAATTTTGTGGGCATGTGTTTGTGTGTTGAACAGGAAACTTGTTTTTTAGAAAAAGTTCAGTTAATAATAAAATGCGCCTTTTTTGAACCTTGAAGTACTGAAACATTTGAAGTTTTTTTGGCTTTCTCATGTTACTGCTGTGTTGACTTGGTCTTGGGCTTCATGTCCTCACAGAGAAACATATGATGAAGTTAGGGTGTGTATGGGAAATCTATATTAAAAATAATTAGATCCTGTTCAAGTTAGTATAATTAACATTATAAAAATAGGGTTTAAAATGCTATAATTGTTAATGCAAAAATACTTTAATCTTCCCAAGCTGTTTGGATGCTCTTGTACAGTAAAAGATCATTCTTCTTCAAATAAGAAAATGAGTTTTTCTTGGATTTTTAAAATTACTTTAAGGCAAAGTTAAAACCCTAAAATGGTGGAAAGAGAGAGCAGAAAAAAGAAGAAATCTTGAATGAATAATTTGGCAACAGTCATTAAAAAAGAATGACTTTTCCTTAATGTTCTCTGCGTATATAGTTGTCTTGTAGAATAAAGTGAACAGGTTTTACAGGGCAAGATTTGATAACCGAAGCCTGGACTAGTTAATACGTGAGACACTTCAGAATACACTTTAACAGCATTTCCACATTTGATGATATGCTTATCTGTTTCATTTACACTGGAAAGAAGGCTTGTTTTCAAGTATTTTTCCCCCTGAGAAGTGTTATCCTCTATGGGAATTCACAGTTTATGCTTCTAGATAAATATTGTGCTGTCTTTCTCTCAGCCTCCCCACAGTGTGGAGGTGTGTGGTTTTATAGGGGCTTCAGTTCTGCTAGCCCAGGCAAAAGCTGCAGGAACTTTAAAACTCGACGTTTTAGAAAACACTGCAGCTACTCTGAGGCATCAGTTCCCTTTCCTCTCACCCAAAAGAGATGAGAGAGGTTCTGCTGCTGAGACCAAAAGAATGACGAAATTCCTACAACTCTCAAATAGTTCCAGGACACATCATTTTCTTTATTAATAAGAGGAAAAGGGGTGACTAAGAGGATGACTAATGGTGACTAAGAGGCAGACACTGTGCTATGAAGCGTCATGAACTTTCTTGGAGGGAGGGATTGTGCATGTCTCAGATTCTATTTCCATAGTTACCCCTCTCTTAGACCTGTATCAAAACCTTTTTGGCCTACCAAATGGTGGTAGCTTTTAGCAGCTTTACAGTTTACTGAGACTTTAATTCTTGCTTTAGTCAAGTCCCACAGGAAATGCTTGAATTTTGTGTTTTGGGTTTGTTTGTTTGTTTGTTTGTTTGTTAGTTTTTAAATATTAATTGAGTTTTTACTAGAATAGTCAGCTGCACTACAAATCTTGTAAGAGAGTGTATTCTCGTGAGAGCCCTAGCCCAGTTCTGTAAAATTCAGGTTTGTAGAATGTAAATATAAAATCCCGTGTGTATTCTCTGAAACAGAATAAACCTATGGTACTCAAGTTTGTACTTTTGCAGAGAAGTTTCCAATGAGGATGTCATACTGTAACACACTAATGGTCAGTCATTTTGGACTCTGTTAAGAGAGAAATTTCTGGTTACTCAGCATGACTGGTGGGCATTAAGATATTTTATTAAATGCTGTTTAACGACAAATCTGGAGTACTAATATAACACATAATATTTTCATTTCAGTTGTTTTTAGACACCAGATTTGATGAATCTTGAAGAAGACTCAAAAATGTACAGTATCTGTTATGCTGAGACATAATGAGAAGCTCTAAAATTAAAATTGTTTTACTTCTGTTATCCCACTGAAAGCACTTCACAGTTCAGTCCATTATCATTTTGGTTTTAAAATGTGTATGTTGTACCAGTGAACCAGAAGATAGATACGGCACCATACATTTACAAGTTAAAAAATTCCAAAGAATTTGCTGAGTATCCATCCCCAGCTAGTTTTGGAGCTCAAGACGATTTTTGGTTTTCATGAGGCAGCAAATTAGACTGCAGATCTCTTGAGCTTATTTGGAATGCAGTGTTGTTAAAGTTTTCTTGCAGTATTTTTTGACTCATCTCTCTAGAACGGAACACTGGAAATGTCACAATTAGAAATGGAAAGAAAGGTGTGGAAAACTAGATAAAGGTTCTTGGGGCTTTTGGTAAAGAGAGGTTGCATGGGGTAAAGAGAGGTTGTATGGGGTAAAGAGAGGTTGTATGGGGTAAAAGGGGTTGTATGGGGTAAAGAGAGGTTGTATGGGATAAAAGGGGTTGTATGGGGTAAAGAGAGGTTGTATGGGGTAAAGAGAGGTTGTATGGGGTAAAGAGAGGTTGTATGGGGTAAAAGGGGTTGTATGGGGTAAAGAGAGGTTGTATGGGGTAAAGAGAGGTCGTATGGGGTAAAAGGGGCAGTATGGTTTCTGTCGCACTGTTGAGTTGTGATTCACTACAGCATCTTTTTCGGAATCTGCTTTAAGAGTCAGCGAGTCTGGGATCTTGCGTTTCCTCCGGCCGTTCCCTCGTGTTTCGGATGGGCTGGGGGCCGCGGCAGCAGCGGGAGCGCGCGGAGCCCACGGCCGCGGCCGCGCATCGCCCGCGCTCCCGCCCGCCCGGACCGCGGCCCCGGCGCGCCCCCTGCGGGCCGCTCGGGAGCCTGCAGCCGCCGCAGCGTCCTCCTTCCCGAAGAGCTGAAATTGCTCCATCCATTATCAAATTGATTATTGAACCTTATAACAGGCAATAATGAAACAAAAACACTTTCTGCCCGGCTGCAGAAACATTCATAAAGAAAGAGATCATTCTTTGTCTAACCCTGTGGTTTTTTTATTAATATATTGATCTTAAACCTCCGTAGATTTCGCTCTTCTTTTCCTTCTAGTCAATTTAATTTGTACTAAATTAGTTTTACATCTGCAGTAAAATATTACTAAAATTTTCTATAAATTTTCATGAAGTGAGAACTTTCCTCGTATGTTTTATTAGGTAATTTCAAGAAAATATATCCTGCACCATCTGTGTCTTTTTAAGTGCTCTCTGGTCATTTCACTGGAGTCATAAGTGTCCTCTTATGCCTTTTGTCAAGTATGATCTGGAGAACTGTGCATTTGTTAAAAGAGATTTTTTAATTTTCACCCTGTTTCTGACTCTTTCTGCCCTTCACCCCCAGTTTATAATATTATTTTACTGTGTGAAGGACATGTAACTGTGAAGTAATAGTAGAGTGTTTAGGTATTTTCCTAACACAGGAGAAGGCAACTAATTTTCCATTAGCACACAGAGTATTTCAGCTGTATGCAAATACATATCTATCAAAACCAGTCATTCAATGTCACATTTGAACATATTCTTAGATTCTGTTTTCTAAATCCTTTTGTAATCGCAAAAGAAAGCTGTAAGTCATTCCCATTTCCTGCTTTTTTAAAAATTATATTAGTTACGACATTTGCTTTCTATACCTATAAAACACACTAAAGAAACATAAGTAACTGTAAAAGATGAATCTACTGTTTCCCCTGAAGCAGTGGTGAGTTATGTGTCTTGCCTGCAGGAATGGAGTTCTTGCTGATTTGCTGGTGAAGCCCTCCAAAGCAATGCACGAATGCACTTACTCCTATGTGATAGCAAATCATAAAATCACAGAATCTTTAGCTTTGGAAGAGACCTTAAAGCTCATCTGTTCCAACCATCAACCCAGCACCAATAAAATCATCTCTAAACCACACCCCCTAGTGCCACAACCAGATGCAACTTGAGCTGTTCCAGAGATGGGGCTCTACCACCTCCATGAAGGGGCAACTTATTCCAGTTCCTGACAACTTTTACAGTGAAATTTTTTTCTAATATCTACTCTGAACCTCCCCTGCTTCAGTTTATGGCCATTTCCTCTTATACTTTCACTTGAGACACAGTAGAAGAGGCCAATCCCAACCCTGCTACAACCACCTTTCAAGCAATTGTAGAGAGCAATGAGGTCTTCCCTGAGCTTCCTCTTCTCCAGACTAAACATCTCCAGTTCCTTACAGTATTAACAATACCAGTAATTGGTATCTGCCACGGACATTAGCATCCATTAATAAATCTCCCTTTTGTTTTTCAGATTGACTCAGTTTGTTCACCATGGTAAAAGCCTAGCTGTCTTTTTGGTCAATGTAACAAACATTTTGTTAGTGTTTGTGAAGCCTCACATACCCATGTCCATGAGCGCGCACACACACATACACACATAGTGACTTGGTTGGTTTATTTTGATTTGCTTGCGTTTAATTCTGAGTATTGTATCAGACCTCTTTACTGGTAGTGTTATAGATTTCCTACCACATTTTACAATCAGAACATTTTCAACCTTCATAAACTCAAGTATGAATTTAGTGACTTCCTTTTCTCAGTAAATTCTTACTAATTTGTCAAGATGAATTCTTGGTGTACCAGTAAAATTCCTTCAAGTCATTTCTCCCAGAATATGAGTCTTCTAGCAGGCTCCCACTTAACCAGACAGATTTGTTGTTCTGTGGGGCACAAATTTTCCAGTGTTTACATCTTTCCTTTTGGATGCTTTGGGTTTGGTTTTTTTTCTTCTTAATAGTATAAATCATACGTATTAAATGTTTATCTTGGATCTTGAGTGTCTTCAATAGCTGCCTAGTCAGCATCCCTTGACAAAATTAAGCAAGAAGTTGTAAATCATCAAGGACTCCAAACAAGGTGCTGTCGATATTAGGATTACCTTATGGTGACCTATCTTTCAGTTGAGTTCTCTTAGTTGAGAATAGAGGGAGAAATGTCTTAAACTTCTCTTTTTCATTTCTGCTGTTCCAGACAGCTCCTAGAGAATCTATTCACTGCTCTCTTCCTCCCCTCAGAGGATTGCCACTGATCCATTTTATGCCAGATATCACATGAGTTTCAAATGCTGTCAAAGGCTTACAAAATCTGTAAAAGAACTTCTTTACAATGCTGGGAGTTACATGGAGCTTAATCATTAAACAGAGTCACTAGTACAAGAAATGAGACTCATTCAATTCTGACTAATAACTGAATTACTCACTTTTCTGTAAGATGTTCCACAGCATGACCTGCCTCTCTTTTAATGGAAATTTTTCCATGATTTTACTGTTCTCCATAATGTTTTTTCACTGAACCCCTGTTAGTAATGTAATACAGCTGCATTCACTTGTCACTTTCTCTTTTGTGTGATATGTATGTTACAGCATATATGTAGTGCAAGAAAGAAATCTCCTTTGTTTTTTACCTGGACTGGTGGGACGTGTCTTTGCCCATGGCAGGGGGAGTGGACTACATGAATTTCAAGGCCTCTTCCAGCCCAAATCATTCTATGATTCATTTCTTAATGGCTCCACATTGCACAATTGAACATTTTCTCTCACTATGTAGCAGAAAAGTCTACCTAGAAAAGAGAAGAACTTAAAATCGCTGTGGTCTTAAAAACTAAAGTACATGAAAAATAAATCTTTTTCCCAAACTCTGCTCATGAGAGTCCATACTCGAGCTTTAGGTCTCATGCCTGGAAAAATACTGTCTTATTAACATATATCTTCTCTACGGAAAATGTCTGTGGGGTCATTTGCAATGTACTGTATTAGCTTCTTTATTGATACTGAAATTCTCATAGTAGCATATTTTAAATTAAAGAATAATAATTTTGTCTCTATATTTTACATTTCGTTTTATATTTATAAGTATCATACTATAATATGTCTCTTTTATGCTTCAAAAAACCTTTTGTTTTAACATCCAAGAATATAAGAAAGCAACTCTTATTCATGTAACATTGAAATAACACTGGGCAGACCCTTTCCCATCATGTTGGATGTGTATTCAAAAGTACATTACAATTATTAACCACAAGATGGCTCAAGAGGAGAGGGAAATGAAGTTTTTTTACATCAGAAAAGTACACCATTTCTGCATTTTAAAACTGAATTGGAATCTTGGCTCCTCAGATACTAGGATTGAATGCATCCAGTTCACTCCATTATTAAAACACAGAAACACTGTATTGTTAACCCAGTTTAGATAAAAGGCAACCACTATTTTTTAGTTTCCTTCACTAAGTTAAAAAATGTAAAGTTTTTCAGATCTGAGGGAAAGTGGAACAAGAATGATAGAAGGAATCAAACTTTTAAAGGCAAAACTTCATTGAAAAACTGCTGCCTGTAGCAGAGACTGAGTAAGTCCTCAGTTATCATCAACAAATTTTTTAATTACTCTATGTAATTCAGACTTATGCTCTTATTAATGTTACATAAATTACTAATGTATAGAGTTCTGATCATTCAGTTGCCACCATTAAGACATAAACAATGTTTATCGCCCTCTCAGTTTTTTATTTACTACTATTTTGCCAGTTATCCCTGATTTTACTGCAGATGCAGTTGCATGTAGAATCAATATCAATAGAGAATACAATGATCCTTTCTTCACTTACAAAATAGGTGCTTAGAAACTCTTATTTTGGTTGAAAAGGTACTTCTTCAAACTCATCCAGATTGCTGGAAAGGTTTCTGCCCATTTCTTAGTGACTGAAAAAATCCTTGTAAAGGAAATATAAAAACCTTGTTTGGAGCAGCTAATTTCTCTAAAACTGAGAGTTCCAGAAGTATCTGCCCCTTCATTGTACTCTATTAAGATTAATAGGGAGGTCTGGTATTTTCTCTTAAGAAGAAATAGGCTGGTTCAACGCAAAGATGTTTGTGGATAACGTGGGAGATGCATATTCCTCCTGCATGCCTACTCCCTCAGTGGTGAGACATAAGACTGTCCACACATGACCACATTTATTCCAGCTGTGCCCTTTGCCCAAAAAATAATGGAAAGCATGTTGCCAGACAGCATGCCCCAAAGAGGATTTCACATTAATCCACTGTTCCTGTTTGAACACTGTATGGACTCGAGAGAGTCCCTTGATCCACATTGAAACATTTCTAGCAGGTAGCCCTCCAAAACCTCTGTGAGAATATGGATCACATGAAAGTATGGTTCTTGAAGCAAGAATAATTTCTGCTCCATGGTTATTGAAGATTATGAATATATAACTAGGAATGAACTGAGTATGTCAGAAGGAATATGCTTAAATGTCAATGCCTTTTCTAGTATGCAGTAGTAACTGCAAGGAAAAAATGAAAAAACACTAATCCCCAAGGATAAAGGAAAAGAGAGAGGGAATGAAGAGTCATGTCAGACTCTCCTCCTCTAAGATTTGCCAGCTTTACCCCCTCACTCTTACACCTTTCAAGGCAGGTGAAATTTTTTTCATCATGTCTCCTCAGACTCTCAAAGCTCTCTTTGACCTTTCCTGTACACCAGCTGATGGCTTTGGCTGCTGCCTGCACAGCCTTTGGGAAACAGCCCTTCTCCTGTAGCTTGCCTACTGTTCTGGCACCTTGGTGAGGGTAGTCAGCCTTGGAGAAGGCAGGGAATGCAATTCTACATTCAACTCATGAGGGAGTGGAGAAGAATGTCGGAAGAACACATTAATTTTTTCTCACTGAAGAGCTCCCAGGGAGTAGGAGAAAGGGAAGGAAGCTTCTTGGGGACTTTGTGAGTAGTAGTTGCAGCTCAAGAGGGGGAAAAATTGATAAAGGCTGTGGAAGCAGCAGGCAGAAGAACTGGCTGATTAGACCCTGGAGTTACGGAAATCAGCCCATTCATTATCTGAGTTACTTTTTCCTCCCACATCTGGCCCACCAGCTGCTGCCCACGAGCACAGTTTTGCAGCACTAAAGAGGCAGAAGGTTTCCAGAAAGCACTTTAGCACCTCCCACCACCTCCACAGAGCATCCTGTGCCTCTCTCAGTCTGCTTTCCAGACACTCAAATTCCTGTCAACCTGCAAGGCATTCAACATTGTGCTACCAGTTCCACAGACAGTTCCACTCTTTCTTTTTTGGTTGTTTTTAGTTAGTTTTTTTTACAGGACTGTATGACCAGACACTGAGCAGAACAATTGTCTGATCAAGCTCTGCACCTGATCAACTCTGTTTTTCAGTGTGATTGTTCTCATCTCTCTATGTCTGACATTTGTGGTGCTTCAAGCCAGACTAACTGGAAAATAGGACAAGGTTTGTGAACCTGATACTGGAGACACTTTTGTGTGTCTGTGTGTGTCTGTGTGACACTAACAAACTTCAGGTTGGACTAGCTGGAGTTGTCAGCTTAGGGTTTAGGGTCTAGAGACTGAAGGGACCCTGCTTTTGAAACAGCTACCAGAGAGACTCAAATAAAATCTCCTAGTGACCTCTTAATCTCATCAGCCTGCAAGACAGAGAAGAATCAGGCCATTTGTACTGTTCATTCTTACATGAGTATATACATATTTGTGTACATGTGATGCCTGTACAAGAGCTGCAGTCCTCTGTGTGTATCTCTAAATGGTTGATCATGTCAGAGGACACAGAAAGAGCACTGCTGGCACGGCAATTGCAGGAATGAGTGCAAGATGCAGCTTTGCAGGTGTCTTCTGCAGAGACCAGGCTGCATACTCGTCTGGTTTCTCATGTTTTCCAGCCCTGGCAAGTTGCTTCAGGGGTGTGAATGAGAGTTATGCTTCCAGCCAAGGACCTCTCAAGTTCTCAAGGAACAAGTGCATATCTTCAAAGCATGATTTCAAGGATGCTGCCATCATTGTACTGAGTTCTGTGCTGTGCACCTGGAAACAGTCATCCTTCACATACAGAGGTTAACAACCCCTGATACTGCCAAAGGCTCTTTTTCCTAGAATTTTCTGAATGATAAAGTGAATACTGTCAACATGGCAGAAACATACGGAAAAAAAATTAATCATTTTAAATGTTATTAAAAGTTCATATGAACCCTAAGAAGTTCAGAGAGATGAGGGGAGAGACAGCAAAATAAATGAGTTCAGACAACAGCAGAAATAGGATCCTGAAAAAGGGTGAGAGATGAATGAGAGAGGAGCAACAGAATCAGAAGAATGAGCTGGTCTGACAGCAGAGGGAGGCAAGCAGAAAGACTTTCACAGCCTCTGTCCCTCTATGTTGCTTTAGAAATATTCCAGTTTGTTGTGAGACACCTCTAGATCAATCAGAAGCTGTGTGCTGCACACTTCAGAGGGTCTTGGGGGAGCGTGAGTCACACTGGTTCAGAGTCTTTCGGAGCACAACTCCCAGTTTAGTTTCCCATGGAGAGAATCTTGTTCTTCTGCATTAAAGCCAGCCTGGGGGCTAAGCCCTGTCCCCAGTAAATACAGATTGTCAGGGCTTCAAAACCAAACTGCTGCTCTAAGCCAAGTTGCTAATGTAGGCACAACCTAATGCCGTTTATTCTTTCCCTCTAAAAGTCGTGGGGTCAGTGTCTGTCACCCTTAAGGAATCAACACATCAACTGATATAGAAAAATGATAAAATAAAAGTGTGCAAGGGCAAGAAGCTGCATATATATTCTTTCTGTCAGTGATGACTCACATCAGTGCCCCGAGTGAGCGGTGTGTGGGCAGTGCCATCCTGCCACACGGAGCAGAGATATTCAGGAGACAGACTTTCTCAATGAGTTTCAACCTCACCTTTGTCATCTGAGGATGGCTCCATACATATTTTATGAACTTGGATGCTGTCTCTTTGAGCCTCCTCTTTGAGCCTACTCTGTGCAAGTAAAAAAAAACTTGCAAACTCCAATGAGACAATGAAAAAAAAGAAGTTAAATCAATCCATTTTAAATATATTTGTTGCAGTCATTACTTGAATATTGATTTTTAGTGAGATCTTCCAGAACAGTACATTTTGACCTGAAAAATGCTTAACTGTTATGACTGAGGTATAGTATGTATAAAGACCAGATTTATCTAATTAAATGTGGTATATATGCTTTATAGGATGTGATCTCTTGAAGCTGAAAGAGGTCATACATTCAGAAAAAATGAGAGGAGCTTGCTCTAAATTATAGACATTACAACTTAATAATATGAATTATTTTAATTTATATAAAAATATTTAACATAAAGGCATTTGATATGTTGAACAGCTTTAGAAAGTCTTTAAAGAATCATCATTTTCTAATCTGGATGCTTGTAAATAGTTTTCAACTTTGAACTACAACAATTACTGAAATAAATGGTCAGGTTTAAGGGCTTAATGGAAAATTTTAAAACTTGTTTCCTTCACTTATATAAAAGTCCTCATTTTTCATTTCTCAAAACACAAACTCCCATCTTTCAGATACAATTAGAGCAACCTATATGTAATACTCAAGATATCTTATGCTTCAGTCATCCATTGTTTTTTAAATGCATGTTTGTACCAGGATACAATTGTCTCTAACAAAGGAAAATAAACATTTTATGTAATTAAATAAATGAATAAATAAGCCAAGCAGAAAGCCAAAAAATTCACAATGCAGACTAAGGGCAATTTTATTTACACTGTCCAAAAAGAGAAATTTAGACGTCTTTTTAATAAGATGATGAAAAAGATTAAAATCCAACACAGTCCAAAAAACATTGCTGGCATGGTTAGGGCCATGATTTTGATTAGTTGATTAGTGTCTTAGGTAAAATTGGGAGTTAGAACTCTGCTCAAGGAAACACCACAGCTGTTTTGAGTTTCATGTGCTCAGAGAAGCAGGATTTCATAGGTTCATTATGTCCTTGAATATATCCAGAGCAGTAAAGGCAAGAAAGCTGTGCAAGGGCAAGAAGGAATGTCTTATGAAGAGTGGCTGAGAACTCTGGGTTTGCCCAATTTGGAGAGGTGTCAGCTGAGGGGGACCTCATTTCTCTCTGCAGCTTCCTGAGAAGGGGATGTGGAGGTGCCAATCTCTTCTCCCTGGAGTCTAGTGACAGGGACATGGCAGTGGTCTATAGCACATCCTTTTGCACAACTAAGCAAAAACCATTCAACTTTAAGAGTTTCTTCTGCCAGTGAGAATAATCAGAATAACCTACCAAAAAATGGACCTTGGTTATTGATCAGGCCAGAAGAGATAGAACACCTAGAAGTGTCTTATGTAAAACAGAGAGGGAAACACATAATTTTGATGTCTTTGGGGTTATTAGAGAACTTGCTATCAGTTTTATTCTAAAATACCTTTTTGCATTGTCATATTTGAACACTTTTAAAGGCTGTATGTTAAAGAACGATAATCTAATGACACTTGGGACTGTTATGTGGTTTTTTATATTTTTATTTCAAATTACGTACTTGGTCTCATCATCCTGACCATTTATGAAGATATTAAACAGTGTTGGGCCTGATATTGATCTGGGGGAACCCGTCTTGAGACAGGTTGGCAGTTTGAAAGGCGCTATTTACCACCACTCCCTAGATATGGCTGTCAGCCAGTTCTCCACCCACCACATGGACCACTTGTCTGGACAGTAACGCATCAACTTCTCTAGGAGGAGGCTGTGGGAAACCACATCAAAAGCCTTGGAGAAATCCAGGCAGACAATGTCCACTCCTGAGCCCCCATCAGCTAAGCAGGTTACCTTGTCATAGTAGGTGACAAGGTTTGCCAAGCATAATTTACGCTTGGTGAATCTGTGCTGGCTTTTCCTAACCACATGCTTCATTTGACTTGTGATAGCCTACAGGAGGATTCATTCCATAGCTTTCCCAGGGACTGAAGTAAGTCTGTAAGTAAGTCTGAAGTAAGTAAAATTTGCTGGGTCCTCACTTAAGCCTTTCTTGTAGATGGGACATTAATGTGTGTAGTGACATCTTGTAGTGACATTATCCTTCTTCCATTCTTCTGGGACATCCCTCAGTCTCCATGACTTCTCAAAGACTACAGAGAGAAGCCCCTCAACAATGACAGCCATATCCTGTATCACCCTTGGGTGGATATTATCAGGGCCCATCTGCCTGCAGGGGTCAAGCTCCTGTAATCACTCACAGGCCAGCTCTTCCTTCACAGACAGTGCATCTGTTTTTGCATCAACCTAAATTTTTGTTCCCAAGGCCAGGGGCCGAAAAGTGCTGGTGAAGACAGAGGTGAAGAAAGTATTGAGAACCTCAGTGTTGTTGATGACTAATTCACTTCTCCTATTAACTGTGGACCAATATTTTCCCTCTGTTGCTGCTTGTTTATGTACCTGAACATTTCTTTCTTGTAACTTTTGGCATCTCCGGTCAATTTCAACACGAGCTAGACTTTTATAAACCCATCTCTGCATGCCTTGGCCATGCCCTTGGAGTTCTCAACAGGTATTTGTCCACATTTCCATCCCTGGTGCACCTCACTTTCAGTTTTGAGCAGGCTCAGAAGCTCAGAAGGGTTTACTTACTTTACTTACTACTTCCCTTACCTCTAAAGGGGATGAACTGTTTTTGTGCTTCCAGGAGTGTGTTCTTCAAAAACTCCCAGCACTCAACAGCCTTTTTATTCTCCAAGGAAGCTTCCCATGGAATCTCTACCAGAGCTGATTTTTTTTTTTTTCAAAATCTAAAACCTTTGTCTTAATACTAATGTTCAGCTTGCTCAGCAGGATCCCAAATTCTGCAATGATTTTATCACTGCATCCGGGGCTATTGAGCTATCATAGTTATGTATTTGTTTTTATTTATGGAGGTGGCAAATCTAGGGGCTGTTTGGCCTGAAGAATAAAAGGATCATGGAGATATGATCAATGGATATAAATATTTCATGGGAGGGAATGAAGAAGAAGGAGTCATGGTCTTCTGAATGGTTGCAGTGACAAGACAAGGGGCAACTGGAACAAATTGAAACACATTAAAATCCATCTGAACACAAAAAAACATTGTTTTATTATGAGGCTGGTCAAACATGGGATCAGGTTGCCTAACTGGACATGATGTTGTGTGTTCTGCTCTAGCTGGCTCTGATTGAGCAGGAGAGTTGAACTAGCTGTTATCAAAAGGTCCTTCCTGGTATGGAGGATTCTCATGCTGTGATTCTGAGATACATTTCCCTCCTTCTTTAAGAATTTACTAGTACACTATTTGAAAGAGCTTCTCTAATGTTCTGGTTTTGTCTGGGATAGAATTAATTTTCTTCACGGTGGCTAGTATGGGGCTACAGTTTTGGATGGTTTTGTCTAGGACGTTTTAAAGGATAATTTTCAAATTTTTCATTTAGTCAGTGAGAACAGTTCAGCCAATAAGAAGCACTTAAAAAATCAAATTCAATTACGAACTGGTTTTTAATGAAAATATACTCAGAATTATTACAGATTTATAATGATGAAAATACAACTATGTATTCCTTCTGTATTTTGATTTGTTAGTTCAAGAGAAAAAGATGAGTTTATTTTGTATAAGAAAGTCATAATTTCTTAGTCAGAAAAAAAATTAGTATCTGCTAGGTTTTACTATGTGCCATATTCACCCTCAATTTTCAAGCATTTGAATTGTTAGTAATTGTAAGTGTTCAGAGCCACATTTAAATAGAAAATGCAATGCCCAACAGATGTTTAGCTGTTGGTGCTTTTCTTTTTTAATTTTGGGCTGTTTTTTTTCCCTTTCTTCTTTTGGCTAAATCCTCCAGTTATTCAGTTTTATTCCTTATTTCCTAAGTTAGCATAACTCCTATGCATGGTGTATTGAGTATATTGTTTGGTTAAAATTTACTTGTAAAGTGTAGAGTTAAATGAATTCCAAAGGATGTAAACAACAGCTTTTCTATGATTCCACAGAAACTAATTTTGTTTTTCTGTTACAATACTTACCATAATACCAACAACATGATTAGTATATTCCCAATTGTAATATTTTTATCAGCTAGAAGTGAATCATATATATTCCAACCTAGTTTAACACAGTTACTGATTTTCAAGGACTATGAGCTAATCTCTAACTCATTAAAATATTGTAAAGCATGAGGAATAAATGAAATTCATTTGAAGTATTCATCCATGAATTCTTAATTGCTTTAGCTTGACTAAAGCCTGGCTGGTGTCTAAATGAGCTTAAGAACAGGCTTTTAACAAGGTCTATCAGCCAGAGTTAATTTTTGGCTCTCTTCATACCACAGGTCTGGAAATTTTGCTGGGAGGTACTTGACTCCCTGCCCAACAGCTGATCAGCTGGGTCATGAACCAGGCTGATGGTACCACAAATAGGAGAAAGAGAATAAGCACCATATGAGCAATAGAAGAATATAGCCAAGCAGAGTCTTTCAACAGCAGAGCCTGTTTTCTTGAGAAGGTAATTTCAGATATGAAATGTGCATAGCAGTAAATAAATGCAAAAAGGTCCCATGGCTTGAAAAGTTCTTGTTTATGAATTTTGCATGGTAAAATGCAGATTTCTTTTGGCAGCTGGGCAGCTTCTAGAATCATGCATTGTCAATATGCAGAAAAAAAGGATTTTTGATATCAAATATTCTACTTTGGCATTCTCTGTTTTTCATAGAAACTGTGCTTGATTACTGTTCAGAGCAGAAAGCTAAAATAAAATTAAAACAGTAAATTGTGGACTAGATGTGAACAGCAGGTTTCTGGATCCTTGAGATTGTGAAGGAAAAAAAGTTAGAATTAACCAGAAATTAAAGTTATTGTTAAAATCTGAACCAAAAAATAAACTTTACCCTCCTTGTTTCTCTTAGCTTTTATTGCTGAGGGTGATCTTATATGGTATTGAGTATCCCATTCATCAGTTTGGGTCAGCTGTCCTGACTAAGTTCCCTCCCAGCCTCTTGCTCACCCAAAGCCTACTGGCCTTTGTGGAGTGATGTGCCAGCGCTGCTCAGCAGTAGCCAAAACATTGGTGTGTTGTCAACTTCCTTCCAATTACAATTAAAATGCACAGACTATGAGAGCTGCTATGGGGAAAATTAAATTCCATCCCAGTCAGACCCAATATGTTGCTTCTACTCATTCCTGCAAATACTTCTTTAACTGCAATTTTTCTCGTTTTATTTTCCTTATTTCCTTTTATGCTATCATGAATCTAGAAAATTAGAAAAATCAACTCTGTCTGAAAGAGTTAAAATGTTTGTTTGTTTCCTTTGTTGAGAAAAATCTTCCCTTAGGAAACAGGAGAGGAGTTTTTTCAGAAATCAGCATTGTACTCAACCATTACATGTCAAAGACAAAAGTGAAGGGTATTGGGAAAGGTGATAGGAGAACAAACAGATAGATCTGCAGTCTGCATACAAGATGTTCTGCAAATATTCTGAATCCTCTAGGGTCTCTGAAAGCACATAAAATGATTGTGGCTAAGAGCTGAATTTACTCATATTTGGAAAGGAGACTCTTCTGACATTGTTTCCAGCTTATTTCATGTGAGATTTCTGGTAGGAGTTGTCATGTTTAATTGTTGCTGTTGCTATTGTTTTCTCATTATTTAGTGTGTCCATCTTAATTTCTGGTTATTTAAAGCTGCTGTCTTCACATTGTATTTTGGTCATAGTAGAATATTCTTTAACAGCTTCTGTCATCTGCTCTGAAACAAGCAATCCCTGAAATATGCTTTAACACATTTTCAGTTGAGTTTATGCTGTCCATAATGAAAGGATATTATTCAGTCTGAGATAAACTGAATATTATACAGACTGAAATATCAGTTAAGCACACCTTTAACCATGATCCTGAGGCCTCTTGCACTCCGTGCTCTGTGGAAATGTAAAATTATTTTCCTTTGAATTCCTACTTGAAAATTAATTTAGAAAAATACTGATTTAATCAAACTATAGTAAAGTGAGAAATATTGGAAAAGTTTCACTTTTTTCTTTAAAAATATTTTATCACTCTCTCTTTGCTATTCTATTTACATGAAATAATTTCCCTGACAAAAACAGGATTTCTAGAGGCCTCTGTTTTTTTGTTTAAGCATTATCACAACTGTTTCCTATTCCTTAAAATTTTATTTAGCATATCTTTACTGATTCCTTAAAAGCCAGGATGGATACCAAGGCTCAAAGAAATAGCAGCAAGGAGTGAAATTCAGAGCAAAATTCTTCCTTTCAGAATTTTATTAAGATTTTCTTTTTTCCCCAAAATAGCTGAAAAATTAGATGGTGGAAAAAAAGAAACAGTCCTAAAATTTTAGTACAAAGACTAATTAATTTCTTTAAAATCCTATTATCCTCATATGACTAATTCTGCTTCCTGGGAAACACTGTAAAATTCAACAGTAGCAAAACTAGCGGTTATTCATTTTCATGCTTTCCTTCACCTTTGAGTTTGCTTGTGACCTTTGCAAAAGAAATTATTTCCTCAAGGAAGAAAAAATCTGATATTCCTGAACTGGATAAGATTTTTTTAATTATAAGATTTGCTGTACCTTCTTGCTGAACAAAAGTACACTTCATCTAAATAATTATTATCAATTTCTTACTATTATCAAATATCCTGTATCCCTCAAGTTTAAAAAAATCCATTGTGATGAAATAGTTGTAGACTGAAATCAGATAAGTATTGAGTGATGGAAATGACTAGTGAACTCATTAAAAGATAATAGATATAAGGGAGATGTTAAGACTGTAGAAGTTCTGTGGTATTGATTGGGAGATCAGCAATGTTTCTTTTTTCTTTTTTTCCATTAGAATATAAGAGAGTTCTGGGATTTCCTCTGTGCCTTTACACACATAGTCTAATTGCTATGATAGTTTGATAGGGTCTTTTACTACGTGAATTATTTCTATTCTGAAAAAGCAGAACAAGTGACAATGAAATGGAATAAGTATTTGCACAGCAAGAGCAGAAAATTGCCCGAAGCTCTGCCAGCTCCAGCTGTGAGAAAATGCATCTGCTTGGCTAAGTAGAGTCAGATCAGCATTTAGATATAAATTTTTTAAAGAACAAGACTCAGAAAACTATATGGGGTAAGCACCAACTGAGCTTTAGGGTGATGAATATGTGGTGCTCTCACCTTGGAACTGGCTAAATTTTTTGAGAGGTAGCTAATAACAAAAAAATGTACAATGCATAAAGTCTCTATCTGACCTGTTGTGTGCATTCTGGACTTTTCCACCTACACCTTATGCCACAGAAACTTAGTTTTGGTTGTCTCCTTGTTTTTAGAAAGCAACTCTGATGACATCTGATCCATTTTTCAAATCTCTGAACATAAGGGATATTCACAAACTGGTAGTAATACAAAGCAAATAACAGGGAAATGAAATAATTTCTACTGTAAGCTGATGATTCAAAACATTTAAGCCATACATAAAATGAATGTGGCTTCAATTTATATAACTCCTGAAGAGTATGAGTGTTTGATATTTGCAGTCATTTCATTTATTAAATAGTTTAACATCCATTGTGCTCAGTACAGGAGACAAAATTCTCTTTAAAAGACTGTTGGAAGGCAGAACTTTTAGTGAAAATTAACTCTGGGATTAAAGAACTTTTAATAAATCTTTTTCTCAGTACAGTTTGTTGATATAATTAATACTGACATATTAGAAAGAGCTGCTTCTTGAACACATTTCCTATCTGCATGTGGAACACATTTAATCTGGCTCAGGAGCTCAAATCAATGTAGAAAATCCATACAAAATACCTTCCGGTCTGGCACCCATTAAGGTCATACCTGGTAAGAAAATAAAAATAAATATACAGCACTATGAAGGAAAAAACAGCTAACTTGAGAATGGCATGAATTATTGCTTTATTAGAGAGGACATGCAAATACAATGACGGCTCAGTGAGGATCACAATTGTTTCCTTCTGATTTTGAAAGTCCAAATGTAGAAGAGAATTAATGTGAACGGACAAATCCAGAGGTGATGCTCGCCCACAGGATGAGGGTTTCTGCTTCATGCCTACCTGAAATTAACTTTTAATATGGCAGAGAAAACAAGTGTAGAAGCAACTAGAAAACAAGTATCTCCTAAATAGCAGCAGACAGCACTAAAATAAAAGGGCAGGTCAAGGGATTTAAATGGAATAAATGGGAAACCTTTTAAAATGGAAGGAACATGTAGTCAAAGTCTTAATAAATGCAAAGTTTAATCTAGATGAGTGATTTTATATGATTTTCTGGAAATTAAATTATATCTTTTGGGATTTATTTAGCATATGTTATAAACATAGGCAAGCACTGATGATGTATGAAATTTTCATGTCCTTGAAATCCAAGCCTGTGGTCCCCACCCCATGGCTGAAACTCAAATATGCTGCTTTCGAGGCTCTCTGACACTGCTCATGGTCTTCATTTTACTTCCCACTTCACTTAATTCATTTTTTAAAAGAGAAGATTTTTTTAAAAGACAGGGAGAAATACATATCTTTTGTGTAGAGACTTTTAAACACACTTTTTTGTGTGTGTGTTAGACCTTTTCAGAGCAAACTTTCATGTTCAAACCTCTCATAACATGAAGCTGAAAGAAGAATCCCATTTCCCCCAAGAATAAGACAAAATGTGAAATCATTAGGCCTTGTAAAGTCAGCATTTCTGTTCATGCTGAAATAGCTACATACACATTTACAGGGAACTGTATAGGCAAAGATGAAGAGTGTAAAAGCTAAGATCTATTCAGGATTGAACAATGGCTGAGTATGAATTTTCAACATCTTTTTAAAACACCTATTTTCTACCCTGCTCACATTTTAGAAAATTAGTTCTGAAAACTCTCAGCTAATCACATAGGGGCTTTTTTCATTGACAATTTTCTAAAGTTACACTTGGGTTTAGCTTTACAACAGCCGAAAGCTGATAGATAGCAACTTTTTCTCCCTAAGTCACATTTTTGATGCCACATTTCAGTTATAAGTGAAGCTATTTTTCATACATATTGTCTTCATTTCCATTCTATCGCAACATTGCACTTACTGTTTTCTTCAAACACATTCATAAAACCACCTGAAAAGTCCACCTAAAGCATTGCAGTCTTTTACTCTGAGACGCCACAATTCTCCAGCAAGCAAAAATGATCAGCCTTTGCTATGCAGACCAGAGGGGTGAATCATTTCTGTTTCCTGATCCACCATATCAGCTGGGTGTCATTGGACGTGACTGGTATTATGTGGACTATTTTGAATATCAGCAAAACACATACAAATGAAGAATGATTGCTTAGAATTTTAAGAGATGGGTTGAAGAGTTTACGAGAAGTAGCCCCCTTACCCATCATTTTCCTGTGCAATAATGTCTTTTTTTTCCCCCTCTGTTGAATTAGAGAACCAAACCAAGCCCAAAACCAGAAAAAAACACCCACAGATTCGAATAGATTGTATTTTTGGGTTAGCAATAAGACATTTTAAACTCTGAGGTGCTGAATCCTAAATAGCCTCCCCGGGACATTTTACACAATATCGCATGTCCTGAACGAAACCTTCGTTAGGATGATCTAGTTGGTATTTATTTGCAGTGCTTCCCATGTCTAGAGACTGGAAGCAACTCAGGATTACTTATACTAAATATTTTATTTTTCCCTAGCTAGAAATATGTTACTTCAAATATGCATCCCTCCCAAACTTGTCTGACTGTGTGAAGGGAATGCCAATTGATTTTCTATAGGAGTGGTGTCACAAAAACAAAGCAATACCTGTCGCATTTAAAGCTTCAGCACAAACACAAGAGATTGTATGAACACAGAGATTGATCTATTCTATTTTCTTTCATTAAACGTGTTCCTCTAGGTCCCTTCTAGGAAAAATAATGTGGAGACAACTTCTGATGTAAAGTGAATAAAATGAGGATTTTAGGCTTCACAGCCATAAATCTGGTATATCGGAAGAGTAGTGTAATCAATTTAAAAACTTAAAGAAAAAAATACTCCCATATTTCTTCAAAGTGCATTTATATAGCAGGAATGAATAAAAAAAGCTTCAATAACTTTACTATAGATTTATTCCATGTCAGTTCTTTGAGAAATTTAGAAGAAAACAGAAATGAGCAGCACACCATCATCTTATTTACAGGTTACAGTTAGTTTTCTTAACCTGGGCTTCAAATCAAAATGTGTTTTCTTGTTAATTAAAGTGAGCTAATAATATATATAGGTTGCCAGTGAAAAAAATGTTAGGGTTTTTTTCTCGCCAGCCAGCCCACAAGGAAAATGAGCTGTTTAGTCCTGTAGGCAGGCAAAGCTGATATATATTCTGAATTTTCCTCCAGATAAATACATTGTGTTTTTCTCCAGATGCGCTAAGAAATCCTTCTCCACCTCCTTTTCCCATTCAGCCTGCTGTGTACAGAATGTAAGGTTAAGGGGAAACATCTTTTAACATCTTTCCCTCCTTTAATACTGTTATTTGAAGAAATACTATGATTGAAGTGCAATAGCTTCACAGTCTTTCCCAGCACCTTTGTCACCACATACTACATCCTGTAAACAGTATGCCAAACTAAAATTAAATTTACAGATTTGTTAAGCTTACATTTTCTGTAATTCAGTTGTAACTTAAATGAAAACTACTACATATCCAAATTCAGAATGCTGTTGCCAGAATCACTGGTTTTATAATAGATTTATGTTTTATCTGCTGCAGTACCATAAATTAAAAAGCAATATAAATTAAATTTAATTTCAAAATAAAATGACTGCTACAACCAACTGTAGCACCAGACACTATTGAAGCATCATTTTCCTATTTTATTATGCTCCTTTTCAATGTCAAAAACTTTATTTCACATGGGGAAAAACAAATTCTCTTTTTGCCTCAGTCATAAGTACCAAATTTGGGGTTTAATGCAGTAGTTTGATAATCACAATCCACTTAGAGTACATAAGCATACTACTCTCATATTTCATAGCATTTTAAATATGCCTCTACACCTTAAAAAATAAATAAAAATGTGTAAAACCCCTGAGCTCCTGGCTTTTCCTGTGAGCCTCTTCAGGCAGTTTAATATTCTCTTGAATTTCATGGGAGTGTCTATGTCTATACATAAGATATCTGACTTTAAAAATCCCCAAGATTAGTGCCAAAATAATGTAGTACAGTAAGAACCGATGAAAGTAACTTTCTTTGTGAAGTGGTGACAAAATCCACACCTATTTGGAAAGGTTCAACCTGAAAGTAGATGTTCCTTTAACCTAGAATACTTTTGCTTCTTTACATTGCTTGGAAAAGAAAAATATGCTATTGTTGGACAGTGTTACCTGTACAGACATTCTCTACTATCTTATGTCCTTGTTTTACCCATCTTCTCTCCTATACATGGGCAAAACTAAAGAATGTCTAGACATTTTTAATGACCCTGGATAAATCTAGTCTCAGAAGCTGTCAGACCACAGAAAGTTACTCTGCTCACTTTCAGTAACAAGCTGTCTCCAACATTTTTAAATTCTGAATAGCTCATCCTCATTTAAATGCTCTTTTAATCCAAACTATTTCGCATAATCTCACTATTTCATATGCCAGATGTTTCCTGGTCATACAACCAACTAATCACATCCTGACAACAAACATCCAAATTCAGAAATAGTCAATGTGCATATGTAAAAAACCAGTCCTTGCCACTTTCCACCACTGTGATGGGGTTTACCTTCAATGTGTGTACCTGCTTAGAAGAATATATTTCAACATCAATTTTTTTTAAAGTTATTTATATGTCAAAGGTTTTTCAGACTGAAAAATTACTAGTTGAGTGGGTCATTCTTTTTCCCAGAAGTCATCCATAGATAAATGTACAAAGATGCTCTCTGTTATGAGATATACCCTGTGCTGAGAGTCCATAATTCAAAGTTATTGAATCACGATGATTCAAATGACACAGTGCTGATACCAATAACAGCAGAATAAGATGAAAAAACCGTGTCAAAGGAAATAGATTTTTAATCTGGTTTTGGCCTGGTTTCGTAAGGGAAATATATTTTTGCTATCATACTCTCTGTCAACAACACAGTCATAGCAGTTCAAGTAATTTTGGTAATATTCAGCCAGATTATTCTTTCAAAGCTTAGCAGTTAGGTGAAGGAAAGATGTTAAATTATCTGAGGCAAGGCTGGCAGAATTGTCATGATATGTTCCACCTAAAAGCAGCTGGCCAGAGAACCACGGTTGGCATGTTGGTGACAGAGCTCTAGGAAAGCAAAGTTGAGCTCCATGTTGGACAGTTAGGGCATCTTAGAAGATCTGTGCAAAAGAGAATCTTGGGAAAATGGGGCACACTGCAAATGTATCTGAGAGAAATGAAGCTTTTTCTGATCCAGAAGTGAGTAAATGGTCTGGGAGGGTTAAAATTTTTTCAGCTGAAGTAATCATGGGTGTTTAACATGTTACACTTGATAAAAGTCTTTCACAGTAAAATTCCTTTTAGGCCTCTGAACACGTGACTGAATTGTTTATGTAAGACTCCAGAGAATTAGATTATAACAATAGAAAAAAACCCAGCAGAATTATTTAAATTATTTTCTGCAGTTTTCTTTAATGTTCATTTTGGATTAGAGAAAGGTACCTGCTAAGCACAAATGTGGTTATTAGTAAGAAAAAACGTTACTTGGTTTTTATAGGAAAAGAGTCCCAAAGTGCTTTCCCTTCAAACATATCTATTAAAGAATAGTCTGGTGACTCCACTGATGACAAGACATTGCCTCTTCTCCACTCTAAATACGAGAATTTTAAAAAATATTTTTAAAATAACTCAGTATTTTAAAAAATCTTTAAATGGGATGTTTCTCTGCCTCTTGAAGTAAAAATTCCAGCAAACCTTATTCAGAATAATCCAGACAAATAACAATTTGGCACGTGACAATTTTAGAACCATTCTGATACTCAAAACACACAGTAAAATCTATGGCAAGGATCTGCACGTGATGCCCTTATTTTCTTCCCACTAATGAAGCCCAACTTTCCATGATAACATGCATCACTTAATCTTAGTTGCATACAAGGGCCAAAAAATATGTCGGGTAGGTATCCACTGTATCACCCCAAGCATGGAAAACTCCTTGAGGTACAATATATGTTCGACACTCAGTGTGTAAAAGGTCAGAATCATTAAGAAAAACACCCTGGTTTAGCTTAGAAAAGGTGATTCCTGCAGACACTTCTGGCCTGAGGAATAAAAACATCTATTTGTTTTAAGAAAGATTCCTGTACACTCTGCTTTCTATACACTCTGCTTTCTCAAGTTGATTTAAACTTCCCTAAAACACAGAATAATCAAGACTTGGAACTGTTTCAACTGCCTTTAAAAGATTTTTGCTATCCATTTTATATCATGGAAACTCCCCAGCTAAATGCAAAAGCCCTAATGAGTGTGGGTGCTTGCTGTCTTTCAATTTTATAGATATTGAACCCAGAAGGATTCCATTTCTCTCATGCTGCATTCACTAGGCATTTACAACTACCCATTGTGTCCCTGATCACATCTTTCAGCTGGTAATACAATCCTGAGCTGATGCTAAGTACTTGCATGCCTTTACCCACAGTGCAAAATCAATTATTTTCTTGGATCCTCACAGGGCACATATGCTTCATTACAGTTTTGTGAGTTTACTTGCTTACATAAAGCTTCATACAGCAAGTTTTGTGTGTTCAAAAGTTGTGTATAAAATATCCCTCAAGAGTGAATTTTTTCTTGATAAGTGGGTGCTAGGACTAGCTAGTTCTTGATGAGTACATTGTCAATATCAGATGAATTTTAAAGGTGTCCTCCAACCCAATCCATTCTGTGATTCAATGACTCTACGATATGTGTCAGAAAATTGATTCAAGATATAAGACACTATCTCAAATACTTTGTCAAGACTGAATCAGACCTGCAGCCATTTAAGTGTCCGGATAGAGACAAAACTTGTGCAAGGCACACACAGAAATCTGTTGACCAGCAAGTGCAGACCCCAGCAGTGGCATCAAAGAAGAAATACAATTAACAAAAACTTTGGCAGAACTGCATTTTCTTAAAAATTAAAACAGACCCAGAGCAAGACTGGGATTGTACTTAAAATTTGCAATCAAATCATACAATAATTTAGAATGAATATGAATTTTAGAAATTATCTGATCCAACATCCAAGGTCCATGTTATAAGGTCCCACTTTCCTGCAAGGCCAACCACAATGATCAACTGTAGCATCAGGGCCTTGAGTTTTGAAGATGCCCAAGGATGCAGTTTTCACAAGTTCTCTGGGCACTTATTGCAACATTTTGCTACCCCAGCACGAAAAGCAAAATTCAAACCTTCATCCTCTGCAAGTGGAAATTAAGAATTTATACTAGGTCATTGTGCAAGTAATCTGTAAATTTCTTATATGTGGTTTTATTCACAGAAGAAACTAATGTCAAGATAGAACTCTGTGCCCACATCTTGCTACAAAGTCCTTTTTTTTCTACAGAAACTTAGCTTTCTCTTCAGATACAAATTAGAAAGCATTTCTCATAATGAAAAGATTTCCTGGAGAAATAAACAGTGGTATTGCTGTTGTATGAAAAGGAAATAATATTTCATTCAGTGGATCCTCAAAGAGCTATTTAAAAACCTGAACTGTGCCTGGAAAATAACTACAGAGTAATATCTGATGAAATTTTCTAGGACCTGTCTGAAGCTTCATATGCAGTAAAAACAGTGGAAAGAATTTTTCCTAATTTGCAGTTTCCTTTCATATGTTAAAAATTCAACAAAATTATTACTGATTTGGTATCAGAAAATGGTAGTTGCACAGAATAAAATTATCAGACGCTCTGAATAAGGTTTTCTTAAACTGTTTATGGCCTTTAAAAAACATGTGTATGCCTTTGAATAAGACTAGCTAATGAATGCATTTCAATTTGCACTCAGAAATATCAGCAATAAATTCTTAGATCTGCAGTAATGATTCTATGTCTGTTACTTCAAAGATCAAATAAATAGTGGAAGGCTCCTCTGACAGTAATCAAGTTTATTTATTTATGTATCTATTTATTAATAAACAGCACAGAAAGTCTGAATACTCCTTGGCACATTTTTATTGCAAAGTGAGTGATATTTAGGTTTGTAATTCAATATTCAGCCATTATTTCCCATAAATCTTTATGCTAAAGGACTGTGCATAATAGGAGGAGAAATGATAACACAATACTGTACTATACAATAACTATAATCTTTGCTTAGGCTTTCCAGCTGGCACATGAAAATTATTTAAGGACTGAATTACTTCAGAGTAGATCATTAATTATAATAAGTGAAATTACTTACAAAAATACCAAGGAATTCAAAATTTTGAAGTATGCAAAACTCTATTATTTTTATGTACATTCTTTGTCTTCTAGACATTCTTTGTCTTCCAAAGACATTTGTATCAATTGAAATGTAAGATTCTGTCTGCATCTGAGACAATTTCATGGATTTCATATCTGACTTTCAGAAATCAGAATAAAGGTGTCTTTCAGAGGACAGTGAGGGCTAAGATGTGCCAGATTTGAGAGCTAGGATATTTATGAGTTCAAGCATTTAGCTCTTGGTATTTGGGATAGGAAAATATGATTTTGACTGGCTGATAAACGTAGAAGTAAAAAATCAATGCATACAATTCCTTTATTACCATGACAACTATGTAACTAGCAACAGTGAATTTTATCATTGTAACATCAAGAAATGTTTTAATTGGTAGAGTTGTTTCTAAATTATTCACAAGCCATTAAGCAATGAGACAGTGGACAAGGGATCTTATTGTTGGTGCCAGGACCCTTACAAGAGGTAATGAGACCTGATATGTCCAAAAAAAAAAATCAAAACCTGCAGTTCAGATGCTCTCTGGGTATGTTCATGCTGATAGCAGTGGCTGGAATGAAAGAAAAGCCTGAGCTCAAATGCTTTGTGTGCACATGGCAGCTGAGGGACCTGAAAGAGGAACAGTAGATACTTAAGCCATTGTCACAGAAATGGTTTGTGCTTGGGCAAAAAAGGTGTTGCTTGCCAAATAAGATTAGCAAATCATAGCACCACAGAATGGTTGGGGCTGGAAGGGACTTTAAAGATCATCTTGTTCCAGCCCCCTGCCATAGGCAGGGCCACCTTCCACTAGATGACGTTGCTCAAAGCGCCATCCAAGCTGGCCTTGAATAATTCCAGAGAACAAATAAAGATAAGTTATGTCTAGCTTGAGAGCTGACTATTTATCTTAATATAATTAAAAGTATTTTCTAAAAAAAACAAAACAGTTCTATATGTTAGGCAAGCCACCAATCACAAAAGAAAACTCCTGAGCCATATGACTTCATCTCTTTCATCTCCTATACCCTTTCTCTTTAGTCAGATCCGACTTGGCACTACATGTGATCTCACTTCAGATCTGTATTCCCTACCGCATCAATCTTTTGTTTCCACAGGATTTGCTGATTATCAGTACTGTCTTTTTATTAGAAATTAAGTGAACATGACTTTATTTGATTTTTGGGGACTAAAAAAATAGAGGTTCAAAATTTCATATGAAGTGAAACAAAAAAAAATGACAAGTTTTGAACATTTGGTGTAGTAATTTTTGGGGTTGTAATTTTGTATAAAACAATAAAAAATACTCCAAAAATTACTAAAAATCAATCTCTTGCCCTTCAAATAAAGTCATTATCTTATATTTAAATCTTGCTAAAGTAGCTAATAAAAAAGTATTTTTCCATCTATTTTCAGATAATGAATAAAAAAATCCCACAATTTCCAAATAGATGTATATAGCCTATAATTCTTAATGCATACACTGCAGTTTTCTATCTCCTGAAGTAAATAAACGCTGTATAAAATAGTATCATTATGTGCTTATTCTTATCTATTTCTTGCTAGACAGACATTAGAGCACAGAATGAGAACGTACTTGGGTGTGATTCTTTGAAAAGAAAATGAGAAATAGCATCTAGAAGAAATCTAATGTATTATAAGAATTGAAAATTTACATCTTTAGAAGAAACCACTGGTCTCTACTGCAAGGGAGGTTTTCTGTATCAAGTTTGAGTTGGCATAAAATATTGGTTTGACATAAAAGAAATAATTAAATTTTCCTTCACTAGAAAACTTTATTACCTTTTTTTGTTTTGAGTGGAAGAGCCTAAAAATATTGAATTGAATTAGTTTAGCAAAACCAACACAGCTTTAAGGGAAACTAGAATTATATTTAGTTGTGTCAAAGAATTCTCTTTTAAACAATTAGTTCTGTTCCCTTATATTGCAGTAGTTCACAGTCTCTGTCCACTGTTTCTAGTAATCTGAACCACCAATGACTTTGCATCCTGATTTTTGATACAGAAACAGGAGGGGATGACAAAGGATCTTAAAGTTATTTTACTCGATTTTACTCTTATTTTTACTGTGGCAACCACCATTCATAAAAGTCATGCTGTCTTTGAAAAAATATGATGGGATTCTAATTATAATCTAATCTCAGATCTAATTCTCATTTAAATATTGATAGTGTGGCACTATCAAACAGACTGCTCAAATTTTTGCTTAATCCTCTGGTAATAAAATCTTGTTGACCATAAACAAAGCTATTTCAATAATGAGCATAATCTGTCCTTTGAGACTGTTGGATATATATAAAAGGTATAAATCTTTGTATGCACTTTTCAGCAGGTAATCAACTTCTGTTTGTAGGAGCACTCAGTGGAATATCTTTTTGATCCTTGGAAGATGTTTCCCATACCACAAAAACCACCTTCCATTCTCCTCTTGACAGGGTCTTGGACAAAATTGCATACGAGGGCACTGGAAAAACTCCTAATTAGTGTATCATTGTATTCCACATCCAAGAGGAGCAACCCACGTGTGACAAACAGTCAATTGATGCTGAATTTATTAACAGAGATGCAGAACCTAGTTTGAATCGTCTGTAGAAAAAGTGTCAGACAAGTAACGTTGTAAATAGTGAGGTAAATAAGAAGGAATGCACCCTTGTTGCAAAGAAGGTGAAGACTATCTTGGGCTGCTTTGGGCAAAGTATTGCCAGCAGGTGGAAGGAGGTGATCCTTCCCTTTTTTCAGCACTGGCCAGTCCACACCTGGAGCACTGTTGCCAGTTCTGAGCTTCTCAGTACAAGAGAGATATGGCCATGCTGGATAGATTCCAGAGAAAGGCCACAAAGATGGTTGAGGGACTGGAGAATCCGACACTTGAGGACAGGCTGAATGAGCTGAGACTGTTCAGACTGGAGAGGAGAAGGCTCAGGGGGATCTTGTTAATGTGCATGAATACCTGGTAGGAGGGAATGAAGAAGGAGGAGCCAGGCTCTCTTCAGTGATCCCCAGGGACAAGACCAGAGGTCATGTGTTCAAAATGAAGCACAAGAGAGTCCTTTCTGAACACGAGGAAACACCTTTTTACTGCAGTGGGGACTGAGCTCTTGCACTGGCTGTCCAGAGAGGTTGTAGAGTCTCCATCCTTAAAGACAGTAAAAATCCACCTGGGCATGGTCCAAGGCAACTGGCTGTGCTTGAGCAGGGGTCCTGCTTGAGTAAGGAGGTCTGAGCAGGTGACCTCAGAGGTTGCCTCCAACCTCATTCTGTCTGTGATTCTTTGATTGAATGAAGATTTGGCAAACTGTCTGGAAACCTTTAACGAAGTAAGCATCCCAGTAATGAAGTAGGAATCTACTATTCAAAACGTAAGTGTTTTGTCTGTGTTCTCTAATCTGATTTATGAGATTGAATAGTTTTCGTTTTCCTCCTACTTTAATATCTTCAGTAATACTTGGTTCATGCAATGAATAAAGAGGCCACGCTGACCAAATCTCCTCTATGAACATTTATCCAGGCAACTGCTACCTCCACAGATTATCATAGCTTACTATGAAGTCATTCTGGCATAACACTGCAAGAACATTTCATCAATGTGGGATGTAAAATGTAATAGCTCACTCACTCAACCATACTTTATTACATCTCCACAGTGCGGTTTGCAGTAGTTTTAATTTGTTTTAATGGCCAATTGAAACCTTTGGCTTCATCTCCTAGGACAATTTCCATTACTTCCAATAGGATGTTTCCTCCCAAAATACAGTTAGTTTTTATGAAACTTATACTTCTGTGTTTGGCCTTTCCCGTTTTGATAAAATACTCTGGAGATAGAAAACAAAGGCTCTTTCATCTAACACTTCCTCTTGCATGTCCTTACCTGGGAGGCAATGTCCTTGCTGGGTTGAAATAAATATATGTCAAATGTATTTTACTCAGGATATTAAATCTGCTGGGGGGGGGTGGGTCTTTTTCCTGTTTGCCTTTTTTTATTTGTTTGGTTGGTTGTGCTTTGTTTATGGTTTTTTGAGAAGTCTGAGGAAGTAGGAGGAGGCACAGGAAATTCCTAGTGGAGAGCTGAATAGAGGAGATACTCCAAGGTATTAATCTATGCAGCCTATGTACTTCTGCATAAATTGTTTTTTGACGCACCAAGAGCATCCTATAGACATATCTGACAAAACTGAAATAGATATAACAGTGGGGATGCAAAAAAATACAAGAAAAATCCACAGAGAATTTTATTAAAACCAAAATTATCCAATCAATAATCATCCATCTTGTGAAACTATCCAAATGTTTTACACACTAAATATAACATTCAGTGTGTGTAATGGTAATTTTTATCTCAGCATTGCATTAAAGTGCTGTATCTCCTCCATCACTGCCTCCTTATGCCAGTAAATTAAGTTATTCACATAGTCATGTGCCTTCTCTGAAAGACTAAGGACATTCTTCAACCTGATGACATAATATTAATTATATATTATATTTAAGATTTATACATTGTGGTTTATGTTGTCTTGTCCTTTTTTTAAATTTCTAAAATACTTCATCAATATCAAACGTGAATTCAGAGCACAGTAGAGATAACTGAGGCTGAAGATTGACCATTCATAATTATGTCTGGGGACTAGAATGACTTCTGAGGAAAGATTATGCACTTAAAGAGATTGTTTTTTGTTTTAACTATTGTCACTTCAGTTCATTTCAAGCCATACAAATAAAAGATCAGTATTAATATAGATGCTAAAATATTTATTCATGTCTTCCACAGAATCTGGGAAATAAATGTGTAACAATTTACAGCCCTATTTTTTCTTATTCCCAAGTAAATATAAATACATACTTCACTTTTTAGCAGTAAATAGTCACATTAATTTGGCCAGTGTAAAATGATACCGTATTAGTTTATTCTGCTTGTTGCCTCTTCTTCCATTATTCAATACCAAGCATGTGCCTCAAATATTGAAAAGCCATTATCACAAGGATTTCTTTACTGTAATTTCATTTCAGTGTTGGGGCTGCTCTCCTTATGGACTTAAATGCTATGTGTAAGAATAGAGAACCCTAGTAGAACAGACATGGACTTCTCAGGATCATTAACTCACAGAAATCATCTTCCACAAGGCTCCCAATACAGTTTCATCATGCAACCAAATCCCTACCTGCTCCATAAACCCATTGTTTGTGTGAAAGTACAAGGATAAGCAGCTCTCTCAGCACTCATGGATACATCCCATTAGGGCCTTGTGGATGTCAAGTTTGTCTGGATGTTCTCTATCCCAATCCTCCTTGACCAAGGGGAAGTCTCCATTCAACATTCCTTTACCCAACCTGTCTTCTGGGTGACAGACCCCTGAGGGCTGGCCTGGTCAGTGAGGACCAGTGCAAAAAAGGTTTTCAGTAACTCTGCGTCCTCCAACACAGGCCAATAATTTCATGCGGCTCTCAAACATCAGTGTTGGTGGGGCAGTCCTTTTATCAGAAACATTTTATGCCTTCTGCTGCCCATAGTTGTTTGTCTCTGCTCTCACATGCCTCTTCAACAGATACCATTTTTACAACTGCCTTGTGCTGGAATAAAAAAAATCAAGAAATACAAAAATAATAAAGCTTACTTTCTTTTTATTACAATTATCTACAATGTACAGGTATCACATTACTTTTAAAAATGAATTATCTCACATATGATTAAGTTATACTTCCAAACTTCATTGCTTTTAGGATCACAGCATTTATTTTGCATTTAAAGCTGCTAGAGGACCTCTATTTTTATTTAGGGTGCTTTTTGTACAGTTGACTTCCCTGTATTACTTCTGAAGAGATGAGTGTCATCTCTTCATTCTATAAAATTGTAATACCCTGTAAAACCAGTGAAATAATAGAGGTATGTAATTTATTGTTATCACTCTATTTTTTAAAAAATAAAAATGTCTTGCTTTGAGAAAATATAGCTAAACATATTGTTTTCTTCAGTCAACATAACAAAGGATTCAATTTGTAAAATTACATACTCCATCAGCCCAAAGGAAAGTTGACTCTACTTCAGTTCTTCTCTCTGAAGCCAATTACAATAACTGAAATTATGGGTCTGTTGAAGATATGCCAGAGGTTCTCCTCCAGTTTTTGCAGCAAACTACTCTTATATGATTTCTCATGATACTTTGGAAGTGATTTAACATACTTTTTCTTCTTTACATTTTACTTATCCCAATAACAATAGCAACAGATAATGGCAATAAGTTTAAAATAGGGCCTCTCAGTTTCAACCACTGGGAATTAATCTACTATATTTAGTGCTGCAATCATATCCTTGACTATAACTTTATTCATTTTGCAATATTATCCTGGCAAATGAAAAGTTTCAACAGTTGCCAATCTAATTCTTTTGATGTGCAAAGTAATTGTTATTGATTTTGTATTTGTGGAGCACTGTCAGTGTAGAGCTAATTTCCTTTAGACTAGAAAATTGCTGCTAATAATCTTAAGAAGATAAAACCTTCAGGAAATGAGCTAAAAATTCTTCTACTCTGCATAAACCTACAGCATAGCACAGGGACTTATTCTTGAAATTAAGTAGACCTGTCACTAGTAGAAAGAATCAATATCTGGTTATGTTCCTTCTCCTGATCACTACTTTTTTCCCTCCGGTTTTTAATCTCTGAGATTCTTCACAAATAAAACCCTCTAATAACTTATGTATACTAAGCTTTGAAAATCTTCCCTTGGAAATCAGCATTTTGGTTTTCCCAGTCATGCTGCTGCTTTCTCTGACATTTCCTCTCTACGATATTATGATTTTTTTGACATTACTGACTTTAAGGACTTCAGCTGAGCATGGCTCTGAAGAGGAAGCAGACTGCTTTTTATGTCACAGCTGTAGTTCAGTGTCTCATTCCCTCTAAAATAAATTTTGCAAAGGCTGTGATAATTGTTGATGATTACTCTTCTTTTGGCTGTCACTGCTATTTGGTAGGAGATATTATGTAACATGTCTGCTGAAATATCTATTTTTGTTTTTCAAATCAAGGAAGCTAAAATTTCAGATTATTAGAATATAAATGTCTGAGAATTCCCTTACTACAAAAGGTTGTTAAAAATTCTCATATTTTGTGTTAATATTTTTAATTATTTTAAATTACTGTCAGGTTCTTACACCTCGCATATCCCCAAAAGAATGAGGTCCAGGCACTTAAACACCTTGCAATCCTTTAAAATTTTGTATAGCAATTCCAGTGGGAATTCAGAGCTTTGGAGAATCTGAGGTATAGCAAGTAATGGTTGTCAATATCTACTAAAGTATCTTTTCTTAAACATGTGGCTGACATCCCTGAATCTCTGCTTCTGCTCTGCAGGAATCCTTTAACGTTTTCTGTGAGAATGACCATGATAAAACATGTATCTGTTCCAAATAACTGAAAAAAATTACTTGGTATATTTACTTATTTCTCTGAGTGAAACAATAGCAATACTTTAGTTTCCTAAAATAAATGGTATTATATTTGCACAGTTAAGTAGTCACTGTATTTGTTTGATGATATGAATGTCAGAATGTTATCAAATCGCCATTGCACTCATTTGTTTGGAGACATATGCAAAGCACCTACTGCACAGAAAATTATTACACTAATAAAAATCCCAAAACATTGGCTCGCAAGCTACGTTACTATGCTCCAGCAATTGTCCGCACAACAGTAATAATGAGAATACCACTTTGATGAAATGTCCACAAGAATATTCTGCATGTAATTCTATTAATTTACTTTGGTGCTTCAGTGGTATGCTCCCTTAAGATAACTAATTTGAATAATGGTGTTGAATGCCAGTTACATCTAGACGTGATCATAACAATAACATTTATATTATTTAGTGAAAAATGCTTTTGAGTGAGCTTATTGTCAAGAGACTAATATGACATTCTAAAGCCACTATCTGCATTTTATTAGCTGAGGATATCAACTGAATCATTATTAAATGCTAAGACATCTACACCTTTTTGCCCTCAAAATCTTTCAGTGTTTTTCATTTGGACTAGAGGATTAAGGACTACATTCCTGCTGCCTCAGGAAAATGAAAAAAAAAGGATTTACAGTTCTGCTGTTATTGTTGTAACACAGATGGATACCTGTCCTCAGCAGTGACGGAGAAAGAATGCTGTAATCAAGGTGTGGATATTCTCACATGTATGTACATATTACCTTAATTATGACTGTGATAGAAGAATAGATACTCTTCACACACAAAAAAGGGGGTTTTGTATTTGTTCTAAATATAATTTCATTTGACACTTTCCATTTTATTTGTATGCAATATCTTTTTATTTCTTCAAAATATTCTAGCTCCCATGTCTCCTTCTGTATTAAATGTCATTGCTTTATTCCAGGTTTGCACTAATATGGAGATAATGGTGATTATGAAATTCCTAATAACGTCTGAACAAAATACAAAATGCACTAACACAAAATACACTAATACCAACACAAAATAAGAAATATTAATATGAAATGTTAGTTAGCATTAAAACACTATTCACCTTCTGTATCAATAATTCCCTCCTTACTAGATAGGACAAACATTTAACTGGAACCAACTGAATACTTTTAGGTCCTCCTGTACAAGTTTAACCAATAAAATAAGCAGTGAATTTTCCAGATATATAATTTAGAAGTTTTGTGTTTTCAATGTAAACCTCTCTGAATGCAAACTTGAGTGTCAGTTGATTAACAACTACATTTACAATGAAATTTTGAAGATACGCAGCGGTAGTTTCAAGGGAGATGAATAAGGCACTTCATTGTTAGGAATTCTTGAAAATATAGGGTGTGATATGACTGAAAAACAGTCTCAACACGTGAAGATGGAATAGTCAGTTTTTACCCACAATAAATCAGACTAATTTTTCATTTTTTTTGAACTTTATTCATTTTTCAATTGTTCTCCTTTGCTCACTACTTGCCACATGGCCTACCAAGAAAAGTAATGACTTTTACAGTAAAAAACTATAACATAACATAATAAAGACCAAAATTAACCTTGAATTATTGTATTAGTTCTTTGAAAAATCCAAAATTAGATATTATATTAGGCAGCTAAAACTAAAACAGGACTAAAAAAAACAAATGGCCCAAGAGGTCCTCTGTCAGAAAGTTATTCACTGTCCATATTGCAATTGTGTAAACAAATAAAAATGGAAATATTTGTCTTCCACAGGGAATTAATTCTCACCCAAATTTTCAAAGTCCTGCAGATGTTATCAGTGTCCTAGTCACTGAATTTTACAGAAGTTGCAAATTCTTCTCATTTAGGTGCCTGCCTCCCTCAAAAAACCTAGAGTTTATTTTCCATTTCAACTGCTTTCTTGCTGTCTGTTTGCATACGGACATAGGATGTGGGAGATCATTTTATAGAAGCAGAGTTACACGAATATATGGAAAAAAATCATACAACTTTGGGACATTTTAAAGCACACTCAGACATCTCAAGTTACCATTCCTGTGTCTCACATAGCTTCGTTTGCAATCAGCAGAGTATCGCTGATGGGTTTTGATGTAAAATGCTGACATAAGTGATATTTGAGATGCTTTGTAATAACAGCATTTTCTTTCAATTTCCTATGACCACAACACTGTAGATTCCCCAATAGCAATAACTCTTGTGAATACTGCAGAGGATCCCCTATAGATTCTATAATCAAATCCTATTATCAGAACTCAGCAGATTTGAGCTGTGTCCCCTGAGGGAAGGCAACCAGCTGCATATTCTCCATTTAGCCACCGCAGAGGCAGGTCTGGAATTTTCCATTAAACTTCTTTAACTAATGTTTATGTCTCCATGCCTGCTGCAGGCTGACCTATACCACCAAGCCAGTCCAGCTCAAGAGAACAGAATCACTTATCTGAGACCTAACACTGCTCAACTCAGCAGGGTTACAACTCTTTATAGCCCAGCCTCTGAATTATAAACTTACTGAGATTAAAGAAAACAAACCAAAAAAAAGAAGTTATATCAAAGCACAACTCCTTTGTGTATTACATGCAGCACAGAAAATATTTACACTTTAATTTAAATTCAACAGAAAAATGCATAATAGATTTAAAAGATAAATCTCTTGATTTATAAACATTCATTCCCACATTAAAGCATCACCACAAAGATGAAGGAAGATGATATTATAATGAACTGGGCAGATAATGGAGTCATTTTCTCAAATGGTGAGTTTCATCATTCCCCAAAGTGATATAATCATCAGGTTTGTTCACATGCTGTACTTATTGCACACACACCAATGAAAAGCAGATTCCTCGTTTAGATGTTTTGTGTCTCTTCAGATAATGACAGCATTGTGGAACCACTTCTGTGAGATGGATAAAAAAATGTAGTGCTATTTACAGTTGTTACCTAGGATTGCTGTCTTCAAAATAGTCTCAGTTAGTTTAGTCCAAGGCTGAATGAAAAATTACAATCCAAATATGTTTTTGTGGAAGTGCATGCAAAATTAATTTGTATTATAATCTGTATGAAACCCAAGGTTTTTCTCTTTCAGACATCTTTCAGATACCTTAAGCTTTATAAGTCTACAGAACAACACTTTGCCAAATTTTTTCCTTCATATTTTTTCATGGATTTAGTGTAAGAGAGTTATGGCAATCTGATCTTCACAGTTTTATTACCAATACACTTATTACATATGACCTGGGGCTAAAACAAGTTTACTTTTTTCTTCATCTTTACTGTTCTTATGCCACAGGTTGGAGTAGAGGAATGTGAAACAAGAACATTTTTCTCCAACCTGCCATTTGTGTCAACTGGGCTTGAATCAGGGGGATTGTATCGTCTATCAAAAGCAGGAGTTCTACTTTTTGATCTTTTACTCCATAAAATACTAGAACAGTCTCTGACCTTTAGACACCTGTAAGCAAAGTCCTTGCTGATTACAGAAAGACTGGTACATTCCATACCAAATACTTTACTGAAGTTTTTTCTCTACTTTTATCTAGTTTTCACTCAAACAGGATGGCTTTTACTCTACGTTTTTAGTTGGTTTCCTGATAATGAACATTAGATGATTTCAGTGCTCATTACTCTGTAACATGGTTCACAACTGTAATATTTACAAACCTAAAAATAATCATCTCCTTTTCACTATAAGATTTCATCCTATTTGTATATTTGATGAAGGTTATCATGAAAAAACAATGAGGTATGAGACTCTGCTGCTATCATGAAATAAGACTAGATTCTTCCAAAGAGGTCATTCCCACTCATGGATGTAGACTTTCATCTTATAATAACTAGGATGTGAGACTAGGTGAACCAATTAATTCAGAAAATGAAAATGTCTTTGTGTGGCCAATCACTGAACTGACTTCTTATTCCTATGAGCCAGAGACAATTGACACTTTTAAGAAGACAGGCAAATCAAAATCAGGGGCTTGGGTTTTGTTTGTTGGTTTTGTGGTTTTTTTTTTTTTTTTTTGAGGCTAGTAGAAATGTTCCCAGATAGTTCTTGACATGAAAATTGGATGATGAGCTTTGTGTGTTCATCTTGTGCTGCTAAAATGAGCTTGATTATGCTGAATTCCTCTGCACCTTTTGATACACACACTTTTCCTGTAGGTTTGAACTGTTCTGTTTAGCTAAACAGCAAAGATAGATGAAAGGTTTCATGGAGACCTTTCTGTACCAGCAAAGGTAATTAGTATAAAGTACAGACCAAAATAACATCCTGGCTTTCATTCAGCTCTTTAATTCATTAATTTCTCCCCCTAAATAATACCTACTGGATAAATAGAGAAATGCAACAAAAACAATTATAAAAAGAAACAGACTGTGTATTCAGGCAGCTTAAACACTAATAATCTTGGCTTTGGCAAGCTAGTACTAAAGACAAAAAATAAAGCTAATAAATATTAAACAGCAGGTGTCCAAGCAATTATGAGTAAAGAAGCTTTAATCTTGAGAGATGTGCAAGGTACCCATGCTTGGACTGTCTACGATTCCTTCAGTCACATGCCTGTTTCTAAAGTTTTTAAAAACCCAGAGACAGAAAACATTCTTAGTAGGCAAGGTTGAGTAACTGATAAATTTGATTTGATGTTCAGTTTATACAGTCAAGCATGCAAGAAATTATCCTCTAGAACAGATTATGCTATCATTGGATGTGAAATTGTTAAAATGAAAATGTGAAGATCATTCAAATACAGAAGAAATCCATCCATTACATGCAGCTAAAGAACAGTACAGCACTTTGTCATCAGAAGTTAGTACCAGAATTCAAAATCAGTGCACTGAGATCAAGAATCTTTCACCTTTCTCTGAAAAATATATGCACAAACATTCCCACACACGTTTGTCTGAATTGACAAATTGGTCTGACATTTAGCAAAGTAGTAGAGACGGGGAAGTGAAGAATTAGTACTGTGTCAAAAGAAAAAAATTGATGGTTAGTGCATTCATCACAGCAAAGTCCAAAACAACTATTTAAGAGAATGTTAGGACTAAGCAGAAAGCAGCCTGCATCACACAGGTCCAGCATATGCTGTTGGACCTCCTGCACTGATATTGCAGACATCATTTGCAAAACTGAAATATAGGATAATGAAAACAAAAACTATGGTTTGTGAAATGCAGTTATGTCTCTCCCTTCTGAATTTCTCATGGTGTCAATTTTAGCAATGGTTTAAAACGCAGAGAGCTGTGTAAGCAAAAATCCTATAAGCACCATAGTATTTCACTTACTGAGATTTCAAGAAAAGGAAGAGGAAAATCGTTAGGTTCTTTTAAAGATACATTTAGGGTGAAAGTCATGTGTCCTAAGTTATAGTAACTAAACTTTGGTTCTTTCTAGTCCTACAGAAGTTGCAGGTTGATATAACTCAGCTCCTGGTCAGTACCCATTTCTCTTGCTTAGCCATGAACTCGAGTGATTGTCTTAAAATTTGACATTATTCTTTGATTAACTTCTATAATGCATTGAGTCTTTCTAGCTTGATCAACCTATTTTTTAAAATTCATTTTAGGCAAAAAAATATAACAATGACACAGAGCAGGAAAAAACATTGTCACTTAGAGATTGCTCAATCACAATAAAATATCTGTATTTTTCAAAGCAGATATTCATCATCACTCTGTCATATTTTACAGTGAGTAAAAGTCCTCCATCTTCACAGATTTTTTACAAAATAGAAGCAATGATTGATTTCCTAAAACCTCTGAGACGAAGTACTATTTATTTCATTAAAAGTGATAGGAAACAATACGTGAAATATGTCCATCTGAAGAGTCGTCCTTATATAATCTATATTCTTGGTAGCATGAATGTAATGTAGAAAAGGGATTTTTTATATTCCATTCAGCCAGTATAGATTTGTGTTTCTGAGAGTTCTTAAAAAAAAAAATACCCTTCTCTAGGGTTAATATTACACCATTCTAATTTTTGCATAATGCTGACATCTTCATTAGGAAGGGTTGTTTAGTTACTTATTGGTCTTCTGACAACATTGCCACAAATGGATGCACAATTTCATTGCTAGATCCATGGAATTCATGAGTTTATGAAGGATACTATTTCCTCAGAACTGCATGTAAAATATATCAACAATAAAAGGGACCTCTGAGGTCATCTCTGACCATAATTATCTTGGCATTTAATTTAGCATGCCTTCTGCTGTTGCATGTAGTCATTTCATAAGATTAAATTAATTTTTGCTAAAATATATTTCTAGTTTCAAAGATTTTTTTCCTAAATAAAAAACACCACTTTTGATTTTTCTTTTCAGTGAGATGTTCACTTATTTTTCTTTCTACCACCACTGTATTTTCATCACCTTTTATCTATTGGCTTTTACAGATGTATCACTCTGTTCTTAGACCTACTGATCTTTATTTTTTTTCCCCTCTATAAACAGATAGTTCCCATTCTTGTTTTTGCAGTGACTGTGCACCATACCTTCAGTACAGCCGTGCCTAATGTGCTCCAGATTTGACATTCTGGCTATTGGTGTCAAAGTAGCCACATCCATCTTCCTTGCCTCTTAGTTAGAGACAGTAAAATAACAAAATAATTCAATCTTATCACGCCTTTCAGAGAAGTAATACAAATTTATATAGTATGAAATATTTTTTTCTCTGTTGATGTAGTAATTATTTTTCATGGCGGACATATAAAGAACTTGTCCCTAAAAAGTATTTAGACTGTTTTTCTGAGATTATTTGATCCTTTTACCCTTGAGCTATCTCTAGCTTCCGACTTGGAAAAATGTAAGAAGAGACAGAACTGCCTTCCTACACCAGTGCTTCTGTAACTGAAACCCATAACTAAGCTCAGGTAGAATAATGAGCTCTTCTTTTGTCATTTACAAGGTTTTGTTCTTCCATGAATCATTCATTCTCCCTGACAATAGTAAAAGGTCATCAAAGGTTACAATAGAAAGGCAGTTTACAATCTTCTGTCATGCTAAAAACGATTTCACGGATTTCATAGTAACAGCATGTCAGAACTGGCCTCAATATTGTACTGAATAAACCTGACTACAACTTCTGTGAATACTCCTGAGTTAAGAAAAGGTTGGGAAAGTATGTAGACAAGAGACATCCATGAGGTGAGATAGTTTGACATGGTAAGAATTAGCCATTAATGGACTGAGGGGGGAAATCCCGGATTCAGATGATAGCTCATCAACACTGAGGATCACTCTTCCAAGGAGCACAGAAGGTTATCCCAGTCCACCTGGTAGTGACTGTAAGGCAGGCAAAATATCACTGTTATCACATCAGTGGGATATAAATAATTGCTTCATACATTTAAATTCTACATATCCAGCTTACAAATTCTCTTTGCAAATGGTAAAAAGTCCTTGAACATGGTAACTCAGAGAGGAAAGGTTACATGCCCACTTGCATCTGTAAGAATACGGTTCAGCATCACAAGAGATACAGCTCTATCACAGGCAATGCAACCGACTCATTGTGTTGCATGAAAAAAATTGGTCAAAGTATCTCTATAAATCAAATAGACAAAGCAAGGATATGCGGCTATAGAATGCCTGATAAATAAGTTAGCCAAAGAATCTTTTCTAGGTGTAAAAAGCACTAGTTTCCTATCTATCATACTTGTTCCAAGTGTTTTTCTGGCTCACACGGCAAGTGTTGGTAGACTCCCTCTGCTGTCAGAATTAATGCATTTCTTCTGATGGTGCTCATATGGAGAGCCCAAGGATTCAGAAAGCATCACAAGAAATTAATTAGTAATAATAAAAGTAACTCCACCCTCATCATGACTATTCTGCCCAACTTGCCTAGTTTTGTCAAAGTCAGTTGGCTCTCCTCAGGAAAATAAAGGTCAGACCCAACATAATTTCACTTTGAGTATTAGCTGGCTGTTCTCATTAAGAAGCTGCTTCACTCAAGCTAAAACAAAACACTAACAAAACTCTAGTGAACTCAAGAGTTATTTCCTTTAGAGACTTCAGCACACAGTGTTCTGGATTATGTGATTTCTAAAGCAGTTAGAATTTCCTGTTAGGGCACATTCTGAAACAAAGTGAAAGAAAACTCTGCCTCCCCTTGACAATATTAGACTTGGAGAGAAAGAAATATTTTGGGTGATACTGAAGGAGGGGGAGCTGGGGCTTTGGTGTTTTTTTATAAGTTAACTCTTTTTTAAAACTTAAAAAGGTTTTGGTAAGAACTTAAAATGGAAATGATTTTGTTTAGATATCAGAGACCTTAAAGTATTAGGTGTCTGCAAAAGAGTGGGCTCTAGTTGCCAAAGCTTGCATTCCCTAGTGAAAGAAAGACATTGAAATATTGGATCATTACTGAAGAATGTGGTACAGCTACATTAAACTAACATTAATTTTGCATTTGCTGTTTACAGATATCTTAACACTTCACTTTGTCTTACAACTTAAAATCAGTTTCTAGAAAATGGAAGCGAAATACAAAATTATGCTTGTAAAAAACAAAAGAACCAACATATTCAATATTTCCCATTTGCAGCACCTTCTCCAAAAAAAACCCCAAAGGCATGATAGCCTGCTTTATCATGGGGCATACAGTAAAATGTTGTATTGATATACACTTCAATCAACAAACATTTTCTTAATGCTTTGCAATTTCTCATATTGCTGGGAGAAATGTCTCAACAAGGAATTTTACAAAACATTCTTCATAACGGCCTCATATCAGCCAGCTACTTATAGGTAATAATTTATAATAACATTTGGATTTACATTCCTCATGTGGGCTCATTTTATGGGACAGATAGTGACAGGGGAACCTGCAGAAGGAAAACTTTGACTAGATTGCCAGGGATCCACCGTCTCCCTGACAGAGTGTGGCCTCATTAAGGTTTTTCACTAGCTGAGAGAAAAGTACCACATATCCTACTGTAACAAAGCTTCACAGAAATTTCCCTGGGTCTCTTTAGAGATGTCTTCTTTAAAAGTTACATATTTTTGTACATCTCCTGTCTGTGTCATAACTCGATACGTTCTTCCCACCACAGGGCAGAACACACCTGCTGATTCCACACGTGAAAATGCGCAGTCATTCCTCACACCCCAGTGATTCCTCCCTGTTTTCATTTGGAGACATGACATCCTTCAGATATATTTGAAGATATTTTTGAAGATAAATGATGAGTTATCTATGCACTGGACACATTTATCAGGCCTTCTGATTCTGTGTAAATAGTATCTTCCCACCATAATGTACCACCATTATTCAGCTCTGCTTAGCACTGTAACACTCTTTTAATAACTCTATTTACTTCTGCATTTGGGCTGTATTGGTAGTAAAGGCCAGCTAATTCCATACCTGTTTCCTTCCTAGTTGTCCACAAGAGCCTAAATTCTGACTCCCTTCTCCAAATGCTGTTCAGAGTGCCTGTCACCCAGTCACACAATTTCTACCAGCCCTCACCACTAGGAGTGTTTGAAATAGTAACTGATTGGTTGCTGCACCACTGAAGGGGATAATTTTTATTTGTCTCTCTGAGCTCCAGAGATTCCAGAGTACAAACAGGAATTTAAGCTTTACTGCAGCTGTGCAAAACTACACATTTCAGGTCAATTAAAGGATAACTGGCCTCTCTTTGTGGCAAAATAAAACAGAATAATGAGGGAAAATATTAAAGCAGACTGTTGTTTTGGGTACAATCTGAAATATAGTTTGTGGGTTTTTTAAAGTTACTGTATGTTTTTGAAGAACCTAAGTACACAGAAGTTATCACTGAAATCCATCATTTATGAGAAATAACTGTCTAACCTCATAATAATGACTAAAATTGCCTATACATATTTTGCCAAAATACTTTACCTGTACGATCTCTAATTTCTGTTTCAACTTCTGAGTTTAAGATTATTTTCTATATTAAAAATTAAGGAAAAAAGGTGGTTAAAGCTAAGAGATAACCTGTTTTCATGGGGGAAAACTGTTATCTTCATCTTTCTTAATGCGACAAAAGAAAAAAGAGGCCACTTTTTCACAAATGGTTTATTATGAATCCTTTTGAATCCGCTTTGGAGTAGAGCTCTATTCTCCAAAAAGACTGGAATGTCTCTGCATAATCTTAACCTCCAATTTCTTAGTTATTTAGAAATAAAGCTTTCTGAAAGAGACACATGAATGAGCATTTGTTCCACAAGGATATTTAACATAACAACAGGAAAAAATTGCATTGACAGTAAACAGCTGTATATAATACTCAGCAACTGAAAAATACCTGTGATGTGGAGGTATCACTCAAAAAATCATTAAACTAGATAATTGCAATGTTTGCAATTTCTGGACCAGAAAACCTCTGTATAGAGCCCCACTGAGTTTTGCTAAGGAAGTTCTTGTTTGTTTGATTTTGTTAGTCCAATCTAAAACATTTTCCAGATCTTTCATCAGTGAAAAATTTCTTTCTAGTGTAAAGAACGTTGTTTCTAAAGACTTGCTTCTAAAGTGTTTTCTACCATCCCCCAGAGTCTTTTCAAAATCTAATAATATTGCCTAACATAATGTTTGTCATCTTCCCTTGAAGTTTTACACTTCCCAATTTGAGTGAAGCCAGCAACTGAAAACTCTTCAAGCATGGAGACTGCACAGACTTTCTTGGCTACCTATGACAGTGCTTGGCCGCCCTTACAGTGAAAAAGTGTTTCCTGGTGTTCAGAGGGAACTTCTGTGTTTCTTATAGTTCCCTTTACCTCTGGTCCTGTCATTGGGCACCACTGAAAAATTCTGATTCCCTCTTCTTTACACCCTTCTTCAGGTATTTATATATGTGCTCCAACAGACTCCCATGGCTAAGGAAATCAAAACTCTATTGCCAACACTTGCTCCACAACCAATTGATCTTCGGTGTCACTGCCTTCCTTCTTACACTTTTTTGCCTCACCAGAGGACAGAGGTGAACACCACCTGGACCCCTGTGCCCATGGCTATCAACTGAATAGTTGATTAACCATGCCTAATCAGGAGAACACTGCAGCAAAGAACTCAGGTACCAGGGGTCAAGGTTAGGTGACATTCTTGTTAAAAGCTGCTAGAGCTTCCTGAATTCCACACCTACTGCAATGTCATAATTGGCAGAAAAAGCTACAGGCAGAAAAATCAAGGAAGAAAATGTTCAGGACTCTCTAAAGAAAAGCCTAAATTTGAGTTAGTTCTAGGTAAATCTTTATTAGTGTGAGTAAGGAACAATAATTACCACTTTTATGTGAACAGAATTCTCAAACCACAAAAATCTGTTTCTATGGGAAAATATTTTAGTTTACAGCATCTCTGAGGAAAAGATTTTGTTTTGCTCAAAAGTTATTTTAAATTATTTAGAAATCTTTTTGTGCTTACCTAGTACGCAGATAATAATCTCAAGTTCTTACACTGAATTCCATTTTGGAGCCACTGAAACGGCTTTGTAACTATGTGAATATAGTGGAAGCAGATTGGGACATGTTTTCAATGTCAATCTCTTCCAGTCATACTCTGAGTAGAATTTAGCATTTGTTCTATAGTACAACAACAATAAAAAAACTCTTTGTCTGACTTCACAGAACAGTGTTAAGTTACATTTTGAAAAGACACAGTAAAATCATGTTATTTTAGATTCTGGGACAATTTTGAAGGGTCTCTTTCTCCACTGCTGACAAATTAATTGCATAGTTTGCTATAAATTTCATGATTAAAAGCATTCTTTAACATTTTAGATGATGGCTGGTGCAGTTCATTCTTCTTTATTTATGTCCTAGTTGCAGAATTCAAGTGCATTGTTGTTCAACAGTCATGACAGTATTGCTGCACCTGAAAGGGTGGTGAAGGCAGAGAGATTTCCTTTGCCTTTAGGTAAGAGTCAGGAAAAACTAAGAGCTGGAGAGTGTGAGCTGCCAGAAGAGAAACAACAGCACTGGCAAGAGCTCTCAGGGTTCTGATTCATCCCTTCAGTCTGACAGCAGTTTTCCAGGCAGTATTTCAATTTAACTTCTCTAGGTGAAGTTTGGCTCAGTGCAGGTGAAAAGCACTTGCTGAGCCTTTGCAAGAAACCATTCTTTTTTTGTTCTGTGCTCTCTGTACCAGCTGAAAGAGGTTCATTTTCTCTCCACAGTGAATGATGAACAGTAGTGTTTTCTATATTCTGTTGGGTGCCTTATAAACGCAAAGAATGACCAACCAATGCAGAGATACCACATTATGTGCTTCCATCCTACATACATCCCATAATTTTTCTATCCTACATCCCATAATTTTTCCAGGCAACCTTTCCCTAGCAAAAAAAAAAATGGGAGAAAAGCATCTACAAGTAGCACAATTTTTTGCAGGGGGGACACAAAGTGAAGCAAGCTTTAACAAGGTGAGTATGTGATACATAATTACAACAGTTAACAAAGCGCAAATCCTAATATAAAACGGCAGAGCTACAGAAATGTCAGATTCCTTGTCAATTCATTCAGTCAGGTTCAAACACCTAAATGGAAACAAGAATTAACAACAATATTTTAGAAGGCTTGATATAAATAAGATTAAAGTACTAAATTAGTGTGCTAGTGCCCCTATTGTCTGGCATATATACAGATAAAGAGTTTTTTTTAAAAACCCAAACAGTGTTGTTGAACCCTCATTACTTCACAGCTTAAGGAGGAGCCATAACCTCACCTTATTAAAGCATCACATTAAATACAATAAAGTCTTACTGGTGTAAAAAATATATGCTTTGGAGTTTTCATTGAAGAAAGCATCAGACAGAAAACTGAAGAAAATTCAAGGCCAAATTATTTACAGCACTTAATAAAAAGGGTGTTTTAATATGATGTTATCAAGAATTTCTTGGAAGAGTAGTAGAAATATGCATATGAGTCATATGTGATCAACAGCCCTTTCATAATGACACTGAATGGCCTTCCAAGGGTAACAGCTGGATTTAGATTTGATATATATAAACAAAATCCACTAAGGCTAGAGCTGAGTGAAAAATCAGTTGTGAAACAATTTAAATTGCAAAGATATTCTGGATATGTACAGGGATAAAAACAAGAACTTGAAGAGAAGGAAGGAAGGAAGGAAGGAAGGAAGGAAGGAAGGAAGGAAGGAAGGAAGGAAGGAAGGAAGGAAGGAAGGAAGGAAGGAAGGAAGGAAGGAAAGAAACTATAAAAAAACTAGAAGACTCTAGAACTAAAAGTAAGCTTTGTCTAATTTTAGAAAAAAAAAATCTGGCTGCTATGATAGGCCCAGACTACTCTGAGATAGCTCTCTCTTGATAGTTAAATGCTCCACAGCAGTTCCAATTTGTGAGAGATGAGGATTTTATTTATATATTCAGAAATTCTATTCTCATGTTCTAAATATATTTGCATTTTACCAATTACTATTTGATGCTCACATCATAGTGATCTATGTTACAAAACATTGATTTGGTAAAGGTGGAGAAAATAAAAATAATCTACTGATAGAAAATATGTGTTTCCCACAGATAATGTTAATTATCTTCTACTTTGTCTGTTGCACAAATTTGCCAATCGAACTATAAGCCAATATTCTAATTCATCACGCACTGGGACACACTGTACTTACTATTTTATAATTGCCTGTATAGAATTATTTGGCATTAGAAAGAAGGATCACACAAACAAAAAGAGGTGAAGCATGTAGAATGAAGCATTTTAATTTAGGCCAAAAATGTGCATTCCTTTTCTATTTATGTCCTGTGTAATATTTCAATTATTGAAAACCACCAGCATTTAGATTAATTTTTCAAGTGAAATGAGATAGAAAATAAAATATTGCCTCTTCTGCAACTTACATGTAAGTTCAGCCTCATGCTTATATAATTGTTTCCTGACTCTTGCCTCATTTAGCAGCTGAAAATCTGCAAAATTACATGGAAAATCAGGACCTGGTGCTTTTCTGCAAAGAGAAGACCAAAAGGGTTTTTATATGTGTGAGGTGTAACAGAAAGTCCCTGGAAGCCTCCGTACTTGCTACATACACATTTTGTGTTCATGTGGCAGAGCTGAAAGACAGAGGAACAGGGATAATTGTCACTGGCTAAGCCAAAGAAGACACTGCTAACCCTTTTCTCTAAACTTTGTCATCATCTTGACATCAGCTACAAAGGATGCTACAAATGACAAGTGGGTGAGACATTAAGAATCACCAGCACCTCTCTAGTAATACCCAGCAACATCAGAAATGCATTCAAGATCCTTGTAAAGCATCACTTAGAATCTGTCATGTTTTGGCCACTGACAAATTGGTCAGATATCAACATAAGGACTGTCTGATGGCTCAGATTCATTTGAATGTTCCCTCTCTGTTTCAGATCCCTCTGTTGCGAATGAGCAAATTGACCAACCCAGTACTCACTACCTTAACAACAAAAGGAAAATTAAAAATTCGTAAAGATGATTCTTTAATGTTTAACATTTTCTAGTGATGCAAGGCAGTGCTGCTGTTCCATGTACAGGTTGCAAGGCTGAAAATGTCTTCTCCAAGTATAAAACAACAAGAAGCCTAACTGTACCAGCTAGTTATATATTGCATTATTCAACTCCTACTATTGTAATAAATGTTGTTGGTTTATAAGATTAGCAAAACACGACACTAATTAAATCTCTTATATGAATACAAGGAAATATATTTCCCATTAGTGGTTCTACAAATTATGACAAGGTGTTCTGAAGCATAAGCATCTGACTAACCTTCATTATTCTTAAGTTTTTAATTTCCTTTTCTGGTTGTTTACATCTATACCCAGTCTTCCAGTGCTCTGCGAGGCCTTGACAATGACCATCAGGCACAAGTCTGAAGACTTGTTCAACCAATCTCCTCCATGAGACTTAGACAGTCCAAATAATTTAAAAATATCTAACCTATTGAAATAGTCTCAAATAATCTCACATTTTTCTTTTTGTATCAGAGATTTTGTTTCTAGTATTACAGTTTTGTTTAGTTTCTTTCTCACTCATTAACCATAATGCTTTCTCTGATTAGAGAAAACTATTTTTTCATGTCATATTTTGGGAACCAAAAAAAAAACCAAAAAAACCCAAACCAAACAAAAAAAAATTCCATTTGGAAAATACAGTGATGGTCAATTAAATAAACCCATAGTGCTTATGGAAGCCTTTGTGCATTTCTGGAGCATTTTTTTCATGATAGCTGCCAGCACACACCACTATGTTTTGCATTATTTCTCCACAATTAACACTCCATTCCAGAACAACGATATAAAAAAAACCTAATTTCTGCTACTATTCTGAACACAATTTTAATGTATTTGTCTCCTTTTATGACTACTGTGCTCCAGAAACACACCAGCTGGTTTGTTGGTTTCTTTTTTTAATTTTTCCACAATAGATCTGTGTTGTTTAGGGAAAATAAAAATTTTAGTGTTTTCTTCTGTCAAATAGACTTGAGTAACATGACAAAGAACCTACAGAAAGCAGGTCCTCCAAGGAAACATGCTTCCTTCCACACATTCTCCTTTCAGAGTTGTAAATGCTGTTGCTCTGGTTTTGTTGACCGGAACGAAAAACATTAACCAAAAAAATATATTACAACACTCAGAAGAAGACATGCAGCTTTGCAACTTTTGTCAAATAAATATAAAACAGAGCAATTCCACAGCCTCACAGCCAGGAATGAGATCTGAGTTTATTTTTGTATTTCTTGTTTTCTTTGACTTGAAATTGAGTCATCTTGACTGGGATTTGTACTTTGTATGCTCCTCATGAGGCTTCATCACTGGATTCAATAAATCAGAACTGTCACAAAGCAGTTTTAGCATTACTGTCCTACACAACTGCATTTGTGGTATTTTATCACAGCTGGCAGTCAATCAATGGTTCTTATCAGACATTTTGGTCATTACATTGAAAGATTAAAGGGAAAAAATATATTTGTTAATCCATTTGTATACTTGAGGTTCTTTACTCTGGGGCATCAAATCAAATTAAAGTGGATATAAAACAGATGTCTTTTGCATGCAATAATCTGTGTGACAAGCCAACTGGTCTATAGAATCCTGGTACTGATTACTCCCTTTCATTCTTGCATACTCCTTTGTGTAGTTTCTGAACTGAATTCCCAGCTGGAAAAACGGTATTGATTTTTAGAACTTTGATTTAGGATGCTAACAGCAATCTGTTAGCTACAGAATTTATGTGAAGGAGCCTGTAAGGACCCATACTTAACACATTGTTACAGAGCTCAAAGATCATGAAATCAGAGGTCCCAAAATGAAAAAATAAAATGTGAAGAAGAAAAACAGAAGACTTTCCTGCCATCAAATCACTGCAAGACCAACCAAATCAATCATTCTGCTAAAAGAAGGTTTACCCAAGCATAGAGATATTGAGAAGCACTTTTTAAGCTTCTTCTTAAAGACCCTCAGTGCAAGACATGCTGCAGTCTCCTCACACGAACTGCGGTTGTGCTTTAGTTCCTAGCATCAGATAATTATTTCTACACCTCAGATGAATTTCCTTTCCTTTGGTCTGATTAAGATACTTTAGAAAAGCAAGTGCTATTTTTTCATGTCCATGAAGACTGTTATCAGATCTTCTTTAATTTGCTCTTCTTTCTGCTTAAGTGTCACTTGGTTCATTCTCAATGGGTTATTTCAATGCCATATGTCAAGATCCAATAGGTCAAAGAAAACTTTTATTTAAAGCAGCATTCACTTTGAACAATCATCTGAACTTCTACATCTACAGAAGAAAATCAAGGCTTCTAAAAGGCTCTACTTATTTTTGTTTGCAAAATGATCCTATGTAGTTGCCTTAGAGCCAGGCAAGGAAATGAATGTGCTGTATTCTTAACTTGCTGCCAAAGAATTCTAATACTGTAAATAAAGGTAGCATGCAAATATTCAAACAAGTCAAAATCCTGTGACCTACACTTTTTTATAGGTCTCAATTGCATAAATAATGGAGTTATCAGCTGAACAATGGACCTGACCTGTACTTATTGATGATGATAAAATTATTTTTGCTGATATTTTTCCAGACTTTGATAGAATCATAGAATCACAGAGTGGTTTGGGTTGGAAGGGATCTTAAAGATCGTCTAGTTCCAACACCTATCACTAATTCATTCATTTTATGCTGACATTCTCTATGGCAGAAGTGCTGCTTTTAGTGGAGTTGCAATGCTAAATGGTCTAAAAAAGAGCAGACAGAGTTTTGCTGATGAAACAATGGTAGTGCTGATTAACAAACTTACACTCAAATTCTCTCATTTGCCAGTTGCTTCCTAATTATGCTGCACATTTTCTATAAGTAACAATATTAAATAAATATCTGTGAGCTCCTATGATCAGGATGCTTGCAATAAGCTTATTCTCTTTTAATCTAAATCCAAAGAATCAGCTTTTCTACTTTAAATCACACTAATTTTAATTCAGAGTAATCCTGTCAGAGTCAGTGGTGTCTCTTCGGATATGCAGCAGTCCAAGAGAAAACTGCTTATGCCCTTATGGCAGGAAAACATTCATTCTTTACTCTTGTCTGTCCCTGAAAAGGCAACATGCACAAACTCTTCCCAGATATTGACATAGTCTTTTTTGAGTTATCTTAGAACACTGAATGAGCATTTTTCTTTTCAACCAAATGACAGAATAAACAGTATTTTGCCCCTAAGTGTATGCACAGGGGAAAAAAAATCAGTTTTGTTCCTAAGAGAACTAGAAAACAATATTCCCTTATTTCTGTGAGAATACATTACTGTGGCTATGCCACAGACCGGTGTGAATTAACACCTTAGTGAAAATACTAAGAGAAACACTCAGATAAAACATATTTATATTTATTTATTGACCTATCTGTTTGTGCTATTGCTATATTTCACTGGAACTTTACTCTCAGAGGCTACCTTTTAATTCAGATCAGGGTTTCTCTTTGCCTACCTTTTAGTTAATGAGATCTGCTGCTACTTTATTCCATGCACCCTGCTTAGAAACATCTTTTATCTGTGAAAGACAGAGAATGAAAGCGATACCAAATTTGAGGGCATGACACGATATGGGTTTTGACTCATTATTTAATATATTTTCATCAAGGTACTTTATTTTATTGGGCTGATCATTAAATATTGATCAGTCTGAGAAAATTTTATTAATATAAATTGGAGTTTAAAATTTTTCTAACTTTTAAAACTTACGTGATTTTCCCCCAAAGTTCTTGCACAAGTAACAAATCACCACGTGCCAGGTGAGAATTCACGGATCTTTTGATGTTCATATGAGAGTATGAACATATTAAGTGTCCATGTCCAGTTTTTGACAGCAGGAGGTCACAGTGAGGAGAAGTCAAAGACTGCCCCATGAGCCTCATACTGAAGCAGCTGGATATTCCTGGAGGAACTGCAGCCCATGGAAAGCCCATGCTGGAGCAAGGGGAAAGTGAGAGATGGAAGGAGCAACAAAGAGAACCCTCTATGTACCAAACATAACATGCCTCATCCAGTCTGCCAGGACTTGGAGCAGGAGTGGGGAATGGAGGAGTGAAATTGAGCTGCGAAAAGAGGGTGGTGGAAAGGTGCTGCTTTAATGTTTCTCTTTGTTTCTCACTACTCAAATCTATTTTAAATTGCAATAAATTTATTTTCTCCAGCTCTAATCTCTTTTGTTCATGATGGTTGGTTTTAAGCAGTCCCCATATCTTCATGTAGACCCATGAATTTTTTCATCCTGTTTCCTCCCCTTTTCCTGATAGGGGAAGAAATAAGGGTGGAAATGAGTAGCTGGGTGGCCATTTGGCTGCTTGCTAAGTATGATCCCTCGTTCCCCTCACCCCCTCATCATCTTCCTAGAGATACGACTTTGATATCTCACTGATAGTACCTTATCCAAAAAGTTGTGATCTGTTTCAGCCTTGAAGATTTTGCGAAAGCAGTGGGTACTCAGAGCAGAGACCTAGAAGACACTAAGCCCTGCAGAATTCCCACTGAGTGTTTTGGGGCCCGTGCTATCCATACTGAACACCTCGCTGGCCTTGGAAGCACAGAAATGGTCTCTCAGGTAAAGAAACTCAAAAATCCTCCCTGTAGCAGAGAAGACAATCCAAGTTTGGTATTATATGATCCTGACCTTTTGGCAAACCAGCCTTGCCTATGTGTGGATGTCAGCAGGCTTAAAACAACTAAATTAAAGTCTAAGGAAGAATTGATACAATGCATAAAAGTATTGACTTGTGCTGGGCTATTATAGCTGCACAATCTGTATTTCTTTTGATATAGTCCAATGCGTTATTAACTGAATTTTTAACTGGAACTTCAGTCTAAAGGAACTGAAATTTATTCCTCAGCTGTCTCTGGACAAAATAGGATAGCAATTCCTTGGGATGAAAACCATGAAGGATGACTGAGGGCTGGTTCAGTCTGGGGCAGAGGCAACTTGGTGGGGACCTGAGAGCAGCCCACAAGCACCTGCTGACAGATCAGTGTGCTGTTCTTGTTTGCCACGAACTTAATGAAAAAACCCCATATTAATCCTTTGAGAAAGAAATGCAGTATATTTTGGCCCCTTTGGAGCTAACATTTCTCTTAATTTCCAAATCTATAAACCAAATCCTTCAAATTTGTAGAACAGTTTCCAGATGGAAACTCTCTTAACAGTTTCCAAGCTATTCAGTCTTGGTTTGGATGTCATGTCCTCTATGGCATTCGTGCCTCTCAGCTGCATTTAAAAGCATCCAAAATAGTGAGCTAAAAATAATGCTTTCCCCTCCTGCCGTACTCCAGGTGACACAAAGGGCACAACATCACTGAAGCTTAGCACCACAATTCAGAAAGTATTGTACTGAGTAATTAGATGGTATACCTAAACCAGCAGTATCTTTTCGAAATTGAAGGGAACTGATGAACCTAAGAAAAACACGTATCTCTCTCCATTTCTTTGTGTTACAAATTCTGCGTTAGAGCTATCCTTTTGGTTTCAGACACAGTGAGTCTATAGTGTGATGCTGAAATTCCTTTCACAAAGTCAATAAACAGCAATTTACTTTCTCAAGAAATGCAAGCATTTATCTGAATAAATAAATGAAACCCTGATACTGCAATCTGAGATAAAATGAGATGCATACATAAAATCTGGATGCATTTTATTGGCTTACAGTTTTTCTTCTAAACATATCAGATTTTTTTCTCTGAGATATCTTTCAGTTGAGTGTACTTGAACTAAAAACATTTGCAGATAATTAATCATAATGTGAGTTCAACCTAGTAAATAGAATACCTTTCAGGCTACAGCTCTAGTACACTCAGATAAGAATCCAAAACCACAGTTCATCATCTATTTAATTTCATTTCAAATTGCATGAGATTGCTGCAAATTTTTTTCTTCTGCAAACACATTAAGAAGATGAGATTGTAGGCCAATAAATGCTGATAGCTCCTCTCTGACTGTTTCAGTAAGGTTTGCTGAAACCATGTCATGGCTGCTTTCAGCTGAGGACACCAGCAGACTTAAGAAGGAAGCATGGAGTATGGTTTTGCCCTTTTTTTGTCTCAAAAGTTACTCTGGTTCTAAAGGAAGTCAGTCACCAAAATAGTTGCCTAAAGTCTGCAGAAATTTTTATGAATATTACTTTTGTTCTCTCTTTTTTTTTCTTTTTTTTTTTTTGAGGTCTTTAAAGAAACCAGTGACAATTGTTTTAGAAAGTTGTCCCCACCACAGAAAGATTGAAATTCAGTTCAGACTGGCAAGCATTCAGGATCAATAATGTCAAAATATTTTAAACCAAATACTCTAATTTGAAGTTCAGACATAGTTTAGTCATACAGATTTCATTATATTTCACTGACACTTAAGATTACTTAACATTATTTTGTGGAATCCTAGAACTCCACCTTACTTTTTATCATTTCCTGAGTAAAAGCCAAAGAGAACATTTCTACCAGCCAGATCATGAGGCAGAATAAATGATACTCCATGAAACAATACATTTTCATCTCAGTGAAATTAACTCAGTGTATTCCCAAGGTCCTTTATTTTGGTAGCAGCTATCAGTTTATCTTAATTAACGCAGTCTGTCCAGACTGATTATCAGATGTCCCATTCATATGGAAATCACTCCTATTATTCAATATATAGATAGGCTTTCTTTATTCTACAACAATTTTGTTTTCAATTAACAAAATAGTTTGATAGATTTTTAACATATGTGCTAATCCTTTTGATACCAATTTTGGTTAAAATCTTGCATCTCTAATAGAGTTTTATGCTGTTCCTAATCACCCTAATGTTTTTTTGTCTTCCACATAAGTCATCCTTGGAGAAGGATGTAATTTCTTCCACCAACTTAATTTCAAAAATACTTTTTCAAATATGTTTAATTGTACTTCAGTCAGCTTGAACTTTATCAGTGAGTTTTAAAATTGTATGCAGTTATACAGATGAAATTTTCAGTGACTTTTCCATTTTATGAATTGTAACAGACAGGTTTTATTTTTTTGTTTATTTCAGCATTCTATCCAGTGGGATATGTAATTAAGAGCAGACTTCATTGAGCTGTGGTTTTTTATTTCCAGAATCTTTTCCTACAAGCATTTTAATTTCCTGAGTACCATGAAATCTGTAATTTTTTACTGCATTCATAATGAAGACTGTTCACACTCTGTTTGTATCATACCCACAGGATTCATTGAACTCTCACACTTTAATCAGAGTTGTTTACTGAGACTCCTGTATAAATTAAAATCACTAAAGCCTTTTGAAGTCTTGATAATTCTATTTTTTGTCAAGCTGTTTTACACTTCTGGTCACACTCTAAGATTTCTACAGCTGCTACTGGTCAGGTTCCTGAAAGCCTCTGGTCTTCCTGAGGTTTCTGCAAAGTTTGCTTGTCAAGCAGCTGAATCCTTGTCTCTTAACCCATATGGAATGGATAACTGAATAAAACAAAAGTGAAAAAGTGTCATTAGCTTCCAATGTTGAGGTAGTTGGGTTTGGTTTGCGGGATTTTTTTTTTATTTTTTTTTCTTTTTTCTATAAGAACTTGAAGTTAATTGAAAGCTTACTCTTCTGTAAGTGATCTCAGATATTCCACTGGTTTCAGCCAGGAAAATTTTCTGTTCTCATCTGGAAGCTTCACAGTCAGATCACTAGTGATATCAGTGGGCTAACAGAAAGTAAGGGAGAAAAAGTTTTTATAATGCAAGTGCCAAAGAACTTGTCAATATACACCCACATGAAGTAGTTTGATGTTAACTTATTGCAATAGTTAACAAAGTTGTTATTATTTAATAAACAGATGAAATGGTGGAAGCATATTGTGATTTTTTTCCTGTTTCTTTCGAAGAAGGCTGAAGATCTGGGACATTGTTCAGTCACATTCACGTGTTGGAGTTAGAGATTGAGGGCTGTGTGAAATCCACCTGGACAAGATAGCAGAGGATAAGGCAAAACAGAGAAGAGCATTTCAGGAGAAAACAGCCATTGAAATAAAAATCAGGCCTCAGGTAACTTATCAATCATCACACTACAAAAAAAAAAAAAAAAAAAAAAAAAAAAAAAAAAAAAAAATTGGAAAGCTGGAGTGAAGTATGGGAATGCAGGAAAATTCCAAGCAGAAACAGCATGGCTTGAGTCTGAGGTACCCAGATTTCTTAGGATTACCAGGAGTTTACAGACCAATTTGCTGTTGTATGTCTTGGAGGAAGCAGGGCCTAATGGAAAGAGTAAGTGAAAGATTTACACTGGTAAAGATTTACACTGAGTGGCAGGGTGTTGTAAAGATAAAAAGGAGAAGTTATATCAGACCTGGAAGGAGGTAGGGCTGAACATTAAACGCTAGAAAACTGCACTGTGTCATGCAGTACCTTCTGCTGCCAGCTATTCATACTGTATTTGTCTTCTGTCATGCTGACACCGTGAAGGAGGTTTTCCTGCTTCACTTGACAGCTATTTTAGGCCATTGCCTGTGCCACACCGTGTCCTGAAGGAGACACAGCAGGCAAGGAGAAACTGAATTAATACAGTCATAGATTTCTGTCCGGTTTGTCCCAGCAGTTGTACAGTTCACATGTTTGAAATGTACTATCACAACAGTCTGAAATTCAGCCTTATAATGTAAATCATGGTCTTTCTGATCTTTGTGACACTGAAACAACTGTCAGATCCAGGCAGACTTAGAGATAAAAGCAAGAAGGGTTTTCTATTGGAGCATACAGTTGGAAAAAGCAAACTGTGTCAGATAAAGATCTTACTTTTCCCAGAAAATATGAAATATGCACCTTGCAAACATAGTTTCTTTAATTGAAATTAATAATTTATCATTGCCCTTCTATAATACCTCTTAACACTTCATAGTGAACTCCACTACTTTGAACTTGAATCAATTGCATGTAAGGTTACACACATTTCAGCTTGCCAGTGAACATACTCTTTAAGACCATGAGCAGGAATATAGCTCTAAAAATGAGTGTCTGCAAAATTTTCCAGCTTCTCTGCTTCTTATTGTGTGGAATAATATCTCAGAACATCTGATTTCTTAATAATACTCCTTTTCCAACAATATTACTTCATTTTACTTCCCCCAAAGGAATTAAACTCAAGTACAATATTGTAGAGGGGTTTGTGATCCACAGTCTTTATCTTTAACCAAACTAGGAACGAGGATGCAATTTACCTGATGCACTTATTTCCTATTAGGCATTTGCAAACATCTGTTTCAATACACCTGCTTTTTTGAGTGAATTATGAAGTCCGTGGGACTGCTAAGGTATAACAGAGTCTTTTTTGAACAAAAGTGCTACTAGGGTCCATTTCTCTTTTGTCATTGCTATTAAACAAACTAATTACAATAATTTACAAGTATAAATTTCAACAATCAATCTTGCAACAGGAACAGATTAAATATTGTTAGAAGGAAGTGAAACTTGTAAGTTAATGAGTCATTTTTAAATGAACTCCCATTCACATCAATTTTGTGTCTCACTGATATAGAAATAGGATCTGCCAAAATATGTCTGTTTGGACCAGCTGTCTCATTGCATATAAAACACATGTTCCATTAAAAAGCAGAATTTTGTTGAGCCCATAAAATATGCATTTCAAAATTGTCCCTAGAATTGTCACACTCCCTGTTGCTTTAACAAAGGACCTGATGAGAGACTGAGAGTTTATTTCTTCCCTATTTTCTACTGAAAAGATTATTTTGGTCAAAGAGTAATATTCTTCTCTACTAATGTCAGATCAGGAACCAGCTCAGAAATTAGTTCTTGACCTTGCTCAAGGCCCTTGCAGAGATGGTAGTGCTGTATTGATGCCATGGCTGGTTTTTTTGTTCTGAGTGTGCTAAAAGGTCTCACACCAAGAAACAGACCCTTACAGAAAAAACAATAGAGTAGTCAGACAAGAGAAGCATAGAGTAGAAGGGGTTGAAGTGCTGTGATGGCCTGGAGAGCACCTCCATATCAGACTAGTGCTACAAGAACAGATATCTGTTTGGGTGACAGTGGAAGTTGCTGATGATTCTGATCTGTTGCAAGTAAACATTTTAGAAGATAAAGCACTTAAATTCAAACAGAAGCTCTCAGTTATCTGAAACTGTAATTTCACAGTTCCAGATACGTCTTTTGAGAGACAAAGCATCCTAATGTCCACAGGCTTAAATCACATGTAGATTACATATATGTGATTAAATTACATTACTAATCATATTGTAGTATCATAGAATAGTTTGGGTTGGAAGGGACCTTCAATACCAGCCAGTTCCAACCCCCCTGCCACATGCAGGCACACTTTTCGCTAGACCAGGTTGCTCAAAGCCCCATCCAGCCTGGCCTTGAGCACTGACAGGGATGGAGCATCCTCAGCATCTCTGGGAAACCTGTTCCAGTGTGTCACCACCCTCATAGTCTAGAATTTTTTCCAAATATCTATTCCAAACCTACTCATTCTCAGTGTAAAGCCATTCCCTCTTGTCCCATTACTACACGTCCTTGTAAAAAGTCCCTCCAGTGCTTTTGTAGGCCCCCTTTAGGTGCTCCCCAGGGCCTTCTCTTCTCCAGGCTGAACAACCCCAGCTCTCTCAGCCTGTCTCCGTAGCAGAGGTGCTCCAGTCCTGTGAGTATCTTTGTGGACCTTCTCTGGATTCGTTCCAACAGTAAATGCCATCCAGATCTGAAGTAGATTTTTCAAGCTGGAATTATTGAATGACTAAACTTACAGCTCAGAGTGATAAACCACAGCTTTTTTTAATTTGACACTCAAACTTCATCACCTAGACTGATAAATTTGCTTTGTCTGAGTTCAGAGTAAGCTTCCTGCCCTGGAATATATTAGTGCATCTGTTTACTATGGTTTTTTTCCATGTTGCATTACAGCTAAAAATATATTATCATTTACATACTCCATTCTGCCAAATGGAGGATAGTGAAAAGAGCTCACTACAGCTAGGATAATTGTGATTTTTTTATTATTTATTAGGTGTCTTGGATAGTTTCTAGCCAGCTACAAAAAATATCTATGGTAATAAACATGCTTTAAAAAGTCACTGCTTTTTAATAATAGTATTAATAATTGAGAACATTAATAGGACATTGTAGCAAGACTCTCAAGAGCCAGGAAGTCAAGGAAAATTATTCATTTAGTTGTTGCAGTAATTTAGTCAATTAGATTTTCTTTGCTCTACTTAATTTTTTTTTTCTAAAAAAAATTTTCTTTCTGGTTAAATTAATTCTTTACATAAATATGTGATAGTGAGAGCATAAAAAATCTATTTCCCATTAGAAATTAATATTCAGTGTTAATGAAAATGCTTTTTTTATATGAAAAATAAAATATATCACTTTCTGCACCATCATGATCTTACAAATAAGTGGGTTGTAAAAAAATTATCTATTGAATAAAAATAAATTAAGCAATCTCTTTTTTTCTGCTTTATAGTGCAATTACTTAGCCTACTAATGTATTAAACTCATTTTTATTATGGAAAATTCGAAAAAAAAAAGAAACCCAAACATTTATCAGTTTACATTTCATTACCTTGTATAGCTGAGAGTGTAGTTATCATAGTGCAATATACAGGACCAATACAATAGCACACCTTACCTGTTTTCTTTTGGGCTATGTGTTAACAACCAGAACTCAGAGTTTCCGTTATAAGTGGTTTATAATATATTATCTTTCATTCTTAAAAGTCCTGGTAATTTACAAATTCATGGCAACAACAAGCTTAAATAACAAAACTCAGGTAATATTTTCTGTGCATCTGATCAACATCTTTGCTTGTCATTGTAGCATTAGCCTTAAATTATCAAGCATAAGTAAGGCCTATGGTCTCAGAAATTATGAGGATTCCTCAAGATACAAGAAGCAAGGTTAAATTTATACATTAATAATAACATAAATTGATTTGAAGCATTTTTAATGTGTCTTTCCTGGCTAAGTGTAAAATGAAAAAAAATTGGTTTTAAAAATGTTTAAAACAAATAAGAATAAATCTCAGGACATCCAAAAATAAAACTGATTAGTTGCCTGTACTAGAAGATGGGAGCTGCTGCTGCTGCTGCTGAAAGCTTTCTTCATCTGGTGTTCTTAATTTCATAGAGGAATGTTGTTCATATTTTACCTTTTTTTCCAGCCAAGTTTTTAGGTTTCAAATGAAACATTTTTATTATTATTGAATTTGTGAACTACAGTGTTTAAAAAGTCACAATGAAACATTTACTCGTTTCCTAAATAAATTTGACCCAAGAAAAGTTGGCAAAACTGGTTTAAAATAAGAAAATAAACTATTTTTATGAGGCAAAATGGCCTTTATTTATAATTGAATAGCAACCCTTAATCTATGTAGGTTTCTGCAATGTGCTCACTGTGATTGTTTCTGCCTACCTGTGCTGTGAAACCAGAATTAGGTTCAGATTAACTGAATCAGATTCACAGTGAAGAAATAGAATCTTGTTTTTAAAGTTTTATCAACAAATCAAGTTAAATCTTCTAAATTCAAGTATTAATGTGACATAAAAGCCAAATCTCTGACTAAATTAGCTGCTTCATTTATATTTGAACTGTAGTAAAGTATCTTCTATTCCCACTGAAACACACATTAAACACAACTACCAATAGTGTAAAAAAAATGACAAAGATTTCGCTGGGCTTGCAAGAATGATGCTGATGGGGCAACAGATCTCCATCAAATGTGTAAGACTCAAGGAAGTAAAGGACAGAGAAAGAAATGTGGCTCCTCAGTTGCTCAGGCCAGTCTGTATCATGCTTGTGCTGAGTTTGTGAGAGCATTTCTCTGGCCACATCCCATGTGAATATCCCACTTGGATAACTGAGCCTGGAGTGTTTTTGTGACCTTACTAAGAAGCCCCTTGAAAAGCCAGCCTTATCCAGAGATTTTCCATCACAGTTATATGCACAGCTAATTACTCATATAAAATGGACCAAGATTAATTTTCTGCAGTAACTTTTTGAAACATTAAGAGAAAGAGGCACGATTTTATTTTGCGACTTATTATACACTTGTATAATAAGTACTTGCTGTTTATTTTTCTGTCGTATTTCCATCCAGCAATTATGGATGCAAATCAATTAGCAAAAACCTCTGCTTGGGAATATTATTGGATGCTCAGGCTATTTGGGAAAGAATGTCTCACCCATATGTGCATATGTGCCTTTGGAGAGGTTCTTCTTCCTTTCTATGTTATTAAAAGCCATAGAGGGCATAGCTTTTGTGTGAAAAAAATGCATTGCAATTGTTAAAAAATGAAGTTCAAGACCTTCGTGTCTCTCAAAAAATTAAAATTAGGCATTTCACCCAGTGAAATCAATGAAGAAAAAAGTCATATTGCCACATTACCAACACAACGGACAGCACAGTCTTTCATAGCAGAAGTCCAAAACCAAGGAAGTTGCCATCTCTGAGGAATTCACTTTGTTTATTCCAAGGAGAAGCAGGTTTGACATCTTACCCCAGGGAGTGCGGTGGTAATGCAGACTGCTGAAAGATGTGGCCCTCCTGTCATCATCCTGAGGTTATTTGCCCTGGAACAAAAATACCTCCCTTGTTTTCTTACAGAATTTCAATTTAGATTGTACACAAAATATTCTTTGTGAAGGAAGACTGATGGTTTCAAATTTTTTATTTTACTGCATTAAAAGGCGATGAACATCATTAGAGCTTGGGTTTTTACCAAGTACAGGCATTATTTAAAATCTCTTGTTTTGGTGTTCTTGGGAAAAAAAGTAGGAGGATGGAGGTTTGCTTTATACCTCCTTTACCCTTTTCCACTCAAGGGTCAAACCAAGAGTTTTAAGGGTTTCATGTGCATTGTCACTACAAAGCAATTTAATGGAACATTTGAAGCTACAGCAATTGCCTTTAATATGAAGGGAAAGTTTTTATTGAAAAAGAAATACTAAAATCAATATAAAAGAAATAAGCACGTTGAAAATAAACTAAAACTGAAATTTGTAGGTTAGAGATAAATGAAGGAATTGGTTTCTAACACAATTTTATGTAGAGAGAAAAGAAAGGGTACATAAAGAATATTTTTAAAAGTATACCAGAAGACAAAAACCAGTGACTTGGAAGAATGATTCCTGGAAAAATAATATGAAATAATATAGCTATCTAAAACCTGACAGCAAATCTTTTTCACCTGGATTCATGCTGATTATAAAAAGTACACCAAATCCATTTCTACTATGAAGTAGTAGAAACTAAGATAGATAGGTACTAAGATAGAAACTAAGAACATATAATCCAGCAACAAGAAATAAAGAAAAAAGAAAAAATTGGCAAGCAGTATGAGAACATATATCAAAAGTATAAAAGCATATTTACTTCTGGACGAATCTGAAAAATCAGAAAAATCTTTTCAATTTGCTTTTCCAGGTTCTATTGTGAAAAAATAAAAGAGAAATTGTATATGTAGTGACAATACTATAAAATTATGAGCAAAATATGTTGTCCTGCAAGAAATTCAAACAAGGATATAAAGTGCATAGATTTTTACATTACAAGAGGTCTAAGTCTCTTAGACTTTCTAGAAGAAAAAAATTAAAATATATGACCACCCATATAAAATATTTTATAGAGACCAAGACTTATCTTGTAATACTAAAGGTATTCAAGCGTATAAAAATTGTCACATAGAATGTATGTCCATGTGTGGAAACAATCAGATCAAATTTTAGGGATTTAATCTATACTTTTAGCAAAATCTTAACGTTAGAAATATGAAAGAGGCAAGAATGACCATGTAAATAGGGTGTAAAAGGGTGAAGACTGTATCTTCAGATTTCTTTACATCCAGATACACATTACAGGGTCTTATAAATTGCTTCAATTTAAAAGAACAAAATAGTAAAAAAATTTTTTTGTTAGTTGGTTGGAGTTTTTTAAGATACTATAGAAATGTTTTCTTCTTTATATGCAAACAAAAGCACTTACTTGTCCAAGGATTTTCCAATAGACATATGATCCCAAAAATGTATTCTATTCTATTCTATACTGGGCTTCTCCAATCACTATCTGAATCTTTACATATTTCTAGCTCTTCTAATATCTCTCTGACAGATGTCATACTAACAAAATAAAAGTGGAAAGAAGGTTTTCTGATTACAATACTTCATGTATATCCTTCTTGGTAGTGTAAAAGCAAAAACTCACTTTTAGGAAGACAAGCTGTATTTTTGCTTACCTCAGTTTTAACATTTCCAGAAAATGGAATTGCTAAAGGAAGAAGCAAATTTATAGTATGCTTAATTTGTAATTGAATCAGGTCAACTTGATCAAAACCCTAAACTTCTAAAAACAATTGTTAGTCCTGAAGTACCTGAGCTAAGAGGACCATCCAGCCAAGTGACAGTGACAAATGTAAGTTTTAGTCCTACTGCAGGTTTACGTTGGCTTAACCTGAACATGGAACTAGAGACATTCCTAGAAAACAATGTTTCCCAAAACTCTTTTCATATTTCTTTTAACATTGAAAATGAATGTTTTGTTATTTCTAGATTTGCAGACCTATAAGATCTTGACAACTGTATTCGGTTAATATAAACTCAACAATATAAACTTAAAATTATCATTGTATAGAATCACATCTGTGCTAAATAATAACTCTATCCTTATGTATATAAAGATAAATATATTTATTTTTAAAAGTCATCAATGAAGGAAGAAAGTCAATATTGCTTATTTGTCCAAAACAGAGCAGAAAAGGTAAGAAGTAATAAACTGAGGTAAATGCCATATACTAACATTTTTGATTGTCACTAGTCTTACATTACACTAAAAGAATTCCATGTTATTTTCTTCTATAAAGTGGCACACTGTGCTTAATTCCAGTGAAAATGTTGCATACTTTCTAATGAGATAAGGTGGAATTGTTTTCTCGTCAGCTTTCTTTTGAGGATGTGGAAGTATGCATCACATTTTTAGACTGAAATATAAATTATTCTTTTTATGCATAAATTAACACATATTTCACCAAAAACTACCTTTACTTTACTTTAAATGTGTTAAGACATTTTAAGACTAGCTGTATTCTCTTCTTCTTCCTTTTATGCACCAGAAGTTTCTCTGGGACACCTTAATTTGCTTAATGAAATTCTTTATTGCTGTGTGTGACACAATTCATCACCCACAGCAACTTCCTGCAGATGATTTAATGGAATCGCTTTTTAAATTCAATAATAGATTCTGCATTCATTATTAGTACATATTTAAATATTGTCTTAAGCTCACAAAGTCATGCAGAGAAAACACTGAAAATTTGGGTAGATATTAATGTTTATATCAGTTCCTTCAACTTTTGTCCATTGCCTCATTGCACAATGTGATATTTTTAACTCACCAGAAGTTCAATCCAGCAAAACTGTCAAGAATTTGGACTGAATGAGTCCAACAAATTTCCTGTGATCTCAGTCAAACAAAGCCATAGTAGTAGAGCAGCACTTGTAGGGCAATTCTTAAGGTGAGATGGAGAACATATTTATTATACAACTGTCCTCCCACCTGTGCTCTGAAACACAGAATGTGGCAGGCAATCAATGCAAAAGTGACCTACTCTTTTGTTCCTTTCTCAAAGCTGTCATTTTCTCTGCAGTGGCAAACCAAGTGCATGCACAGCCCTGGGAAATTATGTACTGATGTTTCCTAGTTCTGCATGGTTGGAGCTGCTTTTACCCTGATGGCTTTTCTTGCGGGTCCAACAAGTGCAGTTATGCTCTAGAATGAGCTCTGTCCATGGGAGCAGTTGTCACTTTGCTCTCTTTCAGACCTGACAATATCATTCTTTTGCACATAGAGGAGCCCTACAGGCTTTTAGCAACTGGCAGTACAGAGTGTCATGTAATGGAAAATATAACAGTCCCATACTTCTGTTCAGTGCCACATTCTTTCCCCTTACAATGCAAATAGGAAAAAGAAATTATTATTATGAGAGCTAAGTCTATATTAAATACCATTTATCTTTAGTGTTCCTCCCCCAGAAAAATTGAAAAATAAGCAACATAAAGGTACTAAAAATATTCTTACGACCGAGTGTAATGTGTCATCATATAGTACAAATAGGTTTGGCTTATGTAAGTTTGTAACGTTGTGTTTAGATAAAAGTGAGTATCATAACCCAGTAAGCACAGCAAGATACTGTGAAAAAGAAAAGGGAGTTAGAAAGCAGCTTAATTGTTAACCAATTGTTTCTTTCCAAATCACATTCTGGTTCATATACAATTTCCAAAACATATTTTTGAATAGTGTGGAATTTGATAAATATTTTCCTTCAAGCAAAAACCAATATTGAATAGCAGTTTTCCAGTGTCTCTGATGTTGTACACCCTTCCTTTAAAAGCTTATGTGAAATATAGGGAGGCATTTAATTCCAAACCTAGTTCGAATCTGTAGGCCAGTCAATTGTAATGTACCTTTTTATCCAATAACTCTCTCACACCAAGCATCCAATACCCATCATTTCTTGTGCTAAAAAACAACAGATGCTTTAAAACCCTGCAGCAAATGTTTAAACTTCCAAATGAGAACTAAAAATAAAGGCAATCAAAACACTTTGGAGGATTTAAATTATACATAAAATATAAAGCCAAGGCTCGTGGTCATGCAAACTAAGCAGTCCCTTTATACTCTGTTGTCTGTAGATGCAGACAGGTTACAGAGCCTGTTCCAAGCATAACAGCTTTCAGAAACAGAATCACAGTGTGAAACTAAATTGAACATCCTTATTTGATATTACTGTGCTGAAGGCGAGTTATCTGGAAAGTCGAAATATCTCAATGCATAAAAAGCGCTTGTATCTTCTAAAGATAAATATGTTGTGTGTTAATCCCTGAATTGACATCACTCTTCATAGCTGAGTGGAGCTCTGCAAAACACTGAAACTCAGTCCTCATGAGAGAAAGTGGCAAAAAACTCATCTCTTACTAATATTTGTATTTGTGTTCCACTTACGTATGTCTCAGTCTATCTTGGGGCTGTACATGGGTAACCAAGGTTAAGAGCACAGCAATAAGCATTTGTAAAAACATGTCAGGATGAAGGACTTTCATTTAGCAGACTGCCAGAAATTTCTTTTTGGTTCCGTAGCTACAGTAGAGCAACGGAGAGAACTACCTATTGTTGAAAGGGCAATAGATAAGGGTTCTTTCCACATGTATATGTAGCTGATGTACTAAAGTAACACCTGTGTATCACAAATGCTAACTTTTAAGGAAGACATTTGTGCAGTTTACAGCACTCCTACATTCTCTCATCATGTCCCCCAGCTACGTGTGAAGGTTTTTTTTCCTGTATTATTTGAAAGCATGTAGGAAAGAATAAATTTTTTCTCTTCTCAAGATTTACAGGGTGAAATGCATAAATTTATTTTTAGGATGTTAAAGTGATTTTTAGGGTTCTGAGTTCCATGTTGAAGTGCCAAAGATATCTCAACAGCGCTGCTTGGGAGACACTAATTTTGACACAAACAGTCCGTTTCAGGAAACCCAGGTAATTGTATCATGATACGACATAATTAATGATATTCATATTGGAATAAAATAAAAATGTTTGCCATATTAGAATAAAGGTAAGGATTATTTAGGAGTACTTGCCATGGACAGAAACATATTCTTTGTACTTGACAAGGAAATGCATGTTTCTTGGTATAGAAGTTCAACAAAATAAGGTTTTTTCAGAGGGGTATCTCTTGCCTACCAAAATAATGAAGGGAGATTATTAAGTTGAGGGTTTCTCTTTATAGGTGATAGAATCAGCCAGAGCACTATGCAGAGTGTGTTAATGAGAGGCTTTGTACCTGCCTTTCCAACGAAGAAGGACTAGAGGGCAAATATCATCCAACAAGTCCTTGGATTGTGTTAGGGACAACACTTTGACTGATGCATTTCACAGATACATTGTGAAACTGAGCTTGGATGGGTCGGGACTGTCAGAGAGCACCCTAAACCAACGACTTTGAGTAAAGGGCATGGACTAGGAGGATCATGCACTATCAACAGTACATTTTAAAGATCCTGCAGTAAGCAACTAATTTGACCCTTATGTTTACAGCTTTAGAGCAAGTTAGAAAAGCCATATCACCACTCACAGAAATACTGCTACATTATGGATTTAATTCCCGTATGTACAGTGGTATCCCACAGAGAGGTATTGCCTCACTCAATATGTTCTTCCATTCTGACATGTGAAGCTCATTCTAGATGTTACATACTTAGTGTTGGGACCTTGTTTTTTGTATGTTATTCTTTTCTTAGTGTTTTTCCAAAGCGTAGTGCTTCTACTAATACAAAGTACTAGATGGCAGCAAAATGCTATTAAATACCTGCTGGACTGTCATCACTGCCTGTATCCATTTATCACACCCTGTCTGTGCTCCCACTCTCAAAAGAGCATATTAGTCTTACTGTTGTATTCTTGGCTCCCTGTTTGGTGACCCCTCCTTCCTCCTGTATCCTCCTTTTAGCTGTCAGAGGATCATAGCCAGAGCTTGAATCATAGGGATTGCAGCACTGAAAAAAATGATGTATAGTATGAGAGACTTCTGAAGTGATCTTTCTGAGCCACCGCATCAGGCCAACCTCAGCTCCCAGTTTCAGATCCTTCATTTCAAGACAAGGTGTGAGACAGCAGGAAAAAGAAGTCTAGAAATCAGTGTGTCTGGTCAAAATACATTATCTTAGGGGCAAGACTGAAGGCATTAAGTGGACCAGTGTGAACTGTAAAGGACAAGTACATAAAAAGTAACTAGAAAAAGGCAAGGAAAACGCTTTCTCTCTTATCTGCTCTGAATACAACAGGAACTAATGGGATTACAGTGCAGTAAAGCTGAAAACAGGGAAAGCTTTTTAAATGTAGGGATATCTTTGCACAGAAAAACTGGAATATGCAATCATAAAATTGATGTAATTCAGGATTAAACAAATTTCCACTGCCATGCTTCAGAAACACGTACTTTGGGGTCTCACTTGGAGGAATGTGATATCCACGTAATGCGTTGAATACTATGCCCATTTTGATGAGGCCAATCCAGTTGTGGGTGGAGACACTTTAGCCCTTCAGAGCTGTCCGCTTCTGACAAAGGAGGAGAGGTAAGGCAATGCAGATAATCTGTGTTAAGCTGTCAGCATGTTAAAACCACCACAGGGAACAAGTAATCAGTATTGAATCACCTGGCTGCAGATTTCACAACCAATTAATGAATGAATGAAAAGGAGTGCATCATATGTTTTTGTGGTTCACGCCCATCTGTTACTTCTGTGTAAACAAACAAGTGCCTACAGACAGTTGTTTCCTCTGAATTTCTGATTTTAGAGGCAGTAGAAACTGACAACAGTATTTCTTTTTACCTTATTCCTCATGGGGTCTTTCCGTCTGACAATAACGAGAGGTAAATAGAAACACCATCAAGTAACTGAGATGAAGTGCAAAGTCTCTGAAGGATGCAAAAAACTCAGCCCCATGCAGGCTGCTAGTAAGCTTAGGAGCATCTCTTCTACCCTTCAGCCTTATTTCACATCGTGATACCTGCATTATGGAATTTGGTCCAGAGGCTGGGAAACAGGATGTCAAGTTCTGTTATACCTGGAGTTCCTACCTGGTTTTTTGCTGGTTTGCCTTGAAAAAAAATTATCCATAAATCCAAGAAGCTAAGAGAATTCTCATGTAAAGGTGTTTGAAAGCATGAAGAGAACTGCAGGAATAACAGGAGAGTGAGCATGGTGATGCGTCACTGTTTGCTGTGGAAAGGAATCAGGAGCTGTTTCTCTGTTGTGTGAGGCACTTCCCTACAAGGACAGTCATTATTTAGGGCCAGTGCTTAAGGACCCTGGTGTGGTAATGTAATTGTATCCCTCCACAGCAGTGAATCTTCAAATTATACTGCTGTCCAGGCCAGGGTAAAAGCAAAGGCCTTGAAGGTGCAGCAGGTTTAATATACAGAACAGCACTGACCTCTTGCTATCGGTGTAGTCGGTATAATCTTTCTTTTCATCTTTCATATCCTCGTAATTTTTTATATTCAGGAAAAAAAAATGGTCCTTCATGTCTGTCAAAATTAAGGTGGTCCAAACCTACCTGTGAATGAGCAGACATAAATTGTCTTTTCTAAGACACTTTGCATTGGAAAAACTTTCCTGGACTGAGAAAATACAATTCAAGTCTCAAATTCCTTCCTATTAATTCATTCAGACTGCGCCCATGCTTTACCTTTTCCATCAAAGAAACAGCAGTTCATGGCCTCTTGCCTGAGGCTCCTATCATCCCAAGCTCAACCTGCAGCTCCCACTGCAGCTGCTCACCAAGACACCTGCACTGAAAGAATTCCTCAGCAAACAGGACAAAAATGTTTCAAAATTTTGATGGGATTTTTTTGTAGATATGAGGGTTTGTTGTTGTGTCTGTATTATCACAGTGCTATTGACTTAATTCACAAGAGGACTGTTTACACATCTATTTTAAAACCTTCCCAAGGATATAGAGTCTCTAGAGAGCTTACAGAGGAGGTTAATCTAAAGCAATAGACTGAAGTGACTCTCTCCCACAGAACATCTCTGGGGACAGCCTGCATTCATCCAGCAATCTGCAAAGAGCTGGCACATTTTTTTGGATGACATAGAAATGAAGAAGTAACTCTTTGACTGTTTTCTACTTCTTCTTCACAGCTGACTGGAAATTATGTAACTACTTCTTGCATATTTGATAAGCAGAAATACAGCGGCTGTTTCATATGCAATAGGAATCCTGTTGACATGACCACCTGCAGACCCAATCTTTATACAAGAAACAAAGTTAACTAGAAAAAACTGTTTTAAAAAAATTAGAATGTAGTAACATCTAAGAAATTCAAGTGGAAGTAAATTTGCCTGGTATATGTGTAAACCAAAGCCTGCTGGAAGAGAAAACTGAAAAAGAGGTACTCCAAAACAATTCTTTTAAAGGAACTTAAAGAATAACTTCTTCCTCACAGCCTTAAGTGCTTGGATATGAAAAAGTCTGTAAATAAATCCCAACCCTTTTACAACAGAAAAAACATCTTGGAAGTGGAGGAAGAGCTACTGAAACTTTGATGATCTCTTCTCTAACTCTTCATAATAAGCAGAGAAGAATAATCAAAGGAACAATGCAGACATTGCGGAGGAATCCTGTGTTTTGTGTTAGTATGGAAAAAAAGCAGTATAAAAAAAGTGAATAAGTAATAACCATAGAAGAGAAAAGGCAATGCATTATCCTCTCTTGTCCAATAACAAGATTTTTTTTTTTGCAAACTTAGGTTAGAATGTTTTAAAATTAATTTGGTAGTACACATTCAGATGTCAAGCTGAATAATGGGGTCTTGAAAAGGCATTTCAGTCATATTTTACTCATTCAATACATCAGTTGCTTTGAATATTCAAAAAATATTGATTTATAGAAAGAGAGTTAAAACTGGGAAGGGATGAAGTGGACAGCCCTGGGAGACAGTACAAGGGAGGTAAAGGAAGGATAGGCTGGGAACCTCCCCTGTCTGCTGTCCCAGTGTAGCTGTAACAGATGCCCTGCTGAAGGTGTATCTGCATCCCATAATTTCCTGTAGATAAACAGGCAACAAGAGACACAGAATAGAAAAAGAAGAGAAGCAATAGGAGAGTCTCTGAGGACAGAAAATAGACAAAAATTAAAGGACGTAAGCTATATCAATCATCATGTTCTGTTTCAAAGAGGATGGGAGTGGGAACATCTCAGCTAGTTCGCAGAAGCTAAAATGTATTTTTTTTCCACTCTTCATTAAGTAATAATGCCAATGAGCCAAACTAATACAAAGAAACAATCAGTTTGAAACAGGATTTAGTTTCATAATTAAAAGTAGGGTTAAAGCTTTGAAAATATCAATCATAGAAAGTGCAACTTTTGAACTGGACTATTAAATGACAAATCCTTCTTCAGATCCCAAAATCTGAAGACATTTGTTCTCAAACCAAATTCAGTTTTGTTTTTTTCAGGTCGTGTTCACCTTATCTAAAAATAAAAGAAGTAGTTCTGCACTGCTGGTGGGTTTTTGTTATTTTGTCCAATTGCATCAGAAACTCAGGCAAGATATAAATAACTTCAGCTACTTTTCAGCTTTCCCTGACAAACTTACTTACCTACTTTTGCAGAGCAGTTTATTTGGAAATTCATCACAGTTTAGAAACTCAGAACTAACCACTTTGTGCTACCTCAGCAACAGGTATTTTACTGCAGTTATTGGCACTGAGATTGAATTCATACATGTGTATGAATTCTGAAAAACAAATACAGGTAAATATCAGAAAGTTTTTAGCTATATAAAGAAAAGGTATGTAACTATTCCTCCTCCAGACCTATCTGTGCCTTGACAAGAGGTCCCATTTTCCACCAGGGATAATCTGTGCCTTAAGAATTAGTCCATTCAGAAGTTCAGTCCATTCAGTGAGTTTTGTTTTCATGTAGTGAAGGTCACCAGAAGGAAAAGTAATTTTATTATCTTCCCAGGGTGCAATCACATCATTCCGCAAACCATCTTGTCACCATATTTTGAAACTCAGATGCTGTTCCCTTCTTCAGCTGAGTCATTAGAGACTACAGGAACACAGTGAAGATTGCTTCCTTCTTCAGCTTCAATGGAGTGTGGCAGCACAGCTGGGACAACATATCAAACAGTTACAGCAGACATTTTTTCTGCTGGGTTAAGTTTTTATCCTTGATATATGTCTTTGGTCTTCTGTGCTATGTTCAAACATCAAAACAAATAAAGACTTCTATTGATTTCCTATGAGGTATTTCTAAATTCATGATGCACACACGCTAGAGTTGATCATTTTACAGCCCACAGATTTTTGAAAAAAGTCAAGTTTTTTTAAGCCTGCATGCTGAAGAGATGTTATATTCAAGCCAAACATTGCAAGATATGCTCTTTTCTTGATTTGTTATTGTCCTACTTTTCAACTTTTCATGATTGTAGTTATAGCAAAGATAATCATATGCGCAGTTAAAAATCACAAAAGTCTTATTCTCTATGTATATTTAAATCAACTTGTGCTTTTGTTTTCCTATGTGTGAAATAAATGGTTATATATCTAGTTCTCTAGGAAAGAAAAAAGATGGGAACAGCAAAATTCTACCAACCTGGGCTGTTAAGAAGCTGCAAACACAAAGCTCTTTTCATCATTTTACATATGAAGTTACTACATTACTTTGTCCACCAGGACTCCGAGTTTCTTTTCCAGCCTCAAGAGAACACTGCCACAGAAAAAAAAAAATTCATGGTTGAGCATAAAATCAGTATGAATTTTCTAGAGCTCTGAGTCATATAATTCCTCATTCTGTCATGGGGTTACATCTTGCCTGGTTACTATGTCCCCATAAACAGGGAGAGCTGGAAATAAGTGCACAGAGGTGTTTGGAGAGGAAAAGATGCAAGGATTGCCAGAAGAGACAGAAGTAAAAAGTAAATATGTACCCTGTAGCTCTGCAGACTAAAAAATCTTTAGCTGAAAAAATTTGAAATTTTTCTTTATATTAATATTCATAGCAGTAATTTTTAAAACCTAACTTTAATTTTAGAATATAAAACTATCTCTCTTTTTGTATTCCATTTATTTTGGGCCACAAACATTCTCAGTTTATTTTTAGCTTCTGGTTGTTTCATCTCTCTAGTCAATATGTATTTCCATGGTGAATTTATGTTGGAAATCATAGTTCCAAAAGAGATAGCAAAAAAAATGCAATGTTGTGTCAAAGCAGTGTACACCAGATCCTCTTTTAATTTGCTGTCAACTCTGAACCAAAAGAATTTAAGAAAAAAAATTCCATTAGGCTCTCATAAAATATGGAACACCATTTTCTTTTTAAGAAAACCTTTGAAAGATGTCATTTTCACCCCCCAATGAAACCAAACCAAACAATAAAAGAACAGCAGCAATGAAATTATAAAAATAAGCTTTACATCTGTTTTTTTTTTCTTTTTAATATCTAATCTAATATTCTAAAATAACATCAGACTACCTTTGTGTAGGCTTTTCTTAATTAAATAATAATGTATATTTCTTTAATACTCTGTACTCTACCTTATTTTCTGGTAGAATTTAATCAGATTCAATAGAATTATTAAACAAATTCCCTATTCTTTACTTCAAATTGTTATTTAATTTCTATTGTGCCGGGAGATTCGGGCTCCACTGAATCATTGAGAATAATAGATTCCAAAACCTTTCAATTTATCCTAACTACTATTCTGTGGACTTACAAGGAAGTACATGGATCAAATGCTTACTAATACCTCTGTGTATTGTCTGTAGACTTTTATATAGCTTTTTAATTTAGGTGGCATATGGCATATAATTTAATATCTTTACATCGATATAAAGGAAATTATTTCTTTTGGGAATTCTTTGAAAATATTAAGAAAAGGTTAGCTAAAGATTGATTGCAAAGTAAGACAATGTAAATCAATATTCTGTATTTAAATCTAGGAATGGTTCCAGCATGATAATTTAATTTGCTGCACTATCTCAATGAAAGCCTATGTATCTATTTTAAAGGATCTAAATTTAGATTAAAATAAGGCTTCATTTTCTCTGACCAAGTTGTTTTTTGAGACATTATATCACTAGACTAAAAAAAAAAAAATTTCACCTTTAGAAACAGATTAAAATATTATAAAGTAGTATTTAAAAACACAGCTAAAGACGTGTATTTATTGTAAACTAGATGATTCTTGTCTATTTTACAAAAGAAATAGTTGCAGCACAGATCTTTAGCTTTGTTTTATCACGAACATTTATCAGCATCAGTTTGGATTCATATAACATCAAATTGCAGTGGAGTAGTTTTTAAAAGGAATTTTGCAGTTATAATTCAGTTTAAGGATTTCTGACACACATTTTTGTCACTGAAACCAGGCTTTTCCTTTTCACAGTCTCTCCTTGAAATGACCTGCATTGAACCCAAATTTAAAAGAAAAATGCACACAGGCCTTGTGCAAAGTCCCAAGACTCAGCCACTCAACCGGACACAACAACTCTATTCAATTTCTTTTCAAGCTGAGATTACTCGAGCCAAACAAATAATTTCCCTGCTGGAATTGTATCCTGTCAGCTCAATTTGAGAGAAAAAAGTATTTTTTGTTGAATAATGTTTTTCTACAGCATTATCTGGGTGGTTATTATGAAAGGTCATTCATGCAGTGCAATAATCTTGACATGAAGGGTACTGAGGCCAGGAGATATGAGGTATGGAGAGGTTTTTCTGCACTGGAGGCTGGGTTACATCTCGTGGAGTTTGGTTTTAAGTTATATTAAACTTAATATATACTCTTAATATATATCCAAGTTATATACCCTGACATATACTCCACATCAAGCTCTCTCAGTCAAGCAGGAGCAGAACAAGTGTGTGTAACTCTCAGGAGCAATCTCTGAGCCACAATGTAGAAATATTGGAATGGGTTCATAATTCTTCAGACTAATAATAACTAAAAAGTCATCTTCTCTGTCTGCTCTTGCAAAAGGAGCCATTCTTAGGTGCAACTTTACTATTGACAACTTCAAACTGTTCTGCTGTGGAAGGCAAGCACTTAGTGCTGTAAAACTCGGTAGCACTGCCAGGCTTGGTAGCATCTGCCATTTTGGCCAGGAAGGGAAGGTGAAGGGTTGTTATTTGGTGTTTAACACTGTCACCCAAAGGACAAGGACAGCATTTTCTCTTTGGAAAAGAGACTAGACAAAATGGTTTTGTCTCATTTTTTCAATGCATTCCAATCCTTAGCCATGAGAAACTATGCTAGTTTGAAATTCTGTCTCGTCTAAAATGTTTGTCCCCCTGGTCCACCCATACCTACACATTAATTCTGAACTGAAATTTTCCCTTTAACAAGCTGATTGATTAAGCCTGCAGCGGGAAGGGGGAATTATGAGTCATTCTATAAAAATAGAACCTGAACTAAAAAAAATACATTTGAAAGTCTGTGAAAAATGCTAGCTAAAATAACATTGACTGTAAAAAATCTCTTTTTGAAAAGCTGAAAAGCCACTTGAGAAATTCTCAGTGGTCTGGGTCTACCTCTGTGTATATTTATTACAAAATCTCAATTACTAAAGCTCCCAGACTAAACTGAATTTAATTATCCATACAGTTTTCTGAGAAAGTTAGAGGGAGAAAAGGTTGGAAGGAGTAGACGCTTTCACACTCTCTGGTAATATTGGCAACTGAAATACTTTTAAAAAATATTTTTTGGTTAGAGAACACACATTTGTTATGTCTAATGCTCCCCATGTTTCTCTAGCAATAAAATAACACTATCATATCACAAAATACACTACAGGAATAAGACCATAGGGCACGAAAGAAATAATTCCAGAAATTTTCTATACTTCAAGGGTACACTTGCTTCTTAGTAAAGAATGCAATGTAGAGGGAAAAAAGGTGTTGAAAAGTATTTTTACCACTAATTCACAAATCAAGAACTCAGCAAAATAAATACACATTTTTAGTACAAGCACAGGATAAGAATAAGGATGCAGTTACTAGTTGCTCTCCTTTTAAGTGACTGCATTTATGGATGTCACTGCTAATTGTCATGCCATCATTTAGTTGTTTTCATTGGCTCTCTGAGCAAACTTTAAAAGTTTGTTTAATTATTTTAGTTTTGCCTCATTTTTTCAAAACAGCTCATTTTTTTCTCAATTAACCATCATTTGCATTCTGAAGCAAGCAATAGAAAGTCCATGATAATACCACTGCACAAGACTTTACAAATACAAGGTCAATATAGACCTCAGCTGGCAGCAGTATGGAGGAAGGGATTCTTTTAAAAACAACCAGATTAGTATGACACTGAGTCTTATTGTGACTGCAGCTTTTATCTATAAAAATTAATTTGAATAAAAGCATTTATATGCATGAGAGTGAATAAATGAGGAAGACATTGTTTACATCTTGGAGTTTTTAAGACTTGTACTGCTACAAGATGCTTTCTCACTGCATACAGAGATTAATTTGAATGGCTTCTGTTTCTAAGACCTTTGAAGAATATAAGAGATGCAACATGTGGATTCTTCTAGAACACCCCTCCACAGACCCTAACTCAGATGTACAATGAAAGGAGAATTTTAATGTCATAGCAAAGACAGAAGGTGGCTCCTAATTAAAGAACTATGACTTCATACCCTAGTATTTCAGTAACCCATAAGGAGTCACCCCTTATCTAAAGTAGGTAAATCTGTGCTCTTTTCCAACCAGTTCCACACTCCACCTTCAGTGCCAAGTAATTAAATTATAAATACTAAACTCCATTCAATATAAATTGTTTAATTCCAGTTTTTTCCTAATAAACTGATCACATGGTTAGAAAAAAATGCTTAAAAATCTCTGTCAATTTTTCCATTCCTGGAAAAGTACCCACCACCCTTCCAGTACTGCTGGAAGAAAGAACAATGCCATTCCTCTGTTTTCACCAGGTTTGCCTGCCACTCCAGACACCATGCTACTGCTATGGCCCTCTGGCCATCTGTACTACTGTCTGTTTTCAGTTCTTACATCATATTGCCCCACAACAGGAAAGGAACTGGGAGTGAGAGCAGAAACCTAGACATTTTTTGGATAGCATTGGGAGAAATCACTAGGCCACAGTTTTTGGTTTTGCGTGTGTGCACACACTGACATTAAATCCTCCTTTCCCACTTATTTTCAATCAATAAATAATTAAACAAACAAAAATCAGTTGGTTGGTCCCATCAGCTATTCACAGATTCTAGTAACAACCATTTTCAGTAAAGGGATGAAGAGAACTGAAAACAATCAGCACTGCAGCTGATAGTAAAACAAAAGGGACGATAATTATGCAGGTGCCCTCAGAGAAGTAGTTATAGGCAGAAGCAGGTAGCACCTCAGAGTATCAGGTTCCTGTTTTGGCCAACAAACTGCAGTGAAAGGAAAAGCATTATAAAACTAAGCAATATAAGGGGTGGATGAGCATGCAGCAGAGCAGTGTCTTTTTCATACCTGCTTAAATAACTTATCAGCCATCAGCACCTCTGTGAAAAGTGCAGCCAGATCTAAGGCAGTAATGCCTGTGCCAACTTCAGAACCAGCCACAGAAACAAGAAGAGCTTAGGTAATAAATTATACCCAATTTACAGGGCTGTGACAGGTTTCCTGTGGATTATGGGATTTCTGAATAAAGCCACCTACCCTGTTACATTCAATAGTACACCAGGAGGTGCACCATGTGTGAGGTTTGTCTGATTTCCTACAATTTTAGGTAAGAAATGTCTACCTGTTGTCTATTTGCCTGAATTTATGCCTAATTTGTACCAAGTGAAGTGCAAAATACAGATGATGACATTTATTCATAACATGCAAAACAGGCAACACTGACAACAAGTATTCATACAAGAGAAACAACAAAGCGACAGGCAAACTACAAATCTATCTAATCCCATCTACATAACAAAGCAACAAAAGACTAGGCTAGGTGGGCCTTTATGAGAAAGACTTTCTAATACTTTGAACTTACCATTCCCTGTGTTATGACACCAAGCAGTAAAAATCAGGTAGCTAGCGGTGCATCTCTTTTACACAAGTTAAAGTTTTCTCATAAAAATGTTGGCATTAAAACTGCAGCCAAGTTTGTAGGCTGTAAATCCAAAGCAGAAGGCACAGGTGAGTAAAGTCTAGATAATGGGGTATGCAATTACATGGAGCACCCTCAGCAGATTGCTCACTTTCAAAACTAACAGAGGACATACAGAACTGGAAAGTTTAAACCTTCATGGGAAGACACATGACAATACTGCTCCAAGGACTGTGACCTTTAAGGGAGGTGGGGATGCCCCAACCCTCTTTTAAGTACTTAGCAGTGACATGTTTACTTAGAATTAGCTGCAGAAAAGATAGGGAGCTACTCTGCTAAAATCTTCCCATTCTACAAGGTGATCAAGTTTGAAGACCATACTGAGGCTGGTTTTCTCCTTAATTTTTAAGCACTTTATTTTGTTACTTATTTCTACTTTGTTTAGCTGAATAATATCTGAAACGGTAGTCTAACCCTCTACAGAGGCTTTTATTTTACTTCCCCAGTGATTGATGTTCCTGCAAATTATTTTCCTCCTGCTCCGGTCTTTAAAATTCTGTGAATTATTCTTTCTAAAACTGTTGAGATGTTAGAGCTGATATTGGTTCTTACAATTTCCCTTTTTAGAATATAAATTTTTGAGAATTTTTCCCCTTATTCTGGTATGTTTTCTACCTTTGTTTTGGAGTATTTCCAAATGTTTTATATACTCAAGTATCAAAGTGCCTTATTTGGTCCAGATGGTTTCACAATCTTGTTATTTAAATTTATTCAGCTTTGTTCTTCCAAAATTCAAACTTTAGTTACAAATCTAGTTTTGTTTGCTGTTTTACTTAAACCTTCTTTTGATGGTGTTTTTCTGAGGTTATTTTATATCATCAGTCCTCTGTAACTTTTTCATTTCTTCCCAATGCTTGAGTGCAAACACCATCATCTGTTCTGACTGATTTGGATACTATTTGATACAGAAAACTTGCACGTCTGAGAATTACTGCCCAGCAGCTCTTCTGTTCTCATTCATTTATCAAGATATATCTGTGAAGTGAATATGTCACAGCATAATCCTGTCCCTGATCTCACAGACTTAATTATCCACTTCACTTATATCCATCTATAGAAGACATACAGAATTAAACCTAAAGGTCAGGGGAAGCACAGCTTTTTCATCCTTCTCTAAAATGTTTTTGCTCCCAACAGATCCCATTTAATCCATGCTTTCATTTTTTCCTTTCTTTGCCATCCTTTAAATCATTCATGTATAATGGTACACCCACTCTCTTACATTTCCCCTTTCCAGGCAGCAGTAGCATTTAATCTTCAACGCTTTAGTTCCAGGCATGGTTTTTAATCAGCTCAGCTCCAGAAAATTTGGAGAGATGGAAGCACTTGACAGACCATGCTAGACTTTTACTGTCACATGGCAACCCAGGTAATAATTTTCAAATTAATGAAAACAAATTGATTACTGTCTGAATCTGTCACTGTACATGGTTTTATCTAGATCAGGGGATAGGGTTGTGCAGAGGACATTTGGAGTTTTACTCCAAATTAAAGCCTACAGTCTGGTCAATAAAATCAAGATGTGAAACCTCATAAAATTATCCAGTGAGACCATATAAACAACATAAACTATAGACTGGTTTAGGTTGGAAGGGATTTACAGAATCATCTAGTTCCAGCAGCCTTACCATGGTCAAGGACACCTTCCATTAGAAACTCTCAAATCAAAATATTTTACACAGTCTAAGCTCTTTACCTAAATTGAAGAATCATATATTTACTTTTGGTCATCAATAGTTGTTTGGAATTTAATATAGCCCCTTAAGGAAACGCTCTCTCATTCAAGATGGCCAGAGTGAGAAGATTATCTGTTTAAGTTCATTGAAGAGAAATGTAGAGCTGGAGGAGGTGGGGGGCAATAAACATAAAATGTATATTTGAATGTGACCTCCTTAAGCATTTTAGTGGAAATTTCTGATGCAATCTTCCAATCAGTATGTTTGATTTCAAAAATGAAGCTCCTATGGAAATATTTTGTCTGTTGTTTTTTAAGATCACAATATTTCCAACACTATTAGAGTGATAGCTCTTAATCATATCAGTAATCAATAATCCTTCGATTTTGTCATTTTTGTTTACTGCAAAAAGGTTTTCAGTTTGCAGCTGAAATTGTTCTTGGTATTTATGGATACATTTCTGATTTGTTTTTAAAATATTTTTTAATCATCTTATCACTTCTTCCTGACATCGATCTACAACAGAATATTTATGCAGTAGCAAGGTTACCTATCCCTCTTTCTTGACAATCATCTGATTGATGGTTCTACAGTTTCCTGATATTTGAAAAAGCAGTTTGTAAGATATAGTGGCTTTGTTTCCCTTATTGACTTTCAACCATAATAGTCTTTGACATGATTCACCAAAATTTAGAGTGAAACTGTAAATTAATTTACCTTAACTTCATTGATTATGGCTGGATATTAGAAAATAGCACTGCATTTTCCCCAACCTGTTGAAACATATCATACTAAGTTTGGGTAAAATTTTTTTCTTTAAATGTCGGAACATTCAAAAGGGGTAAAAGTAGCTTAAAAAAATGGTCACATGCTTCAATGGACCTTTTCACAAAGCTATACTGTTTTGCACACAGTAAACTATACAATTTTACACACAAATCAAATCTGCTTGCAAGTTGTTTGGCTTTCTGTAGTGGTAGTTAAAGTCTCATCAATGAGTAGGTCTGTAAAACGGTTCTGGTTTTCTTGTTTGTTTTTTTGTTTTTGTTTTTTGTCTTGAGCAGTCCACAATTTTCCATTTGACACATTGTCTAAAGTTGCATAAGGATTTTGAATTTTATTAATATGGTACAATATCTTTTGTAATTAAAAGTAAAGCACCTTTAAATAAATAATTAATTAAATAACTAAACAAAAGTGTTTCCATAGACAAGGTTCTTGTAAGATCTATGTGACAACAATTTTCACAGTGCAAAAATCTTCCTTTTTATACAAAAGTAAATTTTGGCTTCGGGTGGGTAGAAATATCTAGAAAATAAATGGATCTCACAAGCTAGTAGTTGGCTTTATACATAATACTATTTTTCAGGATACTTCTGCACACATCTCATTTCACATGCAAGTGAAGCAAGGACTGGAGGATTGTGTCCTACACTTGTTAGTACAATTGCCTTCAGTAGATCAGATTACTTGCCCCCTTCTCGAAAGAATGCCCATTATCCAAACGCTTCTAATTAATGGCAAGACATGTCACTGCTAAAATAAGGTCCAGAGGAAAGGGAAAAAAAAAAAAAAATGACAAAAAAATGCTCAACTGAACACACTAAGAGTGACAAAAACCACAACGTATACTCAAATGTCATTCAATATAGTTCCAATCCTTTTACAACTAATTTGAAAAGCATTCAGCTCCAATCCTTCAATGACACACAATTCTAAAACATTTTTTTGTCCAGAAATAGACTATTCAGTGTCTGGTTGACTCTGTGAAGGGAGAGCAATAAAAGAACCTGTGCTAGAAAATATTTGACTTGAATATTAGGCTAATATTATATCTCTGTCAAGAACTTAGACAAATAATGTGTCATCTGATGAAAATTGTAATCCAAAAGCTGTTTTATTTTTTAACTCATGTTCACAAGTTTTACATTTTACTAACCTTCAAACCTCAGTAATTTTTTTTTAAATTTTCGCATCAAACATTTTAGTAACAGATGTAAATAATTTTAAAGTATATGAAATTAAAATTAATTAATAAATCACATTCCTGTGACAGTAAAAGTAGTGTACTGCTGTGATTATATATATTTCTCTATTAATATATTTCAGATTTTTATTATTTACTTTTTTTATTGTGTAACTAGTCGGTGCTTTACTAGGAAGCCACAGAGAAAAGAGAACAGTTGAGTTGTGTCATCCTAGGGAGTTTTACTTGGAAAAAACAGTCCGCATTATGTGTTTAAAGTAAGTCTTGTTAAACAGGCAGTAGATAGGATTTCAAGATTAATGTTGATTGTTGTATTTTAGTACCATGTTGCTTTCTCATACTGTGACAAAAGAAAAACAAATAGTATATATTTACACATGACCTAAATTTGTTCATGACTAATCATCAAATAAGAAATACAAAAGAGTAGGAAAAAAGAAGGAAATGCATATAGAAAAAAAAAATTAACTGTTACAAGCTATCAAATAAGAACTGCTGGAATCTGTCCACTTTAATCAGATGACTGAGCTCAAGACAAGGGCAAGAGACATCAGCTATGATTTTGATTCAGAATTCTTTTATGATCTGAAAGAAAACTCTTTCCAGGGTGATATGCATGATGATAAATATTTGATTTTTTTAAAATTTTTCAAATAGAGCATGACATACTTTCCTTTGCAGTATTCTACTGAGGCTATCAATCTCAATATGCTTAGCATGTAAGAGTCTAGTTAAAGTTTTGTTGCAAATCTTGAGTAGTTTATTGGCTTATCTCAGTTTGTGTAAGTGGGCTGAGTAGTAATGTATTCAGAATATCCTGAAACTGATAGCAGTTATTCATAAAAATAAAATGTTCTCTTACTCTTAATAATTATTCTAATAATGTCTCAAATACTAACATATATAAATTACTCTCTTGTAATTTCTATCATCACAATTTTACACCGTTTCAATCAAACTGGTACTGACTGTAAGAGGTCTATAAAACAAAGGTTACCAAAACCCTACGTTTCCTTCACAAGCAATGATACCAGCAGACCTGTAGCTGCAACATGAAAATATTACCTTTAGATGAAAAGAATCTATGCTTCCTGGGTCTTGGAACCCCACAATTCAAAATGTGTGAATAGCTGTTCTGCTTAAAACTTCATAGCCCTTCTGTTTCGGAAAGGCGAGATCTTAAAAGATTATGCCAAAGCATGTTCTAACATAATTAGATTATATGACTATCTGTTAAAGAGGGTGTATTTACATGTGTGTATATATATACAGTTAATCCACCAATAATTTTACAACTTACTGTATCTTTTCCAAAATTAAAAAATCTTGATCTGTATTTTTCAGTCCATTGACATTCTGGCTAGCATGACTAGGAGCAGTTTCAGCCTGCAGCTGTTCATCAGGTCTCCAGATAAGACCACCAGGATCAAAGTGTTTTGCTCTGTGTGAGGTATGTTAACATTCTCAGCCCTTCACTATTCCAAATTATAACTTGTAAGGGAGATGGGTTTTCTCTTTCAGAGGGTACTGTCCCATATGTGGAGGCAGTATGGAAAGGACTCAGGAGATCCAAGCATGGCATGGAGCCCAGTAAGTCCAATGTTGTTCAGACATCTGATCATTTCTTCATTTGAAAGATTATTTCCAATAAACCTGTCAAAACTTTTCCCTCAGCAGGGAATTATTCAAATAATTATTCAAATATTTTTAAAAATCAAATATATTAATTTATTTTTTTTTAGTAAAAAAGATTACCAAAATAGTGATAATACAAAGCCTTTGAACTATCAACTAAGAAAGTAAGTCTGCTGCCTCCTCCTCAAAGATATTAACATCACCTGTAGAAGTAGTTTGGACAGGATATAGTCTGAAAGGATCTAATTACAGTTGGTCTTTTTCTTATGAAAGAGCTGGCACAGCTTTCTTGTGGGTTGTTTTGTGGGTTTGGATTTCTTCAGGGTTTTAAGGTCAATCTTGATTTTTTTTCCCTGAGGTCACAGGATTTATTTAACCATGGTGTTACTTATTGGATTTAAAGTCCTTTCTGGATAATATCTCTTCATAATTTAGTGCAGAGATGTGTTTGATATAACTTTATTTTCCCACTTGTTTATGGAAGTCCAAAACGAATGTGTAAAGTATTTATTTAACTATTTAACTGCATGTTTAATTAATCTTGTTCCCATCATGGTCTTCCTTCCTGATGTTACTGCTATATGAAAAAATTCAAAGTCAAGAATACCACATTTTATTGAGTTTTAGAACCTAGTGAAAGTTATTTCTATTCTAGTAAAGTTGTGTTGTCTCATGCATGAAATGATAAAAGTGTATCTCCTTCCAGATCAGTTACTGATCATCACTTCATCAGTTCACTCTTGGTTGGAGCACGAATCTTTTCCAGTTTTCTTAGTTGGTCAGTCACACAAAAGCAACTAAGGTTCAAACCAGACCTTCCAGGCACTGCTTCCAGAAATAAAGAGCACCTGAGTATTCACCTCCAACACAAGAATTTGTGTAAGTTAGCAATGACAATGATATATATTCATCTTTAGGAACCCTGTATGAATTCATAGTAGAAGAAAATGAAACACACTTTTACAGTTATAAATAATGTATCTGAGAAAAGGGTAATAGTTTGTACTGCCTTACAGAGATGTTCCATTGCAAAGCTAACAAGAGAAAAAAATTCATCCATTATACAAGAAAACTCATTGTAATTCCTTCTTATACTTCAAATGAAAAAAGGTCAAACTACACCCAGTACTTAATGCAATGTCATGTATTACTTCAGATAAAATTTAAATGTTTAACATGAATAAAACAGGTTTTTGCCCTTACGGGCAGGAAGAAATGATCACATATTGTTACTGTAAAAATTCAATGCATATATTTAATTCAATGCATATATTTATATGCATTGAAAAATACTTTGTTCAATTTAAACAGGCTGGAATACATTGGTTAGATTGCCTTTTCTATTCCCTCAAAGCAAAACACTGCCTTTCTTATCCATGTGTCTCCTCTCGTTTAGGCAAGGGTTCTATACGCAAAGTAACTGAACTTAAGATGTCTGTAACTTCATTGGTTGTGTTGTGATAGCAAGGAAGTTTGATAGCACATGTAAGCCCTGCTGAATTCCACATGCATCTCCTGTTCTTCATATCCTATCCACCATTATAGTCTGTCTATCCTTTAGCATGATTTTTTCCTTTGGCTTCTTAACTGAGGCTCCAGGCATTGCAGGAGGTTGTCAAAATGCAAAATTACTAATCTGTAAAAAGTTCTGCTTTTGCTTTAATGTGATTTTTATCTGGATTGGTCTGGAATTGCCTTCTCATCTCTTGGGTTTATAATTTCAAAAAATCCATGCTAAACTACAATATAGCTGATATGGGTTTGTCAATGGATACGGTGGTTAGCAGCAGTTTCTCAATGACTCAATGCATCGAAACAAAATAATGACATGTCTTGTCAAGAAGAATTTGACCTGTGATTTGCCCTAACACAGAAGAAAATCGAAAGCAGGGAAAGTGTTCCTCTCCTCAGAAAAAAAAAGAACATAACTGCATTTGTTGCCACAGTGCTGAACTCTCCACTTCTACACCAAAGTAGTTCTAGGGTCCAAGAACATTAAACTAGTGAAAATAAAGGGAAAACATCAGGCTACTTTGATAGTCTTAAAATAAGAGACACTGTGCCTAAAGACTGAAAGAATTTTCTTTACAACTTGTACCTGCCAGTTTCACTCTATGTGGCCTTAAGGGATTGTGGAGTCAGAATTTTTAAAGGACAGTATTTCTCATCCTCATCAAGCCTAGAATTATCAAGTTGAATAACTTTGTTTTAGGAGATCCAAGTAAAACTTTAGAACTATGAACTAAGATTTCAGGTCTCTGATTCACTGGTAAAAATTGCCAGGAAAGAAAAATCTCTGTAACCATTCAGCTACTATTTTCTCCTGAATCTTTCACCTATGTGTCTGTGCAGAGGGGGGAGAAGGAAGGATAATGGATTTGTCCACAGAAAATGTAGAGATGCATTTTTTATCTTTTCAGGAGAGTTGTTTCCTTACTTTACTGCATTACCATCTTAGTGTTCTAATACCATTATTGAAACAAAGGTTTATGTGCACAAAAACTGCCCATGGATATCCAAAGAAAGGTTTTAGAAATGTAGAAAGGCCGGAATTGGAGGGAGTTTTGAAAAAAATCCTGTCTTATTTGAGCACTTTATTGCTTGTAAGGTCATTAGAACTGCCCTTCCTAAGACACACCTTAGATCAGATCAAGATGTACTTGAAGAAATCCAGATTATATCTTTCAGTGATTCTTAACCATTTTCAATTTAGAGACTTGCAAACTGCTCTCTAGCATTTTCTTCATATTCTAATAAAATGTGTTTTGTGCCATTTAAAATCACATAGTGACAAGGAAAAAATACATTCCATAAAGGAGAGTAGGTCCCAAAGCAGCAGGTGTGTTTCATCCACCTTCATGTAATTCATTCTGCATAAACAGACGTGGTTTTGAAAACCCTACTAGTCTCTGCTTACCTGCTTGTGTATGAATGAGCCCACCAGGAAAGCTGATCCTTTCAGAAAGGATAGGAAAGATGTGCTGCATATTGCTACCTCAAGGAGGTTTAATTTGTAGACCAACCCTCTCTTTGCCTTCAACTCACCAGTTTTATTATCTCTGGTCCTTGAGTTTAACATTTTTACACAGGATTAGTCTAAGAGGATATTTATGACATTTGAAAAAGAAGAAATGTAGCTTTCAGTCCCTCTGTAAAAGGATTGTTTTTATCATCAGATATTCATTTAAGATGTTTATCCATGGCTGCTGGTGCCATGCCAAGGCCATAAATTCAAATTTCTTGCCATCCTCTTAATGTTGCAAAGCGCTGCCCCACTTACACACAAAAAAACCCAACATGAGCCATGATTGCTTTGCGTCTGTGAGTTACATAAGAGGCCAGTCCTTTGGCTCACCCTCTTGTTCCTCTGTCTCTTCTGGCAAAATGAGAACATTTGTATTATACATTCATGTGTACAGCAAAATCAGTGTCCACCCACAAAATCTCTATGAAACAGCCTCATCTGACAATGCAATTCATTTTTTCTAGACTAATCTAAGGGTTTATAATCTTCAAAAGTAATCTTCACTTATGTTCCTAAATATGTTTGTACAATTCAGGATTCAGAACTTCTATTTGACTTTGAGCAGAGTATTTGTCTTCTGTATTGTATTATTGCAGCCAGACTTCCCAGTCTGAGTGCAAAAATCATGGTCTTAGTGCCCAAATTATCTTTCAGGTGAAATGTGTTGACTTAATACCACTGTTCAAAGAAGGCCAGTACAGTGGCTGTATGTGATTTGTCTAATAATCCACTCTCTACCAGGGACATAACACTCACTTTTGTGATCCTAATGCTCTTCAGAGATAGGGATTTTAAAAGGTTCTGTGCTTCATCAAATCACAGCTGGTTGGAGTCATTAATGACAAAATGAAACAATTTAGTTCACTCTGATAATCTCAAAACATGAGTTGCCTGGATGGATTAGTGACACGCTTTGTTATGTTGCAGTCACATGATGTCATCATTATGTTAGCTTGAATGACAACTTCTGGTCATTCTAAGACTGCTGAATAACCAGCATAAACCATAATGTGATCATTAAAAACTGCTCATATGTTTGCTTCAGATTCCTAAAGAAGTAGATCACTTGCAGCATTTTAGCAGCTACGTATGCACTAGGAAATAAAATAAATGGAAAAGTGGACTAACTTCTGCTGAAATGTTGCCATTTCTACAAAAAGCAGACTGAGCAAAACAGTGTATTTGATGTTCAGCAAAATAGTAGAACTGTTTCTGTGTATTTAAACAAAGCTTTTGTGAAATCATGTAAATGGCAAACATTAAACAACAAAATTGAATTCAGTCTCCAGAACATCTGCCAAAACGACCATAATTTGCCACAAGACTGGCAATGTACCTTGCAACATGATTTAATCTCAGATCCACCTAATGGAGATTAGTGAAATTTATTATTTCTTCAACCTATACCTTTTCTAAGAGGAAATGTATTAAAAGTTTGGAAATAGGACTTTCTGTTATGTCTCATTTTACTTCTTTTCCTATTATTAAATTGAATTTTAAACAAAAGACAAATTTTAAAGAGAACCTCTCTTTAATTTCAAAAGTTAAAAGTAATGTAAAAAACATTTTAATAAGGAGAGTCTTTTAAACTTTCTCCAAGACAACTGCAAGTAATTTAATTGCAGTATGTGCAAGCAGTTTCTAAAGAGGTTAAGGGAAGTTTGCTTCTAATTTTTCCTCTTTTCACCCATTCCCAAGGGAATTTTTAAAGGCTTGTTACTTGACAAGAGCACCTAGGAAAATAATATCTCTCAGAATTGGCGAGCATCACTATTCACTCATCTGAAAATCAATTAGTATATCTTTGCCAAAACTGCAGAGAGGAGCAAAACTGGTATTAACCCAATGTTAATTTATACTGACTTCTTTATTGCCTGTTGATTCTTGTATCTTCCCACAAGAAGTTCTCCCATTTTCTTTTATCAGCATAATCCTCCTACAGATATATTTCACCTTCGCATAAAGTCAGTGAGCATATCAATCACAGCATTTTGGAAAAGCTGGTCAGCAAGACAACTGGTTTACAATACATTTGCCTCAATTACCTGTTGTCTAAAACAGATTTCTCTGCTCCTGAGCATTTGCTTTTTCTCTCAAGGTCTTTTTCTCTCAAGGTCTGACTGAATGAGTCAAATCATTACCCACTGAATCTGTCAGACTAATTCAACACAGACACCTACCAAAACCATTCTCACAAGGACAACTTTCTATGTCAAGGAAGCACAAGTGAAAAAACAGACACATCATGTGGAAGGACCCTTATTTAGTAATTTCAAAAAGAGGAACTAGGACTTAGAGGAATGGTAGACATGTTTCAGGAACTCAGACTCTGTTTAGTAATCAGATTAAATTGAATTTGGAAGCAGACCCACTCTTAACTATGTGCAGCAAGTAGTTGAAGACAAGGTTCCTCTGTCAAAGCTGATTAAAACAGAATGATTTTCAAACAAAATAATATAACATGGAGCAATTGCATATGAAAATGAAAGCAAGAACTGTGCCAGTAATATTCCCTACAATCATGATTCAGAGGATAATATTTAAGAGGAAGCTGTATCCATAGGGACAACAATCTGTAAGGCTGAAAATGGAACCAGGTTGGGAGTAGATCATTTCTTTGAAAAGAATCTGAGCTAGAAGTAAAATAAATTTTAGCATTCTAGACTTGTACAGGGTCTGCATAGGGATGCTGTGCTGTGTTTCTGTTCCTAGACAATGGAACTTATGAGAGGGAAAAAACAGAGACAAAGAGATAAATCCCTGCCTTTATTGAGAAAGGTCAAAATGAAAACTAAAAGCAGAATACCAGGTGATGTAAGCTGGCATGTACAGCCATGAAGTCATGAGAATGAATATTTCAACCATGTTGAATGACATAAATATCTAAAGCAGGTACTAACAGGTTAATTTTTGAACTTTTAAAATCAGAAATCCTAAATTTTTCTGACAGAGTTGTCATAAGACAGTCTTCTAAGTGAAAGTTCTCATCAAATAAGAATCATCCTGGTAAAAATGTTATTTTACTCTTATCCCAAGTAAGAAAAGACAAAGCCATATCTCATATTTGGCCTGTTTCAAATGCTTATTTAATAATTGTCTGGATACAAAGTCTGACAGAGATCTGTTTCCTCTACAGTTTGTTTTCTTTCTCTGACTCTCCCTCCTTTTGGAAATATATGTGCATACCTGTATGTATATATATATGTATGTACATGCATGCATATATGTAGAAATGTACATACAGCAACACCAGCTTCATATCAGAACAGCTGTTCAGACCACACAGCCTCATACTCTGTTCTCCTGCATCACTTGGAACTTCCATCCCAGCTCATTTTCCAAGATGAAGACACCAAAGGATATGCATAATACGTGGTCCAACATCAAGATGATTTTACAGGTTCCAGCACCTGTTCTGCAGCCTAAAATTGTCTTCCACAGTCAGGCACTTAAACTGAGCAGAGGGGTCCATACATTCCACTTCAGTATCAAGTGCCCTAGTAATAGAACTGGCATATTTCTACTGCATCTGGGGAGCTGAAAGAACTAACATCTGTAGAGAGCCAGCTTATTCAGATCCTAGTGGAGCTGAGAATGAAACTGTGACAGTGAGTCAGTGCTGTCTGTGAAGAGGGGGCTTTAGGCACATCAAACAGAAAATCCTCAAGGATGTGAGGCATTTTAATGTTGGGGGTTCCCTGAAATGCTGTAGTGGCTTAGTTAGAGATATTGGAAACCATCATTTTGAAATTCAGTATCTATTGGGGGAATTACAAACGACTCGGATATCGCCCTTAGGCATGTCATTTAGTACTTAGCATGATTTTTTGATCAAGTTCCCCTATTTTACAAAGGAATAATAGACCTTTCCTAATGCACCTAGCTTTGCATCAGTAAAATGTTAGAAATGGTGATACAAACTGGTTATGTGATAACTGGAGCTAAATAAACTGAGACTAATACTGTAAGAATCCTGAAAATGGCTTTGTTACACACTTTAAAAAAGAGAAGATGTTAGAAAGTAATATTGAATTAAGCACCTAAAAGAAAAGGTAGGGCTCTCAATACATGGAATTGTTACTGGATCCATAGTATTGCACAGTATAATAAATTTCTTAAGGATCTCAAACAGGATTGAAAAGTCATTTGTCTCAGGAATTAAGAAAACAAATGTTCTCCCAATTAGACAGGATGAGGAGGAGGAACAGAGAATAGAGGTAAGCAGATCTCTGTTGCAGTTTAAGGGCAAGCTAACAGCTGGGGTGGCCATTCCACCAGAATTCACGGGCAATTAT